>OU015765.1:32205118-32223756 GCA_907173295.1 Fagus sylvatica
AAAGTTTCGCCTCCTCTGGAGGAGTCTTGATTATGACCCAATCCATGTGGATACATGGATCCGCGCAACGATTGCATGTGGATTGGAAGAGCTCGATCTCGCCATTTGTTCTGGCCACCCTTTCTACTTGCCCTGTACCCTCTTTAGTTATAGTAAAACATTAGTAGTTCTGAAATTAAGTGGATACAAAATTGTTGTTAATCCTCCATCTTTATCCCTCAGCTTCCCGCGTGTCAAGATTCTGCATCTTCAATTAGTGAAGTATGCAAAGCAAGACTCTTTCTCGAGTTTACTCAGGTGCTGTCCGGTCCTCCAAGATTTATCTGTAATAGCAGATTGGTTCTCTTGCTTCTGGAATTACAGTTTTAAAATCATTGTACCTACTCTGAAAAGATTAAATTTAACTTTGAACATTGAGTTATACAAACTTGTGATTAACGCCCCAGCTCTTGAGTACCTTTCTTTCAGTGGTCTTCTGGATAAACACGTATTGTTGAAAAATCTGTCCAACTTAGTTGAAGCGGTACTTAATGTTGTTATTGAACACAATATTAATAATATCAAAAATTATGGAAATAGGGTATGTGACTTCATCAGAGCACTCTATAGCGTTAAATCACTGCATTTGTCTGCAGGTACCACAAAGGTAAAGCACGTTTTTCGTGTTCTATTATTAAATGGCTGAATAGTCATAATGTTTTTGTGACTTGTGATTTTAATGTTGTCGCGCAGTGCCTCTGCAATGCTTCTGGATTTGATACTCCCATGTTTCATAATTTGGCTTTCTTAAACTTTTGTGTTGATTCTTGTATGTGGCATGTGTTGCCACTCTTTCTAAAACGGACTCCTAATCTTGCAGTACTTATCTTAGATAAGGTATGTTATTTCTTCTCCTGTACTTGCTTGGTCTTTTTTCTCTTTCATTAAATTATTTACTTATCAGAAAACGTGATGATATGTAAATGAATGGGCACTACCACTTTTTTTTTATTTCTCATGGATTGAATTAACTATTGTATCTTCTGTTGTCATGGGATGAGGACTACTCAGTATGCTCAGGACGAAAGTTCCATTACTCATGAATGGATAAGGCTTTTGGACGTTCCTAAATGTCTGTTATCGCACCTTTCAGCTTTTCATTTTAAAGGATTTAAAGGGTTTAATGATGAGCTGGAACTTGTTAGAGAAATCCTGAAGTGGGCAAGAGTCTTAAAGAAGATGACAATCTCTTCTTATCCTCTAGATTAAGAGAAGAAGGATTGTGTTCTCAAGGAATTATTGATGTTCCCAAGGCAGTCTGTGACTTGTGAAATTGCATTTAATTGCGATGAAAGCTGATATGTTGATAAGTGAGGGGACGTGGGCTTTTGGTGTGAAGAATGCTGCAGAAAAGTTGTGTACTTAGCATTATACTTAGCATTACTGAATTGTTATTTAGTTGTTTGTTTGTTTGAATTAAAAACATTGGGTGGTCCTTGTTTATTTGTCATGATTGAGTTGGCCAATAATATCAGATAAACTTTTGTTTAGACTTAAATCTCTTGGGAGGGCTTGGATTTCCTAGAATTTTTTTTTGCTGAAAACTTGGATTTCCTAGAATTAATCCTACCATCTATCCTTTTTTTCATTAACATAATTATCCATCATCCACCACTATGGATCTGTACTAATTTGTGGATCCTAGTACCACTTGAAGGAGGAAGGAAGGATCCATGGGTTGAGGCTGTGTTCGAGAGAGGGGAGATCTGTGAATTGTTTTCATCATATACTTTACATTGAAGGTCATCAATCATAGAGGATTTGTGTCTCAAGCTTATGAGGAGTGTGTATGCAGATATAATTTCCAAACTTTTGAGTAATTATTTTACATGGTAAATTATTGATGTTTCCAAGGCAATCTGCGGGTTGTAAAATTGAATTTAACTGATGGATGCTCCCCTCACTGGGGTAACCATCGGTGAATCTGATATGTTCCTAAGAGAGGGGACGTGGGTTGCTTGTGCTGGTGTGGTGCGAATATTGCTGCAGAAGTGTTTACTGAGTAGGAGTGTATTGTTTAGTTATTGCTTGTTATTATAAACATCAAGTGGTCCTAGGTTTTGAGGAGTCATGGTTGAGTTAGCCAATAGTTTAGGAAGTTCTGTCCTCCTTTTATGATTATGAATGTTGCACTTTGTGTAAAAACTCTGTAACCATGTCATGGAAATAGTATCAGAGAAACTTTTGTTTAGACGTAAAATTCTTCGAGGGCTTGTGTCATTAAGTGAGTCTCACATCGATTATATATTGGATGGAATTGGGTTTTATTAATAATTGTAAGGAGTTTCAATTATAATTTAATTAATCTTTTTGGATTATAAGCGTAGATGTTACTAGCGTTTTCTTTGATATTGTTACAATATGATTATGATCACGCTATATCCCCGTGACTAGACCCAGAACCACACATAAACCGGTGATATTCAATTATGTTTGGTTCTTTTCATAAAATTAAAAAATGCTTGATCCTAAACACAAAACTTTCTAAACAATCAACTAATTAAATCAAATATATTATAATATTTTAGAAAGATAAAATTCTAATTCTTTTCTTTCAACCAATATATCTAAAATAATTAAAATAATAATTTATACTAAAATACCATGAATATTTAATAAATAAAATAAAAAAATTTTAACAAAATATAACTAATTAAAAAAACGCTATTTACCTCTTATAAATAAGAGATCTTCTCAATCTCTCTTTTTTCTCAATTTATAAATTAGTTCTTAAATCAATTATATAATGATTAAAATACATTAATTGAATTTCTCAATTTATAAATTAGTTCTTAAATCAATTATATAATAATTAAAATATATTAATTGAAATAAATAATGTTATTTATTAAACTAAGCGCCTATAGATGTTCCCTAATTACTAAAAAACTGTCCAAATACACTGTCATGCCTCTCCAAGATTCTCCATGTTAAACACTTTAAAAACTGATAAGTCTCTTCCTTTTTCATTTATTATTGCCAAATAATAAGTCTATAAAATCTGTATGCATTTGCCGTACTAGATCTTAGGATTTCTAGGATTTGTTACACAGTTCCTATCATGTCAAAAGGCTACTAGTCTAATAGGTGTTACATTTATTTTTTTTATATTATTTTTTTTTTCTTTTATTTCTTTCACTATTTCACTATCAGATTGACTTAAAAATATGTCCATTCATCATGACGTATATCCAACCCACTTTTCTTAATTTCAAGGACCACCTAAAGCCTATATATTATATTCTTTTTTTAAACTCCTCGTGTTCTTTCAATTACCACACCTGAAGCCAAAGCCTCTATATTATACTCAAAAAAAAAAAAAACCCTTCATCTTCTTTCAATGACCACGAAGCCGAAGCCTATATATTGTATTTTAAAAAAAAACTCTTCATCACGTCTATGACGTGACCACCTGTTTCTTTTTCTCCTTTTGAAACCTGATTTCTTGCACCACTATCTATTAGGAACAGTTTTCACCGAAACTAAGATCTAAGATCTACGTTATTATTTCTAGAGCTAGCCGATTCTTATATATATTATAATAAAATATACATATCATATATATATATATATATATATATATGTTATTAAATAATCATATATTTTTAGAGTTAGTCATATTTATGACTATAGTTTAAATGGATTAGTTAAGTTATAATTGAGATTTTTTGTAATTATTAATAAAACCCAGTTCAATCCAGTATATGCTCGATGTGGGACTCATTTATCAAATTTTGAGGTATCACAATCTCTCCCACTTAAATTCCTAATGTCTTCGTTAGGGCCTATATATTTGAGCCCACACAGGATTACTGAATTGACTTTGATACTATTTATAACAACCCAAAGAAAGTACTAACTACATCTGCGCTTATACCCAAAAAAACTAATCAAGTTACAATTGAGACTCTTTATAATTATTAATAAAACCTAATTTAACCTAGTATATACCCAATGTGAATAACACTTATAAGATTTTGGGCCATCGGAGCTTGGTTTGCCTCGAATTAATCCTACCATCTATCATTTTTTCATTCACATCATTATCCATCAGCCACAACAATGGATCCATGCTAATTCGTGTATCCTAATACAACTTGGAGAGAGAGAAAGATCCGTGAAGTTTTGTTCACGAGACACTTTACATTGAAAGTCATCATTCATAAAGGATTTGTAGTTCAAGCTTATGAGGAGTGTGTACGCAGGTACAAATTCCAATCTTTTGAGTAATTATTTTTTCATTATACCCTGCATTTTTCTATAAATAGATCTGAACGAAGTGTCAGATTTTCAGATTTGATGTTAAATTTATCTTTCTAGAGATATCCATATAATATTTTTATGCATCATGTAGGAATTTCATCTAGTATGTGCATATTAATTTTTTCATATGTTCATGCATTTTCGTGCATTTCATAATGTCCATGCATCTAGATCATGTAGCATATTCATCCTTTCAATTGTTCTCTTTCAATGTGTTATCATGACTAGAGATCTTTTGTTTTCTTTTGTTGATTTCCGAATTATGCAAATACTGAATGCATTTGAACATTTATTTTTCTGTATTTAATGCTTTAAGTTAATTGTGTGTCAAATGATTGAATAGTTTATATTGCGAATTGTATCCTAAAAGTTTGGTCTTAGATCAGGCGACCTAGATTAGGTTGTCTTGTAATTTACCTTTATTTTCTCTTTTCTAGATTACTAGGAAATTAAGTATAGTATTTTTTTCATTAGAATGTATTTAGGACCAATGCAATATAATCTGCTTTTCTTTGACATTTCATTTAATTGTACCATTTGATAATGAACATAATTTATTTTTAATTTTACTTAAATTCAAGGAATTGTTCAATAATGTATAGCTAATTGGGAAACAAGTATTATACTTTAAAACTCCAAATTGAATTAGTTATAGTAAAAGGGTCTTCTACATGGGCATTTGAAATATTAAATTTTTCAACATTTACTGTAATGAATGTTTTTCAGAAAGAAAAGATATACGACAGAATGATTCATAAAAGGCTAAATTCAACTAATTTCCAATGTGTACTCCTAAGTTCTGCTTTAAAGTTCCAATTCATGAAAGAATACTCATTAAGTTCATCAACAAACAAAAAAAAAAAAAAAAAACGTTTTTTTATGTGGTTATGATGTAGTCAATGCATGATACACCAGGTATGTTATGTCTACTTATAAAAATAAAAAAAAAAATAAAAAAAGGTATGTTATGTCTAGTATAACTGTTTTGCTACAATTCTATCCATTTTAAGTTCTTTTAATTTTAATTGTGTGTGGTTCAATTTGGCTAATTGAATCATGCCACCCTTTGCTGACATATCATCAAAACTTTCAAGAAAGCACAAAACCTTTCTTATCAACATTAAGATGTCCCAACAGTAAATTTTTAAGGATGAGAGAACACACAATAATTTTTCTGTAGAATTTTACTGATAAATGAAGCAGAAGGACATCAATGCATTAGAATACAATTTTCTTTGTTTCTTTGATGCAGAGCCACAATGCAGAGAACCTTTTTGTTTTTTGTTTTGATACAAAGGTGTGCTTTTTTTTTCTTCATTTTACCAAGAGACTAACAGCAGATAACATTTAAACTTGATAAGATAGAATTCTTGATACAACCAGCTAGCTCTTGAGAATACCAACAACCATTAAACAGCTACTTTAATTTTTGAAAATTGCAAATTACTTCTAGAAAATGATAAAATAAATAAAATCCAAAAAACTTCAAATAGTAAAATAATTGGTTAATAATAAGAAAGGAAAGATTAATCAATGAATTTAAATAAGTTACAAATCAAATGATAACATATAAGGATTTAGGGACATATATCATGTATTTTCTTCATATTTAAGGGAATTTATATTTTTACATTATAAATTGTTATTTTCGTATTAATATTACGGAAATAACAAAAATAGATATGAAATTTTACACCAATTTATGATGTGAAAATAACGTGAAAATAACATCAATCATATTTAAAGTTTACATAACTATTCATATATGACTGCCTATATATAACATAGAAATAGAAGGATAAGTGTTTATAAAATAAATAAATAAATAAAAAGTAGGATAATTGAAAAATGTTAAATTTAAGTGATTTGCTATCAGTGACACAATGGATTGATTGGCACGTAAAACAAAAAAAGAAAAAGAGTAAAGTGTAAAGTGTGCTGATGGACCAAAACAACCATCACAGCCCTTCAATGTGTTTTCTTGAGCCCATCAACCCGTTTAGAGTGATAGAGACGGACTCTGATGGAGTGATGGATTTGGTAGATTTTATTTATTGTGAATGAGACAAAAGGAGTAACTTGTTGTTTACTGAGGAATGGTCCAATTCTTTTTACAACCAAACTAATTGTTGATGCCCCATTACTACATTAGTTCATATCTTATGGGAAAGACCCACGGGAACTAATTAACAAACTTTATAATCAAACTTTATAACACTGGAACTGTTAATATCATTATACGTGTACAAAAACTAGATACGTGTTAAAATTTTAATGCGTCTAACATTCTTGTGCATAAGATCTAATCCTTTCCCAATTTGAAAAGGGAAAAAACCATGTATTTTAAATTTAAAATCTTATTTTTATATAATAAATTTATATTATACCATTTAAATTAGAAAGATATTAGAGCAGTTCTAGTAATGTTTTTACTTTTTCACCCACATATAGAGAAAAAAATCACTCTCTACTTACTTTTTCAAATACATTCTCAAGTAAATTTTTTATTCTATCTTTATTTTATTTAAATATATTTACTTTATTCTTTTATCCTATTTAAATATTATATTTTTTATTTATTTTTTATCATCTTTTTATTTTTTTGTTGTGGAGAGAGAAAAGATAATTATTTTAATGTGGATAGACAATAAAAATAGTATTTAGAACATGTAGAGACTAGAGAGCCTCTAAAGAGGTTGCTAGAGCAACAAAATCATGTTTGGGCTATTTGTTGGAAATGTTTGTTGGAAATACTCGCCTAGGATTGCGAACTGGTATTATTTGATTTTGCAATTGGTATCAATCAAAGATATTATGTTGGAGAAAATTGATTATAAAGTGTGCTTTTGCAATTGGTACCTTTTTTTTTTCTTTTTTTTTTTGAGTTATTATTATAAAAAAATAACAAATTGCAAAATATATAATTGAAAAAACATTCTCAAGTGTTTAATTGCATAATATATAATATTGAAAATGAAATTTACACTTTATCTAATCAAACTCAATTTCATTCAACATAATCATTTTTTTAACAAAGTTTTAATATTTTATCAAACGTATTATTTTCAGCAAAATACATTTTAAAAAATGTATTATAGAGTGTAAAATGCATTCTTAAAATAAAGGATCCAAATGCAGCAATCTCATGTTTATTTTGATTTTCTAATTTTCTTTTACATCATTATTCTCATAAAGAGAACAAAATTCACATCATTATTCTCATGTTTATCAACCAAACCATCCGTCTCTTTTAGTACATAAAAAATGGCCTTCTTTATATTCATGACAAATTTAAAGTGGTTGTACATCATTTTTATATTTGTGTGTATAGTTTGAAAGTATTTTTTGGTATTTCAAAAAATTTTAAATGCACCATTAATTTAGGACACAAATAACCAAAACTCATAGTAAAATGCCCACAAAGAAATATTAAAAAAAAATAAAATTGTAATTCAATTGTGGTTGAAAAGCTGAGGATAATACTAAGAACTATTTGGAGTAATTATAAAATATAACAAGAGTATATTAAATATATATTCTCTTTTCTTATATAAATAATAAATTTTACCAATTAAATACATGTTAAAATCATCACTTAAATAAAAAAAATTACACATTTAATATACCCTCAAAATATTATATAAAGCCTCATGTTGTTGATCGACCTAATGAGCATTCAATAAGCATTTAAATAGTTACCCACCCTAGACTCTCGTTCCAAATCTTGACTTGAACAGTATGAATTTGAGTGCTTAAAAACTATGACAGTTTCCTTTTGTCCTTTATATTTAGTGTAGAAGTTTCGTGCTCTCCAAGTAATATTAATGTTGCCCAAGCAGTGTACGATTTATAAAATAGCATTTATTAATTGAAACTCGTTCACAGTCACTAGGATTCTGGCTGTGTACTCAGCTTCAGTTGAAATCACCTTTAAACCTAAGTTAAATCAACAATTTTGTTATAATTTTCTTTCTTACACATAACTCTATATTTCTTTATCCCTTGAAAATAGTAAAGTGTCCTTTTTAGTGTTGTATCATGAAGTTCACTTGGCTCATTTATAAATATTGACAGAAGGACCATATCCAGCCTCGGATTTGTATATCATAGACCAAAGGAACAATAAAACATTTATAAATTCTTGTATATGTCTTTTCTGCTTCATCATTTTGTAGCTGCTTTTCATTGATGGTCATAAATATTGATGGGAAATTCTTAGGCTGACAGAAGGAGCAATAACCTGTCAATTGTCATGTTACATCTCTTTGACAAATAAATTTTTTGCCCTTGGACTGTCGGCACTTGAAGTCTTGAATACAAAGGAAATATCTCACAATACCCAAAGAGAGATTCATAAAATCCTTCTTTATTCACCAAGTTGAGCATTCAGTAAGCATTTAAGTAGTTTCACTTCCACTGTTTCACATCGAAAAACAATTCCAAAGCTGGGTAGTTCACTAGGGAGAATTTGATATAACTGTTAAACCACAAATGGCCTCCTCGGCTGACAGGATAAGCAACTTACCTGATTCTCTACTCTCCGAGATCCTTTCGCTTCTCACACTCAAAGAGTCCGTAGCCACTTCCATTTTGTCAAGCAGGTGGAAACATCTCTGGACTCTCGTCCCAAATCTAGACTTGGACGAGAATAAATTTAGGAGGAAACCGTTATCATCAGATGAAGAGCAAAGTCCTAACCGTTACCATTTTAGGTTTGCAGATATTGTAGCTAGGGTCTGTGCTCTTCACCATGTGAATCCCCTCAAAAAGTTTCGGCTCCACTGGTATTTTGATTGTGACCCAATACATGTGGATACCTTGGTCCGCGCCGCGATTGCACGTGACTTGGTAGAGCTCGAACTCTACATATTGCCTGGACAACTTTTCAACTTTTCTTATTATGTTAATACATTAGTAGTTCTGAAATTAAGTGGCAATATTGTTATTAATCCTCCATCTTCTTCATCTCTTGGCTTCTCGCGTCTCAAGAATCTGCATCTTCAAGCGGTACAGTATGCAAACCACGACTCTTTCTCAACACTCCTCAATTGCTGCCCGGTTCTCCAAGATTTGTGTATAAAAGCATATTGTGATGGGGAAAATTACAAATATGAAATCAGTGTACCTACACTGAAAAGATTACCTTTTTTTGCATGCTGTGATTCATACGAACTTGAGATAAACGCCCCAGCTCTTGAGTACCTTTCTTTCGAAGGTGCTCTGAGTGATGACGTATGGTTGGAAAATCTGTCCACTCTAGTTGAAGCGAAACTTGCGATTGGTTCTGCAAACGTAACTGATCATGATTTTGAAGATTATAAATATTTGATACGGTCCTTCATCAGTGCACTCTGTAGTGTTAAATCGCTGCATGTACACGCACGGACCATACAGGTAAAACACGTTTCTCATCTTCTATTAGTAATTGGTTGAATAGTGATATTGTTGATATTGTTGTTGTTGTGACTTGTGATTATTATGTTGTTCGTGCAGTGCCTCTGCGGAGGTTTTAAATTTGATCTTCCAATTTTTCAAAATTTGGCTTCGTTAGAGTTCTGTGTTTTTTCTTGTATGTGTGATGTATTAGTATTACCAACATTTCTTGAGGGGGCTCCTAATCTTGAAGTACTTATCTTGCATAAGGTACGTTAATTACACATGACAATACTCACTTTTTTTTTTCCCTCGTGGATTTAATTAACTAACCATTGTGTCTTTTGTTGTCAATAGAACTTCGATCATGACGGTCCTCCTGAGAAATGTGAAAATACTTTTAAATCTACTTTCTTTGAGGACGTCGCGAAATGCGTGTCATCGCACCTCACAACTTTTCATTTTAAAGGATTTCAAGGGTCGAATACTGAGATGGAACTTGTTGGACAAATCCTTAAGTGGGCAACAGTCTTGAAGAAGATGACAATCTCTTCTCAGTATCTAGATTCAGAGGAGGAGCTTCGTGTTCGCATGGAATTATTGATGTTACCAAGGCAATCGGCCACTTGTGAAGTTGAATTTAACTAATGGCCGGATGCTCCCTTCATCGGTGATTCTGATATAGTCCTAAGTTTTTGAGGAGTCATGGTTGAGTTAGCCAATAGTTTACGAAGTTGTGTCCTCCTTTTATGATTATGAATGTTGCGTTTTGTGTAAAAAATCTGTAACCGTGTAAAAACTCTCTGACCATGTCATGGAAATAGTATCCGAGAAACTTTTGTTTAGACTTAAAAATTCTTGGAGGGCTTGGTTTTCCTCGAATTAATCCTACCATCTATCATTTTTTTCAGATTTAAAGGTTCAGATTTAACACTATGTAAAGGTTCAGATTTAACACAGAAATTGAATGGTGCTTGACCTGTTGATTTAGGTCGAAGCTTTCTTAGTATATATATATATGAATTGAATACAAGAAGGTTGAGTTGAACTCAACTATATCAACAGAATTTCAACTTTATCTAAACTACTCTTAATATAAAACAGATGGCTTTAACTTGGCTGCTGCTTGTCATCTTTATCTCTAGTTGTGATAATCTTGAATTGTGGTGTTTGATGTTTATCCTTGACAGAGAGAATAATGTGCTCCTCATGGTCAATGTAATAAGCATGTGATATGATTGTGGCCGTCCTGTATATTAGGATCTTGTGAGACACTCAGAGCAAACAAGCTGCCGCCCTTCCCCACCAAAAAGGTTATCCTATAATGACATGTTTTCTCTTTAATTATCTTCTAAGAGAAGCAAAGGATATAACACTTAAATATCTTGTCTCTAATGAAATAAACAAAAGCTCTTCTAAGATTTTCAATGAGGTAGGGAGTGTTGATCATGCTCTCTATTAACTCCATGGACAAATCCAAAAAAATGATACCAAGGTTCATCTGCAATTGGCTCGGGAGAGATTAGAGACACTTGATGATGGCATCAAAAGTCTTGAGGCTGGATTGGATGGTCTATTTAGGTGCCTAATCCAACATAGAGTGACCCTGCTAAATATTCTAACATCGTGAAGATATTAGAGCTTTGTAAATTAATTTTGATGCAATTCAAAAAGTGCAGTTGCGATTTTTCACCTTCATTTTTTGTATGCGTCGAGTTTGATAAACTTTTTTGATTCTCGTTGACTATGAAAAACCTTGAATGCAGACAAAAGCTCCACACAAATAATTGAGCACGTTTATGATAATAGTATTAATGTATTATACAATGATGCATAGTTTTATACTACTTAATTCGTGAATATGATCCACCCACCCGCAACTCATAAATTGATTCTTATTGCTTGCTTGGGGCATTTCATAATGTGTACAAACGACAAAGTCGTCCTTTTATGGTCGCTGGGGGCCAAATAGCTCAACAAAGGGCTTTTGGGCTAAAAGATGGTTAAAAAAATACATGCTCCAACAAAAATTGAACATGATTTTCTTCTTTTCATGGTTAAGAGTTTATTTCTTGTCTTTGAAAGTGTGCCGACTGTTATGTTATTTAAAATTTTAAATGACATAACACTAGATACACCTTTAGATTTGTATTATCTAATCTAAACTGTGAAATGAATTCATTTAAATAATATTGTGAAAAAAATGAATTAAGTGATCCAAGAAAGGAGAAGGTGACTTAAGACACTAAATAATCTAGGACATTTTATTTTTCTAATGAGGTTTGAATATAAAATAAAATTCTTTTTAATGGTGAGTAACTTCTGTCTAGATAGATTAACAGGAACTATGAATTTTTTTTTATTTTTTATTTTTTTTTATTTTTGGAAAAACTATTTCAAGAAATAAGTAAGAACACCCATCAATCATGGGGACATATTATATTAACTCATATGTGAATGTTGGATCCCTTGTATAATGCGTGCGTTTTATATGATTAGTAAAGTGACCAATAGTTGCCAACCTAGGCACCTAGCAATTATGGCCACACCTTTCAACCAAATTGGGCAAGACCAGCTAGAGAGTGGTTGGTTCTTGAGAATAATAGATGTTTGTAATTTATATATAAGTCATGAAATGGATCATGATTCATGAGCATCAAGATTATTATTGCCATTGAATTTAATGTTACGACTTCACTAGTAACTTGTCGTGCAGTGCCTCTGCAGGGCTTCTAGATTTCATCTTCCCTGTTTCATAATTTGACTTTGTTAAAGTTCTGTGTTGATTCTTTTATGTGGCATGTATTACCACTCTTTCTTGAAAGGGCTCCTAATCTTGAAGAACTTATCTTAGATAAGGTACGTTAATGGGCTCTACCACTTTTTTCCCTCATGGATTTAATAAACTAACATTGTGCCTTCTGCTGTCAGGAGAACAGGGATTTTGAGTATTCTCCTGAGAAATGTTCCACTACTGTTGAATGGATATTTTATGACGAGGTTCCAAAATGCCTATCATCGCACCTTACAGATTTTCATTTTAATGGATTTAAGGGATTGAAGGCTGAGCTGGAACTTGTTAGACATATCCTAAAGTGGGCAAGAGTCTTAGAGACAATGACCGTTTCTTCTGATCCTTTAGAATCAGAGGAGAAGATTCGTGTTCTCAAGGAATTATTGACATTCCCAAGGCTGTCTATGACTTGTAAAATTGAATTTAATTGATGGACGCTTCCTTCACCAGGGTCACCATCGGTTACTCTGATATGTTCATAAGTAAGGAGACATGGGTTGCTGGTACGAAGATTGCTGCAGAAGTGATTACCTAGTTGGATTGTGGAGTAGTTGCTATTGTTTAGTTGTTATTTGTTATTATAAACATTAGGCGGTCCTTGTTTTTATAAGTCATGGTTGAGTTGGCCAAAAGTTTAGGAAGTTGGGTCCTTTTATGTTTATGATCGTTGCAGTTAGTGTATAAAATCTGCAACCCTGTCATGGAAATAATATCAGAGAAATTTTTGTTTAGACTTAAACTCTTGGAGAGCTTGAATTCCCTTGAATTAATTCAACCATCCATCCTTTTTTCATTAACATGCTTATCCATCATCCACCACAATGGATCCTTACTAATTTGTGGATCCTAGTGTGGAGCGGCGGAGCTGAGTATTGAAACGAACTTGAAGGAGGAAGGACAAATCCATTGTCTAAGGTTGTGTTCTAGAGAGAGAGAGAGAGAGAGAGATCCATGAAGCTTTGTTTGTGAGATACTTTACATCGAGGGTTATCAATCATAGAGGATTTATCACCCATGCTTACAAGGAGTGTGCATGTAGGTATAAATTCCAATATTTTGAGTAATTTTTTTTTTTCATTATAGCCTGCGTTTTTCTATGAATAGATCTAAATGAAATGTCAGATTTTCAGATTTGATTTTGCATTTATTTTTCTAGAGAACTCCATGCAATATTCTCTCGCATCATGTAGGAATTTCATATAGGATGTGCATATTAATTCTTTCACATGTCCATGCACCTTCGTACATTTTAAATTATCAATGCATCTTAGGATAGATCATGTGACATAATTATCCTTTCAGTTGTTTTCTTTCAATGTGTTATCATGACTAAATCCAACTAATTTCTAATTTGTACTCCTAAGTTCTGCTTCAAAGTCCCAATTTATGAAAGAATACTTAAAGTTGAATTGCTTCTACTTATGTGTAATTGGATATTGTCCAGCCTGTTGTTGATATCTATGTTCTGGTGCCATCATTGTTGGCTTCCTAGCATCTCATCTACTTTGAATCTAAATGTTGTCACAAGGATGCATCTTGACCAAATGTTAGTTGGATTATACTACAGTTCTTTCTAGCAAATTTGGCCTCCGTATTTACCTATTGTTTAATGAGATCACCACTCTTTTATTAGTCCATTATATTCGACACAGCAAAATTTATTGTGACTGGGTTCTCTTGCTTCTGTCTTTGATGTGAATCTGCAGCCTGCTTCCTGCTACACTTCGATGCTTTTAGAGATCTATTGTACAGCAAAAGCATGTTCTAATTTTGGTGTTAATTATGTGAGCCATATCTCTCTTCTTCTTTTTTTCCCAATTTAAGATCTTTAACTCATGACAACTTTTAAGGGGAACACAATTTTGTAAGTCGGCTTGCTTAAAACTTTGGACAAAATGTGATAAAAGATACTTATTCTATTTTGAATGAAGATCATGTCACATGCACGTATTTTTCTTATCCACCACCTTTTCAGTTTCTAATACTCTACTCTGCCCCTACCTATTTTGATATTGTCAATACATTTTTTTTAGCAAAAAAAAAAAATGTCTAGTGTAACTGCTTTACTACAGTTCCATCCATTTTAAGTTCTCTTTTATCGTGTTTGGCTAATTGAATCATTCCACCCTTTGCTAACATATCATCTAAACTTTCAAGAAAGCATGAAACCTTTCTTAATAGGTTCTCTTTTTCTTTTCTTTTCTGTTTTTATCAACACTAAGATGTCCCAAACACAATGTCTGAGAAGTGAGAACACCTCCATCATGTTTTATTCCATTTCTTTCCGTTCTCTCTTAATTTATCCAAAAATAGTGTTAGATAGCTATTTGTTGTTTGTACAGAACGATGGGAATGTAGAGTTCGGGTTTGAACTCGAGATCACGTACTCTAATATCATAATAAATTATCGATTCTCCCAAAAATTAAAGCTATTAGAACTTAATCATTTAACCAATATTCTAACACCTATAAAGTTGGAATGCCTTTATAAAAGAGACTACAAAGGAATCGAAATCTGGTGTGGGCATTATAGCATTGAGAGGACATTTTCCTAATACAAGAGGACCAGGAAGGACACACCTTTAGTGCACCAATTACCGTGCCCATAGTAAACTCTAGGAAGCCAAGTGTAAAGCAGATAACTACTGAAAGCATCCAAGTAGTAAGCCCACCCCAAGATGAGTGCTCTCCTATTTCGACTACACTCACTGCGCACTTGAATCACCACCTAAGCTTCGCTATCGCTTGGCCCAACCCCTACGCCTACCACTAACTTGAATCATCACATGACTGCTAAATCTCAATCCTTTTTTTAGTAAAAGATTGGACCGAGTTTAATTAAAATTCAATTAAGAGAATGAGCGATAATTCGTGGATTACAAAGTAAATAAGCAATTGAAAGATTTCGTTAAAATTGTTCCTTTGGAAATTTCTCAGAAAGCTAATCATAGGTTCTTCTCTCCATTGGAACCAATTAATGCAAAAACAACCAATTGGAAAGCAATTGTTATTTTTCTAATCCTCCAATCGTTGTAAATTCATTTTCATAGCTTCTTATGTGCCTTTGTATTAGTTTTTGGATTTTAGCTCCTTGAGAGGTTTTTTTTTTTTTTTTTTACTTCCAATATACCTATAATATAATGGAGTCTTTTTTCTTCAATAAAGTTTTATTATTTATTCAAAATAAAAATGTTGTACTAGTACGGCAGTGTGTTTTTACCCTAATGATCATTTGTAGTAGACTCATATCGTGCTTTTACCAAATCAGCATTTACAATTTTAATGGACTACTTGAATTTATCATATATATAATGTTAACAAAAGAATATTAAGAATTAAAATGGAATCAGAAAGTGTTACTAGTAACTGATTGTATACTCCTTGTCTCCTTGTGTACATGATCTTTGTCTGATTTTCTAATAAAATTTTACTAAAATCAAAAGAGAACCAGTATAGTAGAAGTATTGAGATAGAAAGCAATCAAACTCGTAAATAACATAAATCTAGAAATTGAAATAAAGAAGAAAAAGAAAAAAGACCCCCACTCTACCCCCAATCAAACAAGGTGCAAAGAAACAATAATTTAATCTCAACAGTAGAGCTCTCACAGTCCTCATGACTATGGGGGTTACGTTCCCTCCACAAACACCACATCATTTGAATTATCTTTATTTGAGATGCGTCTCTCTTCTTTGTTTGGTGGTGATGCCAAACAACCCTAAGGTGGTGATGCCTAGAGTTTTGTAGACAGATTATAAACAGTGATTCCTACGGTTTGTTATGTTTCTATTTATTCTTTTTCATTTATCCTATTTCTCATTGTTGTCCTGCATCGTATACTTAATTTCCTAGTAATCTAGAAAAGAGAAAATAATTAAAGGTAAATTACAAGACAACCTAATCTAGGTCGCCTGATCTAAGACCAAACTTTTAGGATACAATCACACAATTAACTTAAAGAATTAAATACAGAAAAATAAATGTTCAAATGCATTCAGTGTTTGCATACAGAAATCAATAAAAGAAAACTAAAGATTTAGGATGAATATGCTACATCATCTAGATGCATGGACATTTTGAAATGCATGAAGATATGAAAGAATTAATACTAGATGAAATTCCTACATGATGCATGAAAATATTATATGGATATCTCTAGAAAGATAAATTTAACATCAAATCTGAAAATCTGACACTTCGTTCAGATTATAGAAAATGCTTGCTTCTTCTTGCCTCAATCAGATATACCCTTCCTCCTTCAGTCTAAACAAAAGTTTCTCTGATACTATTTCATTACACAAAGTGCAACATTCATAAACATAAAAGGACACAACTTCCTAAACTATTGGCTAACTCAACCATGACTCCAAAAAAACTTGGACCACCTAAACAATAGCACCTACTCCATACTCCTACTCGGTAACCTCTACTGCAGCAATGTTCGCACCAACAGCCCACGTCCCCTCACTTACGAACATTTCAGAGTCACCGGTAGTGATCATCCCAGTGAAAAGGAGGCGTTCATTAGTTAAATTCAATTTTACAAGTTGCTGACTGCCTTGTAAAGTATCTCACGAACAAAGCTTCATGGATCTCTCTCTCGAACACAACCATAGTCAATGGATCTGTCCTTCCTCCTTCAAGTTCGTTTCAATACTCAGCTCCGCCACTCCGTGCTGGGATCCACAAATTAGTAAGGATCCATTGTGGTGGATGATGGATAATGATGTTAATGAAAAAAGGATAGATGGTGAATTAATTCAAGGACATTCAAGCCCTCCAAGAGTTTAAGTCTTTAACAAAAATTTCTCTGATATTATTTCCATGACAGGGGTGCAGATTTTTTATACACAAAGAGCGACTATCATAAACGTAAAAGTATCCCAACTTCCTAAACTTTTGGCTAACTCAACCATGACTCATAATCGTAAAGACCACCTAATGTCACATGCACGTATTTTTCTTATCCACCACCTTTTCAGTTTCTACTGCTCTACTCTGCCCCTACCTATTATGATCTTGTCAATACTTTTTTTTTAGCAAAAAAAAAAAATGTCTAGTGTAACTGCTTTACTGCAGTTCCATCCATTTTAAGTTCTTTTTTTATCGTGTTTGGCTAATTGAATCATTCCACCCTTTGCTAACATATCATCTAAACTTTCAAGAAAGCATGAAACCTTTCTTAATAGGTTCTCTTTTTCTTTTCTTTTCTGTTTTTATATATCAACATTAAGATGTCCCAAACACAATGTTTGAGAAGTGAGAACACCTCCATCATGTTTTATTCCATTCCAAACTGTTCTCTCTTAATTTATCCAAAAATAGTGTTAGATAGCTATTTGTTGTTTGTACAGAACGATGGGAATGTGGAATTCGGGTTTGAACTCGGGATCACCTACTCTAATATCATAATAAATTATCGATTCTCCCAAAAGCTGAAGCTATTAGGAAATGATAAATTTAATTATTTGACCTATATTCTAACACCTATAAAGTTGGAATGCCTTTATAAAGGAGACTACAGAGGAATCGAAATCCGATATGGGCATTAGAGCATTGAGAGGACATTTCCCTAATACGAGAGGACTAGGAAGGACGCACATTTAGTGTACCAATTACCATGCCCACAGTAAACGCTAAGAAGCCAAGAGTAAAGTGGATAACTACTGAAAGCATCCAAGTAGTAAGCCCACCCCAAGATGAGTGTTCTCTTATTTCGACTACGCTCACCGCTCACTTGCATCACCACCTAAGCTTTGCTATCGCTTGGCCCAGCCCCTACGCCTACCACTAACTTGAATCATCACATGACTGCTAAAGCAAGCTAAATCTCAATCCTTTTTTTAGTAAAAGATTGGACCGAGTTTAATTAAAATTCAATTAAGAGAAAGAGCGGTAATTTGTGGATTACAAAGTAAATAAGAAATTAAAAGATTTCGTTAAAATTGTTCCTTTGGAAATTTCTTGAAAAGCTAATCATAGGTTCTTCTCTCCATTGGAACCAATTAATGCAAAAACAACCAATTGGAAAGCAATTGTTATTTTTCTAATCCTCCAATCATTGTAAATTCATTTTCATAGCTTCTTGTGTGCCTTTGTATCAGTTTTTGGATTTAAGCTCATTGAGAGATTTTTTTTTTTTTTTTTTTTTTTTTTTTTTTTTTTTTTT
>OU015765.1:32223856-32231356 GCA_907173295.1 Fagus sylvatica
GTATCCTAAAAGTTTGGTCTTAGATCAGGCGACCTAGATTAGGTTGTCTTGTAATTTACCTTTATTTTCTCTTTTCTAGATTACTAGGAAATTAAGTATAGTATTTTTTTCATTAGAATGTATTTAGGACCAATGCAATATAATCTGCTTTTCTTTGACATTTCATTTAATTGTACCATTTGATAATGAACATAATTTATTTTTAATTTTACTTAAATTCAAGGAATTGTTCAATAATGTATAGCTAATTGGGAAACAAGTATTATACTTTAAAACTCCAAATTGAATTAGTTATAGTAAAAGGGTCTTCTACATGGGCATTTGAAATATTAAATTTTTCAACATTTACTGTAATGAATGTTTTTCAGAAAGAAAAGATATACGACAGAATGATTCATAAAAGGCTAAATTCAACTAATTTCCAATGTGTACTCCTAAGTTCTGCTTTAAAGTTCCAATTCATGAAAGAATACTCATTAAGTTCATCAACAAACAAAAAAAAAAAAAAAAACGTTTTTTTATGTGGTTATGATGTAGTCAATGCATGATACACCAGGTATGTTATGTCTACTTATAAAAATAAAAAAAAAAATAAAAAAAGGTATGTTATGTCTAGTATAACTGTTTTGCTACAATTCTATCCATTTTAAGTTCTTTTAATTTTAATTGTGTGTGGTTCAATTTGGCTAATTGAATCATGCCACCCTTTGCTGACATATCATCAAAACTTTCAAGAAAGCACAAAACCTTTCTTATCAACATTAAGATGTCCCAACAGTAAATTTTTAAGGATGAGAGAACACACAATAATTTTTCTGTAGAATTTTACTGATAAATGAAGCAGAAGGACATCAATGCATTAGAATACAATTTTCTTTGTTTCTTTGATGCAGAGCCACAATGCAGAGAACCTTTTTGTTTTTTGTTTTGATACAAAGGTGTGCTTTTTTTTTCTTCATTTTACCAAGAGACTAACAGCAGATAACATTTAAACTTGATAAGATAGAATTCTTGATACAACCAGCTAGCTCTTGAGAATACCAACAACCATTAAACAGCTACTTTAATTTTTGAAAATTGCAAATTACTTCTAGAAAATGATAAAATAAATAAAATCCAAAAAACTTCAAATAGTAAAATAATTGGTTAATAATAAGAAAGGAAAGATTAATCAATGAATTTAAATAAGTTACAAATCAAATGATAACATATAAGGATTTAGGGACATATATCATGTATTTTCTTCATATTTAAGGGAATTTATATTTTTACATTATAAATTGTTATTTTCGTATTAATATTACGGAAATAACAAAAATAGATATGAAATTTTACACCAATTTATGATGTGAAAATAACGTGAAAATAACATCAATCATATTTAAAGTTTACATAACTATTCATATATGACTGCCTATATATAACATAGAAATAGAAGGATAAGTGTTTATAAAATAAATAAATAAATAAAAAGTAGGATAATTGAAAAATGTTAAATTTAAGTGATTTGCTATCAGTGACACAATGGATTGATTGGCACGTAAAACAAAAAAAGAAAAAGAGTAAAGTGTAAAGTGTGCTGATGGACCAAAACAACCATCACAGCCCTTCAATGTGTTTTCTTGAGCCCATCAACCCGTTTAGAGTGATAGAGACGGACTCTGATGGAGTGATGGATTTGGTAGATTTTATTTATTGTGAATGAGACAAAAGGAGTAACTTGTTGTTTACTGAGGAATGGTCCAATTCTTTTTACAACCAAACTAATTGTTGATGCCCCATTACTACATTAGTTCATATCTTATGGGAAAGACCCACGGGAACTAATTAACAAACTTTATAATCAAACTTTATAACACTGGAACTGTTAATATCATTATACGTGTACAAAAACTAGATACGTGTTAAAATTTTAATGCGTCTAACATTCTTGTGCATAAGATCTAATCCTTTCCCAATTTGAAAAGGGAAAAAACCATGTATTTTAAATTTAAAATCTTATTTTTATATAATAAATTTATATTATACCATTTAAATTAGAAAGATATTAGAGCAGTTCTAGTAATGTTTTTACTTTTTCACCCACATATAGAGAAAAAAATCACTCTCTACTTACTTTTTCAAATACATTCTCAAGTAAATTTTTTATTCTATCTTTATTTTATTTAAATATATTTACTTTATTCTTTTATCCTATTTAAATATTATATTTTTTATTCATTTTTTATCATCTTTTTATTTTTTTGTTGTGGAGAGAGAAAAGATAATTATTTTAATGTGGATAGACAATAAAAATAGTATTTAGAACATGTAGAGACTAGAGAGCCTCTAAAGAGGTTGCTAGAGCAACAAAATCATGTTTGGGCTATTTGTTGGAAATGTTTGTTGGAAATACTCGCCTAGGATTGCGAACTGGTATTATTTGATTTTGCAATTGGTATCAATCAAAGATATTATGTTGGAGAAAATTGATTATAAAGTGTGCTTTTGCAATTGGTACCTTTTTTTTTTTTTTTTTTTTTGAGTTATTATTATAAAAAAATAACAAATTGCAAAATATATAATTGAAAAAACATTCTCAAGTGTTTAATTGCATAATATATAATATTGAAAATGAAATTTACACTTTATCTAATCAAACTCAATTTCATTCAACATAATCATTTTTTTAACAAAGTTTTAATATTTTATCAAACGTATTATTTTCAGCAAAATACATTTTAAAAAATGTATTATAGAGTGTAAAATGCATTCTTAAAATAAAGGATCCAAATGCAGCAATCTCATGTTTATTTTGATTTTCTAATTTTCTTTTACATCATTATTCTCATAAAGAGAACAAAATTCACATCATTATTCTCATGTTTATCAACCAAACCATCCGTCTCTTTTAGTACATAAAAAATGGCCTTCTTTATATTCATGACAAATTTAAAGTGGTTGTACATCATTTTTATATTTGTGTGTATAGTTTGAAAGTATTTTTTGGTATTTCAAAAAATTTTAAATGCACCATTAATTTAGGACACAAATAACCAAAACTCATAGTAAAATGCCCACAAAGAAATATTAAAAAAAAATAAAATTGTAATTCAATTGTGGTTGAAAAGCTGAGGATAATACTAAGAACTATTTGGAGTAATTATAAAATATAACAAGAGTATATTAAATATATATTCTCTTTTCTTATATAAATAATAAATTTTACCAATTAAATACATGTTAAAATCATCACTTAAATAAAAAAAATTACACATTTAATATACCCTCAAAATATTATATAAAGCCTCATGTTGTTGATCGACCTAATGAGCATTCAATAAGCATTTAAATAGTTACCCACCCTAGACTCTCGTTCCAAATCTTGACTTGAACAGTATGAATTTGAGTGCTTAAAAACTATGACAGTTTCCTTTTGTCCTTTATATTTAGTGTAGAAGTTTCGTGCTCTCCAAGTAATATTAATGTTGCCCAAGCAGTGTACGATTTATAAAATAGCATTTATTAATTGAAACTCGTTCACAGTCACTAGGATTCTGGCTGTGTACTCAGCTTCAGTTGAAATCACCTTTAAACCTAAGTTAAATCAACAATTTTGTTATAATTTTCTTTCTTACACATAACTCTATATTTCTTTATCCCTTGAAAATAGTAAAGTGTCCTTTTTAGTGTTGTATCATGAAGTTCACTTGGCTCATTTATAAATATTGACAGAAGGACCATATCCAGCCTCGGATTTGTATATCATAGACCAAAGGAACAATAAAACATTTATAAATTCTTGTATATGTCTTTTCTGCTTCATCATTTTGTAGCTGCTTTTCATTGATGGTCATAAATATTGATGGGAAATTCTTAGGCTGACAGAAGGAGCAATAACCTGTCAATTGTCATGTTACATCTCTTTGACAAATAAATTTTTTGCCCTTGGACTGTCGGCACTTGAAGTCTTGAATACAAAGGAAATATCTCACAATACCCAAAGAGAGATTCATAAAATCCTTCTTTATTCACCAAGTTGAGCATTCAGTAAGCATTTAAGTAGTTTCACTTCCACTGTTTCACATCGAAAAACAATTCCAAAGCTGGGTAGTTCACTAGGGAGAATTTGATATAACTGTTAAACCACAAATGGCCTCCTCGGCTGACAGGATAAGCAACTTACCTGATTCTCTACTCTCCGAGATCCTTTCGCTTCTCACACTCAAAGAGTCCGTAGCCACTTCCATTTTGTCAAGCAGGTGGAAACATCTCTGGACTCTCGTCCCAAATCTAGACTTGGACGAGAATAAATTTAGGAGGAAACCGTTATCATCAGATGAAGAGCAAAGTCCTAACCGTTACCATTTTAGGTTTGCAGATATTGTAGCTAGGGTCTGTGCTCTTCACCATGTGAATCCCCTCAAAAAGTTTCGGCTCCACTGGTATTTTGATTGTGACCCAATACATGTGGATACCTTGGTCCGCGCCGCGATTGCACGTGACTTGGTAGAGCTCGAACTCTACATATTGCCTGGACAACTTTTCAACTTTTCTTATTATGTTAATACATTAGTAGTTCTGAAATTAAGTGGCAATATTGTTATTAATCCTCCATCTTCTTCATCTCTTGGCTTCTCGCGTCTCAAGAATCTGCATCTTCAAGCGGTACAGTATGCAAACCACGACTCTTTCTCAACACTCCTCAATTGCTGCCCGGTTCTCCAAGATTTGTGTATAAAAGCATATTGTGATGGGGAAAATTACAAATATGAAATCAGTGTACCTACACTGAAAAGATTACCTTTTTTTGCATGCTGTGATTCATACGAACTTGAGATAAACGCCCCAGCTCTTGAGTACCTTTCTTTCGAAGGTGCTCTGAGTGATGACGTATGGTTGGAAAATCTGTCCACTCTAGTTGAAGCGAAACTTGCGATTGGTTCTGCAAACGTAACTGATCATGATTTTGAAGATTATAAATATTTGATACGGTCCTTCATCAGTGCACTCTGTAGTGTTAAATCGCTGCATGTACACGCACGGACCATACAGGTAAAACACGTTTCTCATCTTCTATTAGTAATTGGTTGAATAGTGATATTGTTGATATTGTTGTTGTTGTGACTTGTGATTATTATGTTGTTCGTGCAGTGCCTCTGCGGAGGTTTTAAATTTGATCTTCCAATTTTTCAAAATTTGGCTTCGTTAGAGTTCTGTGTTTTTTCTTGTATGTGTGATGTATTAGTATTACCAACATTTCTTGAGGGGGCTCCTAATCTTGAAGTACTTATCTTGCATAAGGTACGTTAATTACACATGACAATACTCACTTTTTTTTTTCCCTCGTGGATTTAATTAACTAACCATTGTGTCTTTTGTTGTCAATAGAACTTCGATCATGACGGTCCTCCTGAGAAATGTGAAAATACTTTTAAATCTACTTTCTTTGAGGACGTCGCGAAATGCGTGTCATCGCACCTCACAACTTTTCATTTTAAAGGATTTCAAGGGTCGAATACTGAGATGGAACTTGTTGGACAAATCCTTAAGTGGGCAACAGTCTTGAAGAAGATGACAATCTCTTCTCAGTATCTAGATTCAGAGGAGGAGCTTCGTGTTCGCATGGAATTATTGATGTTACCAAGGCAATCGGCCACTTGTGAAGTTGAATTTAACTAATGGCCGGATGCTCCCTTCATCGGTGATTCTGATATAGTCCTAAGTTTTTGAGGAGTCATGGTTGAGTTAGCCAATAGTTTACGAAGTTGTGTCCTCCTTTTATGATTATGAATGTTGCGTTTTGTGTAAAAAATCTGTAACCGTGTAAAAACTCTCTGACCATGTCATGGAAATAGTATCCGAGAAACTTTTGTTTAGACTTAAAAATTCTTGGAGGGCTTGGTTTTCCTCGAATTAATCCTACCATCTATCATTTTTTTCAGATTTAAAGGTTCAGATTTAACACTATGTAAAGGTTCAGATTTAACACAGAAATTGAATGGTGCTTGACCTGTTGATTTAGGTCGAAGCTTTCTTAGTATATATATATATGAATTGAATACAAGAAGGTTGAGTTGAACTCAACTATATCAACAGAATTTCAACTTTATCTAAACTACTCTTAATATAAAACAGATGGCTTTAACTTGGCTGCTGCTTGTCATCTTTATCTCTAGTTGTGATAATCTTGAATTGTGGTGTTTGATGTTTATCCTTGACAGAGAGAATAATGTGCTCCTCATGGTCAATGTAATAAGCATGTGATATGATTGTGGCCGTCCTGTATATTAGGATCTTGTGAGACACTCAGAGCAAACAAGCTGCCGCCCTTCCCCACCAAAAAGGTTATCCTATAATGACATGTTTTCTCTTTAATTATCTTCTAAGAGAAGCAAAGGATATAACACTTAAATATCTTGTCTCTAATGAAATAAACAAAAGCTCTTCTAAGATTTTCAATGAGGTAGGGAGTGTTGATCATGCTCTCTATTAACTCCATGGACAAATCCAAAAAAATGATACCAAGGTTCATCTGCAATTGGCTCGGGAGAGATTAGAGACACTTGATGATGGCATCAAAAGTCTTGAGGCTGGATTGGATGGTCTATTTAGGTGCCTAATCCAACATAGAGTGACCCTGCTAAATATTCTAACATCGTGAAGATATTAGAGCTTTGTAAATTAATTTTGATGCAATTCAAAAAGTGCAGTTGCGATTTTTCACCTTCATTTTTTGTATGCGTCGAGTTTGATAAACTTTTTTGATTCTCGTTGACTATGAAAAACCTTGAATGCAGACAAAAGCTCCACACAAATAATTGAGCACGTTTATGATAATAGTATTAATGTATTATACAATGATGCATAGTTTTATACTACTTAATTCGTGAATATGATCCACCCACCCGCAACTCATAAATTGATTCTTATTGCTTGCTTGGGGCATTTCATAATGTGTACAAACGACAAAGTCGTCCTTTTATGGTCGCTGGGGGCCAAATAGCTCAACAAAGGGCTTTTGGGCTAAAAGATGGTTAAAAAAATACATGCTCCAACAAAAATTGAACATGATTTTCTTCTTTTCATGGTTAAGAGTTTATTTCTTGTCTTTGAAAGTGTGCCGACTGTTATGTTATTTAAAATTTTAAATGACATAACACTAGATACACCTTTAGATTTGTATTATCTAATCTAAACTGTGAAATGAATTCATTTAAATAATATTGTGAAAAAAATGAATTAAGTGATCCAAGAAAGGAGAAGGTGACTTAAGACACTAAATAATCTAGGACATTTTATTTTTCTAATGAGGTTTGAATATAAAATAAAATTCTTTTTAATGGTGAGTAACTTCTGTCTAGATAGATTAACAGGAACTATGAATTTTTTTTTATTTTTTATTTTTTTTTATTTTTGGAAAAACTATTTCAAGAAATAAGTAAGAACACCCATCAATCATGGGGACATATTATATTAACTCATATGTGAATGTTGGATCCCTTGTATAATGCGTGCGTT
>OU015765.1:32236356-32283771 GCA_907173295.1 Fagus sylvatica
CTCTCAACTTTCACAAACACTCAACACTCAAGACTAAAACTACATACAAGACTTTCACTCCTCAATCACTCAAGACTAACACTACATATAGGACTTTCACTCCTTGATTAGTACTTCACTACTTCACTCTACGATACAAAATGGGATCCATTGCTCCCTATTTATACTAGCTTGAGAGCTTCTAGGACATTCTTGCATAATGGCAAAATCAACTCTTCTCCAAGCTTCTAGGACATTCTTGTGTGTGGAAGTCTCTAGATAGTGGTACTTGTAGAGACTTCTAGAGAGATAGAGAAGGTTCTAGAAATTTCTAGAGAGAAGGAGAAAACTCTAGAAAGCTCTAGAGAGAAGCTTCTAGAGAGACTTAAAGAAGTTTCTAGAACTTTCTAGATAGAGAGAGAAATTTCTAGAAAGCTCTAGAAGATTCTAGAGAGAGAGAGAGGCGGTGATTGATCTTTAACATTATGGCCACACCTTTCAACCAAATTGGGCAAGACCAGCTAGAGAGTGGTTGGTTCTTGAGAATAATAGATGTTTGTAATTTATATATAAGTCATGAAATGGATCATGATTCATGAGCATCAAGATTATTATTGCCATTGAATTTAATGTTACGACTTCACTAGTAACTTGTCGTGCAGTGCCTCTGCAGGGCTTCTAGATTTCATCTTCCCTGTTTCATAATTTGACTTTGTTAAAGTTCTGTGTTGATTCTTTTATGTGGCATGTATTACCACTCTTTCTTGAAAGGGCTCCTAATCTTGAAGAACTTATCTTAGATAAGGTACGTTAATGGGCTCTACCACTTTTTTCCCTCATGGATTTAATAAACTAACATTGTGCCTTCTGCTGTCAGGAGAACAGGGATTTTGAGTATTCTCCTGAGAAATGTTCCACTACTGTTGAATGGATATTTTATGACGAGGTTCCAAAATGCCTATCATCGCACCTTACAGATTTTCATTTTAATGGATTTAAGGGATTGAAGGCTGAGCTGGAACTTGTTAGACATATCCTAAAGTGGGCAAGAGTCTTAGAGACAATGACCGTTTCTTCTGATCCTTTAGAATCAGAGGAGAAGATTCGTGTTCTCAAGGAATTATTGACATTCCCAAGGCTGTCTATGACTTGTAAAATTGAATTTAATTGATGGACGCTTCCTTCACCAGGGTCACCATCGGTTACTCTGATATGTTCATAAGTAAGGAGACATGGGTTGCTGGTACGAAGATTGCTGCAGAAGTGATTACCTAGTTGGATTGTGGAGTAGTTGCTATTGTTTAGTTGTTATTTGTTATTATAAACATTAGGCGGTCCTTGTTTTTATAAGTCATGGTTGAGTTGGCCAAAAGTTTAGGAAGTTGGGTCCTTTTATGTTTATGATCGTTGCAGTTAGTGTATAAAATCTGCAACCCTGTCATGGAAATAATATCAGAGAAATTTTTGTTTAGACTTAAACTCTTGGAGAGCTTGAATTCCCTTGAATTAATTCAACCATCCATCCTTTTTTCATTAACATGCTTATCCATCATCCACCACAATGGATCCTTACTAATTTGTGGATCCTAGTGTGGAGCGGCGGAGCTGAGTATTGAAACGAACTTGAAGGAGGAAGGACAAATCCATTGTCTAAGGTTGTGTTCTAGAGAGAGAGAGAGAGAGAGAGATCCATGAAGCTTTGTTTGTGAGATACTTTACATCGAGGGTTATCAATCATAGAGGATTTATCACCCATGCTTACAAGGAGTGTGCATGTAGGTATAAATTCCAATATTTTGAGTAATTTTTTTTTTTCATTATAGCCTGCGTTTTTCTATGAATAGATCTAAATGAAATGTCAGATTTTCAGATTTGATTTTGCATTTATTTTTCTAGAGAACTCCATGCAATATTCTCTCGCATCATGTAGGAATTTCATATAGGATGTGCATATTAATTCTTTCACATGTCCATGCACCTTCGTACATTTTAAATTATCAATGCATCTTAGGATAGATCATGTGACATAATTATCCTTTCAGTTGTTTTCTTTCAATGTGTTATCATGACTAAATCCAACTAATTTCTAATTTGTACTCCTAAGTTCTGCTTCAAAGTCCCAATTTATGAAAGAATACTTAAAGTTGAATTGCTTCTACTTATGTGTAATTGGATATTGTCCAGCCTGTTGTTGATATCTATGTTCTGGTGCCATCATTGTTGGCTTCCTAGCATCTCATCTACTTTGAATCTAAATGTTGTCACAAGGATGCATCTTGACCAAATGTTAGTTGGATTATACTACAGTTCTTTCTAGCAAATTTGGCCTCCGTATTTACCTATTGTTTAATGAGATCACCACTCTTTTATTAGTCCATTATATTCGACACAGCAAAATTTATTGTGACTGGGTTCTCTTGCTTCTGTCTTTGATGTGAATCTGCAGCCTGCTTCCTGCTACACTTCGATGCTTTTAGAGATCTATTGTACAGCAAAAGCATGTTCTAATTTTGGTGTTAATTATGTGAGCCATATCTCTCTTCTTCTTTTTTTCCCAATTTAAGATCTTTAACTCATGACAACTTTTAAGGGGAACACAATTTTGTAAGTCGGCTTGCTTAAAACTTTGGACAAAATGTGATAAAAGATACTTATTCTATTTTGAATGAAGATCATGTCACATGCACGTATTTTTCTTATCCACCACCTTTTCAGTTTCTAATACTCTACTCTGCCCCTACCTATTTTGATATTGTCAATACATTTTTTTTAGCAAAAAAAAAAAATGTCTAGTGTAACTGCTTTACTACAGTTCCATCCATTTTAAGTTCTCTTTTTATCGTGTTTGGCTAATTGAATCATTCCACCCTTTGCTAACATATCATCTAAACTTTCAAGAAAGCATGAAACCTTTCTTAATAGGTTCTCTTTTTCTTTTCTTTTCTGTTTTTATCAACACTAAGATGTCCCAAACACAATGTCTGAGAAGTGAGAACACCTCCATCATGTTTTATTCCATTTCTTTCCGTTCTCTCTTAATTTTATCCAAAAATAGTGTTAGAGATAGCTATTTGTTGTTTGTACAGAACGATGGGAATGTAGAGTTCGGGTTTGAACTCGAGATCACGTACTCTAATATCATAATAAATTATCGATTCTCCCAAAAATTAAAGCTATTAGAACTTAATCATTTAACCAATATTCTAACACCTATAAAGTTGGAATGCCTTTATAAAAGAGACTACAAAGGAATCGAAATCTGGTGTGGGCATTATAGCATTGAGAGGACATTTTCCTAATACAAGAGGACCAGGAAGGACACACCTTTAGTGCACCAATTACCGTGCCCATAGTAAACTCTAGGAAGCCAAGTGTAAAGCAGATAACTACTGAAAGCATCCAAGTAGTAAGCCCACCCCAAGATGAGTGCTCTCCTATTTCGACTACACTCACTGCGCACTTGAATCACCACCTAAGCTTCGCTATCGCTTGGCCCAACCCCTACGCCTACCACTAACTTGAATCATCACATGACTGCTAAATCTCAATCCTTTTTTTAGTAAAAGATTGGACCGAGTTTAATTAAAATTCAATTAAGAGAATGAGCGATAATTCGTGGATTACAAAGTAAATAAGCAATTGAAAGATTTCGTTAAAATTGTTCCTTTGGAAATTTCTCAGAAAGCTAATCATAGGTTCTTCTCTCCATTGGAACCAATTAATGCAAAAACAACCAATTGGAAAGCAATTGTTATTTTTCTAATCCTCCAATCGTTGTAAATTCATTTTCATAGCTTCTTATGTGCCTTTGTATTAGTTTTTGGATTTTAGCTCCTTGAGAGGTTTTTTTTTTTTTTTTTACTTCCAATATACCTATAATATAATGGAGTCTTTTTTCTTCAATAAAGTTTTATTATTTATTCAAAATAAAAATGTTGTACTAGTACGGCAGTGTGTTTTTACCCTAATGATCATTTGTAGTAGACTCATATCGTATGCTTTTACTTTTACCATCATCAGCATTTACAATTTTAATGGACTACTTTGAATTTATCATATATATAATGTTAACAAAAGAATATTAAGAATTAAAATGGAATATCAGAAAGTGTTACTACTAGTAACTGATTGTATACTCCTTGTCTCCTTGTGTACATGATCTTTGTCTGATTTTCTAATAAAAATTTTACTAAAATCAAAAGAGAACCAGTATAGTAGAAGTATTGAGATAGAAAGCAATCAAACTCGTAAATAACATAAATCTAGAAATTGAAATAAAGAAGAAAAAGAAAAAAGACCCCCACTCTACCCCCAATCAAACAAGGTGCAAAGAAACAATAATTTAATCTCAACAGTAGAGCTCTCACAGTCCTCATGACTATGGGGGTTACGTTCCCTCCACAAACACCACATCATTTGAATTATCTTTATTTGAGATGCGTCTCTCTTCTTTGTTTGGTGGTGATGCCAAACAACCCTAAGGTGGTGATGCCTAGAGTTTTGTAGACAGATTATAAACAGTGATTCCTACGGTTTGTTATGTTTCTATTTATTCTTTTTCATTTATCCTATTTCTCATTGTTGTTGTCCTGCATTTCGTATACTTAATTTCCTAGTAATCTAGAAAAGAGAAAATAATTAAAGGTTAATTACAAGACAACCTAATCTAGGTCGCCTGATCTAAGACCAAACTTTTAGGATACAATCACACAATTAACTTAAAGAATTAAATACAGAAAAATAAATGTTCAAATGCATTCAGTGTTTGCATACAGAAATCAATAAAAGAAAACTAAAGATTTAGGATGAATATGCTACTACATCATCTAGATGCATGGACATTTTGAAATGCATGAAGATATGAAAGAATTAATACTAGATGAAATTCCTACATGATGCATGAAAATATTATATGGATATCTCTAGAAAGATAAATTTAACATCAAATCTGAAAATCTGACACTTCGTTCAGATTATAGAAAATGCTTGCTTCTTCTTGCCTCAATCAGATATACCCTTCCTCCTTCAGTCTAAACAAAAGTTTCTCTGATACTATTTCATTACACAAAGTGCAACATTCATAAACATAAAAGGACACAACTTCCTAAACTATTGGCTAACTCAACCATGACTCCAAAAAAACTTGGACCACCTAAACAATAGCACCTACTCCATACTCCTACTCGGTAACCTCTACTGCAGCAATGTTCGCACCAACAGCCCACGTCCCCTCACTTACGAACATTTCAGAGTCACCGGTAGTGATCATCCCAGTGAAAAGGAGGCGTTCATTAGTTAAATTCAATTTTACAAGTTGCTGACTGCCTTGGGAACATCAATAATTCCTGGAGAACACGAACCTTCACTGAATCTAGAAGATTTGGATAAGAAGAGATTGTCATCTTCTTTAAGACTCTTGCCCACTTTAGAATTTGTTCAACAATTTCCAGCTCATCCTTAAACCCTTCAAATCCTCTAAATCCTTTAAAATGAAAAGCTGTAAGGTGCGATGACACGCATTTAGGGACGTCCTCATAATATTTCCATTCAAGAGTAATGGAACATTCCTCATGATAATACGGACAATTCCACATCTCCTGACAACAGAAAACACAATAGTAACTAATTCAATCCATGACGGGAAAAAGTGGTAAGAGTCCGTTCATTTACGTATCGTCATGTGTAATTAACATACCTTATCTAAGACAAGTACTTCAAGATTAGGAACCCGTTCAAGAAAGAGTGGTAACACATGCCACATACACGGATGAACACAAAAGTTTAAGAAAGTCAAATTATGAAACATGGGAACTTCAAATTCAGAAGACCTGCAGAGGCACTGCATGACAACAAAATAATCACAAAGTCACAACTCATAACATAAGCAATATCACTATTCAACCATTTAATAATAGAACGTGAAAAACGTGCTTTACCAGTGCGGTGTCTCCGTACAAATACAGCGATTTAACACTATAGAGTGCACTGATGAAGTCCCATTCCATATTTCCATATTCTTCAAGATCCTCATTACATTCGTAGTCAGGATCAACATCAAGTACCGCTTTTACTAGGTTGGACAGATCTTTCAACAATAACTCTTCATTAAGAATACCTATGAAATAAAGGTACTCAAGAGCTGGGGTGTTTATCACAAGTTTGTATACCGCCTCTTGCATATTTAAATGTAATTTTTCAAGAGTAGGTACAATGATTTCGAAATTGCATTCCTGTTGGTCTTCTATTTTTATAGACAAATCTAGGAGGACAGGGCAGCAACTAAGGAGTCTCGAGAAAGAGTCGTGGTTTGAATACGTGACTGAATGAAGATGCAGAATCTTAAGACTTGGGAAGCCTAGTGATGAAGATGGAGAACTAAGAACAATTTCGTCCCCACTTAATTTCAGAACTACTAATGTTTTACCATAACTAAAGAGGGTACAGGGCATGTAGAAAGGTTGGTCAGGACAAAGATCGAGATCGAGCTCTTCCAAACCTTGTGCAATCGCGGCGCGTACCCATGTATCCACATGGATAGGGTCACAACCAAAATGCCAGCTGAGACGAAACTTTTGTAGGGGATTCGCATTGCGAAGAGCCCAGATCCTAGGTACGATATGCTCAAACGTAAAACTGTACCTATTACGACTTTGCTCATCTGATGATATCGGTATCCTCTGAAATTCATCATCGTCCAAATTAAGATTTGGGACAAGAGTCCAGAGAGGCTTCCACCTGCTTGACAAAATGCTAGTGGCTACAGCCTCTTTGATTGTGAGAAACGAAAGGATATGGGAGAGGAGAGAATTCCGTAGATTGCTGATCCTGTCCAACACGGTTGCTTCTTCTGTGTTAGAGGGTTTCTGGCGTTTGGAGGTTGATTGAGCCGAGGAAGCCATTTAGCTTTTGTTGAGACACAAGCTTTAATTTTGTGAGAATTATACTGGGGTTTGAAACTGAATAGGTGCATTACATAACGTCATAACCGTATGAGCTTCACCATAGAAACTGTGCTCGAGATGCAGTGAAGTACCACCAAAGCATTGGGTATTGGAATCGGTACGGCCAATAAACTATTTAAATACTTACTGAAGTCTCAATTTAGTGGATCAAGGCTTAATGATTTAATATCCCTTAATATTGGAAAAGAACTTTATCCATGGATTTAGTCATGATAAATTACACATCGAAATTTAATATCCCTTAATCTTTATCCATGAGAACAATTGAAAGGATGAATATGCCACATGATCTATCCTACGATAGTAGGATGCATGGATAATTTAAAATGTACGAAGGTGCATGGACATGTGAAAAAATTAATATGCACATCCTATATGAAATTCCTACGTAATGCAAGAGAATATTGCATGGATATCTCTAGAAAGACGCAGGCTATAATGAAAAAATAATTACTCAAAATATTGGAATTTATAGTTACATACACACTCCTCATAAGCATGGGTAATATATCATCTATGATTGATAACCGTCGATGTAAAGTATCTCACGAACAAAGCTTCATGGATCTCTCTCTCGAACACAACCATAGTCAATGGATCTGTCCTTCCTCCTTCAAGTTCGTTTCAATACTCAGCTCCGCCACTCCGTGCTGGGATCCACAAATTAGTAAGGATCCATTGTGGTGGATGATGGATAATGATGTTAATGAAAAAAGGATAGATGGTGAATTAATTCAAGGACATTCAAGCCCTCCAAGAGTTTAAGTCTTTAACAAAAATTTCTCTGATATTATTTCCATGACAGGGGTGCAGATTTTTTATACACAAAGAGCGACTATCATAAACGTAAAAGTATCCCAACTTCCTAAACTTTTGGCTAACTCAACCATGACTCATAATCGTAAAGACCACCTAATGTCACATGCACGTATTTTTCTTATCCACCACCTTTTCAGTTTCTACTGCTCTACTCTGCCCCTACCTATTATGATCTTGTCAATACATTTTTTTTAGCAAAAAAAAAAAATGTCTAGTGTAACTGCTTTACTGCAGTTCCATTCATTTTAAGTTCTTTTTTTATCGTGTTTGGCTAATTGAATCATTCCACCCTTTGCTAACATATCATCTAAACTTTCAAGAAAGCATGAAACCTTTCTTAATAGGTTCTCTTTTTCTTTTCTTTTCTGTTTTTATATATCAACATTAAGATGTCCCAAACACAATGTTTGAGAAGTGAGAACACCTCCATCATGTTTTATTCCATTCCAAACTGTTCTCTCTTAATTTATCCAAAAATAGTGTTAGATAGCTATTTGTTGTTTGTACAGAACGATGGGAATGTGGAATTCGGGTTTGAACTCGGGATCACCTACTCTAATATCATAATAAATTATCGATTCTCCCAAAAGCTGAAGCTATTAGGAAATGATGAATTTAATCATTTAACCTATATTCTGACACCTATAAAGTTGGAATGCCTTTATAAAGGAGACTACAGAGGAATCGAAATCCGGTGTTAGCATTAGAGCATTAAGAGGACATTTCCCTAGTACAAGAGGACTAGGAAGGACATACATTTAGTATACCAATTACCGTGCCCACAGTAAACGCTAAGAAGCCAAGTGTGAAGTGAATAACTACTGAAAGCATCCAAGTAGTAAGCCCAACCCAAGATGAGTGTTCTCTTATTTCGACTACGCTCACCGCTCACTTGCATCACCACCTAAGCTTTGCTATCGCTTGGCCCAGCCCCTACGCCTACCACTAACTTGAATCATCACATGACTGCTAAAGCAAGCTAAATCTCAATCCTTTTTTTAGTAAAAGATTGGACCGAGTTTAATTAAAATTCAATTAAGAGAAAGAGCGGTAATTTGTGGATTACAAAGTAAATAAGAAATTAAAAGATTTCGTTAAAATTGTTCCTTTGGAAATTTCTTGAAAAGCTAATCATAGGTTCTTCTCTCCATTGGAACCAATTAATGCAAAAACAACCAATTGGAAAGCAATTGTTATTTTTCTAATCCTCCAATCATTGTAAATTCATTTTCATAGCTTCTTGTGTGCCTTTGTATCAGTTTTTGGATTTTAGCTCTTTGAGAGGTTTTTTTTTTTTTTTTTTTTTTTTTTTTTTTTTTTTTTTTTTTTTTTTTTTTTTTTTGTACTTCCAATATACCTATAATATAATGGGGTCTTTTTTCTTCAATAAAGTTTTACTATTTATTCAAAATAAAAATGTTGTACTAGTACGGCAGTGTGTTTTTACCCTAATGATCATTTGTAGTAGACTCATATCGTGCTTTTACCATATCAGCATTTACAATTTTGATGGACTACTTGAATTTATCATATATATAATTTTAACAAAAGAATATTAAGAATTAAAATGGAATGAAAGTGTTATTAGTAGCTGATTGTATACTCCTTGTCTCCTTGTGTACATGATCTTTGTTTGATTTTCTAATAAAATTTTATTAAAATCAAAAGAGAACCAGTATAGTAGAAGTATTGAGATAGAAAGCAATCAAACTCGTAAATAACATAAATCTAGAAATTGAAATAAAGAAGAAGAAAAAAAGACCCCCACTCTATCCCCAATCAAACAAGGTGCAAAGAAACAATGATTTAATCTCAATAGTAGAACTCTCACAGTCCTCATAACTGTGGGGGTTAGGTTCCCTCCACAAACACCACATCATTTGAATTATACATTAAAAAATCAATAGAATAAGCAACAAAGCAATGGTAGTGCTCATAGAAATGCTCTCTTGTAAAATACAAGTGATTCACTTTTCTAAATAATTGAAACCATCATACTTCCATTTCTTTAATTTTCTTTAAAGAAATCATGTTTGAAATGGGTACACCCTCTTGTTTTCATTTTAATTGTGCATAGAAACAATAACACTAATTTTGAGTTTTAAATAATGAAACATATTGAATTAGTATTAGTTAGTATCTATGAAGACTTTTTTATTGTGGTAAAATCTAACGTGCTCAATTTCAAAGTAAATAAATAAAATTTTAAGAACCCTACCTTAAAGTAACTTAAGAAGTCAGATTTAAAATATATATGGGAAAGTTCATCCAATTATTTCATGATTTCATCAAGAAACTTATAAGTCAAATGACATAGTGTCCATTTGGAATCTTATTAAAAAAGTAAAAAACACATTTGGTAAAAAAAAATGGTTTACACAAAGTTTTACCTTCAAAAATTATTTTCAAAACGTGTTTTTTGATAAGAAAATGGTTTACACCGTTCAAAACCTATTTCACGGGCCCACCCATTTCAAGAGTTTCAGTGAGGAAGTCCAAACCCAACAATTTCTCCAACTATTTCCAAACTTTGTGCCTCAACAAAAGCTGAATGGCTGAATCAACCTCCAAACACCGGAAACCCTCTGACCGAGAAGAAGCAACTGTGGTCGACAGGATCAGCAATCTACCGGAGTCTCTCCTATGCCATATCCTTTCGTTTCTCAGAACCAAAGAGGCCGTTGTCACAAGCATTTTGTCGAGCAGGTGGCAAGACTCTTTGGACTCTTGTCCCGAATCTCGACTTAGACGATGATAAATTTGTTTGGGAGTCGTATGGATCATATTGGGAGCAAAGTCCTGACCAAGATCAAGATCAAGATCAGTTGAGCTTTGCGGACGTTTTATCTCGGATCTGGGTTCTTCGCGAATCGAATCCCCTAAAAACATTTCGCCTGCACTGGCGTTGTGAATGTGACCCAATTCTTGTGGATAGATGGGTCCGCACTGCAATTGCACATGACTTGGAAGAGCTCAATCTCTACCTTTGCCTTGCCCAACCTTTCTACTTGCCATGTACCCTCTTTAGCTTTGCTAAAACATTACTAGTTCTGAAATTAACTGGCTGCAATATTGTTATTGATACTCCATCTTCATTCCTCGGCTTCCCGAGTCTCAAGATTCTGCATCTTGAAGGAGTGAATTCTGCAAACCAGGACTCTTTCTCGAGACTCCTCAGTTGCTGCCCAGTCCTCCAAGATTTGTTTCTGTTTATAGAAACAAATAATTGCGATGGGAAAAAGGATTGCAATTTTAAAATCATTGTTGATACTCCATCTTCATTCCTCGGCTTCCCGAGTCTCAAGATTCTGCATCTTCAAGGAGTGAATTCTGCAAACCAGGACTCTTTCTCGAGACTCCTCAGTTGCTGCCCAGTCCTCCAAGATTTGTTTATACAAACAAATAATTGCGATTGGAAAAAGGATTGCAATTTTAAAATCATTGTACCTACACTGAAAAGATTGCATTTAAGTATCTACCTTTCTCATTACCAACTTGAGATAAACGCCCCAGCTCTCGAGTACCTTTATTTCAAAGGAATTCTGGGTAAAGACGTGGTATTGGGAAATCTGAATCTGTCCAACTTAATCAAAGCAGTCGTTCATGTTAAACTTTTATCCCAATGTGTTGAAGATTTGGAAGATGCTGGAAATAGGGCATTGGACTTCATCAGAGCACTCTATAACGTTGAAGCGCTGCATTTGGACACAGATACCACAGAGGTAATCTAAAGCATGTTTTTTTAAATTTTTCATGTTCTATTACTAAAGTGATATTGTTGTTTTTTTTTTTGTAACTTGTGACTTGTGATTCTTATGTTGTCGTGCAGTGTCTCTGCAAGGCTTCTAAATTGGATCTTCCTATGTTTCATAATTTGGCTTTGTTAGAGTTCTGTGTTGAATCTTGTATGTGGCATGTATTACCACTCTTTCTTGAACGTGCTCCTAAACTTGAAAAACTTATCTTACATAAGGTACGTTAATTACACATGACAATACATAAATGAATGGGCTCTACCACTTGTTTTACCTCATGGAATTAATTAACTAACTATTGTGTCTTCTGTTGTCAGGAGGATAGGAATTTTGAGGAACCTACTGAGAGATGTCCCACTAGCATTGAATGGATGTTCTATAAGGACATTCCTAAATGCCTGTCATCACACCTTACAGATTTTCATTTTAAAGGATTTAAAGGCTTGAAGAATGAATTGGAACTTGTTAGACATATCCTAAAGTGGGCAAGATTCCTAGAGAAAATGAGGGTTTCTTCTGATCCTCTAGATTCAGAGAAGAAGATTCGTGTTCTCAAGCAATTATTGATGTTCCCAAGGCTATCTATGACTTGTGAAATTGAATTTAACTGATGGATGCTTCCTTCACCAGGGTGACTCTGATATCTGTGGAGTAGTTGCTATTTGTTTAGTTGTTGTTTGTTATTATAAACGTTAGTGGTCCTAGTTTTTATAAGTCATGGTTGAGTTAGCCAAAAGTTTGGGAAGTTGGGTCCTTTCACTTTTATGATCGTTGCACGTTTTGTATAATATCTGCACCCGTCATGGAAATAATATCAGAGAAATTTTTGTTTAGACTTAACTCTAGGAAGGCTTGAATTTTCTTGAACTAATTCAACCATCTATCCTTTTTTCATTAACATCATTATTCACCATCCACCACAATGGATCCTTACTAATTTGTGGATCCTAGTATGGAGCGGCGGAGCTGAGTATTGAAATGAACTTGAAGGAGGAAGGACAGATCCATTGACTAAGGCTGTGTTCGAGAGAGAAAGATCAGCGAAGCTTTGTTAATGAGATACTTTATACATCGAAGGTTATCAATCATAGAGGATTTATCACTCAAGCTTATGTAGAGTGTGTATGCAGTTATATATTCCAATCTTTTGAGTAATTATTTTTTCATTATAGCCTGTGTTTTTCTATAAATGGATCTGAATGAAATGTCAGATTTTCAGATTTCATGTTAAATTTATCATCTAGAGATATCCATGCAATATTGTCATGCATCATGTAGGAATATTTCATATAGGATGTGCATATTAATTCATTCACATGTCCATGCACTTTCGTACATTTTAAAATATCCATGCATCTTGGATAAATCATGCGGCATATTCATCCTTACAATTGTTCTCTTCCAATGTGTTATCATGACTAAATATTTTGTTTTCTTTTGTTGATCTTTGTTCCAAATATGCAAACAATGAATGCATTTGAACATTTATTTTTCTGTATTTTTAATGCTTTAAGTTAATTGTGGGTTAGATGATTGAATCTTTTATATTGGTCATTGTACTCTAAGAGATTGGTCTGAGATCAAGCGAGATAGATTAGGCTTTGTCTTGTAATTTACCTTTTTTTTCTCTTTACTAGATTACTCGGAAATAAAGCATTGTATTTTTTCATTAAATTGTATTTAGGACCAAAGCAATATAATTTGCTTTCCTTTGACATTCCGTGTAATTTTACCATTTGTTTAATGAAGATAATTTTTCCTTCAATCTTATTACTTTGAGAAGAAAACTGTAATCCAAGCTCCACAAAAAAACTTAGAATTCATTGCCAAATGGTTGCTGCAACAATTATCCAAAAACCATGTATTTTGAGATTCTTGTTCAGATTTCATGCAATGGTAAAATAATCGGTCTTTCTGATTTTCTTTTGTAAAATTCACATCATTATTCTCACGTTTATCAAGCAAACCATCTGTCTCTTTTAGAGTGACCAGGAATAAATGGCCTTCTTTATATTCATGACAAATTTAAAGTGGTTGTACATAATTTTTATATTTGTGTATAGTTTGAAAGTATTTTTTGGTATATCAAAAAAATTTAAATGCACCATTAATGTAGGACACGAATAACAAAAATTCATCGTAAAATGCATGCAAAGTAATATTAAAAAATAAAATTGCAATTCAATTATGGTTGAAAAGCTGAGGATGATAATGAGAACTATTTGTATTAGTCGAGATTCATAAAAGCCTCCTTATTCACCAAGTTGAGAATTCAGTAAGCTAATTATAGTAGTTTTACTTTCACATTCCCATGCTGGGTAGTTGTAGTTCCATATATCTCGAGCAGTGTGCCATAATTGAGTTTCCATGGAGAAGTTCAACGGTTATGCACCTATTTAAAGTTTCAAACCAATCTTACAAAATAAAGCTTGTGCCGCAACAAAAGCTGAATGGCTTCCTTGTCTAAATCAACATCTAAACGCCAAAAAGCAACCATGGTTGACAGAATCAGCAATCTACCGGATTCTCTCCTCTCTCATATTCTTTCGTTTCTCAAAATCAAAGAGTACGTAGCCACTAGCATTTTGTCGAGCCGATGGAAGCTTGTCTGGACTCTTGTCCCAATTGTTGAGTTTGACGCCAATGAATTTAAGTGGAAATCATCTTCGTCAGATAAGGAGCAAAGTCCTAACCAACACCAAGATCAGTCCTACCGTTTTAGGTTTGCCCATATTGTATCTAGGTTCTGCGCTCTTCGCAATGGGAATCCAATACAAAAGTTTCGCCTCCTCTGGAGGAGTCTTGATTATGACCCAATCCATGTGGATACATGGATCCGCGCAACGATTGCATGTGGATTGGAAGAGCTCGATCTCGCCATTTGTTCTGGCCACCCTTTCTACTTGCCCTGTACCCTCTTTAGTTATAGTAAAACATTAGTAGTTCTGAAATTAAGTGGATACAAAATTGTTGTTAATCCTCCATCTTTATCCCTCAGCTTCCCGCGTGTCAAGATTCTGCATCTTCAATTAGTGAAGTATGCAAAGCAAGACTCTTTCTCGAGTTTACTCAGGTGCTGTCCGGTCCTCCAAGATTTATCTGTAATAGCAGATTGGTTCTCTTGCTTCTGGAATTACAGTTTTAAAATCATTGTACCTACTCTGAAAAGATTAAATTTAACTTTGAACATTGAGTTATACAAACTTGTGATTAACGCCCCAGCTCTTGAGTACCTTTCTTTCAGTGGTCTTCTGGATAAACACGTATTGTTGAAAAATCTGTCCAACTTAGTTGAAGCGGTACTTAATGTTGTTATTGAACACAATATTAATAATATCAAAAATTATGGAAATAGGGTATGTGACTTCATCAGAGCACTCTATAGCGTTAAATCACTGCATTTGTCTGCAGGTACCACAAAGGTAAAGCACGTTTTTCGTGTTCTATTATTAAATGGCTGAATAGTCATAATGTTTTTGTGACTTGTGATTTTAATGTTGTCGCGCAGTGCCTCTGCAATGCTTCTGGATTTGATACTCCCATGTTTCATAATTTGGCTTTCTTAAACTTTTGTGTTGATTCTTGTATGTGGCATGTGTTGCCACTCTTTCTAAAACGGACTCCTAATCTTGCAGTACTTATCTTAGATAAGGTATGTTATTTCTTCTCCTGTACTTGCTTGGTCTTTTTTCTCTTTCATTAAATTATTTACTTATCAGAAAACGTGATGATATGTAAATGAATGGGCACTACCACTTTTTTTTTATTTCTCATGGATTGAATTAACTATTGTATCTTCTGTTGTCATGGGATGAGGACTACTCAGTATGCTCAGGACGAAAGTTCCATTACTCATGAATGGATAAGGCTTTTGGACGTTCCTAAATGTCTGTTATCGCACCTTTCAGCTTTTCATTTTAAAGGATTTAAAGGGTTTAATGATGAGCTGGAACTTGTTAGAGAAATCCTGAAGTGGGCAAGAGTCTTAAAGAAGATGACAATCTCTTCTTATCCTCTAGATTAAGAGAAGAAGGATTGTGTTCTCAAGGAATTATTGATGTTCCCAAGGCAGTCTGTGACTTGTGAAATTGCATTTAATTGCGATGAAAGCTGATATGTTGATAAGTGAGGGGACGTGGGCTTTTGGTGTGAAGAATGCTGCAGAAAAGTTGTGTACTTAGCATTATACTTAGCATTACTGAATTGTTATTTAGTTGTTTGTTTGTTTGAATTAAAAACATTGGGTGGTCCTTGTTTATTTGTCATGATTGAGTTGGCCAATAATATCAGATAAACTTTTGTTTAGACTTAAATCTCTTGGGAGGGCTTGGATTTCCTAGAATTTTTTTTTGCTGAAAACTTGGATTTCCTAGAATTAATCCTACCATCTATCCTTTTTTTCATTAACATAATTATCCATCATCCACCACTATGGATCTGTACTAATTTGTGGATCCTAGTACCACTTGAAGGAGGAAGGAAGGATCCATGGGTTGAGGCTGTGTTCGAGAGAGGGGAGATCTGTGAATTGTTTTCATCATATACTTTACATTGAAGGTCATCAATCATAGAGGATTTGTGTCTCAAGCTTATGAGGAGTGTGTATGCAGATATAATTTCCAAACTTTTGAGTAATTATTTTACATGGTAAATTATTGATGTTTCCAAGGCAATCTGCGGGTTGTAAAATTGAATTTAACTGATGGATGCTCCCCTCACTGGGGTAACCATCGGTGAATCTGATATGTTCCTAAGAGAGGGGACGTGGGTTGCTTGTGCTGGTGTGGTGCGAATATTGCTGCAGAAGTGTTTACTGAGTAGGAGTGTATTGTTTAGTTATTGCTTGTTATTATAAACATCAAGTGGTCCTAGGTTTTGAGGAGTCATGGTTGAGTTAGCCAATAGTTTAGGAAGTTCTGTCCTCCTTTTATGATTATGAATGTTGCACTTTGTGTAAAAACTCTGTAACCATGTCATGGAAATAGTATCAGAGAAACTTTTGTTTAGACGTAAAATTCTTCGAGGGCTTGTGTCATTAAGTGAGTCTCACATCGATTATATATTGGATGGAATTGGGTTTTATTAATAATTGTAAGGAGTTTCAATTATAATTTAATTAATCTTTTTGGATTATAAGCGTAGATGTTACTAGCGTTTTCTTTGATATTGTTACAATATGATTATGATCACGCTATATCCCCGTGACTAGACCCAGAACCACACATAAACCGGTGATATTCAATTATGTTTGGTTCTTTTCATAAAATTAAAAAATGCTTGATCCTAAACACAAAACTTTCTAAACAATCAACTAATTAAATCAAATATATTATAATATTTTAGAAAGATAAAATTCTAATTCTTTTCTTTCAACCAATATATCTAAAATAATTAAAATAATAATTTATACTAAAATACCATGAATATTTAATAAATAAAATAAAAAAGTTTTAACAAAATATAACTAATTAAAAAAACGCTATTTACCTCTTATAAATAAGAGATCTTCTCAATCTCTTTTTTTCTCAATTTATAAATTAGTTCTTAAATCAATTGTACAATGATTAAAATACATTAATTGAATTTCTCAATTTATAAATTAGTTCTTAAATCAATTATACAATAATCAAAATACATTAATTGAAATAAACAATGCTATTTATTAAACTAAACGCCTATAGATGTTCCCTAATTACTAAAGACTGTCCAAATACACTGTCATGCCTCCCCAAAATTCTCCATGTTAAACACTTTAAAAACTGATAAGTCTCTTCCTTTTTCATTTATTATTGCCAAATAATAAGTCTATAAAATCTGTATGCATTTGCCGTACTAGATCTTAGGATTTCTAGGATTTGTTACACAGTTCCTATCATGTCAAAAGGCTACTAGTCTAATAGGTGTTACATTTATTTTTTTTATATTATTTTTTTTTTCTTTTATTTCTTTCACTATTTCACTATCAGATTGACTTAAAAATATATCCATTCATCATGACCTATATCCAACCTACTTTTTTTCTTTCAATGACCACCTGAAACCTATATATTATATTCTTTTTTTAAACTCCTCGTGTTCTTTCAATTACCACACCTGAAGCCAAAGCCTCTATATTATACTCAAAAAAAAAAAAAACCCTTCATCTTCTTTCAATGACCACGAAGCCGAAGCCTATATATTGTATTTTAAAAAAACTCTTCATCACGTCTATGACGTGACCACCTGTTTCTTTTTCTCCTTTTGAAACCTGATTTCTTGCACCACTATCTATTAGGAACAGTTTTCACCGAAACTAAGATCTAAGATCTACGTTATTATTTCTAGAGCTAGCCGATTCTTATATATATATTATATATATATATATATATATATATATATATATATATATGTTATTAAATAATCATATATTTTTAGAGTTAGTCATATTTATGACTATAGTTTAAATGGATTAGTTAAGTTATAATTGAGATTTTTTGTAATTATTAATAAAACCCAGTTCAATCCAGTATATGCTCGATGTGGGACTCATTTATCAAATTTTGAGGTATCACAATCTCTCCCACTTAAATTCCTAATGTCTTCGTTAGGGCCTATATATTTGAGCCCACACAGGATTACTGAATTGACTTTGATACTATTTATAACAACCCAAAGAAAGTACTAACTACATCTGCGCTTATACCCAAAAAAACTAATCAAGTTACAATTGAGACTCTTTATAATTATTAATAAAACCTAATTTAACCTAGTATATACCCAATGTGAATAACACTTATAAGATTTTGGGCCATCGGAGCTTGGTTTGCCTCGAATTAATCCTACCATCTATCATTTTTTCATTCACATCATTATCCATCAGCCACAACAATGGATCCATGCTAATTCGTGTATCCTAATACAACTTGGAGAGAGAGAAAGATCCGTGAAGTTTTGTTCACGAGACACTTTACATTGAAAGTCATCATTCATAAAGGATTTGTAGTTCAAGCTTATGAGGAGTGTGTACGCAGGTACAAATTCCAATCTTTTGAGTAATTATTTTTTCATTATACCCTGCATTTTTCTATAAATAGATCTGAACGAAGTGTCAGATTTTCAGATTTGATGTTAAATTTATCTTTCTAGAGATATCCATATAATATTTTTATGCATCATGTAGGAATTTCATCTAGTATGTGCATATTAATTTTTTCATATGTTCATGCATTTTCGTGCATTTCATAATGTCCATGCATCTAGATCATGTAGCATATTCATCCTTTCAATTGTTCTCTTTCAATGTGTTATCATGACTAGAGATCTTTTGTTTTCTTTTGTTGATTTCCGAATTATGCAAATACTGAATGCATTTGAACATTTATTTTTCTGTATTTAATGCTTTAAGTTAATTGTGTGTCAAATGATTGAATAGTTTATATTGCGAATTGTATCCTAAAAGTTTGGTCTTAGATCAGGCGACCTAGATTAGGTTGTCTTGTAATTTACCTTTATTTTCTCTTTTCTAGATTACTAGGAAATTAAGTATAGTATTTTTTTCATTAGAATGTATTTAGGACCAATGCAATATAATCTGCTTTTCTTTGACATTTCATTTAATTGTACCATTTGATAATGAACATAATTTATTTTTAATTTTACTTAAATTCAAGGAATTGTTCAATAATGTATAGCTAATTGGGAAACAAGTATTATACTTTAAAACTCCAAATTGAATTAGTTATAGTAAAAGGGTCTTCTACATGGGCATTTGAAATATTAAATTTTTCAACATTTACTGTAATGAATGTTTTTCAGAAAGAAAAGATATACGACAGAATGATTCATAAAAGGCTAAATTCAACTAATTTCCAATGTGTACTCCTAAGTTCTGCTTTAAAGTTCCAATTCATGAAAGAATACTCATTAAGTTCATCAACAAACAAAAAAAAAAAAAAAAACGTTTTTTTATGTGGTTATGATGTAGTCAATGCATGATACACCAGGTATGTTATGTCTACTTATAAAAATAAAAAAAAAAATAAAAAAAGGTATGTTATGTCTAGTATAACTGTTTTGCTACAATTCTATCCATTTTAAGTTCTTTTAATTTTAATTGTGTGTGGTTCAATTTGGCTAATTGAATCATGCCACCCTTTGCTGACATATCATCAAAACTTTCAAGAAAGCACAAAACCTTTCTTATCAACATTAAGATGTCCCAACAGTAAATTTTTAAGGATGAGAGAACACACAATAATTTTTCTGTAGAATTTTACTGATAAATGAAGCAGAAGGACATCAATGCATTAGAATACAATTTTCTTTGTTTCTTTGATGCAGAGCCACAATGCAGAGAACCTTTTTGTTTTTTGTTTTGATACAAAGGTGTGCTTTTTTTTTCTTCATTTTACCAAGAGACTAACAGCAGATAACATTTAAACTTGATAAGATAGAATTCTTGATACAACCAGCTAGCTCTTGAGAATACCAACAACCATTAAACAGCTACTTTAATTTTTGAAAATTGCAAATTACTTCTAGAAAATGATAAAATAAATAAAATCCAAAAAACTTCAAATAGTAAAATAATTGGTTAATAATAAGAAAGGAAAGATTAATCAATGAATTTAAATAAGTTACAAATCAAATGATAACATATAAGGATTTAGGGACATATATCATGTATTTTCTTCATATTTAAGGGAATTTATATTTTTACATTATAAATTGTTATTTTCGTATTAATATTACGGAAATAACAAAAATAGATATGAAATTTTACACCAATTTATGATGTGAAAATAACGTGAAAATAACATCAATCATATTTAAAGTTTACATAACTATTCATATATGACTGCCTATATATAACATAGAAATAGAAGGATAAGTGTTTATAAAATAAATAAATAAATAAAAAGTAGGATAATTGAAAAATGTTAAATTTAAGTGATTTGCTATCAGTGACACAATGGATTGATTGGCACGTAAAACAAAAAAAGAAAAAGAGTAAAGTGTAAAGTGTGCTGATGGACCAAAACAACCATCACAGCCCTTCAATGTGTTTTCTTGAGCCCATCAACCCGTTTAGAGTGATAGAGACGGACTCTGATGGAGTGATGGATTTGGTAGATTTTATTTATTGTGAATGAGACAAAAGGAGTAACTTGTTGTTTACTGAGGAATGGTCCAATTCTTTTTACAACCAAACTAATTGTTGATGCCCCATTACTACATTAGTTCATATCTTATGGGAAAGACCCACGGGAACTAATTAACAAACTTTATAATCAAACTTTATAACACTGGAACTGTTAATATCATTATACGTGTACAAAAACTAGATACGTGTTAAAATTTTAATGCGTCTAACATTCTTGTGCATAAGATCTAATCCTTTCCCAATTTGAAAAGGGAAAAAACCATGTATTTTAAATTTAAAATCTTATTTTTATATAATAAATTTATATTATACCATTTAAATTAGAAAGATATTAGAGCAGTTCTAGTAATGTTTTTACTTTTTCACCCACATATAGAGAAAAAAATCACTCTCTACTTACTTTTTCAAATACATTCTCAAGTAAATTTTTTATTCTATCTCTTATTTTATTTAAATATATTTACTTTATTCTTTTATCCTATTTAAATATTATATTTTTTATTTATTTTTTATCATCTTTTTATTTTTTTGTTGTGGAGAGAGAAAAGATAATTATTTTAATGTGGATAGACAATAAAAATAGTATTTAGAACATGTAGAGACTAGAGAGCCTCTAAAGAGGTTGCTAGAGCAACAAAATCATGTTTGGGCTATTTGTTGGAAATGTTTGTTGGAAATACTCGCCTAGGATTGCGAACTGGTATTATTTGATTTTGCAATTGGTATCAATCAAAGATATTATGTTGGAGAAAATTGATTATAAAGTGTGCTTTTGCAATTGGTACCTTTTTTTTTTCTTTTTTTTTTTGAGTTATTATTATAAAAAAATAACAAATTGCAAAATATATAATTGAAAAAACATTCTCAAGTGTTTAATTGCATAATATATAATATTGAAAATGAAATTTACACTTTATCTAATCAAACTCAATTTCATTCAACATAATCATTTTTTTAACAAAGTTTTAATATTTTATCAAACGTATTATTTTCAGCAAAATACATTTTAAAAAATGTATTATAGAGTGTAAAATGCATTCTTAAAATAAAGGATCCAAATGCAGCAATCTCATGTTTATTTTGATTTTCTAATTTTCTTTTACATCATTATTCTCATAAAGAGAACAAAATTCACATCATTATTCTCATGTTTATCAACCAAACCATCCGTCTCTTTTAGTACATAAAAAATGGCCTTCTTTATATTCATGACAAATTTAAAGTGGTTGTACATCATTTTTATATTTGTGTGTATAGTTTGAAAGTATTTTTTGGTATTTCAAAAAATTTTAAATGCACCATTAATTTAGGACACAAATAACCAAAACTCATAGTAAAATGCCCACAAAGAAATATTAAAAAAAAATAAAATTGTAATTCAATTGTGGTTGAAAAGCTGAGGATAATACTAAGAACTATTTGGAGTAATTATAAAATATAACAAGAGTATATTAAATATATATTCTCTTTTCTTATATAAATAATAAATTTTACCAATTAAATACATGTTAAAATCATCACTTAAATAAAAAAAATTACACATTTAATATACCCTCAAAATATTATATAAAGCCTCATGTTGTTGATCGACCTAATGAGCATTCAATAAGCATTTAAATAGTTACCCACCCTAGACTCTCGTTCCAAATCTTGACTTGAACAGTATGAATTTGAGTGCTTAAAAACTATGACAGTTTCCTTTTGTCCTTTATATTTAGTGTAGAAGTTTCGTGCTCTCCAAGTAATATTAATGTTGCCCAAGCAGTGTACGATTTATAAAATAGCATTTATTAATTGAAACTCGTTCACAGTCACTAGGATTCTGGCTGTGTACTCAGCTTCAGTTGAAATCACCTTTAAACCTAAGTTAAATCAACAATTTTGTTATAATTTTCTTTCTTACACATAACTCTATATTTCTTTATCCCTTGAAAATAGTAAAGTGTCCTTTTTAGTGTTGTATCATGAAGTTCACTTGGCTCATTTATAAATATTGACAGAAGGACCATATCCAGCCTCGGATTTGTATATCATAGACCAAAGGAACAATAAAACATTTATAAATTCTTGTATATGTCTTTTCTGCTTCATCATTTTGTAGCTGCTTTTCATTGATGGTCATAAATATTGATGGGAAATTCTTAGGCTGACAGAAGGAGCAATAACCTGTCAATTGTCATGTTACATCTCTTTGACAAATAAATTTTTTGCCCTTGGACTGTCGGCACTTGAAGTCTTGAATACAAAGGAAATATCTCACAATACCCAAAGAGAGATTCATAAAATCCTTCTTTATTCACCAAGTTGAGCATTCAGTAAGCATTTAAGTAGTTTCACTTCCACTGTTTCACATCGAAAAACAATTCCAAAGCTGGGTAGTTCACTAGGGAGAATTTGATATAACTGTTAAACCACAAATGGCCTCCTCGGCTGACAGGATAAGCAACTTACCTGATTCTCTACTCTCCGAGATCCTTTCGCTTCTCACACTCAAAGAGTCCGTAGCCACTTCCATTTTGTCAAGCAGGTGGAAACATCTCTGGACTCTCGTCCCAAATCTAGACTTGGACGAGAATAAATTTAGGAGGAAACCGTTATCATCAGATGAAGAGCAAAGTCCTAACCGTTACCATTTTAGGTTTGCAGATATTGTAGCTAGGGTCTGTGCTCTTCACCATGTGAATCCCCTCAAAAAGTTTCGGCTCCACTGGTATTTTGATTGTGACCCAATACATGTGGATACCTTGGTCCGCGCCGCGATTGCACGTGACTTGGTAGAGCTCGAACTCTACATATTGCCTGGACAACTTTTCAACTTTTCTTATTATGTTAATACATTAGTAGTTCTGAAATTAAGTGGCAATATTGTTATTAATCCTCCATCTTCTTCATCTCTTGGCTTCTCGCGTCTCAAGAATCTGCATCTTCAAGCGGTACAGTATGCAAACCACGACTCTTTCTCAACACTCCTCAATTGCTGCCCGGTTCTCCAAGATTTGTGTATAAAAGCATATTGTGATGGGGAAAATTACAAATATGAAATCAGTGTACCTACACTGAAAAGATTACCTTTTTTTGCATGCTGTGATTCATACGAACTTGAGATAAACGCCCCAGCTCTTGAGTACCTTTCTTTCGAAGGTGCTCTGAGTGATGACGTATGGTTGGAAAATCTGTCCACTCTAGTTGAAGCGAAACTTGCGATTGGTTCTGCAAACGTAACTGATCATGATTTTGAAGATTATAAATATTTGATACGGTCCTTCATCAGTGCACTCTGTAGTGTTAAATCGCTGCATGTACACGCACGGACCATACAGGTAAAACACGTTTCTCATCTTCTATTAGTAATTGGTTGAATAGTGATATTGTTGATATTGTTGTTGTTGTGACTTGTGATTATTATGTTGTTCGTGCAGTGCCTCTGCGGAGGTTTTAAATTTGATCTTCCAATTTTTCAAAATTTGGCTTCGTTAGAGTTCTGTGTTTTTTCTTGTATGTGTGATGTATTAGTATTACCAACATTTCTTGAGGGGGCTCCTAATCTTGAAGTACTTATCTTGCATAAGGTACGTTAATTACACATGACAATACTCACTTTTTTTTTTCCCTCGTGGATTTAATTAACTAACCATTGTGTCTTTTGTTGTCAATAGAACTTCGATCATGACGGTCCTCCTGAGAAATGTGAAAATACTTTTAAATCTACTTTCTTTGAGGACGTCGCGAAATGCGTGTCATCGCACCTCACAACTTTTCATTTTAAAGGATTTCAAGGGTCGAATACTGAGATGGAACTTGTTGGACAAATCCTTAAGTGGGCAACAGTCTTGAAGAAGATGACAATCTCTTCTCAGTATCTAGATTCAGAGGAGGAGCTTCGTGTTCGCATGGAATTATTGATGTTACCAAGGCAATCGGCCACTTGTGAAGTTGAATTTAACTAATGGCCGGATGCTCCCTTCATCGGTGATTCTGATATAGTCCTAAGTTTTTGAGGAGTCATGGTTGAGTTAGCCAATAGTTTACGAAGTTGTGTCCTCCTTTTATGATTATGAATGTTGCGTTTTGTGTAAAAAATCTGTAACCGTGTAAAAACTCTCTGACCATGTCATGGAAATAGTATCCGAGAAACTTTTGTTTAGACTTAAAAATTCTTGGAGGGCTTGGTTTTCCTCGAATTAATCCTACCATCTATCATTTTTTTCATTCACATTATTATCCATCAGCTGAGATATCCATGAATCTTTGTTAAAGAGATAGAGGAGTGTGTCCTGGTATAAATTCCAATCTTTTGGGTAATTATTTTTTCAATATAGCCTGCATAATTCTATTTATAGATCTGAACGAAATGTCAGATTTTCTGGTTTGATGTTAAATTTATCTTTCTAGAGATATCCATGCAATATTCTCATGCATCGAATAAGAATTTCATCTAGGATGTGCATATTAATTCATTCACATGTTCATGCATTTTCATGCGATTCAAAATGTCCATGCATCTTAGGATATAGATCATGTATCATTTTCATGCATTTCAATGTTCAACGGTTATGCACCTATTTGATGTGGATCTGCAGCCTCCTGCTACACTTGGATGCTTTTAGAGGGAAACACCAATATTAGAACATCCTTTTTGCTGTACAAAAGATCTCTAAAAGCATCCATAGCTCTCCTCTGCTTTTTTCCCCAAATTAAGATCTTTAACTCATTACATCTTTTGAGGGAAACACAATTTTGTAAGTCAGCTTGCTTAAACACTTGTACGAAATACTATCATATTTTGAATAAGATCATGTCACATGCACCGATTTTCTTATCCACCACCTTTTCAGTTTCTAATGCTCTACTTTGCCCCCTTTTACCTATACTATATGATCTAGTCAATACATGACACATGAGATGTTGCTCTGCACAAAGTACAGAACCTTTTGTTTTTTGTTATGATACAAAGGACAATTTTATTTTTATTTTTTCCCTTCTACCAAGAGACTAACAACAGGTGACATTTATACTTGATAAGAATGAATTCTTGATACTAACAGCTTGCTCATGAGAATACTAACAAGTAATAAGACCATTAAACAATTACTTTCTATTTTGAAAATTGCAAATTACTTCTTCCAACACCTCTTAATTTGTAATTTTCAGTTTCTTCTTAAACCACTCAAATCTTTCCACTGAAGTTGCTTTGGTAAGTATATCAGCTGGTTGATCATTGGTACTGAGGAATTGAAATTGAATCTCGCCTAGACTAACCGATTCTCTAATTAAAGTGGTGCTTAAGTTCGATGTGCTTTGTTTTTGCATTAAAAATGGGATTATTAATCATTGCTATTGCTGACTAATCAAGTAATGGCAGCCTTGTAGGCTCGTCAATTCTTTGCTACAAATCTGCCAAACAGCTACGTTCATCATCAGTAGCTGTTATCTTCTACTTCCTAAACATCCAAGAAATCACCTTTGAACCAAGAAAAAGTGTAGCCAAATGTGCTTTTCTGATCATCAATTGATTGTCCTAGTTCTTTTTACTAGGACTCCCGAGCTCAGTTGTCCTAGTTTTTTGGTTTTTTTTTTTTTTAATCACCAAGACTCTTGAGCACTGGAATCTTATATTTTTTAAATTTTTTCACCAAGACTCTCGAGCATAGGTATATATATATATATATATATATATATATATATTTTTTTTTTTTTTTTTTTAGGTAAAATTACAAATTAAACTTTTTAAGTATAGTTAAATTTCAATTTAGTCATCTATGTTTTTACGGTTTTAATTTAGTACTTTAAATTTGATTTGGTATCAATTAAGTATGCCCAGTTTTAACTGTTTCAATATGTTTGATAATAATATATGACTAATTTTATAAAAAATAATAATAATACATGGCTAATTGAAAAATGAATAACTTACAAGGGAATGAAATGGAGATGATTTATTTTATGGTCTAGATTAAATATTAGAGATCTAATAGAGAAGAAATGAGGAGATTTAAGTGTAAATGTTAGATTTAAAATGGGGAGAATTCTATTGCCTCGAGCATAGTGTGCCATAAATATTAGTTTCTATGAGAAAGTTCATACCGGTTATGCATCTATTCAAAGTTTCAAACTCCAGCATAAATGTCACAAAATTAAGTTGAATGGCTTCCTCGGCTGAATCAACCTCCAAACAACAGATACCCTCCAGCATAGTGTGCCATAAATATTAGTCTCTATTGGACAAACCAATTTTCTGATTAAATGGTTCCTGAGCTTGATGTGCTTTGTTCTTGCATAAAAGATGGGATTTAGTCATATTGCTACTGCTGACATATTGTCACAACAAACGACTGTTGGCTCTTTAATTCTTTTATACAAATCTGCCATAATTATCAGTAGCCAAACAGCTTTATTTAGGGATGTTGTAACCTTGGCCACTATCAGTTTGTTTTCCGTATCATATAGTGTGCATTCATCACCATCAAACAGTAACCTTCTCTTAGCAGCTGTCCACACTCAGAAGGTTTTGAAATAAACTTGACACATACAATAATATAAAACATCATGAATAAGTTTTTTGTTACCTCCTTTAGTGTGGACAATAATGATACATTTTCCTTCAACCTTATTATTACTTTGAGAAGAAAACTGTAATCAAGCTCCACAAAAAACTTAGAATTCATTGCCAAATAGTTGCTGCAACCACTGTCCAAAAACTATATATTTTGAGATTCTTGTTAAGATTTCATGCAATAGTAAAATAATTAGTCTTTCTAATTTTCTTTTACAAAATTCACATCATTATTCTCTCATGTTTATCAACCAAACCATCTGTCTCTTTTAGAGTGATCACGAATTTTGCCTTTAGTGCATCTAAAACGTCCTTTTTTATATTCATGACAAATTTAAAGTGGTTGTACTTATTTTTTATATTTGTGTATAGTTTGAAAGTATTTTTTGTTATATCAAAAAATTTTAAATGCACCATTAATGTAGGACACGAATAACCAAAATTCATTGTAAAATGCATGCAAAGAAATAAAATAAAAAAATTGTAATTCAATTATTGTTGAAAAGCTGAGGATGATAATAAGAACTATTTGTATTAAGTCGAGATTCATAAAAGCCTCATGTTGTTGATCCACCAAATGAGCATTCAGTAAGCATTTAAGTAGTAACCATTTCCAATGTTGGATTATTCCTTATATCTCGAGCACAGTACTGTGCCAGAATTGTAATGGTTTCTATGGGAAGTTCATAAGATTATCCATATATTTAGATTTTCAAACCACAATATAAATCCATCCAATTCTGTTCCTCACAAAGCTTGTGCCACAACAAAAGCTGACTCCCTAAGCAATGGCCAACAATAAAAATTGCGACAGGATCAGCAATCTACCAGACTCTCTCCTCTGTCATATTCTCTCGTTTCTCGAAACCAAAGAGACAGTGGCCACAAGCACTTTGTCGACGAGGTGGAAGCCTCTCTGGACTCTCGTTACAAATCTTGACTTTGTCGATGAATGTGAGTGGTGGTCATCATCAGATGAGGAGCATAGTCCCAACCAACATCAAGATCAGACTGATCAGTGGAATAAGTGTTATAGATTTGCGCAAATTATATCTAAGGTTTGGGATCTTCGCCATGCAAATCCACTAAAACAGTTTCGGCTCTACTGGCGTTGTCGTTGTGATCCAATCCATGTGTACAAATGGTTACGCGCCACCATTGTGTGTCACTTGGAAGAGCTTGATCTCAACATTTATCCTAACCTAGCGTTCAACTTGCCCACTAACCTTTTTAATTATTGTAAAACATTAGTGGTTCTGAAATTAGGTGGTAATATTGTTCTTAATCCTCCATCTTCTTCTTCATCCCTTGGTTTCCCGAGTCTCAAGATTCTGCATCTTCATTCAGTCAACTATGCCAACCATGATTCTTTCTTGATACTCCTTAGTTTCTGCCCGATCCTCCAAGATTTGTCTATGGAAACAAATGTATCTCTCTTTTGGGACCCAAAATACCTTTTCAAAATCTTTGTACCTACACTGAAAAGGTTACATTTAGATATGCCAAAAATTTTATCCATACCACCTGATGATATAAATGCCCCAACTCTTGAGATAAACACCCCAGCTCTTGAGTACCTTAATTTCAGAGGTTATTTGGATGAAGACGTATTGGTGGAAAATCTGTCCAACTTAGTTGAAGCTGTCCTTCATATTGATGATGATTTAATTGTATTAGGAAATAAAATAACGAACTTCCTCATGGCACTATCCAACGTAAAATCCCTGACTTTGGGCTCATTCACCACAGAAGTAAAGCACCTTTTACATGGTCTATTATTAATTGGCTTTTAACTCTTCCTTTTGCTTACAAGCACTAATATTGATGTTGTGACTTGTGATTATTATGTTGTCATGCAGTGCCTCTGTTGTACTTCAAATTTTGATCCTCCCATCTTTCATAATTTGGCTTTTTTAGACTTTGGTGTGGGCCCTGGTGAGTGGCAGCAAGCTTTCTTAGCCAATGGTGCTACTATTATTGGTAAGTGGAATGTGCTACCGCTCTTGCTTCAACGGGCTCCTAATCTTGAAGTACTTGTCTTTGATATGGTATGTTAACTTTACATGTCGATAATTTTTTGTCGATCCTAAACTGGATTAACTGACTGATGTGCCTACTATTTTCAGGAGAAAAGGAACTGTTCTAATGTTTCTAATAAAAAAAGTTCTGCTTCTACCCTTGAATGGTTATTTGAGGAAGTTCCAATTTGTCTGTCATTGCACCTTACAGCTTTTCATATTAAAGGATATAAAGGGTCAAAGGATGAGCTGGAACTTGTTAAATATATTCTAGAGTGGGCAAGAGTCTTAAAGACGATGACAGTCTCCTTTTGTTCTCTAAATTTAGAGAAGAAGTTTCGTGCTTTCCAGGAAATATCGATGTTACCAAAGCAGTCTACGACTTGTAAAATTGCATTTACTGATTGATACTATGTTCTCTGTCACTAGGATTCTTGCTGAGCTTATGATAATGCAAATTGTCTTCTGCTTCTTAAAGCTCCATGAAATCACTTTTGAACCCAAGCAAAATCAACAAATTTGCTGTAATTTTCTTTCTTATGCATAATTCCATGCTTCTTTGTCCCTTGAAAATATTAATGCATCCTTTTTGCTGTTGTATAAGTATGATGAATCATGAAGTTAATTGGGAAATGAATAACGTATAACTCCAAACTAAATTTGTCAATATTGAAAGGGTTTGTGAATGGATTCTGAGAGGATATTAAATCATTAATTATCTAATTTACATAATTCAAAAGAATATAATACGAAGATATATTGTTTTTATGGTAGATATAAATGTTACTAACTGGGGCTGGTGCACACAAATTTAGGTTGTTGTATGTATATATAGTTTGTAAATACTTATTTAGGAATGAATATCCTCTATCCCAGTTTTTATATTATACTTTATACTTCATCATCTATAATATTACACATGTCGGATTGTGTTTTATTTGTTTCCATTTTAAATCTTAGTTATTTTTTAATGAAGAAAAAAACACGTGACAAGTTGTAATTAATGAAATATAAAGTGGAACACAAAATGTAGGAGAGAAGATTTGTATTTTTTTTTAGTATATAAAAAAAATATAAATTACAACTAAGTCATACACCCATGAAATGGTGAAGGATTGGAAGAGTTTGGTTACACTCATTGGAAAAAGAAAAAAAGAAGAAAAAATCATAATAAATTGCATGCAAGGAAAAATTTAAAACTTTTTTTTTTTTTTATTTCTTTTTTATAATAAATTTTCACAATATTTTCCAAATAAGTTTTTTTTTTTTTTTTAAGAAAGAAAGGTAGAATTAAAATTAACATTGGAGTAATTCCGAATGGATTACAAGTTCTAAATAGTCTAGAAGATCCTCCAAACTCAGAAATCTTCTTGTAAATCTAAAGCCCGGCGGGCTAACATATGAATTGTGCAATTGTCATCTCTTTTAACATGAGAGAAAGAAATTTGTTGAAATGCACCAGCTAACAGATGAGCTTCGTCAATAATATCACCGATTGACACAAATACCGAGTCCCAATTCTTGAGAGCATTGCAAATGGTCAGTGAATCCCCTTCCACTTCAGCGTCTAAAATCCCAATCTCCCTAGCAAACGTAACTGCCTCCCTCGCAGCAATGGCCTCCGCATCATCAATCGTATATAAACACTGGAATTGTTTACAAAGAGCAGCTATTGGTAAGCCCCTTCCATCTTGAATAATCACCCCCACCCTTGTGATCTGCTGAGAACGATAGAGTGCAGCGTCGAAGTTTATTTTAAACGAATAGTGGGATGATGGTTTCCATTGGGCATTCAGAAATTTCGTCGATAACATAAAGCTAGTTGAGGAATCCAACTTAGAGGTTTGAGTTCATTCTGATGCAGAGCATTATTACGGCGATTCCACAGCAACCAAAGCATGAAGGCAAACTCCGCTATGGAATCCTCATTACCAAGCACAAAAAGATCAGAGAGAACGTCGAGCAAGGACAGATGGCGACGACGGGCAAGCTTCCTAGCGAGATCATTGGGGACCCAAGTAGGAACTAATTTTGGGTATGTCCATAATGCGTGCATGGCATCTTCACCTGCAACATGACAGAAACTCACCAAGCTATAGGGACAATACATCTTTATGGGGGACCTTAGCAGACCACACACTTGTCCAGAATTGCTTTCAAGCCCCCATATCAGAGCAACCTGGATCGGCAGCGCGATCACCCCCACACACAACAAACGATATGCACTCCTAACATAGTATTTTCCATTCTTTTCCCAGTTCCATATCAACTTGTCTTCCATCCTCCTAGTACTCAGCACCAAGCTTGTTTATAGGTGATATCCACCACAACTCAAAATAAGATAAAAGGAAATTACACTAATATCCACCTCAACTCAAAACAAATATATTTTGAAAATGTTTATAGGATTTATTGTGCTGGACTTTCTCTAAAAAAAATAAATAAAAAAAAAATTGTAAAAAAAAATTTGTAATTCAATTAAGGTAGACTCATTTAAGAGTTGAAATTACACGTTTGAAATGTGTGGGACTATTTTGACACAAACGATAAATGTTAAAAGTATAAAATGTGTAACTAAATTTATAAGATCATCCATGTGTACAAACTGGTTTATTGCTAGTTTGCTATAACCCATTACGTGACAATTAATAAGATCATCCATGTGTACTTTAGTCACATAACCTATTTAATAAGTCATATGACTTCTTTAAATAATACATCTGGATGGTCTTATAAGTTGCCACATAGTGGGTTGTAGCAAACGAGCTACAAATCAAAATTAATTTAGATTTTATTTTCAATAATTTTCTTATGCATTGCACAGATTTGTGACTAATATTGAAAATTGAGGAGGATAATGAGAACTATTTTGTATTAAAGTCAAAATTCATAAAAACCTCTTTATTCACCAAGTTAAGCATTTAAGAGCATTTCCCAATGAATTTGCCAAAAGCTAAAATAAACCCAAATATAGCTCATAAGCCCAAAAAATGGCTCCCAATGGATGAGCTTTACGTGAGGCAAAATGGAAATCTGCTACAGTTGCAAGCCATTTATGTTTTACACTGTTCATTTATCATTTCATTTTTTTATTATTTTGTTTTCTGAAACCTCACTCCCTCTCTCTTCCTTTTTTCTTTCTTCTGTTCTGCTCTGTGGCTGTCAAAGCCATGCTAACCAATTATTCTCTGCCATCAACCAAAAACGAGGTCCACGATACCGATCTATCTCACTCGCGTTGCCCCCGAATTAACCACAAAATAAAAAACACACACACACAAACAAACAAACAAAATAAAAAATAAAAATAAAAAACACAAACAAAAGAATATAATCACAAAAATAAAAAAAAAAAAACACACAATCACAAACGTGATGAAGAAAGAACAAACAAAGTGAAAAATAAATAAATAAATAAAGGGGGAAAGAGAGACGTGAGGGGGGTTGAGGCCTGAGGAAAAAAAAAGAAAATAAATAGAGAGAGAGAGAGAGAGAGGAAAAAAAAGTATTTTGAGAGTTGTGAAAAAAAAAAAATATATATTTTAGAGGAAAATAATAAAAAATAAATATTTAAATAAAATAAAGTTAAGAATAGAGAATCGAATGTGAGTGTTTTGAAAAGTATAAACTAAAATAGAAAAAGTCCTCTTAAACAAAATTTTAGCTTAAATTTTAAGCAATTCATTGAAAAATGCTATGATTAGTTTCACTTTCACTATTTCTCTAGTGAACTACCCAGCATTGGAATGGTTTTCGATGATTTCACTTTCACTATTTCTCATCGTTTTCCATGAGAAACAGTGAAAGTGAAAGTTTCACTTTCACTATTTCTCATCGAAAACCATTCCAATGCTGGGTAGTTCACTAGTAGTTTCACTTTCACTGTTTCTCATCGAAAACCATTCCAATGCTGGGTAGTTCACTAGAGCACAGTGTTCCATAATTACGGTTTCTAGGGAGAAGTTCATACTGTTTTGCACCTATTTAAAGTTTCAAACCCCAGCATAAATCTCACAAAATTAAGCTAAATGACTTCCTCTGCTAAATCAACCTCCAAACGCCAGAAACCCTCTGAGCCAGAAGAAGCAACCGTGGTGGACAGGATCAGCAATCTTCCGGACTCTCTCCTCTCCCATATCCTTTCGTTTCTCACAATTAAAGAATCCGTAACCACTAGCATTTTGTCAAGCAGGTGGAAGCCTCTTTGGACTCTCGTCCCAAATCTTGTCTTGAACGAGAATGAATTTCAGACGATACCGTTATCATCAGATGAGGAGCAAAGTCCTAACAGGTACCGTTTTGCGCATATTGTAGCTAGGGTCTGTGCTCTTCACAATGCGAATCCCCTAAAAAAGTTTCGGCTCCACTGGTATATTGATTGTGACCCAATCCATGCGGATACCTGGGTCCGCGCCGCGATTGCATGTGACTTGGAAGAGCTCGATCTCCGTCTATGTCCTCGCCATCTTTTCAACTTTTCCTATTATGTTAAAACATTAGTAGTTCTGAAATTAAGGGGCAATATTGTTATTAATCCTCCATCTTCTACATCTCTTGGCTTCCCGCGTCTCAAGAATCTGCATCTTGAATGGGTGAAGTATGCAAATCACGACTCTTTCTCGATACTCCTCAATTGCTGCCCAGTCCTTCAAGATTTGTGTACAAAAATACATAGTGATAGTGATTTTAAAAACAATTTTAAAATCAGTGTACCTACACTGAAGAGATTAGATTTATTTATGTGCTGTGATTCATACGAACTTAAGATAAACGCCCCAGCTCTTGAGTACCTTTCTTTCGGGGGTTTTCTGGAAGAAGACGTATTGTTGGAAAATCTGTCCAACTTAGTTGAAGCGGTACTTAATGTTAAACCTGATGAAACTTTTGATGATTATGAATATTATGAAACTTTTGATGATTATGAATATTATGAAAATTGGGTATGGGACTTCATCAGTGCACTCTATAGTGTTAAATCGCTGCATTTACACGCAGATACCACAAAGGTAAAACTCGTTTATCATGTTCTATTATTAATTGGTTGAATAGTGATATTGTTTTTGTTGTGACTTGTGACTTTTGATTATTATGTTGTCGTGCAGTGCCTCTCCGAGGATTCTATATTTGATCTTCCCATGTTTCATAATTTGGCTTTGTTAGAGTTCTGTGTTGAATCTTGTATGTGGCATGTATTACCACTTTTTCTTGAACGGGCTCCTAATCTTGAAGTACTTATCTTAGATAAGGTACATTAATTACACATGGCAATACGTAAATGAACGGGGTCTATCACTTTTTTTTCCTTCGTGGATTTAATTAACTAACCATTTTGTCTTCTGTTGTCAATAGCACTTGGATCTTGACTATCCTCACACCTTTATTGAATGTATACTCTTTGAGGACGTCCCTAAATGCGTGTCATCACACCTTACAGCTTTTCATTTTAAAGGATTTCAAGGGTCTAATGCTGAGCTGGATCTTGTTGGACAAATCCTAAAGTGGGCAAGAGTCTTGAAGAAGATGACAATCTCTTCTCAGTATCTAGATTTAAAGGAGGAGGTTCGTGTTCTCAAGGAATTATTGATGTTACCAAGGCAATCTGCGACTTGTAAAATTGAATTTAACTGATGGATGCTCCCTTCACCGGGGTCCCCATTGGTGATTCTAATATGTTCATAAGTGAAGGGACGTGGGTTGCTGGTGCGAATATTGCTGCAGAAGTGGTTACTGAGTAGGAGTGTGGAGTAGTTGCTATTGTTTAGTTATTGCTGTTATTATAAACATTAGGTGGTCTTAGTTTTTGAGGAGTCATGGTTTAGTTAGCCAATATTTTAGGAAGTTGTGTCCTCCTTTTATGATTATGAATGTTGCACTTTGTGTAAAAACTCTGTAACCATGTCATGGGAATAGTATCAGAGAAACTTTTGTTTAGACTTATAGTTCTTGGAGGGCTTGGTTTTCCTCGAATTAACCATCTATCATTTTTTCATTAACATCGTTATCCATCAGCCACAACAATGGATCCGTACTAATTCGTGTATCCTAGTACAACTTGAAGATAGAAGGGCTGATCCATTGATTGAGGCTGTGTTCAAGAGAGAGATCCATAAATCTTTGTTCAAGAGATACTTTACATCGAAGGTTGGGATTTGTCACTCAAGCTTATGAGAAGGAGTGTGTATGCAGGTATAAATTCCAATCTTTTGGGTAATTGTTTTTTCATTATAGCCTGCATAATTCTATGTATAGATCTGAACGAAATGTCAGATTTTCAGGTTTGATGTTAAATTTATCTTTCTAGAGATATCCATGCAATATTCTTATGCATCGTGTAAGAATTTCATATAGGATGTGCATATTAATTCATTCACATGTTCATGCATTTCAAAATGTCCATGCATCTTAGGATAGACCATGTATCATTATCCTTTCAATGTGTTATCATGACTAAATCTTTTGTTTTCTTTTGTTGATCTTAGTTCCAAATTATGCAAAAAATGAATGCATTTGAAAATTTATTTAAGTTAATCGTATGTGTTAGGATGATTGAATTGTTTATATTGGTCATTGTACCCTAAGAGATTGGTCTTAGATTAGGCGACATTGATTAGGCTTTGTCTTGTAATTTACCTTAATTTTCTCTTTACTAGATTACTAGGAAATAAAGCATTATATTTTTTTCATTAGATTGCAATTAGTACTAAAGCAATATAATTTGATTTCCTTTGACATTCCATGTAATTTTACAATTTTTTAGTGAAGATAATTTATTTTGAGGTCTTCTTAATTTTAACCAATTGTTCAATAATGTATAGTTAAATAGGAAACCAGTATTATACTTTAAAACTCCAAATTGAGTTAGTTATAGTACAAGGGTCTTCTTAATGGGCATTTGAAATATTAAATTTTTCAACATTAACTACAATGTATATTTTTCAGAAGGAAAATATATACGACATGTGAATGATTCATAAAAGGCTAAATCCAACTAATATCTAATTTGTACTCCTAAGTTCTGCTGTAAAGACCCAATTCATGAAAGAACACTTATTAAGTTGACCTCTATGTTCATCCTGTTGTCGATCTCTATTTTCTGGTGCCATCATTGTTGGCTTCCTAGCATCTCCTCCACTTTGAATCTAAATGTTGTCACAAGGATGCATCCTGACCAAATGTTAGTTGGTATACTATAGTTCTTTCTAGCAAATTTGGCCTCCGTATTTACATTTTGTTTAATGATATAACTGCCCTTTTAGTAGTCCATTATATTTAACACAGCAAATCTATTGTGACTGAGCTCTCTTGCTCCTATTTACCAACCTGTCTTTGATGTGGATCTGCAGCCTGCTTCCTCCTTTTCCACATTGCATTAGTTGACTATTAAAATTATTGCTAAACTTGGATGCTTCTTAAGATCTTTTGGACAGCAAAAGGATGTTCTAATATTGGTGTTATTTATGTGAGCCATAGTTCTTTCTTTTTTTTCCCAGTCTAAGATCTTTAACTCATGACAACTTTTGAGGAAAACACAATTTTGTAAGTCGGCTTGCTTAAAAATTTGGACGAAATGTGATAAAAGATACTATTATATTTTGAATGAAGATCATGTCACATGCAACTATTTTTCTTATCCACCACTTTTCTGTTTCTAATTCTCTACTCTGCCCCCTTCAACCTATTATGATCTAGTGTACATGATACATCAGATAGGAGAGACACAAATACAGTGGCTCACTGCCTTGCAAAACTTCCTTCCTCCTAACCTGTTTCCTTTTTTTGTAATAAGTCAAATCTCCCTCCCTCTGTTCAAGAGGTTTGGCTGAGACATTTGTTTGTTTTGCCCCCTTAATGAAATTCTACTTGTTTAGCCAAAAAAAAAAAGGAATGTGATGTCTACTGTAACTGCTTTATCCACCACTTTTTCAGTTTTTTTTTTTTAATTGTGTGTGGTTCTATTTGGCTAATGGGAGAGGAGGATTAAGAACCTCCTTCTTCATCCCTCGGCTTCCTGTGTCTCAAAATTCTGCACTCTCACTCAGTCATATATGCCAACCACGACTCTTTCTAGAGACTCCTCAGTTGCTGCCCGGTCCTCCAAGATTTGTCAATAGAAGCATTTCATCAGAACAAGAAAAACAATTTTAAAATCATTGTACTTTAGATAAACGCCCCAGCTCTTGATTACCTTTATTTCAAAGGCTATTTGGATGAAGACGTATTGTTTGAAACTCTGTCCAACTTAGTTCATACGGTCCTTGGTGTTGATTTTGATTTATTTCTCTTTAATGATATTATAGATTATGAAAATAACGTAAGGGAATTCATTAAAGCACTCTATAACATTAAATCTCAGCATTTTTTCTCGGATACTAAAGAGGTAAATTACTTTTTTATGGTCTTTTATTAAATTGCTGTAAACTTCTTCTTGGACAAAAGCAGTAATATCGCTGTTGTGACTTGTGATTATTATGTAGTCATGTAGTGCCTCTGCAATGCATCTGATTTTGATCCTCCCATATTTCATAATTTGGCTTTCTTAAACTTTGGTGTTCATTCTTGTGAGTGGCATGTGCTAAAGCTCTTTGCTTCAATGGGCTCCTAATCTTGCAGTACTTATTTTGATAAGCTAGTATGTTTAGTTCACATGACGATACATTTTTTTTTTCCTCCTCTATTGAATTAACTAAGCAAAAAACTTAGTTATTTAACCGATTACAACTTTTCATTTTAAAGAATATTTCGTTAGATATATTCTAGAGAGGGCAAAGATTCTTATAGGCAGTCTCTTCTTATCCTCTAGACTTGTGTTCTCAAAATTGCATCTAACCGATGAATATTTCCTTGTGAATTGGTGTAGGTGAGTTTTTTTCATGCAAATTTGTTTTGTGTCAATGTGTGGATGTATAGTCCTGTGAATGTATTTGGTGTACTTGTGCAAAGTGTGCGTGTGTGAGATCTTGATGATGTAAAAGAGATTTACATGTATTATAGAATGGAAATTTTGCATTCCCTTTGTTGTGTCTGCTGCTATTTTGCTCTGATCACCTTCCTTTCATTGCTGGTAATGTTGAGTCCCCCCCTTGCTCTGCTGCCCCTACCTTTACTTCGGGCTCCTCTTACTGTGTGGTTGCTGTGATTGTTCCTGTTGCTGAGGACACATTATTAACAGTGGTCTTTTTGGATAAAATTGAACTACTTAATACTAAACAAATTCACATTAATTTAAGTTTGATCTTCACTTAACAATTTTTAATTAAATTAGGTAAATTATTTTTATTTATTAATATTTTTGAATTTAATGTGTAATATATATAAATATTTTTTGTCAATCTTTACCGTGCATCATACAAGTTAAAAACTAATTATAGATGTTACTGAGGTGATTTAGAACATGTCAAAATTACTTTATTTGGACCTAACTACTGATTTGAAGGCATGTGGTCAAGAGATTTGTAACTCAATTGGCATTACATGTTCTCCTTTATACGAAGAAATAATGTTCAAAATCTCATTTCCTAACTATCCCCAAAAAAAAAAAAAATTTGAAGGCATGGTAACTATAGTTTTCCTCTATAAGATTAGTGCTATTGCTCTAGTGAAATTGGGGAATCAACAACCATTTCTTCCACTTTGATTCGTTGCTTCATTAGTTGTTAGGATTAGATAGGCATATTACTCAGATGCTCTCTATTCCTCCTGGTTAAAAATGGTTCCTTGCATGTGTTTGCGACAACCTATGTGCCAAAGGGAAATCATTTTATTCTTTTCACCTTCTTTAGAGTAGTTCTAGTGGATGTTGAATCAGCCTAAAACATTCATAGATCAACTTTTACTCCACAAACTTCCAGTCTTCAATTATTGCTCAGTTGGAAAGTTGGATTTCTTAAAGTTTTTCCTACGGGACACAAAAGCTATTAATCTTTGAATCTTTTGGATCAGGATTCAGATTTCCATGTCTTCCATAAACCTTCATTATGGTTCCGAATCAAAACTTGTGATTTCAAATTGGGATTCCTATGTCTTCCATAAACCTTCCTGAATCTTTGAATTTTGTCCCTTCCATGATATCTTTCAATTAGTTGTGAGTGCGAAGAAGTTTAGTGGTTCTCAGGTAAAATGATTATGTCAATATGATATGCTCTAATACAAACTGCATTCAAATATAGAGTCATGGCCCTATGTGAGAGACCACAACCTCAAGGATCACCCAGGTGAACGGGTTAGGCAGTGTCTTAATGTCTCTCAAAATGGTGATTCAAATGACGATGTTTCATCTCTTAGATAGAGATTTTACATTGGAGTTGCCACCTATTGTAATTAAAGAAAAAAAATCATAAAGAATAAAATATATCCCTATATTTCGTTAAAAATTAAAGGAAAAATTATATATCCTTGTTCCTAGATACACAATCTACGAAAAAATAAGTTGTCTTCGATTTCTAGTTACATTCTAAAAAGATGAAAATTACATAGATAATCCTAATCTAGAACCATTAATCTAAGTTCAAAGGCTAAGTTACAAAGTGAGAAGGTGTTACGCACTCATTCCGCTCGATCAAAATCAGTCTTCTAGAACAAAGGGGCTATAGATTCATGTCATGCAATAAAAGCATCCAAACATGTCACAAACAAAAGAGCATTCATTATAATAAGAAAAACAATATCTAGAAATTAGGGTTTTGGAAAAGTTTATTAACATCATGTAAGCATATGGAAACCCTAATTCTAAGGCTAGCATGCTCATCACATTCATCCCAAATCATCAATTAGAAACATGTTTTCAACAATTTGTGACTTATATGGTTATATGAAGGGTTTCTAACCAGGTTTAAAGGACTCCTAGGTCAGTCCCAATTAGAACGGGATAATCAGTCTCGACCATCCCCGCCCCCTCCAAGACCTATCAATCATTTCAATAGGTAAAGATATATTTGAATTTCATCAGATTTTCAGGGTCGATACTTCGATTGGCCTTAATATCGAACTGGTTAGGCTTTCCTCAAAAGAAGAGTCATCTGGGTCTCAGATAAACCAATCTCACATCAACATTCATTACGCATAACCCACCTATAGTCACAATTAATGCAATTGAACTTGTCCCCTACCAGCGGCCTAATGTGTGTCGTCTTGAGAAATATTCCATCAGCCAACCAAGGGAAGCTCATGTCAGGCAATTTAACCACCTCAACTCAAAAGAAATTACACTAATAACCACCTCAACTCAAAAGAAATATGTTTTGAAAATGTTTATAGGATTTATTGTGCTGGACTTTCTCTAAAAAAAATAAATAAAAAAAAAATTGTAAAAAAAAAATTTGTAATTCAATTAAGTTAGACTCATTTAAGAGTTGAAATGATACGTTTGAAATGTGTGGGACTATTTTGACACAAACCATAAATGTTAAAAGTATAAAATGTGTAACTAAATCTATATATATTGAAAATTGAGGAGGATAATGAGAACTATTTTGGGGTCCGGCTCCCCTCCCATTGGAAAACCACCAATTCTCTCCCATTTTTATCCGGATGATGTACACGTGTCCAATATAAAATCCAACGGTCAAAATTAAAACATGTCTAACCCGATTTATTTCTCAGTCAACCCCTTTGTAAATTCTCCTCCCGAATGCTCTGCTCTGCTCTGCTCTCTCCTCCCGAATTTTCTGCTCCTCCTCTCCCCGATCTGTCCTCATGAAGCCATGGATCTGATTTGGGTTTTATTTGGGTTTGGGAATAACGAAGTTTTGATGTTTGAAGTTGGGGTTTGATTGTATTTATGAGGGTTTGGATGATTTTGTTAGGGTTTGAAATAATAAAAGTTAAAGGTTTGGTCGGGTTCAATATTTTTTTGAGGGTTTGGTTGATTTTGGTTGAGATTGGAAATAATAAAGTTTGGAGGTTTGGTCGGGTTCAATATTTTTTTGAGGGTTTGGTTGATTTTGGTTGAGATTGGAAATAATAAAGTTTGGTTTTTTGATTTTGAAGTGATTTTGGTTGGTTGAGATAAAAATTAATAAAATTGTTACAAAAATGCCAAGAAACATGTTTAATAGATGGCAAGAAACATGACCAATTCGTATGAACATGTTTAAATGTTCATGTAATTTTCTGGAAAATGTGGACAAAAACATGGAATTATGGACAAAAACATGACATTGTGGACAAAAATTTCGAGTCTACTTATGAACACTTAAGTGAACCCAGAAATGTTCATACAATTTTCTGGAAAATGTGGACAAAAACATGAAATTATGGACAAAAAAAATGAAATTATGGACAAAAACATGAAATACACTTTCTAAGTTCACTTGAATGTTCATAAGTAGACTCGAAATGTTTGTCCACAATTTCATGTTTTTGTCCACATTTTCCAGAAAATTGTATGAACATTTCTGGGTTCACTTAAATGTTCATAAGTAGACTCGAAAGTTTTGTCCACAATTTCATATTTTTGTCCATAATTTCATGTTTTTGTCCACATTTTCCAGAAAATTGTATGAGGTTCACTTAAATGTTCATAAGTAGATTCGAAATTTTTGTCCACAATGTCATGTTTTTGTCCATAATTTCATGTTTTTGTCCACATTTTCCAGAAAATTGTATGAACGTTTAAACATGTTCATATGAATTGGTCATGTTTCTTGGCATCTATTAAACATGTTTCTTAGCATCTTTGTAACAATTTTGTCATTTTCTATCTCAACCAACCAAAATCACTTCAAAATCAAAAAAAACCAAATTTTATTATTTCCAATGTAGACATGGCAATAGTTTGCTCCTGGGTATTTGTTTGAACATATGTAGTTTCACCACAATTTGGGAAACATTTTTAGACATCCTTTTTTTATATCTTTCACAACAAGTAATGTGAAGATTGCAATGGCAATAGGTTGCTCCTGGTAACATTAAATATAAAAGAAACTCATGGGTAACCTAAAATATCCAACCAATTCCACCATTTCATTTATTTATTTACTCCATTTACAAAAAAAAAAAAAAGATATTGTTTCTGTTCACTACCTTTAATAGAATCTCAAGTATAGGAAGAATAGAGTTTTAAATACAAAAAGTATAAACGTAAATACAAAAATAACAAATGTGTCAAAACATAACAACTATATGCCGGTAAAGAATTGGGCAGCCGCAAGCACAAGCACAGTTTCAGCTTTGTACAGCTTTGGGCAGCAAGGAAGTGTAATACAATTCTAGGAGAATGCGTTCCCTTATTCTTGGGCAATCAGCCTACAAAACATAAAAGAGATTTAGAAATTATTGGTTAGTTGTTTTGACTTAAAATGAATGCATTAATGCATCATGAAATGAAGGTGTGGAAATCATACCTCTTTGAACTGGACTATCTTGTTTGTAAAAATCAAGGATTCCATGAATGTCAACATAAAAATGCCACAGTCGGAACTGGAAAAATTGAGGCAAAAGTACATAAAAATCAACATTGATCAACATAATTTATGGAAATTATGTCTTTCCTTATTGCCAAGTTAGGCTATGAACCACTTTAAGCCAAAAAGTAATGTCCAGCAAAACCATTTCCAATTGTTTATATATACTATAAGATATTTCTTGTAGCTTGAGCAACTAACATGTTAAAATAAAGTTCAAAAAACCATGAAACACCATGAAACAGAAAGACAAAGCTTAAAGATAAGTGTTTTAATGCTCACCAACTGCCCTTGAACTCTCTCACTCTCTCTCTCTCTCTTATCCCACCTCTTAAGTCTCACTATTCTCAGCTTACAGGTTCAGCCCTAAAGACCCATTTCCTTTCTTTTTTGATTAAATTTATCTCTCTCTCTCTCTCTCAGAAAGGATGAGTAAACAAGATATCATGAAGATGCAGGTACACCCTAAAACTGTTTTCATGTTCCATGTTCTGAAATGAAGCTATTTAGGACTGTTTTTGGATTCTTGTACTGTTTCTCAATTGACACCAACATGTACCATAGAAACCAACATGTACCATAACATCCATAGAAACCAACATGTACCATAACATCCAACAAGCTATTTATATTTTTTTGTAACTATTTTTCATAACATCCATAGAAACCAACATGTACCAACAACCTATGTAACATCCATAACATCCATAGAAAGTGTGGACAATTATCTTTAAGTTTGGACATTATTGTCCACATTTTCTGGTAAATGGTAATAACATTGAAGTGAACCCAGAACCAACATAGCAACAATTACATTTGAGGTCATGATAGATATTGGTACTTACGCATATTTATCTTGGGTTGGTATGTCATCCTTGTATTGTAGGAGCCATGTATGGACATCCGTATGCTTCAAGTTCTCCTTGCATATCTGCTCCAAAGCTTTTCTCTATGATGCAAGCAGCAAAAAGTAGTATCAGTGGGATATAATACTGGGTTAGCAAGAAAACTGAAATGAAAAACAAGTGTTTACCAATGTTGGTGCCAAAGCTCTACGGGCTGCAGTAGGCAAAGAATCAAAAAAATAGAAAACTTTTTGTAGACAATCTACAACCATCATAACAAAATGGCCATTGTGCCATGCTGGGGCAAAAATCTGCATTAAGAAACACGAAAGGGTAGGTCATACACATGAAAATAGATATGTAACAACAGTTTTTGACAAAATGAAAGTTGGAGGTCTCTATAATTACCCGGTTGCAATTTGTCGGCATTGAGCGTACCCAACTAGGGCGGAACACGGCTTCTGGTTGAGGCTGGTCATCTTGGATGGGTTGTTTACCCTTTCTTGTTCTTTTCCCTCTTTGTGTTGAGGTTGATGGAGCCATACCCAAGATCGTAGTCTGCATAAATCATAGTTAGTTATTTGTTGAAAGAGCTCACTGTATTGACATCATGCATAGTGTAAAAGTATGAACAAGTATTGGCCAAGGTTGAAATTTTGTTATTTTACCCCGCCATGGACGCTTATTACGAAGTTGATGTACGGTGGAGGATGGCCGGTTTGGGTGAGTTTTCGCATAAGGACATCCCTAAAAGCGTCCACCACCTGCGTGTGTCACACTTGCTTAGTAAACGATGTGGAATTGTAAAACTCATGTCTCAAATATGCAATAAATAAAGGATCTAAAATGCAAAATGAATATGTAATTACCGCGGTGGATATCCACCTAGAACCATCGTCCTGAGCTTGATCAGCTAACAATGATGACACCTCTCGACCCGTGAGGTCATATGTGTCGGTCGAGATTGCCATCTCATTGCTATCAACCTCGTTGGGCCTAGAAAATTTTAAACGTGTTATAAACCAGTATGAGGTAATATTGATAATCACTTCATAAATCATTACATAATTGAAAGAAGAGATTGTTACAACCTTTTCCTAGTGCCCCGCCTTTTCGGAGCCCCCCATTTCTTCCTAAAATCAGCCAAGACAGCCTCATCAGCAGCTGTTGGCTGGTATAGGAAATGAGCATCCACCCACTGCTCATGATTTTTCAACATGGAGTACATTAAGTTATTTCATATGTGATTTTTAATCAAAAAAATAGTTAAAGCATGAGCATTTAACCCAACATAAAGTAAGCATGAGCATTTAACCCAACATAAAGTTAAATGACATATGAACCCAACATAAAGCAACAACATATGGAGTACATAAAGTTAGTTCACATGTGATTTTCATATGTCATTCATAGTGTTTCATATGTGATTTTCATATGGAGTACATAAATTAAGTTTATCATTACACAACACACGTACCTCATTTATAACTGGTTCCGAATGGGGGGCCACTATCATTAGATTCTTGTGGGCTCGTGTTTTCGCCCTTGCATACGTCACACTAGTAGCCCCCTTTGATGGTGAACTCACCAAATCCACCATAGCTGCAGCTGCCTCCCCTGCATTGTCTTGCTTTGATGGTGAGCTTGCCACGTCCACCACCGCCACCTTGGCCTTCTTTTTGGCAGCTTTGCCTCTCTTGGCAGCTTTGCCTCTCTTGGCAGCCTTGGACGGTGAACTTGGCAAGTCCACAATGGGGGCTTGAATGGGCAGCTGGCTTTGTGAGGGTGGGGGCTGGCTGTGTGAGGGTAAGGGTGGGGGCTGGCTTTGTGAGGGTGAGGGTGGGGGCTGGTTTGGTGAGGGTGGGGGCTGGTTTTGTGAGGGTGAGGGTGGGGGCTGGTTTGGTGAGGGTTGGGGCTGGTTTGGTGAGGGTTGGGGCTCGTTTGGTGAGGGTTGGGGCTGGTTTGGTGAGGGTGAGGGTTGGGGCTGGTTTGGTGAGGGTGAGGGTTGGGGCTGGTTTGGTGAGGGTTGGGGCTGGTCTTGTGAGGGTGAGGGTGGGGGCTGGTTTTGTGAGGTTGCGGCCTGGTTTTGTTGAATAGTGGGGCTATTCTCTAGGACCGCGGCCACCAAACCCTTCACATGGTCAAGCTCGTCCTTTAAGCGCCGAACTTGTCGTGCTAGAGCTTCCCGTTCAGCCCTCTCAGCTTGGAGCTCTAGCTGCAATTCATTGGACGGCGCTTTGAGGAATTGAGCTTGGTCCAGCCCCATCAGCCCTCACCATGATTGGGTGCGAGCTGCCATGGGATTCTTGCAAGGTCTCCATGGCTTCTTCTACCACGTTGAAGTCTTGCTCCCACGGCATTGCTACAAGCACGGACAGCACCTGCAAACAACAAGATATATGAATTAGAACGCTAAAATACTAACATATAAGATCTTTATAAGATATTAACATGTTTATTAAACTAGTATGCAACTTTAGTGTAAGATACTTACATTGGCACTCTTACTAAAGGCCTCGCTTGCCTTCTTAGTATACATTCTTTGGTGCGTCCATGCTAAAAATCTTGGGAAAGGTTGGTTAATTTCAGCATTCTTCGAACCAACCCCCAAGTGCTCGCATGCCCATATCTGCAAAAATCATGACATCAATGGCAAGTTTAAGAATAAAACAAAATTTAGAATGGTTGTGGAGTAAACAATGAGGATAAAAAAAATTTTACCTGAAGCAAGGCAGTGCAACCTTGAATGTGCAAGTTGCCTCTACCTTTTTTCGCTTGCATCGATGAAGCTGCGCGGCTTAAACCACTAACCAAGAAGTCATACACTGCCTTCCCCCATGCATATGTACCTAGGTTGGCTCTATCATCAAGCAATGGTAGGAGGCTTGGGTTGACTTTTTTGGAGGTGGTGGGAAACAAAAAATAACTAAAGACTAGGGCAATGTACAACCTAACCCTATTTGGGACTTGTATGGAAGTTTTGGTGAGCAATGTCACCAATTTATTTCGGTCTGGTGAAGTTGTCTTCAAATGCCTATCTAACAATTTCTCCACCATAGACCCCCCAGAATGAGCTTGGTTCAAATCAATTGGCTCTCCCCTCACAGGCAACCCCAATATGAGGGCAATGTCATATAGGGTGAAAGGTATGAGCCTATCACCCACTTGGAATGCACGTGCATCGGCATTCCACCTTGTAGCCATCACTTCAAGGATCCGTCCACTTGCCTCGATGTTGCAGTGGAGATTCAGCAACCACCCAAATGGAGTGGTTTGCAGCTGGCTCTTGCATTCTTCAGCTAAGGTGTTGTTAACCTCCATCAATTTGGTAACACTGCACTGATGGCGAATACGAGGTGCAGCTTCAATACTCGCCATTGCCTTGGCCACATGCAAAATGGAAATCCATAGAATTAGAATATCTCATAAAATCATTCACTTTAAAAGAAACAAGAAGATATAGAGGATAGATGCTAACAAGAATAAGCTCATCCAAAGACACTATGTCTTGAAGCCAGCATGTCACACAAAGATACCAATAGATTTATTGTAGGATTCACACTATTCCATTATGTAGTAACAAGTTTCATGTGTTGTACATGTAACAAATTCTTATTCTTTCTGTTTTTGGCACTCTAATCATCTTTACCCTAGTAGTAATGCCAAGACAAGGATGCTGTATAAAATGTATGCCAATTGAAGCACTATTATACAGAAAATGTGAAAATTGTCCAGAATACCCTTAAATTGTCCAGAAAACCCTAACATTGTCCACATTTTAATCACAGTTTAAACTTGTGGCCATTCCAAACATATTTGTCACATTCAAGTCAACCTATGACCACACACACACAAAAAAAATAAAAAATAAAAAAACAATATCAGTCATCACTAGTACTATATTTACTATACAAGTACTTGGCACACATGGCTGGACAGGTA
>OU015765.1:32283871-32295360 GCA_907173295.1 Fagus sylvatica
CTTCAACCTTATTATTACTTTGAGAAGAAAACTGTAATCAAGCTCCACAAAAAACTTAGAATTCATTGCCAAATAGTTGCTGCAACCACTGTCCAAAAACTATATATTTTGAGATTCTTGTTAAGATTTCATGCAATAGTAAAATAATTAGTCTTTCTAATTTTCTTTTACAAAATTCACATCATTATTCTCTCATGTTTATCAACCAAACCATCTGTCTCTTTTAGAGTGATCACGAATTTTGCCTTTAGTGCATCTAAAACGTCCTTTTTTATATTCATGACAAATTTAAAGTGGTTGTACTTATTTTTTATATTTGTGTATAGTTTGAAAGTATTTTTTGTTATATCAAAAAATTTTAAATGCACCATTAATGTAGGACACGAATAACCAAAATTCATTGTAAAATGCATGCAAAGAAATAAAATAAAAAAATTGTAATTCAATTATTGTTGAAAAGCTGAGGATGATAATAAGAACTATTTGTATTAAGTCGAGATTCATAAAAGCCTCATGTTGTTGATCCACCAAATGAGCATTCAGTAAGCATTTAAGTAGTAACCATTTCCAATGTTGGATTATTCCTTATATCTCGAGCACAGTACTGTGCCAGAATTGTAATGGTTTCTATGGGAAGTTCATAAGATTATCCATATATTTAGATTTTCAAACCACAATATAAATCCATCCAATTCTGTTCCTCACAAAGCTTGTGCCACAACAAAAGCTGACTCCCTAAGCAATGGCCAACAATAAAAATTGCGACAGGATCAGCAATCTACCAGACTCTCTCCTCTGTCATATTCTCTCGTTTCTCGAAACCAAAGAGACACTGGCCACAAGCACTTTGTCGACGAGGTGGAAGCCTCTCTGGACTCTCGTTACAAATCTTGACTTTGTCGATGAATGTGAGTGGTGGTCATCATCAGATGAGGAGCATAGTCCCAACCAACATCAAGATCAGACTGATCAGTGGAATAAGTGTTATAGATTTGCGCAAATTATATCTAAGGTTTGGGATCTTCGCCATGCAAATCCACTAAAACAGTTTCGGCTCTACTGGCGTTGTCGTTGTGATCCAATCCATGTGTACAAATGGTTACGCGCCACCATTGTGTGTCACTTGGAAGAGCTTGATCTCAACATTTATCCTAACCTAGCGTTCAACTTGCCCACTAACCTTTTTAATTATTGTAAAACATTAGTGGTTCTGAAATTAGGTGGTAATATTGTTCTTAATCCTCCATCTTCTTCTTCATCCCTTGGTTTCCCGAGTCTCAAGATTCTGCATCTTCATTCAGTCAACTATGCCAACCATGATTCTTTCTTGATACTCCTTAGTTTCTGCCCGATCCTCCAAGATTTGTCTATGGAAACAAATGTATCTCTCTTTTGGGACCCAAAAATACCTTTTCAAAATCTTTGTACCTACACTGAAAAGGTTACATTTAGATATGCCAAAAATTTTATCCATACCACCTGATGATATAAATGCCCCAACTCTTGAGATAAACACCCCAGCTCTTGAGTACCTTAATTTCAGAGGTTATTTGGATGAAGACGTATTGGTGGAAAATCTGTCCAACTTAGTTGAAGCTGTCCTTCATTATGATGATGATTTAATTGTATTAGGAAATAAAATAATGAACTTCCTCATGGCACTATCCAACGTAAAATCCCTGACTTTGGGCTCATTCACCACAGAAGTAAAGCACCTTTTACATGGTCTATTATTAATTGGCTTTTAACTCTTCCTTTTGCTTACAAGCACTAATATTGATGTTGTGACTTGTGATTATTATGTTGTCATGCAGTGCCTCTGTTGTACTTCAAATTTTGATCCTCCCATCTTTCATAATTTGGCTTTTTTAGACTTTGGTGTGGGCCCTGGTGAGTGGCAGCAAGCTTTCTTAGCCAATGGTGCTACTATTGGTAAGTGGAATGTGCTACCGCTCTTGCTTCAACGGGCTCCTAATCTTGAAGTACTTGTCTTTGATATGGTATGTTAACTTTACATGTCGATAAGTTTTTGTCGATCCTAAACTGGATTAACTGACTGATGTGCCTACTATTTTCAGGAGAAAAGGAACTGTTCTAATGTTTCTAATAAAAAAAGTTCTGCTTCTACCCTTGAATGGTTATTTGAGGAAGTTCCAATTTGTCTGTCATTGCACCTTACAGCTTTTCATATTAAAGGATATAAAGGGTCAAAGGATGAGCTGGAACTTGTTAAATATATTCTAGAGTGGGCAAGAGTCTTAAAGACGATGACAGTCTCCTTTTGTTCTCTAAATTTAGAGAAGAAGTTTCGTGCTTTCCAGGAAATATCGATGTTACCAAAGCAGTCTACGACTTGTAAAATTGCATTTACTGATTGATACTATGTTCTCTGTCACTAGGATTCTTGCCGAGCTTATGATAAGGCAAATTGTCTTCTGCTTCTTAAAGCTCCATGAAATCACTTTTGAACCCAAGCAAAATCAACAAATTTGCTGTAATTTTCTTTCTTATGCATAATTCCATGCTTCTTTGTCCCTTGAAAATATTAATGCATCCTTTTTGCTGTTGTATAAGTATGATGAATCATGAAGTTAATTGGGAAATGAATAACGTATAACTCCAAACTAAATTTGTCAATATTGAAAGGGTTTGTGAATGGATTCTGAGAGGATATTAAATCATTAATTATCTAATTTACATAATTCAAAAGAATATAATACGAAGACATATTGTTTTTATGGTAGATATAAATGTTACTAACGGGGCTGGTGCACACAAATTTAGGTTGTTGTATGTATATATAGTTTGTAAATACTTATTTAGGAATGAATATCCTCTATCCCAGTTTTTATATTATACTTTATACTTCATCATCTATAATATTACACATGTCGGATTGTGTTTTATTTGTTTCCATTTTAAATCTTAGTTATTTTTTAATGAAGAAAAAAACACGTGACAAGTTGTAATTAATGAAATATAAAGTGGAACACAAAATGTAGGAGAGAAGATTTGTATTTTTTTTTAGTATATAAAAAAAATATAAATTACAACTAAGTCATACACCCATGAAATGGTGAAGGATTGGAAGAGTTTGGTTACACTCATTGGAAAAAGAAAGAAAGAAGAAAAAATCATAATAAATTGCATGCAAGGAAAAATTTAAAACTTTTTTTTTTTTATTTCTTTTTTATAATAAATTTTCACAATATTTTCCAAATAAGTTTTTTTTTTTTTTTTTTTTTTTTTTTTTTTTTAAGAAAGAAAGGTAGAATTAAAATTAACATTGGAGTAATTCCGAATGGATTACAAGTTCTAAATAGTCTAGAAGATCCTCCAAACTAAGAAATCTTCTTGTAAATCTAAAGCCCGGCGGGCTAACATATGAATTGTGCAATTGCCATCTCTTTTAACATGAGAGAAAGAAATTTGTTGAAATGCACCAGCTAACAGATGAGCTTCGTCAATAATATCACCGATTGACACAAATACCGAGTCCCAATTCTTGAGAGCATTGCAAATGGTCAGTGAATCCCCTTCCACTTCAGCGTCTAAAATCCCAATCTCCCTAGCAAACGTAACTGCCTCCCTCGCAGCAATGGCCTCCGCATCATCAATCGTATATAAACACTGGAATTGTTTACAAAGAGCAGCTATTGGTAAGCCCCTTCCATCTTGAATAATCACCCCCACCCTTGTGATCTGCTGAGAACGATAGAGTGCAGCGTCGAAGTTTATTTTAAACGAATAGTGGGATGATGGTTTCCATTGGGCATTCAGAAATTTCGTCGATAACATAAAGCTAGTTGAGGAATCCAACTTAGAGGTTTGAGTTCATTCTGATGCAGAGCATTATTACGGCGATTCCACAGCAACCAAAGCATGAAGGCAAACTCCGCTATGGAATCCTCATTACCAAGCACAAAAAGATCAGAGAGAACGTCGAGCAAGGACAGATGGCGACGACGGGCAAGCTTCCTAGCGAGATCATTGGGGACCCAAGTAGGAACTAATTTTGGGTATGTCCATAATGCGTGCATGGCATCTTCACCTGCAACCTGACAGAAACTACACCAAGCTGTAGGGACAATACATCTTTATGGGGGACCTTAGCAGACCACACACTTGTCCAGAATTGCTTTCAAGCCCCCATATCAGAGCAACCTGGATCGGCAGCGCGATCACCCCCACACACAACAAACGATATGCACTCCTAACATAGTATTTTCCATTCTTTTCCCAGTTCCATATCAACTTGTCTTCCATCCTCCTAGTACTCAGCACCAAGCTTGTTTATAGGTGATATCCACCACAACTCAAAATAAGATAAAAGGAAATTACACTAATATCCACCTCAACTCAAAACAAATATATTTTGAAAATGTTTATAGGATTTATTGTGCTGGACTTTCTCTAAAAAAAATAAATAAAAAAAAAATTGTAAAAAAAAAATTTGTAATTCAATTAAGGTAGACTCATTTAAGAGTTGAAATTACACGTTTGAAATGTGTGGGACTATTTTGACACAAACGATAAATGTTAAAAGTATAAAATGTGTAACTAAATTTATAAGATCATCCATGTGTACAAACTGGTTTATTGCTAGTTTGCTATAACCCATTACGTGACAATTAATAAGATCATCCATGTGTACTTTAGTCACATAACCTATTTAATAAGTCATATGACTTCTTTAAATAATACATCTGGATGGTCTTATAAGTTGCCACATAGTGGGTTGTAGCAAACGAGCTACAAATCAAAATTAATTTAGATTTTATTTTCAATAATTTTCTTATGCATTGCACAGATTTGTGACTAATATTGAAAATTGAGGAGGATAATGAGAACTATTTTGTATTAAAGTCAAAATTCATAAAAACCTCTTTATTCACCAAGTTAAGCATTTAAGAGCATTTCCCAATGAATTTGCCAAAAGCTAAAATAAACCCAAATATAGCTCATAAGCCCAAAAAATGGCTCCCAATGGATGAGCTTTACGTGAGGCAAAATGGAAATCTGCTACAGTTGCAAGCCATTTATGTTTTACACTGTTCATTTATCATTTCATTTTTTTATTATTTTGTTTTCTGAAACCTCACTCCCTCTCTCTTCCTTTTTTCTTTCTTCTGTTCTGCTCTGTGGCTGTCAAAGCCATGGGAACCAACTATTCTCTGCCATCAACCAAAAACGAGGTCCACGATGCCGATCTATCTCACTCGCGTTGCCCCCGAATCAACCACAAAATAAAAACACACACACACACAAAACAAACAAACAAAATAAAAAATAAAAAAAAAAACACAAACAAAAGAATATAATCACAAAAATAAAAAAAAAAAACACACAATCACAAACGTGATGAAGAAAGAACAAACAAAGTGAAAAATAAATAAATAAATAAAGGGGAAAGAGAGACGTGAGGGGGGTTGAGGCCTGAGGAAAAAAAAAAAAGATAAAGAAATAAGAGAGAGAGAGAGAGAGGAAAAAAAAAGTATTTTGAGAGTTGTGAAAAAAAAAAATATATTTTTAGAGGAAATAATAAAAAAAATATTTAAATAAAATAGAGTTAAGAATAAAGAATCGAATGTGAGTGTTTTGAAAAGTATAAACTAAAATAGAAAAAGTCTTTAAACAAAATTTTAGCTTAAATTTTAAGCAATTCATTGAAAAATGCTATGATTAGTTTCACTTTCACTATTTCTCTAGTGAACTACCCAGCATTGGAATGGTTTTCGATGATTTCACTTTCACTATTTCTCATCGTTTTCCATGAGAAACAGTGAAAGTGAAAGTTTCACTTTCACTATTTCTCATCGAAAACCATTCCAATGCTGGGTAGTTCACTAGTAGTTTCACTTTCACTGTTTCTCATCGAAAACCATTCCAATGCTGGGTAGTTCACTAGAGCACAGTGTTCCATAATTACGGTTTCTAGGGAGAAGTTCATACTGTTTTGCACCTATTTAAAGTTTCAAACCCCAGCATAAATCTCACAAAATTAAGCTAAATGACTTCCTCTGCTAAATCAACCTCCAAACGCCAGAAACCCTCTGACCCAGAAGAAGCAACCGTGGTGGACCGGATCAGCAATCTTCCGGACTCTCTCCTCTCCCATATCCTTTCGTTTCTCACAATTAAAGAATCCGTAACCACTAGCATTTTGTCAAGCAGGTGGAAGCCTCTTTGGACTCTCGTCCCAAATCTTGTCTTGGACGAGAATGAATTTAGGAGGGAACCGTTATCATCAGATGAAGAGCAAAGTCCTAACCGTTACCATTTTAGGTTTGCACATATTTTAGCTAGGGTCTGTGCTCTTCACAATGTGAATCCCCTAGAAAAGTTTCGTCTCCACTGGTATTTTGATTGTGACCCAATCCATGTGGACACCTGGGTCCGCGCCGCGATTGCACGTGACTTGGAAGAACTCGATCTCTATCTATGTCCTGACCAACTTTTCAACTTTTCCTATTATGTTAAATCATTAGTAGTTCTGAAATTAAGTGGCAATATTGTTATTAATCCTCCATCTTCTTCATCTCTTGGCTTCTCGCGTCTCAAGAATCTGCATCTTACTTCGGTGAAGTATGCAAACCACGACTCTTTCTCGACACTCCTCAATTGCTGCCCAGTTCCTCCAAGATTTGTGTATAAAAATATTGTGATGGGATTTTAAAATTACAATTTTAAAATCAGTGTACCTACACTGAAAAGATTAGATTTATTTATATACTGTTACTCATACAAACTTGTGATAAACGCCCCCGCTCTTGAGTACCTTACTTTCAGGAGTTTTCTGGAAGAAGACGTATTGTTGGAAAATCTGTCCAACTTAGTTGAAGCGGTACTTAATGTTGAAACCTGATGAAACGATGATTATGAATATTATGAAACTTTTGAAGATTATGAAAATAGGGTATGGGACTTCATCAGTGCACTCTATAGTGTTAAATCGCTGCATTTACACGCAGAGACCACAAAGGTAAAACTCGTTTATCATGTTCTATTATTAATTGGTTGAATAGTGATATTGTTTTTGTTGTGACTTGTGACTTTTGATTATTATGTTGTCGTGCAGTGCCTCTCCGAGGATTCTAAATTTGATCTTCCCATGTTTCATAATTTGGCTTTGTTAAACTTCTGTTTTGAATCTAGTATGTGGCATGCATTACCACTCTTTCTTGAACGGGCTCCTAATCTTGAAGTACTTATCTTAGATAAGGTACGTTAATTACACATGGCAATACGTAAACGAACGGGGTCTATCCCTTTTTATCTTTTGTCGATTTATTTAACTAACCATTGTGTCTTCTGTTGTCAATAGAGCTTGGATCTTGACTATCCTTTTGATGAATTTGAACGTATATTCTATGAGGACGTCCCTAAATGCGTGTCATCGCACCTTACAGCTTTTCATTTTAAAGGATTTCAAGGGTCTAATGCTGAGCTGGATCTTGTTGGACAAATCCTAAAGTGGGCAAGAGTCTTGAAGCAGATGACAATCTCTTCTGAGTATCTAGATTCAGAGGAGGAGGTTCGTGTTCTCAAGGAATTATTGATGTTCCCAAGGCAATCTGCGACTTGTAAAATTGAATTTAACTGATGGATGCTCCCTTCACCGGGGTCCCCATTGGTGATTCTGATATGTTCATAAGTGAAGGGACGTGGGTTGCTGGTGCGAATATTGCTGCAGAAGTGGTTACTGAGTAGGAGTGTGGAGTAGTTGCTATTGTTTAGTTATTGCTGTTATTATAAACATTAGGTGGTCCTAGTTTTTGAGGAGTCATGGTTTAGTTAGCCAATAGTTTAGGAAGTTGTGTCCTCCTTTTATGATTATGAATGTTGCACTTTGTGTAAAAACTCTGTAACCATGTCATGGAAATAGTATCAGAGAAACTTTTGTTTACACTTAAATTCTTGGAGGGCTTGGTTTTCCTCGAATTAATCCTACCATCTATCATGTTTTCATTAACATCATTATCCATCCGCCACAACAATGGATCCGTACTAATTCATGTATCCTAGTACAACTTGAAGATAGAAGGGCTGATCCATTGATTGAGGCTGTGTTCAAGAGAGAGATCCATGAATCTTTGTTCAAGAGATACTTTACTTCGAAGGTTGGGATTTGTCACTCAAGCTTATGAGAAGAAGTGTGTATGCAGGTATAAATTCCAATCTTTTGGGTAATTATTTTTTCATTATAGCCTGCATAATTCTATGTATAGATCTGAACGAAATGTCAGATTTTCAGGTTTGATGTTTAATTTATCTTTCTAGAGTTATCCATGCAATATTCTAATGCATCGTGTAAGAATTTCATATTAATTCATTCACATGTTCATGCATTTTCATGCGTTTCAAAATGTCCATGCATCTTAGGAGATCATGTATCATTTTCATGCATTTCAAAAGTTCCAACGGTTATGCACCTATTTGATGTGGATCTGCTGCCTCCTGCTAAACTTGGATGCTTTAATTTAGAGGGAAACACCAATATTAGAACATCCTTTCTGCTGTACAAAAGATCTCTAAAAGCATCCATAGCTCTCCTGTTTTTTTCCCCAAATTAAGATCTTTAACTCATTATAACTTTTGAGGGAAACACAATTTTGTAAGTCAGCTTGCTTAAACATTTGGGGAATAAGATCATGTCACATTCACCTATTTTTCTTATCCACCACCTTTTCAGTTTCTAATGCTCTACGTTGCCCCCTTTTACCTACTATGATCTAGTCAATACATGATACATAAGAGATGTTGCTCAGCACAAAGTACAGAACCTTTTGTTTTTTGTTATGATACAAAGGACATTTTTTTTTCCTTTTAGAGACTAACAACAGATGACATTTATACTTGATAAGAATGAATTCTTGATACAAACAGCTTGCTCATGAGAATCATAACAAGTAACAACCATTAAACAATTACTTTCTATATATTTTGAAAATCACAAATTACTTCTTCCAACACCTCTTAATTTGTAATTTTCAGTTTCTTCTTAAACCACTCAAATCTTTCAACTGAAGTTGCTTTGGTAAGCATATCAGCTGGTTGATCATTGGTACTGAGGAATTGAAATTGAATCTCTCCTAGACTAACCAATTCTCTAATTAAAATGGTGCTTAAGTTCGATGTGCTTTGTTTTTGCATGAAAAATGGGATTATTAATCATTGCTATTGCTGACTAATCAAGTAATGGCAGCCTTGTAGGCTCGTCAATTCTTTGCTACAAATCTGCCAAACAGCTACGTTCATCATCAGTAGCTGTTATCTTCTACTTCCTAAACATCCAAGAAATCACCTTTGAACCAAGAAAAAGTGTAGCCAAATGTGCTTTTCTGATCATCAATTGATTGTCCTAGTTCTTTTTACTAGGACTCCCGAGCTCAGTTGTCCTAGTTTTGGTTTTTTTTTTTTTTAATCACCAAGACTCTTGAGCACTGGAATCTTATATTTTTTAAATTTTTTACCACCAAGACTCTCGAGCATAGAGTTAGTTTTATTTTTTTTTTTAGGTAAAATTACAAATTAAACTTTTTAAGTATAGTTAAATTTCAATTTAGTCATCTATGTTTTTACGGTTTTAATTTAGTACTTTAAATTTGATTTGGTATCAATTAAGTATGTCCCAGTTTAAACTGTTTCAATATGTTTGATAATAATATATGACTAATTTTATAAAAAATAATAATAATACATGGCTAATTGAAAAATGAATAACTTACAAGGGAATGAAATGGAGATGATTTATTTTATGGTCTAGATTAAATATTAGAGATCTAATAGAGAAGAAATGAGGAGATTTAAGTGTAAATGTTAGATTTAAAATGGGGAGAATTCTATTGCCTCGAGCATAGTGTGCCATAAATATTAGTTTCTATGAGAAAGTTCATACCGGTTATGCATCTATTCAAAGTTTCAAACTCCAGCATAAATCTCACAAAATTAAGTTGAATGGCTTCCTCGGCTGAATCAACCTCCAAACAACAGATACCCTCCAGCATAGTGTGCCATAAATATTAGTCTCTATTGGACAAACCAATTTTCTGATTAAATGGTTCCTGAGCTTGACGTGCTTTGTTCTTGCATGAAAAATGGATTTAGTTATTGCTACTGCTGACATATTGTCACAACAAACGACTGTTGGCTCTTTAATTCTTTTATACAAATCTGCCATAATTATCAGTAGCCAAACAGCTTTATTTAGGGATGTTGTAACCTTGGCCACTATCAGTTTGTTTTCCGTATCATATAGTGTGCATTCATCACCATCAAACAGTAACCTTCTCTTAGCAGCTGTCCACACTCAGAAGGTTTTGAAATAAACTTGACACATACAATAATATAAAACATCATGAATAAGTTTTTTGTTACCTCCTTTAGTGTGGACAATAATGACACATTTTCCTTCAACCTTATTATTACTTTGAGAAGAAAACTGTAATCAAGCTCCACAAAAAACTTAGTTTTCATTGCCCAATTGTTGCTGCAACCGCTATCCAAAAACTATGTATTTTGAGATTCTTGTTAAGATTTCATGCAATAGTAAAATAATTAGTCTTTCTAATTTTCTTTTACAAAATCCACATCAGTATTCTCTCATGTTTATCAACCAAACCATCTGTCTCTTTTAGAGTGATCACGAATTTTACCTTTAGTGCATCTAAAACGTCCTTTTTTATATTCATGACAAATTTAAAGTGGTTGTACTTATTTTTTATATTGTGTATAGTTATTCCCTAAAGTATTTTTTGTTATATCAAAAATTTTAAATGCACCATTAATGTAGGACACGAATAACCAAAATTCATTGTAAAATGCATGCAAAGAAATAAAATAAAAAAATTGTAATTCAATTATTGTTGAAAAGCTGAGGATGATAATAAGAACTATTTGTATTAAGTCGAGATTCATAAAAGCCTCATGTTGTTGATCCACCAAATGAGCATTCAGTAAGCATTTAAGTAGTAACCATTTCCAATGTTGGATTATTCCTTATATCTCGAGCACAGTACTGTGCCAGAATTGTAATGGTTTCTATGGGAAGTTCATAAGATTATCCATATATTTAGATTTTCAAACCACAATATAAATCCATCCAATTCTGTTCCTCACAAAGCTTGTGCCACAACAAAAGCTGACTCCCTAAGCAATGGCCAACAATAAAAATTGCGACAGGATCAGCAATCTACCAGACTCTCTCCTCTGTCATATTCTCTCGTTTCTCGAAACCAAAGAGACAGTGGCCACAAGCACTTTGTCGACGAGGTGGAAGCCTCTCTGGACTCTCGTTACAAATCTTGACTTTGTCGATGAATGTGAGTGGTGGTCATCATCAGATGAGGAGCATAGTCCCAACCAACATCAAGATCAGACTGATCAGTGGAATAAGTGTTATAGATTTGCGCAAATTATATCTAAGGTTTGGGATCTTCGCCATGCAAATCCACTAAAACAGTTTCGGCTCTACTGGCGTTGTCGTTGTG
>OU015765.1:32295460-32348227 GCA_907173295.1 Fagus sylvatica
AAGAGCGGCTATTGGTAAGCCCCTTCCATCTCGAATAATCACCCCCACCCTTCTGTGATCTGCTGAGAACAAAAGAGTGCAGCGTCGAAGTTTATTTTAAACGAATAGTGGGATGATGGTTTCCATTGGGCATTCAGAAATTTTGTCGATAACATAAAGCCAATTGAGGAATACAACTTAGAGGTTTGAATTCATTCTGATGCAAAGCTTTATTACGACGTAAAGAACCTGCAATCTGCAGAATATTGTTTTGCCGTGTTTCCTGTACAATTGTATCAGGAGTTTATGTTCTGTATTTATATTCAAGAGTTTACAAGATAAGGATAACTATTACAATTCAAATATAATGCTTTATGATAAACTAGTATCAACAATGCTAGCTCTTGTGAATATCTTGTTGATGCATTTGTTCCTTATCTGTAGACTTCAGGATTGTATCAGTAACTGTCCTAATATGCCCCCTCAATCTCAAGGGGAGTTCACGGACATTGAGGTTGTCCCTTAAGAGAGTGAATTTAGCTGTAGGAAGAGGCTTTGTGAATGTGTCTGCAAGTTGGTCTTTTGAAGATATAAACCGAATGGACAAAGCCTTTGAAGCTACCAAATCACGAACAAAGTGAACATCAATTTCAATGTGTTTGGTACGGGCATGAAACAGAGGATTGGCTGTGAGATACGTTGCACCAATGTTGTCACACCAAAGGAGAGGAGGTGTAGAGGATGCAATTCCAAGTTCGGACAAAAGAGAGCAAAGCCAAATAATTTCTGTGGAAGCATGCGCAACAGCCCGATATTCAGATTCAGTGCTTGAGCGAGAGACGGTTCGTTGTTTTCTAGATGTCCAAGAGATGAGATTGCGACCAAGAAATAGGCAGTAGCCGGTGGTGGAGCGGCGATCATCTGGACAGCTTGCCCAGTCAGCATCAGAGAAGGCTTGAATATTGAAGTTGGTGTCTCTGTGAAGAAAAATGCAATGGTGGATGGTGTGTTTGAGATATCTCAGAATTCTTTTTACTGCACTCCAGTGATCTTCAGTTGGGTTGGCCATGAACTGACAGACTTTGTTGACAGCAAAGGATATGTCAGGCCTAGTGAGAGAGAGGTATTGGAGAGAACCAACCACACTTCGATACAAACTTGGGTCGGAAAGAGAAGTGCCTGTGTGCTGACTGAGAATGGTGCTGGAAGCCATGGGAGATGCCACGGGTTTGGCCTGATGCAGATTAGTTTTGCGGAGCAGATCAGTGATGTATCGGCGTTGAGAGAGGTACATACCTGAGTCTACCTTGTGAGCTTCAACGCCAAGGAAAAAATGGAGAGGCCCAAGGTCTTTGAGAGCGAAGTCTCCCTGTAGAGTGTTAATGAGGCGTGTAATGGAGGTCGAATTGGTTCCAGTAATGATAATGTCATCCACGTAAATCAGAAACAATATCAGTTCAGGGCCAGATCGATAAATGAAGAGTGAGGTGTCAGACTTACAACCTTTGAAGCCAAGGTCAAGGAGCCGTGTGCTGAGGCGAGAATACCAAGCGCGTGGAGCTTGCTTGAGGCCATAGAGTGCCTTGCGAAGATGACAAACATGGTGAGGGTATGAAGGATGAACAAAGCCAGCTGGTTGTGTCATGTAAACATCTTCGGAAAGAATTCCATGCAAAAAGGCATTGGTGACGTCCAGTTGGCGAATATCCCAGTTTGAAGCAATGGCAAGTGAGAGGACTGTGCGAATTGTAACTGGTTTGATAACAGGGCTGAAGGTGTCACCGTAGTCCACACCATGTTGTTGATGGAATCCCTTAGCAACTAAGCGGGCTTTGTACCTCTCAATCGTTCCAGCAGCATCACGCTTGATACGGAACACCCATTTGCAACCCACAACGTTTGTATTGGGTTTGGGTGGAACAAGAGTCCAGGTGGAATTCTTCAAGAGTGCTGTGAATTCAGTGGCCATTGCAGCACGCCATTCTGCAGACTTTGAAGCTTCGGTAAAACAGCTTGGTTCAGGCGGTGTAGAAGCTGTAAGTGTGAGGAGAGCCTTTGGTAATGGATATCTGATGATGCCAGGATAAAATTGTTTCGGCTGAACAATATTATCACGGCTTCTAGTGCGCATTGGATGAGGATGAGGCTGCAGATTCACAGTATTTGCTGGAGGGGTGGGAGACACGGGTAAGGCAGTGGGGGAAGACACGTGAGGATTAGGGGCAGCAGTGTGGTTTAAAGATAAGTGATGTGCTGGAGAAGTGTTATGTTGTGTGGAGTGAGGAGAGATATTTGGTGGGGACTCTAAGAGAGGTGATGTGGGAGGATTTGTATTAAGGGATGGGGTGGGGACCGAAATATGAGGAGGTTGAGGTGGTGTGGCAGTGAAATTCTGTAAAGAAGGAATGGAGATTAATGGAGAGGAAGTTGGACCCGAATTAGAAGTGGAGGAAGTTGTAGAAAATGGAAATTGATTTTCATCAAAGATGACATTTCGGGCAATATACAGCCGGTTGGTAGAGAGATCAAGACACTTATACCCTTTATGATGGAGGCTGTACCCAAGAAAGACGCAACGTTTGGAACGAAAATCAAATTTGTGGGTATTGTATGGACGAAGGTGAGGCCAACACGCACAGCCAAAGGTTTTGAGAAAATTATAGTCAGGAGTCTTATGATACAGAATTTCAAGTGGGGATTTATTTTTGGTGACTGGAGATGGAAGGCAGTTAATTAGATAAGCAGAAGTGAGAAAGGCTTCATCCCAATATGAAAAAGGGACAGAGGCATTGGCAAGCAAGGTGAGGCCAGTTTCGACTATATGTCGATGTTTGCGTTCAACAGACCCATTTTGTTGATGTGTATGGGGGCAAGATCGTCGATGAGAAATGCCAAGGGAAGAAAAGAATTTGTTTAAGTTTCTGAATTCGCCACCCCAATCAGATTGTACTGATTTAATTTTGCGAGTAAAATAACGTTCAACAAATTTTTGGAATTGAAGAAAAACATTGTAGACATCAGATTTAGAAGCAATTGGAAATAACCAGATAAATTTGGAAAAGTCATCAATAAAACAAACATAAAAACGATTTCCATTATTTGAAAGTTGAGGGGCAGGACCCCATACATCAGTAAATAATAAATCAAGAGGGAATTGAGACCTAGAAGGAGATAAATAAAATGGTAGACGATGACTTTTCCCAAGTTGACAAGCATGACACACTCGTGGAAAATTATTTGTGGAGACAGCAAGATGATGCTTGGAAAGAACTTGACGAACTATGCGAAGAGAAGGATGACCAAGGCGAGCATGCCATTGAGTGGTGGAGACACGTTCACCAAGGAGAGCACGGGGCTTTATTTGTGGAAGAGAATGGAGTGGATAGAGGCCGTCCTTACTCGGACCTTTGAGAAGGGTGGCACCCGAGAATAGATCCTTAACACAAAAAAAAGAAGGATGAAACTCAAAAAAGACATTGTTATCTTTAGCAAAACGTTGAACAGAGATTAAATTGTGACTTATATGAGGAACATGAAGAATATTTTTAAGAAAAAATTCATGAGTGGCAGAACATAAGATAGAGGAGCCAATGTGGTGAATATACAAACCTTGACCGTTACCAATGCGCACTTGATCAGATCCGGTATAATGTTCAGCATTCAAGTTCAGATGGCTCAAATCTGCTGTGAGGTGGTTGTTAGCACCAGTGTCGGGGTACCATACCTGATCGATGGAGGGTGATGTGGCTGCAACAAAGGCTTGTGAACCAGGTTGAGAAGCCATGGGTGAATGATATTGTTGCTCAAAGCGATGCCAACAAGCGGAAGCAGTATGACCCACCTTGAAACAGATTTGACAAGGAGTTCTGGAACCATTGTTGGAGTGAGTGAAGGAGGAAGGCGAGCCTCCATTGCCACGGCTGCGAGAATAGTTGTTTCGACCACGACCACGATAACCATTGGAGCCCCGATTAGAGGAGTATTGAGGTGGACGACCTTGTGAAGTGGGATTGGTGGTCTTGGTTGCAAGGTTGGCCATAGGAGTGCCGAGATCAGGGACAGCAGCCTGCTGTTCAAGTCTTAATTCATGGGTTAAGAGATGACCGAAAAGTTCATCAAGTTGCATATCTTCCAGCCGTGTATTGATAGAAGTAACAAGATCATTGTAATCTGAGGGGAGGCCAGCAAGAATCTGGGTGATGAGATCATTCTCATGGATCGGCTGTCCAATGGATGCAAGGAGATCTGCGTAGGATTTGGCCTTTTGAAAATAATCTGGAATGGACAGGTTACCTTTCTTCAAGGTGGCAAGGTGATATCGGGTTTGCATGATTCGAGCACGAGACTGAGAAGAGAACATTTTTTCAAGGGTGAGCCAGACATCCCGAGATGAGGAACGGCCAACAAGAGTGGGGATGAGAGGTTCAGATACGGTGGAAACTAAAATACTTAATAAGAGTTGGTCAATTTCAAACCAAGAGGTAAAGGCGGGGTTAGGGATGAGAGTGGTGGAAGAGGTGGGGGAAGATATATATTGGGGAGGTGCAGCAGTGGTTCCATCAATGTAGTGAAGGATTTTGTTTCCATTGATGTATGGAAGGATTGCTGTTTTCCAGGACAGGTAATTATCTTTGGTGAGTTTTATCTGGAGATGAGTTGAGGGGGTGAGGAGGGGAGTATATCGAGGTTGGGATGGAGAGCTAGCATCGGTGGTTGATGAAGAAGAAGAAGAAGAAGAAGACATTTTCTTAGGCTTTGACGTGAGTCAGTGTTGCTCTGATACCATAAAGAACCTGCAATCTGCAGAATATTGTTTTGCCGTGTTTCCTGTACAATTGTATCAGGAGTTTATGTTCTGTATTTATATTCAAGAGTTTACAAGATAAGGATAACTATTACAATTCAAATATAATGCTTTATGATAAACTAGTATCAACAATGCTAGCTCTTGTGAATATCTTGTTGATGCATTTGTTCCTTATCTGTAGACTTCAGGATTGTATCAGTAACTGTCCTAATACGACGATTCCACAGCAACCAAAGCATGAAGGCAAACTCCGCTATGGAATCCTTATTACCAAGCACAAAAAGATCATAGAGACTGTCGAGCAAGGACAGATGGCAACGACGGGCAAGCTTCCTAGCGAGATCATTGGGGACCCAAGCAGGAACTAATTTTGGGCATGTCCATAATGCGTGCATGAAATCTTCACCTGCAACCTGACAGAAACTACACCGAGCTGTAAGGACAATAAATCTTTATAAGGGACCTTAGCAGACCACACACTTGTCCAGAATTGCTTTCAAGCCCCCATATCAGAGCAACCTGGATCGGCAGCGCGATCACCCCCACACACAACAAACGATATGCACTCCTAACATAGTATTTTCCATTCTTTTCCCAGTTCCATATCAACTTGTCTTCCATCCTCCTAGTACTCAGCACCAAGCTTGTTTATAGGTGATATCCACCACAACTCAAAATAAGATAAAAGGAAATTACACTAATATCCACCTCAACTCAAAACAAATATATTTTGAAAATGTTTATAGGATTTATTGTGCTGGACTTTCTCTAAAAAAAATAAATAAAAAAAAAATTGTAAAAAAAAAATTTGTAATTCAATTAAGGTAGACTCATTTTAGGGTTGAAATTACACGTTTGAAATGTGTGGGACTATTTTGACACAAACAATAAATGTTAAAAGTATAAAATGTGTAACTAAATCTATATATATTGAAAATTGAGGAGGATAATGAGAACTATTTTGTATTAAAGTCGAGATTCATAAAAACCTCTTTGTTCACCAAGTTAAGCATTTAAGTAGTTTCACTTTCACTGTTTCTCATCGAAAACCATTCCAATGCTGGGTAGTTCACTAGAGCACAGTGTTCCATAATTACGGTTTCTAGGGAGAAGTTCATACTGTTTTGCACCTATTTAAAGTTTCAAACCCCAGCATAAATCTCACAAAATTAAGCTAAATGGCTTCCTCTGCTAAATCAACCTCCAAACGCCAGAAACCCTCTGAGCCAGAAGAAGCAACCGTGGTGGACAGGATCAGCAATCTTCCGGACTCTCTCCTCTCCCATATCCTTTCGTTTCTCACAATTAAAGAATCCGTAACCACTAGCATTTTGTCAAGCAGGTGGAAGCCTCTTTGGACTCTCGTCCCAAATCTTGTCTTGGACGAGAATGAATTTCAGAGGATACCGTTATCATCAGATGAGGAGCAAAGTCCTAACAGGTACCGTTTTGCGCATATTGTAGCTAGGGTCTGTGCTCTTCACAATGTGAATCCCCTAAAAAAGTTTCGGCTCCACTGGTATTTTGATTGTGACCCAATCCATGCGGATACCTGGGTCCGCGCCGCGATTGCACGTGACTTGGAAGAGCTCGAGCTCGATCTCAATATATGTACTAGCCAACTTTTCAACTTTTCCTATTATGTTAAAACATTAGTAGTTCTGAAATTAAGGGGCAATATTGTTATTAATCCTCCATCTTCTACATCTCTTGGCTTCCCGCGTCTCAAGAATCTGCATCTTAAATGGGTGAAGTATGCAAATCACGACTCTTTCTCGATACTCCTCAATTGCTGCCCAGTCCTTCAAGATTTGTGTATAAAAACCGATGGTGACGGGAAAAGCAATTTTAAAATCAATGTAGCTACACTGAAAAGATTAGATTTCCATGTGTGCTATCAGTTATACAAACTTGTGATAAACGCCCCAGCTCTTGAGTACCTTTCTTTCAGGGGTTTTCTGGAAGAAGACGTATTGTTGGAAAATCTGTCCAACTTAGTTGAAGCGGTACTTAATGTTGAAATTTAATGATAATTTTGAAGATTATGAAAATAGGGTATGGGACTTCATCAGTGCACTCTATAGTGTTAAATCGCTGCATTTACACGCAGAGACCACAAAGGTAAAACTCGTTTATCATGTTCTATTATTAATTGGTTGAATAGTGATATTGTTTTTGTTGTGACTTGTGACTTTTGATTATTATGTTGTCGTGCAGTGCCTCTCCAAGGATTCTAAATTTGATCTTCCCATGTTTCATAATTTGGCTTTGTTAAACTTCTGTTTTGAATCAGTATGTGGCATGTATTACCACTCTTTCTTGAACGGGCTCCTAATCTTGAAGTACTTATCTTAGATAAGGTACGTTAATTACACATGGCAATACGTAAATGAACGGGGTCTATCGCTTTTTTTTTCCTTCGTCGATTTAATTAACTAACCATTGTGTCTTCTGTTGTCAATAGAACTTGGATCTTGACTATCCTCCTGAGGAATGTGACACTTCTATTGAATGTATATTCTATGAGGACGTCCCTAAATGCGTGTCATCGCACCTTACAGCTTTTCATTTTAAAGGATTTCAAGGGTTTAATGCTGAGCTGGAACTTGTTGGACAAATCCTAAAGTGGGCAAGAGTCTTGAAGAAGATGACAATCTCTTCTGAGTATCTAGATTTAAAGGAGGAGGTTCGTGTTCTCAAGGAATTATTGATGTTACCAAGGCAATCTGCGACTTGTAAAATTGAATTTAACTGATGGATGCTCCCTTCACCGGGGTCCCCATTGGTGATTCTGATATGTTCATAAGTGAAGGGACGTGGGTTGCTGGTGCGAATATTGCTGCAGAAGTGGTTACTGAGTAGGAGTGTGGAGTAGTTGCTATTGTTTAGTTATTGCTGTTATTATAAACATTAGGTGGTCCTTAGTTTTTGAGGAGTCATGGTTTAGTTAGCCAATATTTTAGGAAGTTGTGTCCTCCTTTTATGATTATGAATGTTGCACTTTGTGTAAAAACTCTGTAACCATGTCATGGGAATAGTATCAGAGAAACTTTTGTTTAGACTTATAGTTCTTGGAGGGCTTGGTTTTCCTCGAATTAACCATCTATCATTTTTTCATTAACATCGTTATCCATCAGCCACAACAATGGATCCGTACTAATTCGTGTATCCTAGTACAACTTGAAGATAGAAGGGCTGATCCATTGATTGAGGCTGTGTTCAAGAGAGAGATCCATAAATCTTTGTTCAAGAGATACTTTACATCGAAGGTTGGGATTTGTCACTCAAGCTTATGAGAAGGAGTGTGTATGCAGGTATAAATTCCAATCTTTTGGGTAATTGTTTTTTCATTATAGCCTGCATAATTCTATGTATAGATCTGAACGAAATGTCAGATTTTCAGGTTTGATGTTAAATTTATCTTTCTAGAGATATCCACGCAATATTCCCATGCATCCTGGAAGAATTTCATCTAGGATGTGAATATTAATTCATTCACATGTTCATGCATTTCAAAATGTCCATGCATCTTAGGATAGACCATATATCATTATCCTTTCAATTGTTCTCTTTCAATGTGTTATCATGACTAAATCTTTTGTTTTGTTTTGTTGATCTTAGTTCCAAATTATGCAAAAAATGAATGCATTTGAAAATTTATTTAAGTTAATCGTGTGTGTTAGGATGATTGAATTGTTTATATTGGTCATTGTACCCTAAGAGATTGGTCTTAGATCAGGCGACATTGATTAGGCTTTGTCTTGTAATTTACCTTAATTTTCACTTTACTAGATTACTAGGAAATAAAGCATTATATTTTTTTCATTAGATTGCAATTAGTACTAAAGCAATATAATTTGATTTCCTTTGACATTCCATGTAATTTTACAATTCTTTAGTGAAGATAATTTATTTTGAGGTCTTCTTAATTTTAACCAATTGTTCAATAATGTATAGTTAAATAGGAAACCAGTATTATACTTTAAAACTCCAAATTGAGTTAGTTATAGTACAAGGGTTTTCTAAATGGGCATTTGAAATATTAAATTTTTCAACATTAACTACAATGTATATTTTTCAGAAGGAAAATATATACGAAATGTGAATGATTCATAAAAGGCTAAATCCAACTAATATCTAATTTGTACTCCTAAGTTCTGCTTTAAAGACCCAATTCAAGAAAGAATACTTATTAAGTTCACCTCTATGTTCATCCTGTTGTCGATCTCTATGTTCTAGTGCGATCATTGTTGGCTTCCTAGCATCTCCTCCACTTTGAATCCAAATGTTGTCACAAGGATGCATCCTGACCAAATGTTAGTTGGTATACTATAGTTCTTTCTAGCAAATTTGGCCTCCGTGTTTACATTTTGTTTAATGATATAACTGCCCTTTTAGTAGTCCATTATATTTAACACAGCAAATCTATTGTGAATGTGAGCTCTCTTGCTCCTATTTACCAACCTGTCTTTGATTTGGATCTGCAGCCTGCTTCCTCCTTTTCCACATTGCATTAGTTGACTATTAAAATTATTGCTAAACTTGGATGCTTCTAAAGATCTTTTGGACAGCAAAAGGATGTTCTAATATTGGTGTTATTTATGTGAGCCATAGCTCTTTCTTTTTTTTTCCCAATGTAAGATCTTTAACTCATGACAACTTTTGAGGAAAACACAATTTTGTAAGTCGGCTTGCTTAAAAATTTGGATGAAATGTGATAAAAGATACTATTATATTTTGAATGAAGATCATGTCACATGCAACTATTTTATTTATCCACCACTTTTCTGTTTCTAATTCTCTACTCTGCCCCCTTCAACCTATTATGATCTAGTGTACATGATACATCAGATAGGAGAGACACAAATACGGTGGCTCACTGCCTTGCAAAACTTCCTTCCTCCTAACCTGTTTCCTTTTGTTGTAATAAGTCAAATCTCCCTCCCTCTGTTCAAGAGGTTTGGCTGAGAGATTTGTTTGTTTTGCCCCCTTAATGAAATTCTACTTGTTTAGCTAAAAAAAAAGGTATGTCATGTCTACTGTAACTGCTTTATCCACCACTTTTTCAGTTTTTTTTTTTTAATTGTGTGTGGTTCTATTTGGCTAATGGGAGAGGAGGATTAAGAACCTCCTTCTTCATCCCTCGGCTTCCTGTGTCTCAAAATTCTGCACTCTCATTCAGTCATGTATGCCAACCACAACTCTTTCTAGAGACTCCTCAGTTGCTGCCCGGTCCTCCAAGATTTGTCAATAGAAGCATTTCATCAGAACAAGAAAAACAATTTTAAAATCATTGTACTTTAGATAAACGCCCCAGCTCTTGATTACCTTTATTTCAAAGGCTATTTGGATGAAGACGTATTGTTTGAAACTCTGTCCAACTTAGTTCATACGGTCCTTGGTGTTGATTTTGATTTATTTCTCTTTAATGATATTATAGATTATGAAAATAAGGTAAGGGAATTCATTAAAGCACTCTATAACATTAAATCTCAGCATTTTTTCTCGGATACTACAGAGGTAAATTACTTTTTTATGGTCTTTTATTAAATTGCTGTAAACTTCTTCTTGGACAAGCAGTAATATCGTTGTTGTGACTTGTGATTATTATGTAGTCGAGTAGTGCCTCTGCAATGCATCTGATTTTGATCCTCCCATATTTCATAATTTGGATTTCTTAAACTTTGGTGTTCATTCTTGTGAGTGGCATGTGCTAAAGCTCTTTGCTTCAATGGGCTCCTAATCTTGCAGTACTTATTTTGATAAGCTACTATGTTTATTTCACATGACGATACATTTTTTTTTCCTCCTGAATTGAATTAACTAAGCAAAAAAGATCTTCTGTTGAATGGATATTCTATGAGGATGTTCCAAAATGTCTATCATTGAACCTTACAACTTTTCATTTTAAAGGATTTAAAGGCTTAAAGGATGACCTGAAACTCGTTAGATATATTCTAGAGAGGGCAAAGATTCTTATAGATGATGACAGTCTCTTCTTATCCTCTAGATTCAGAGGTGAAAGTTTGTGTTCTCAATGAATTATTGACGTACCCAAGGCAGTCTATGACTTGTAAAATTGCATCTAACCGATGAATATTTCCTTGTGAGTTAGTGTAGGTGAGTGTTTTTCATGCAAATTTGTTTTTTGTCAATGTGTGGATGTATAGTCCTGTGAATGTATTTGGTGCACTTGTGCAAAGTATGCGTGTGTGAGATCTTGATGATGTAAAAGAGATTTACATGTATTATAGAATGGAAATTTTGCATTCCCTTTGTTGTGTCTGCTGCTATTTTCCTCTGATCACCTTCCTTTCATTGCTGGTAATGTTGAGTCCCCCCCCTTGCTCTGCTGCCCCTACCTTTACTTCCGGCTCCTATTACTGTGTGGTTGCTGTGATTGTTCCTGTTGCTGAGGACACATTATTAACAGTGGTCTTTTTGGATAAAATTGAACTACTTAATACTAAACAAATTCACATTAATTTAAGTTTGATCTTCACTTAACAATTTTTAATTAAATTAGGTAAATTATTTTTATTTATTAATATTTTTGAATTTAATGTGTAATATATATAAATATTTTTTGTCAATCTTTACCGTGCATCATACAAGTTAAAAACTAATTATAGATGTTACTGAGATGATTTAGAACATGTCAAAATTACTTTATTTGGACCTAACTACTGATTTGAAGGCATGTGGTCAAGAGATTTGTAACTCAATTAGCATTACATGTTCTCCTTTATAAGAAGAAATAATATTCAAAATCTCATTTCTTAACTATCCGAAAAAAAAAAATAAATAAATAAATAATTGAAGGCATGGTAACTATAGTTTTCCTTTATAAGATTAGTGCTATTGCTCTAGTGAAATTGGGGAATCAACAACCATTTCTTCCACTTTGATTCGTTGCTTCATTAGTTGTTAGGATTAGATAGGCATATTACTCAGATGCTCTATATTCCTCCTGGTAAAAAATGGTTCCTTGCATGTGTTTGCGACAACCTATGTGCCAAAAGGAAATCATTTTATTCTTTTCACCTTCTTTAGAGTAGTTCTAGTGGATGTTGAACCAGCCTAAAACATTCATAGATCAACTTTTACTCCACAAACTTCCAGTCTTCAATTATTGCTCAGTTGGAAAGTTGGATTTCTTAAAGTTTTTCCTATGGGACACAAAAGCTATTAATCTTTGAATCTTTTGGATCAGGATTCAGATTTCCATGTCTTCCATAAACCTTCGTTATGGTTCCGAATCAAAACTTGTGATTTCAAATTGGGATTCCTATGTCTTCCATAAACCTTCCTGAATCTTTGAATTTACTTTGACTCATATTTTCATAGTTCATTTTTAATTTGAAAAACAAGGGGTGGAAACATTTTGGATTTATTTAGTGTTGATGTGGTAGCTTAAAAGGTGTATTAAGAGATGTCATTATTGTTGTATAGGATTAAATCTAGTTTACACTTTGGAATATAAAATGAATAATGAACTTAGGACTGTTTGAAATATTCAACGGTTAATAGCTCGTTCACAATTTAACATAGTATTAAGCTAAGTCGAAAGCAAATCAACTTATAGTATAAATGCCTCCCTCTTGTTATTCTATGGAAATAGTTTACCTCTAACCCGGTTTGGAGGAATCCTCCTCCAACCCACTACGTAACAAGTAAATAGACCATCCACATGTACTTTTAGTCACATGAACTTTTTAATGAGTCATGTGACTTTTTCAAATAATATATGTGGTTTAATTGACACGTAGTGGGTTGAAAGAGAATTCCTCCAAACCAGATTTAGGTAAACTATGTCCTTATTCTATTTGGCACAAGTGGGGAGAGTTATGGCTAAAATTACTAAATTTCTTTATATTTTTATTATTCTCTGTCTCCGCTTTTCCTGCTAATGGAAGTAAGTGTCTTCAAATTTTTGTTGTTGTACCCATATTTAGTCATTCAATATAAGTTTTATCTTGGAATCCATCGAGCTAAAATAATCATAACATTAAGAGTTTTTTGGTTATTTATTAGGAACATATGGATTTTTATTGTTGATTTGAATTGTACAGATTTACATTACATTCTTAAGGATTTCTATCTTAAACACTATGTGGAATTTATTTAATTGATTTGAATTGTTAAGTGTGCACACTACAATATTAATTGGAAAAAAAAAAAAAAATTGAAAGTTCTTAGAGTATTTAAATTTGAATTTTACTCATGTTGCCTTTACCATTATAAAATGCATCAATTTGGGCAAAATAACGAGAATATTAGGAAGAAGAAGAAAAAAAATTAATGGTTGTTGTAATTAAAACAAATCCATAGAAGAACTAGCTTTTATCCTATGTACGTATTGCTTGATGCATGGTATGGCTTGAAAGTTTACTTTGACTCATATTCTTAATATTGCAGAACAACAACACTTGCTTAAACCCAGCAAAACATACGTGGGGAAATGCTGGAATCTTTGGATGCATCTAAGCGATGTCGATATAGTTGCAGAATAGCGGAACGAGCAAGTGATGGAGAATGCTTTTTTCAGAAGTGCTACTGTGTTTGTAAGTTACTCTACAAGCATTTTATGATCAAATATATATTATATTTTTCTTTGTATGTACCATATTCTGTATAGTAGTATAAAATAAAATAAAAATAATAATAATACTACATTCATAATATAAAATACAAATGAAATAGTACTTTATAACCCAATATGTATACTACAAAAAATATATCTATTAAACTTGACAAACCAGTGCCGTTATTAAGTAAAAACTTTAATCAACTATCTAAATAGGTACAAAAACAAACAATAATGCAAATCCTAAATATTTTTATTTAAATTACAACCAATCAAGTGAAAGGAATAAATTTTATATTTTCCTTAAAAAAAAACATAAGTGTAAGGAACAAATAAAGAGTAATGACATGGATACTACAAATTTTACAATAAAATTCCCACAAATTTATGTCTCAACTTTCGAACACAACACAAAAATGTAATTAAGAAATTTATTTATTATGGTTTTTATGTGACATCAATCATATTAATTGGAATGTGAGTTTGTAACTATTTTGTTATAAAATTGGTAGTAGCTTTAACATTTTCCTTAAATAAAAATGCTTCTTTTTTATTTCTTTATTTTTTTTAAAATAATTGTTAGGATAATTATATGTTCATGATGATTTTATAAATGTTCAATTAATTTAAGTAATTGATATAGACAACTCATTAACCCTCATAGGGGTACCTAGGTTGTAGGTTCATTGGTCTAGGGCATGACGTAAACTCGGGTTCAATCTACTACACTATCGGCTCATAAGGTTTTTGGATGTCTCATGCGAAGAGAGTGGATTTCGTATAGCTAAAAACTAGGATACTACTTCCTTAATTAAAAAATAAAAATAAAAGATATAGACAACTCATTAGTATTGGATTGTGAATACATTTAAATGAACATAAGTGACATTAGATTTTTTTTACATACTATCAAAAAGTAAATTAATCTATAGATGTATAAATTTTAATTGGAATTTATAAGTGCAACTACTTTGACCTTTCACATGTATAAGCAAAAGTACTTTAACACTTTAATAAAATTCATATTGCACTGTCCCAATGTAGCTCTGCAAATGGGTAGAGAGACATTTAATGTAATCTACTATATAATGAAAGCCCACACCTGATCAGATTGAAGATTTACATTTGAATTTCAATGTCATCTATTTCATTCTTGGGTTTATAAATCTTCACACAATGATTCTATTTTTAATATGTTTAAAATTCAATTTTATCAATTATGTCTAATAAAATTTGAAAACTTGTGCTAAGAAAACAGAGTTCTTATTTATTTACATTTCTTTTGGCTACTCTCTCTCTCTCTCCTAGGCTATTTTTGTCCATCTGTTTGAATATTGTAGATTATGACACATTCAAGAAACACAGGACATTAAACAAGAATCAGGCGACATTTTTCCAGAAAATGTTCACGAGGGTAATGAAAAGAATATATAAAGGATGATGTTTTAAAATGTTAGAGAGATGTGCGCCAAATTGGAAAATGTAACACTTTGGAGTTTGCATTTTCATTACAATAAGGGCATGTAATATAATAACTGTTGAAAAAATTGATATGATCAAAAGAACAATATGACTTTGAGGCATGGCGTGATATCACTTTCTTTGCGCTTGTAAGTATTAGAGTCACATGTCCATAGATCCACTTTATTCATTTAAAGTGTTGGTGTTTGTTCCACCTTATAAACACCTTCAAGGCTTTGTATGTTTCCAATGTGAGACAAGTGCACAAGTTTTCAACCCCCACTTCTATATTACTATAAAACAATAAAATTTACAATAATAACTATTCCTAAGAAATAATTATTCAGTTGTTTGGTTACATTTTCATCACAAGGAATAGCTATTCCTTAGGAGCTATTCTTTAAAATGAGGAATAAATATTCCGTATCAAAATAGCCGTAATAGCTATTATTTAGATCACGTAATAGCTCAAAAAAAAATTAAAAAATTTCAAAAACCATAGTTGACTACCACTTTTTAAAAACTCTCTCTCTCTCTCTCTCTCTCTCTCTCTCTCTCTCTCTCTCTCTCTCTCTCTCTCTCTCTCTCTCTCTCTCTCTCTCTCTCTCTCTCTCTCTCTCTCTCTCTATATATATATATATATATATATATATAACATTCAAAATCCAAGTCTCCAAAATGTTTTAAAATTATTAATACTCATATAATAAGCAATATTCATATATTAATTATGCTTTAGTAAAATATAGAATAAAGATTCAGGGTTCTATTCATATGGTATCACCAAACAGATGAATGGTAATAGTTATTACATTACAGCTCCTTTTATTACTTGTAATATTAATTCATATTATAGTGTAATAACCATTATAGTGTAGCAAACATGCTCTAAAGGTTAAGCGAGTGAAATCTAGACATGTTTGTGTTTACTTTAATTAATATGATACTAAAATAACGTCCATTTGATATGTTTGTGTTTACTTTGAATTTCATGATTGAGAAATGAAAAGCAAATAACTTGTATACCATCACGGAAATTAAAATTTGATTGTAATAAAAGTTCGTAAGAAATAAGCCAATAACACGATCGCGATGGCTCTTAGAAACCTTGAAAACTTAAGAATATTAGTGGATTTTTTCTGGTAGGTTGTAACCCTTTAACTTCATTCTTTTTGTTTAGGAAAGTTAATAAGTAGTCACTAAACGAATAAGTGAATAACTGAGGATGATGACAACTTTTGATCCAAAGCAAAGATGGGAATATCCCTATAAAGTTATACCCCTTATGGCAAGGAGGATTATCATATTACCCCTTCCTTTAAAAATGTTACTTAAAATCACCCTATACCATTGACTAAATTATTATTTTTTTATACAAAAAAAATAATCATATTGTTTCATATATGTATTTTCCTTTTGGTGATTTTAGTCAATAAAAATATTTTCTATACAAGTAAATAACTATTGTATGCAATGAATTATTCTTTTCAAATCACTTCTAAGTATTAATTGAAGCATTTGTTTGTTATTTGTAAACTTTTGGAATTAACTTTTTCTAAAATAAAATTATTGTTACAAATTATTATTATTTTTTTAATTCAAAATTTGTTAAAACTATCACTACATATGATCAAGTTTTCCATTTATCTCTTCTCAAAAAAAAAAAGAAAAAAAAGAAGGTTTGCCATTTATCGCAATGAGCTTCTGTTGATCGTTTAATTAGGTGCTGCATATCAAATTGATGTTATCAAATCATAATTATGTAACTAGTTTCCTAATTGAAAAATTATATTGATTTATGTAGAAAAAACATGATGACCTTACACAATATAATGAAAATTAAGATAAAATGAACAGATTATTTTAAATGAAAATTGTGTTTCCTCAATATATTGAGTCATTAAATTTTAGTTAAACTATTGTTTTCGTCTATAAACTTTGCATGAAATTCGTTTTTCATCCTTGAACCTTTTTTCTAAAAGGACAAAATTCATGTGTAAAAACAAACTTTTTGAAAGTCCAGAGACGAAAACCGAATTTTATGCAAAGTTTAGGGACAAAAACAATAGTTTACCTTAAATTATTATATAATTATTAGAATATTTTATTAATATTTAGTTTTGTATTCTAAGTGAAGAGAAAATTATTCATTACTTTCGGAACACAAATAAAATATGTACTCTCTCATTCACATAAAAAAAAAAAAAAAAAAAGTAAAAGTAACTTACACTCTAGTTTGGGAAATAACACTCCACTCCGAAATTTACAAAATAATTAACACTAGCCCCCTTTTCTCCAATTTTTAAAAGAATATTCCTCACTTAAACTTAAAATATTGAAATATAATTTTTCTTTTTAACCTTAGTTAGTTAGGCATTGGTTAAAAATTTAATGAGAAATAAACAAAAAATAAAAAAGGAGACGGAGTGTTAATTATTTTACAAATTTGGGAGCGGAATGTCATTTCCCCAAACTAGGGTGTAGCAAGTTTAGTTTTCCTAAAAGAAGAGGGCGTCAATATAATTTACCCAAAAGTACCAAAAAGATTAAAAAATATTAACCAATAAAGATAAGATAATTAAAATATATAATATTTTACAACTTTAAGAAATAAGAAGTCCATTGGATTCTAGAAATAAGAAGCGGTGGTCCATTTGACTATGAATACGGAAGCCAAACTAAATCTGAGTGGATTTTGCTGATGGTAATCTTGTCTAGTGTGTGAGAAACCAGGCTCAATGGGATTATACAGGTAATTTGTGACCAAGACACTTCACAAGCAATTGTCGTAGGTTTCATACAATGGAATTGCCTAGAAGAAATTTGTCTTCTTTGCCCCATTGGTGTGGACATTTACCAATTAAACCATTAATACACCTATCTTGATTTTCATGCAAACTCTAGTCTGTTTGCAGCAATAAAATTGGGTTAATGGGGACTATAAAATGAGAAATAACATTTTTTTAAGAGTGATAAAATTCTTTTTATAATAATTAATGTTAAAAGTATTTTATATGAGAAATAAGGTGAATAGATAATACACTAAATTACGTTCTTTCCTTTTATGTTTGGGGTTATTTTTATTTTTATTTATTAATTTTAAAATATTTTATTTTAGTCCTCAAAGATTTAGTTTGTTTTCAAAATAGTCCTTTTGTCCATCATCGTGAGTGGTCTGACTAATAAGTGTCAAATAAACATCTAGCACATGCCTATTCGGATGACAACACATTCCAATCATTTAAAAGGATGGTCGAGTTTTTCTTTAGGTTTTATGGGTTGGTCTCGTGTTGTGGGTTTTGTTAGTTTTGCTGGAAGCAAGGTCGAGATTTTGGAGGGGGTTGGGTTTGCGATCGGCGATGGGGTGGATTAAGACTCTGATAAGTTTTCGGTTCAATGATGGATTGAATAGATTGTGGGTTGTTGGTGATTTTTTTTTTATTGGGGGGTGGGGGTGGGGACTGGGGAGGGGGGGTTGTGATTTCCCAAAACCTCATATCACAATATTTTTTTTCTTTTTTAATTGAGTGTTGAGGAGAGAAATGAGTTGGAGATTGGATATGAACAATGAAGGAGAAAAAAAAAAAAAAAACAGGTAATTTTATTTATTATTTTTTTTTCTAATAAAAAATACTAAATTTAATTAAATAATGTTCAAAATGTTGAGTTTGATGGCTTAAGTGGCAATAACAGAATAACCATTTTGAAAACAAATTCAAACTTTAAGGATTAAAATGAAAAATCCTAAACTCAAGGGATTTAAGATAAAAACAATTCAAAACATAAAGATGTGAAAGTGTAATTTAGTCTACATAAAGTATGGTGGATCTTTTAAGATAATGTATTTGTACCAATACAAAACTCATACATCCACCGCAGCATATGGCAGATCTTTATTGGCCTAACATATCACCTACAATTCCTAAAATGTAATTAGTTGGCATAACAAGAAAATGTTTCATTGCTTAAAAATGACAACTTATCAAATTGGAAAGAGTAACTAGTCCCTTTTCGTTAATTTTTATAGCATACAAATTTCAAAATCTATCTCTACACGTAAGCATTAAATTTCAGTGATGTGATGCCAAACAGTTGAGCCTTCATCTCTTGCGATTAAATTATTAAATAAATCTCTCTTGCTCTTCATTAGCGTACTATAAAGGAAACAAGACTTCAAGATATTGATTTAACTATTTAAGTAATGATTTTTATGTTTTGAAAATGAATGATTTGTATGTTGTGCAATTTGGGAAGTGGATAATGCAATTCTTTAAGAAATAATACTATACCGTTATTAGATACGAGTTACCAAACAAATGAAAATAATAAATTAAATTGAAAATAAAAGAAGTTGCGTACTTGCGTTAGTTTATCACACTAACGGTTAAACTGATGAACCAACAAATCAAACAAAATTCTGATTCGATAAGATAGAAATAGTACGCTTACGAGAACAAAAATCGACCAAACCACAGATAACTTTGTAATTGTTATGGTTTTTGAATTTATTAAGTGGAAATATTGGTTTATTTTTCTATTTGTGTGTTAAGTGTGGCTGAAGCTTGATAATTGAGTAGTCAATAAGTGGGAATATAGGGTAAATTTGTTCACTTTTAAAGGGTAGCTTTCTTTAGAATCTTTACCCTTCTTGGTAGGACGGCTATGTCACTTTTCTCCGTGTCTCCAACTAACACGTGTTTGACATCAATAAAACTTGATCAAGAAGCTTCCAACCGTTGGATCTCCACAGGGTACGGTTCAAAAGCAATAAAAACGAGTAGAAAAGGTCAATAAAGTAAACCAAAAGGATCTTTTAGAAAATATTTTGACTGTAAAATTTTAAACACTAGTCCTTCCTTCTCACGCGGCGAGGAGGCGGAGCATGCCGACAAAAATGTCGGGGTTGAAGTTGAAACCCAATTAAAAAAGTAACTGTGACGTCAGCGAAAGATTAACGGCAGAGAGCGGCGTCTCAAAATATCCGTTAAACACGACCCCGCCGTCCTTTGGTCTACGATTCGACGCGTGGACTTAGAACCACGTTCCACGTGTCGTTCAAATTTTGCAATTATTTATGCAGGTCCCACCACGCGCGCGGCTAGGCGGCGGGGATAATCGTGTGTATGTGTGGTGTGTGGGAAAGAGAGGGACAGAGAAAAGTCAAATGCATCGTTGACTGAGCCACGAATATTTACATGGCTCAATTAATATACGTTGTAGTAGTAGTTGTTGTAGCGCGTGATCTGGACGCTTTTGAGGAGCTTTTGTTTATAGGCTTCAGAGTTTGGGGAACCACACGCTTTTGTTGCACGTGTACGTGTAGCGCTGTCTTTATGGAGTTTAGATTGGATTGGATTTGGGTTTGGCTTCCCACTCGTGAGTTATACTGTTTATGTACCAGTGGTATGACATCATATATTCAATTAATACTGTTATTTTCAAATACAAGAGTAATGGCTTAAAAAATACCAGAATAATTTTATTAACTAGCATATTTTAAGAAGAAATCTTGTATATAACTTCAACAATAAATACATATGTGCTAAATTTGATCTATGATGGAAAAGTTGCATACAATAGTACATATTGTGTGTGTTTAGAAATTGCAACAAGCCTGATTCGTAGATCGGGGATCAATTTGTGGTGATTGATCTCAAATCCCTTGAATGTTAAATCATACGTTGAGTTTCTCTTGTAAGAGAGTAAAAAATCAAAGCAATGGTATTAGCAACAATATTTCTCACTTTTTAGCCTCTGAAGGAGGTATTCATAGGCAATGTTTGGTGGACATCTTTCCCTCCAAACATGGAAGTTTTGACAACTTTTCGTTCTCTCTCATTAGATGAGGAGAGAAGAAATTGAAGTGTGCTTTCTAATGTGACAGATTGAAGTTTTTCTTATCTTGTAGCATTAAATGTTAATCTGACAATAAATACAAGTCACTAAATACTGATTTAACCCATAAAGATATCTTTTATAAATCTTTCAGGACGCTTCTTACTCTAAAATGGGATTATGTACGAGCTCAGACTTGACCAAAACATTAACTCGACACAATATATATATATTGTAAAATAAAATACCATGTTATTAAAATATGAATATAGTAACTCATTAAGCATATGTTTTTGTATTTAATCTTACTCAAATGCCAAGAAAGGTATGCATTAGATTTTATTTAAAATTATTATCAATATATCTACAATAAGTGAAAACTTTGCAAAATGAAAAGCATTAATTTTTGTACCCTTCCTCCCTCTCCTCAACCAGCGTCATAGCACTTTGTCGCGTTAATTGTAGATAAGCCACTCACAAATAACAATCTACACTTGAAAAATACACTGCACAAATTGGAGAAATATTTATCTACAAGGGCGAGTGGTGTACGTAAAGGGAAGACGAGTAGCAAAGGCGAATTCTTGTTGCCCTTTATGGCCATATACGAGGGCAATTCCAAGTTGGGTATGCTTTGGTACCCTTTAATGGATTTGACGGCGACACTCGAAACCACTACGACAAAAGAAAGGGAAAAGATTAAAAGAAAAAAAGTTTGGAGTGATAGTAAGAAATAAAAAGGAAGATATTGGAGAGAGAAAAATAATAAAAAGGGAATAAAAAGATTATTTAATTTGGAGTAGATGATATGTAAAATTGCATGTGAAAAATGGATTAATCAAAATAGAAAAAGTAGTTTGTTCAACTTGTATTTGGTTAAAATTTTGAATAAATTAATGCGAATGCTCTAAGGTATGGATGTCCCTATTGGCCGATATGGTTAAAGCATTTATGATATAAATGCATTAAAGATTTATACTTTTATAGTTGATTTTTTGGGTAAGTATATCCAATAGAAAGTATAAACTTTTGGATAACAACCCGATATGGCAACCAACCATTTTAAAGTATAACGGAAAATTCAATCCAACATTCCCAAAAGCTACGTAAAACCTTCACATAAATGGACAAGATAAGTTAATGTTCAAAACTTCAAATATGACATAATAATTAATAAATGTTTGTTATTATGTGGAAATTGTAATGTACGTGGTCTCACTTTATTAGTACTTTCATGCCAAGGATTTGTGTAATCGAATAGTAATTAATTAAAATTCGATAGGATTTATTATTTATTATTTATAATTTTTAAATTTCTTTAAATAATTGCAATATGTTGTTAAAGCAGATAAAATGGGAACAATGGGAATAGAGGAATGAGTGAAAACGTATGAAAAGAAATGTTGACATGGCGTAATATGAGTGGTGAGTGAGAATCTAACCCAAGCGGTTCGTGCTGTAGAAGCCACATCCTGCTTAGTCTGTACACAACAAGCGCCTAAAAGGAGCGTAGCTTTTAAACACTATTTCTATTTCTCTCCTGCCTCTATAAAACCCAACCATTCACTCCCAATCTTTCCTCAAACTACGTTTCTCCGTTCTGACTCTTTTACTTTACGTTCCAAAAAATCCAAATCCCACATCGAGTTTTTGAATTAGATAGACTAACCCAAAAAACACTGATGGCTCCCAGAGAGAGACCCGGATCCGTTAACCCTGATCCGAACGCCAAGGAGATTAGGTATAGAGGCGTGAGGAAAAGGCCTTGGGGTCGGTACGCAGCGGAGATCCGCGACCCGGGGAAGAAGACACGTGTCTGGCTGGGTACTTTCGACACCGCGGAAGAGGCGGCGCGTGCTTACGACAACGCTGCTCGTGAGTTTCGCGGCGTGAAAGCCAAAACCAATTTTCCGAACGCTAATCCTTCGCTAAACAACTCCACGCGCAGTCCGAGCCAGAGCAGCACCGTGGACTCGTCGTCCCCGCCTCCACCGCAGCCGCCTCCGCTCAACCTTACTCTCGGCGTGGCTTCTCAGTTCCCCATCGTCACGGCGGCGGCGCGTCCGGTTTACTTTTTCAACGCGTTCGCGAACATGGCCGAGAACCACCGCGATTTGTGTAGGTTCGTTGGCGGTGGTGGCGGTGGGAGTGCGACCCACAGCGACTCAGATTCATCCTCCGTCGTTGATTTTGATCATACGCTTCACACCAGAAGACTGCTCGATCTAGACCTCAACCTCCCTCCTCCACCGGAGGTTGCCTGATCTCGCCGAAATTTTCCTAATCGCCGGTGAAGATCCGAGTTTTCCGATCGACGATCGTATTAGCTTTACTATTAGCCAGCCTTCCCTACGCTATCTTTTTTTGGCTTTGCGATTGAAATAACAAAAAAAAAAAAAAAAAAACTTTTTAGAGAAATCTAGCTGACGTGTTGTACGGAATCGCTGATGATATATGTACATAGATATAACCACCACCAAGACCCAGAAGATCTCCTCCCCATATTTTTGCAACTGAGAAATCCATCCCCGGTTTTTCTCATTGTTGTTTCTACTATTTCCATTGTTATTGTTGGATATTAAATGAAAATCAATGATTTTCTCTTTGTTCATTTGTATCGCCATGTTTATTTTGTGTAATCAAAAGATTCATACTTGAAAAATCATTAAAACCTGAATCCAAACGTTTCCTATGTTACCAAACACTAGTCACTAGTGATGATTATTATTCTAACTTTGAAGGCTCCAACAGACATGTCGCCGGCATTTTTGGTCCATTGATGGTAATGGGATTGATTGATTGATTGATTGATTTTCTTGTAGCAGCAGCAAAAACTAGTTACTAGTATAGTCTAGTAGTACCACCCAACTGGGTGCACGTTAGAAATAATCTCGCTTTAGGGTTGCGTCAGCGTTACTAATGGGTCCTAGTTCAGTACGGACATCGCACTGAGTGGATTATTATTATTAATTTATTAAGTAGATAATATATGTGTATAGTATAAGAAATTATCTTCTATTTCGGAAATACCAACTCACCTCACTATCCCACTGCCCTTTGGATTCGTCTCTGCTCTTTTCATTCAATTCATGAAATTCCTTTCACGGTTGGGTCTTTGATTGTTCAATAATAATACCTGAAAAATCTGCAAAATTTTAACTTGCTTTAGTGGGTCACAACTTTTGAAGTAGAGTGGTTTTTATTTATTATTTATTTTTGTCTGTGTATAGAGGAGCAAAATCAAAGCATGAACGTGTATTAGATGTAGTTTGTTGATTACACCGAGTCATTGTTTATGGAGGTAACTAAACCAAAAAAATATGTATTATAAGTATATCAGCAAATGGTTTATAACGTTTGTTTTTGTTTTTGTTTTGCTTTGTTGGTTTGTTATGTCTGATCTGATGTGATTTCATTGTGTTGGTTGTTCTGCTTTGAGGAGGTTAGAACTGGAGATGGAGTAGTTGATTTGAGGTGGTCAGATCAGGAGTTTGGGGTTCTGAGGGCAGTGTAGTAAAGTTGATGTGTACTGTTGGCTTTTTTTAACAGATGTCAAATAATTATTGGGTTGAAGTACCAACTCATTTGAGCTGAGTAGGTATTTCCGAAATAGTAGATTCTTTGTCGTATGGCTAAGTGTGAAAAAGCTGTGAATACGGAGCGGCTTCATGATGAGAAGCATGGGGGCTCGCTGTGTGTTTGACTGTGCGATCACTGAAGTGATGACCCCTCCACCTCGTGATTCACGTACTTGTTTGTCCTCTTCATCACGGATCACGATGGAAGGGATCAACGGGTCAGACTGGTTAGAGTCTAAGTTGGGTCCGTGAGAACTCGTTTTCGTTCTCGTTCTCTTTCTCTTTCATTCGAGCTTCTTTTATTATTATTTTATTTAAAATGGGAATATATTTTGTCTCACTTTATTAATAGAGGCGGCACCGACGGCGAAACCGCTCGTTATTTAAGAGACCGAATCAGACGTGGATGGGACCCACAAGAGTAATTCCGTGTTGACGAGGTTCATGTCGGGATTCGGGTTGTCGTCACGTCACGTGGACCTCTCCACCGTCCGAAAATTATATACTACTCCACTAGTTTTATTTATTTAAATAAAAAATAAAAATAAAATTTGGGATTTATGGTTCGCCCTCAAGTCTCTTTCACCCATTTAGTTCCCCCATTAATTTTGTCAAAGTTGCGCAACAGATTTCCCAACCTGTCAATTTTCGCCACGCATTTTGGGCGAATGGTACGCTGTGTTGTGTTGTGTTGTGTGTGGGTGTTATTATTTTTGTTTGTTTTTGTTTTTAATGTTTTGATGTGATGTTGTGTAGTGGGGGTAATGGGATTATAATGCTTGCGTTCAAGTAATCACAGAGAGAGAAATGTGTCAAACTCTCTTTTTTATCCTTTTCAATTAAAAAAAGAAAAGAAAAGTAACTCTTTTTAGTTGTTGTGTAGTTATTTACTTATTATTTCTTCACACACCAAGGGTACAGGATTTATTGTGATTGTTTATCTTTAATCTACCACGCAAGGATAATGATACCAACAAGAAAATAGTGGGTAGTAAAAGTAGGCACGTAACGTCATTTTTTATTTATTTATTGTTAGTTTGTAAGTTTACTAATGTAAAAACTGTTTAAGCATGCTGATACGATTTATTTATTTAATTATTTTATGACAAGAGTTTCACTAAGAACATATGATTATATGTCTTTGCTTTAAATTAGTGTAGCATGAGGATAACTAAAGACAAGTTTTAACAACTCTTATATAGTTATATTTCAACTCAAAAATGAAAAATGGAAGGGTACGAAATTATTATCCCAACATCCAAAGTGATGACGACACCCAAACTACAAATTGAATCAAACTGAACTGAAGCACCAATGGACAAGGTAAAGTGGATCATGAAGTTGCATATCTCAACCATTCCAATAACAATCGAGAAATATGGGAACTTCTCCACAAATCTAAAGACAAATATCTCCGACATTATTTGTATTAAATATGTGATAGAAATTCGAATAACTAACATTTATGGCACATTAAATACTTGAGACAAAACTTAAGTATTGTTTAACATCATTAACGGTTTAGGATGATAATAACTTCTAATAACAGCTTCAAAGCTCAGTTGGACGTATTCTTAGTTAGCAAGTTAAATCAATCAATCCTAAGAAGCTGGAATTGTCAGAACCGACCCCCTTAATTCTCGGATCTTGAACCAGCAATCATAACAAAAATTGGTATAAATATCCTAAAAGCTAATGAAGAATGAGTTGGTTTTTCTCTCTACCAAAAACTCTCTTTACTTACATTTTACCAAAAATCGTAAACACTTTTTTGTCAAAATCATCGGAGGATTAAAGGTTCGGTCTGATGTAGTTGTTCGTTCATTAGTCTTAACAGATTTAGGTTGCATTTTCAAGATCCTAATTTAGTTTGTGTCAAAGTCTAAATAGTAAATCCTAATCATCTCAAAATTGTACCCCCTACAAGCATCATATCCATCACCCTTGCTCCTTCCTCAAAATATTTTACATTATTAATAAATTCTATCCCAAATGGTATCTTCTTTAATTGTAAAACTAATGTTAAAAGTGTATTTATAAGTTCAATACTTACTTGGTACATGTGTAACGCATTTAGATTGAGTAAAAGATTCTTATTGGCGCTTCCAATAATTGTTAAGTAGAATCAATTACTACTTATTGATGCTTACCGTAATAGTAATGTGAAAGTCGTGACCAAATTTCGTTCTGTATGTATGTCGGCGATTGCCTAACAACCACCAAAAGAAATTCACCGCGTGAGGACCGTTACAACAAAGTACTACGGAGTCAACTCGTAAGGGCTAAACCGCCAAAGTCGTTTATAGGTAGGTGTTAAAAAGTATGAAAGCATATATATAGGTGACAAATGACAAATCTCGTGCCGATAGTTTCAGCTAACATACAATGAAAGAGGATAACTTTGTAACTATTTTGGTCCCACTCACAAATTTAGTCAACAAGCATGGTTCATGAATTGAATTGTGACCACAAAATCTCTTACATTCCCACATGATTTATGTCACACTCATTGTTAATAACCATAGTTTAGTTTAAGGTTGGATTAGGGTTATCTACCCGCCATCTACCCGCCCCACACGAGAAGGTATTTGGTATGTCCGGCATATATGACTTGCCTTTCACAAGCAAGTGGGACCCACACTTATAAGATCTTATATTTAAGTGCAAATGAGAATGTCACACGAAAATAAAAATTGTGTTCAAGTTTATTAAAATATTCTAACCCATAATTTAAATAGGGTAAATACACATCCGTTGAGGTATATCAAAATGACACCCCCAAAATATTTGTTTAAATGAAGACAACGCTTTACTTTTGAGGTTTGTATAAATTCAACAGTTTAGTCCATATTCTCTCAAATTATGATTTTACTAAAGGAGTATCTTTTTATTTCATTTTTAAAATATTGTTACCCAAACTATGGACAAAATAACACTCTCCTCCCTTGAGGTCTGTAAATGAATGATACTCACACTCACCCCTTGAGGTATATATAAACTATATGAATATTAAAAAAAAAAAAAAAAACGAGAATAATTTTATTAAATTGAACTTCCACTTTTAATAAATTTTATTAATTTTTGGATGATTCAAAAGAAAAGTATATGATTGTGACGTATTTGAACTATTTGAATTTGTAGAAAGTATTTATCTAGAAGAAAAATTAAAAACATTTTACATAAACAAAAATCTCTAATTGAGTAACATATTTATTTTCATTTAAGATTTAAATGTCCTCAACATGATTATATCATAGATCATATAAGTAGAGAATTGTGAGCATTGGATCTAAATTGGATGCAATACCTTTTTGGTCGTTTCAAAACTAAATAATTATATCTAATCGTTGATCAAAAAATAATTTTATATTGATTCTAATTTTGTAATATATCTAATCAGATAATTGATATGAAAAATTCAAAATATAAATTTCCACCGTCCAAAAGATATTGCGTGATAAACAATACCAACCGATCTCAATCTGTGAGCATTAATAGTTTAATAGTTTTAAGAATCCTTAATATAATGATAAGCCGCCGGCGAAACCCGCCGCCTTAAGGGTAAAGAAATATTTTTCTAAATATTGCTTTAAGTTAATTATTTAAAAATGATGATTCGTATCTTAGATTTTCCTTTAAAATAAGGGAAATTAAAAAAGCTAAGAAAAAGTAAGGAAAAACAAAAGTGAAAAAGGCACAAAGCCGTTTGGGCTGATGTTGAAAAAGTTGAGACCAATTCTACGCACCAATAAATAATATTAATTTATATATCTTTTTCTTTTTCTCTCTCTTTCTTTTTCATTTTTATTTTTTTTAAAAAATATTAGCGAGGCAAGATTCAAGAGACAGCAATGGTCCACGTGTGAACAGACATCGTAGGTGGAGGTGTGCGGCGGCCGCTTTTGGTGGGTCCCGGTCGTCTAGAATCCGTGTCCGTGACCCGGAGATTTTCTTTGCCTTTGCCTTTGCCTTGCCCCACATGCAGTTGTACTCTGAAATGGACGTGCAACTAATAAGGAATCTCCACGTGGAGTGTATCACGTGGATGCTTTTGTACGGACTCGTTGAGGCTGTGACGGGTGTGGTGATGACGTGTTTGAAGATGACAGACAGTTAACCCGGGCGCGTAGGCGGGGTTTTTGTGCTGGGTGGGTGGGATCGAACATGATTGGTGGGACCTGCGTGGTTGTGCGCCACGTGTGCGGTCTCTAATAAATAAAGGCTTTTTTTGAAAGCAACCACCGCCAAAGGAAATTGAATAGTGAATGGTACATACTTAAAAAGATGAAGAAAAAAAATAAAAATAAAAGGATTTATTAATTAATGGTGTGGGTGTGGGTTTGGGAATTGGGAATTGGGATTGGGTGTGTAATGAGAATGACGATATGATCGGCCTTAATGCCGGAGTATGTTGGTCTGTCAGGTGACCGACCCCTAGTTTAAATCAGCTGTCAGGGTGAGAGGGTTCTTTTAAGGCCTATTGGGTGGATTTTATTTACGCCATAAGATTAACCATTTGTTTGTGTTACATTAAAGTGTTGGATGAATTTACTTTATAAATACTAGACTCTTCACAAGTGCTACGTGCGTGCTCAGATGTTGCTCTGGCTTCTCTCCATGATATATGAAATGGAAGATAACATTCATAAGGAACATCTGACCACATGATTTGATAGCAAAATGAATGTTACTTACTGGTCAAACAATCTGACCACATGATTTGATAGTAAAATGAATGTTACTTGCTGGTCAAACTCTTGTCAGTTAAATAAGTATAATTCAAATTCTATTCATCTTAAAATATAGTAAATTATTTTTTTTAACTTTTATTTTTTATTTTAAAAGCAAATTAATAGATTTTAAATATGAGGTATTTTAGTCCGTGCATTAAAGTAGACAATTTTCTATATAGGGATGTGACTATTATACCTTTATTTATAAGATACATTATTAAATTGAGAAAATTGAAAGATGTGATGGGTACTTTTAACAGTACATTAAAGTAGACATGAGGACATCAATCCTCTTAATAGTATTAGATAATATTATTGATTTTTAACATTATTTGAATTCTTTCAAATACTTTTTTTTTTTTTTTTGTTTAGATATTATATAACAAAAGAAAAAATTAATGTTCATCTATCTAAACCTTCAAAAATTCCATAAATATTATTAAAAATTGTTAAGAAAATCATAACCATTACTTACATGAACATGAAAGTAAACCAACACAAAATCATATTCTAAAAAGAATTAGACAAATCCAAATCAAATGACTCTGATTATCAAATGTCATCATGGACTTTTGATTTATCGAGAGTCTTTTTTCCTTCCATAAAAAATCGAGAGCCTCTCTCTCTAAAAAAAAACCCTAGAGTGAGAAAATAAATTCCTTGCTCGGGGCGCACGATTAGTGGCTCTCACTATCGTGCGCCCATGTCCTCCTTTTTCTTCGTTCAGATCTGCCTCCCCTTGTGGGTTATTTCCACCCCTAGCTTTTCTTTGCCTCGCATGGGTCATTTTGTTGCCTTTTATGAGCTGTTTCCAGCATGGTTGGCTCGCATTTTTATGGGGATTGTGTGGATATTCCCCGGGTCTATGTGGATTTTTTCTGGGATGCGGCGAGATTTTCAGTAGCTACGAATGTTCGATACGAAGTGGCCTTAGAGGATCCTCCCATCTCGAGCTGCTCTTTAGTACCCCCCTAGCGATTTGGGGGTAGATTTATTAAAAGTCCATTTGGTGAGCCCCATTTGGTGAGCCCCTTCAAAATTGCATCGCAAGGTCTCCGTTGCTATGGTCAAACTGATTTGTCATCCTCAATGTTTGCTCGAATGAGTTATTGTCTCTAAGCCATCTTTTGATCTAGACATCTTTTGATTCTGTTGTTCTTACTTTCTTCAGGATGGTCCCTAAGATCTGTATTTTGTGTTGTTGGTCATTTGTTGTTTGTTTCTTTGTTTGTATCATTTTGTGTTTTGTGTTCTTTTGTGTTTAGCTTTTCTTGTATTTTTGTGTTTTTTATCCCTACAACCATTGTGCTTTGAATAAATATATTTTCTTATCTTTTAGCAACAAAAAAAAAAAAAAAAAAACATGAACTTTTGATTTCGATTCAAAGAAATAAATTGCATGTCATTTTATGTTCATTTTGTCAAGAATTTTGTAATTCAACCGGTTGATATCTTTTGATGCGTCCAATTGAAAAATCTTGGATTCAAATCCTCTCTCCTACAACTATCATATTATCTTTTGCATGTTAAATGTTAAAACATTCAATTCATTCTTAAAAATTGAAATTTTGTGGCATTTTAAGGATTGGAAACAATGAAAAGAATAATAAGGGGGTTATACTTATACTTGTACTTATACTTGCATACGCTCTCCAAATTCATGATTGGGTTGATGGAGCCATTCTCGATTGTCTCACGAGTCACGACCCTCCAACACTGGGATTCAATCATGAAACTCCTTCCCATAAGCTTACTTCACAACCCATGTCATGATTTCAAGATGGAGACATGTACGGTGGCATTGATTGGTTTAGTGCAATGATGTTAGAAATTGAGGGATAATTGTGAACTACAGGCTTCGATATATATATATATATATATATTTTAAATGATTTAAAACTGTTAAGAAATGAAAGGATGGCTTTTTTAATGTAGTAAACAATGTTTGGTGAGTGAGAATTTTGTTGGTTTTAGCTCTGGTGAGTGTTTGGTTTAGCAGAGTTTCAGTATGCTCAATTTGTAACCAATGAAAATCAAGCTTTTGCAAAATTTGATGAAAAAACCCTAACTATTTTAAAAGAAAATGATAATTTCCCCTTATATCATATAAAGACCTATTATAATTTAAATGTTTACCTTATGTCAATGATGTAATTTGCACAAATCAACCGAAAAACTAACTATGATACCAAAACCTATTAGGATGGTCGAAACTAAAGATTTAACTAAGGAAATGAAGGATAATTTTGGGATGTCATTCAAACATGGATAACAACACCACTCAATACCACTAATCACTGATGCAACTCAATGTAACCACTAACCATTGGGTGTTTTGATCAGTGACCATGATAGAAATGTCATGGCAGCTATGTGTGGGCCTATTATGTCTCTGCCAAGAGGGGTGCATCCACGGATTGGAGCTTGTATTCAAGCAATTTCTTTTGCTTTGGATATAGGTTTTCTATGAGGTGGTTTTTGAAGGCCCACCTGTGTCTTTCATGGGTGGTCTCCATGATAGTTCTTTGGAAATCACTATGGAAGATATGTGGCTTGAGGAAATTCCAGTATTGATCCAAAGTTTTCGTCACTTCATTGTTGCTTTGGGTTCAAAGGAGGCTTTATTGGCTGTTAAGGAATTAGCTTTGTGGGGTTCTTTAACCAATTTGTCTAAAGTTTGGTTTGAGGAGGTCCCAGTAAAGATTGTGGGTGTTTTGTAAGTTTTTGCTATTATGGTTTTGTGACCTGTTTGCTTTATTTAATTTTCATTAATAAAATCTTCTACAATTTTATTCAAAAAAATAAAAAATAAAAATAACCATCACTTGATTAATAGGATGAATCACTCAATTTTAGTTCCAAATTGAACTTGATATATTCCTATAAAAATTAGTTCTAAATTTGGTTCTTTCAAGTGCACATTCTTCCAAAAATGAGTCTATAAAATTTGGTGTTTTAATATGATTATTATTATTTTTTTTAGTTTTTTACATTTTTACCTATAAATTTCCACTAGAATGATTCTAACATAAGTCTCTCCCCATTAAGCTAAAAAACAGCTTTTCCATAAAGTTGAGAATTTCAAATTAAAACTCTTGAATACACCATTCTAGTTTTTTTATTTTTAAATTTTTTATAAAAGAATTGATAAAATGTCTATCCCTATTTTTTTAAAATAACATACAGCTACAAACCACTGAAACCAGTTCGACAATTTTAAATCCTATGTCATGGCCCAATTTGGATTTACATATATCCAAGTGTTTCTTTAGCATTGGGCTGTGCAAAGCTTAGGTCCAACTTAACCAATAGCGATAGGTATGAAGTTTGTGCCTCATGAAAATTGCATTGCCAATTATTTATTCAATCACAAAAGACAAAAGAAAAAACACAGAAACACACGCTGTACTACATGACACATATGAAGTGAGGGACACCATGCAGTGTGTACTGTGTACACATTTGGCGTTAGAAAACCGTACTTTTAATACATGGGGCCTAGTTCTCACACGCATGTGGCCACTGCACACTATTATTCATCATCTTCTGATCCATTATCTCTATCTCCTCAAAAAAGTTTTGATTTTTATGCAATTTGGAGAGGTGGGTAGCAAGTAAAACAAGCAAACTAGCAAGCCTATAGCCTATAGGTAAAAGATGGGAAGAGTATTTGTGGTGGAGCTGGAGGGAAGGTCATATAGATGCAAGTTCTGTAAGACCCACTTGGCCCTTTCTGACGATCTTGTCTCTCGGGTACTTTTTTTAATTCTCTTTCTCTTCAATTTTCACAATTTTTTTATTTTTTATTTTTACTTGTTAATTTTGGCAATTTTAAAAATGATTGAACATGGGAATAGCTTATGTACTTTGCTTTTAAATCAATCCTGGACTTATGTATGGTTTTGTTCTGAATCAATCATGATACATGGGAAAGTAGATATTTTGTTTCTGAATCAATAATTTAATATGAGAAATAGACAAGTAGTGTTGTACACTTGTACTAGTGATTTCGTAATCAAATTGTCAAGTTCATATTATTTTTGGAGGTTTTCTTTGATTTGGGTAATCAAGTGATTGTAAGGGTCATCACCAACTCTAGCATTAGGCCAGAGAACCTAATTGAAACAATGTGTTTTGTCTGGCCAACCATATAAAAATTGATGTTTGTATTTCATATGTACATGTGTCTTCTTCTTTCCATGTTTTCCAATAGGTGAAAAAATATTGTCATTCATTTGTCTTTCTCTTTTGACGATTCAATGCATTATGGTGGCTAGCAAGTGGAGTTACTTTCTTGACTTTTTTTTTTTACAATGAGCTTGTCTTGTGCGGGTATCTAGCTTAAGAAAAAGTTGGATAAGTGCTGGTTGTCTTTAGTATAGGTAGAAGACTTTTTAGTCTATTTTGTCTTTCATGTTTTCTATATAGAGGGGTCATCTCCTCCACCAGTGAAGAGTGTGTAAAGTGAAGTGTAAGGCTGTAGCAAAGTGTGTGCATACACACATATCTTGGACCCACAACCTCGTCCTCCACCTAGAACTTATAAGGAGAGGAGGCGCTAGTTGAGCTAGATCCTTGGCATAGCAAAGTGTGTGCATTGGTCAAGAACCAATGAGATTTTCTCTTCAATTGAGAACTAATATTGGTTACTTTGCTTGAGTGTGTTGAGACATATTAGATTATATTTGAATCAAATGTTCTATTCTTAAGTAAAAACTTTGTAATTGTGACAACGCTACCGCAATGCACATCTAAACATGAGTCACTCTTGTATCATTCAGTTTCTATATCGTTCTCAAGGGGGCTAAGTATATTAAGGGTATTAACATTGTGTTTGAGTCTAGGATCATTAATGTGATTGTGCACCCACAACCTGTTTGAGAGTGGCATCTGATAAGAGTAGATTATCATTTGCGCTGGGAGCACAACTGCACAAGCTAAGGCTATGTTTGGGCTTGGTGAGTGTCAATGATGATGCTCTGAGTGAATAATTTGGAGGAATTTATCTAGTGGCTTAGGGTTCGTTGAGGTGGTTGTGCACCATTAACCTATTGGGGCCAGCACCTGCCCTCTTAGGCTTTTTCATTTTACATGAACAATGTTTTTTTATTTTATTTTTTATGACGAGGTACTTTAGACCCATCATTGGATAGTAAACTCTGCATACATGACCTCACCCACCATCAATTGAAAGGGGAAATATCAATTGAGTCTTTTAGGGGAACAATTTACAATACACTTAATCCTTTTCAATTGCATCATCCATTTCTAAATTATTGATTCTTCTCAGTGCAGTGTCACACATGCTGTATTTGTGTTTGGAATGCTGTGCAGGATGTTAAATTCTCTCATTTTTTTCTTGTTATATGGTCAGGCTTTTAATTGTCGCCGGGGAAAAGCATACCTCTTCAATAATGCGTGAGTTTCTTATCTTTCAAGGATTACTGATTACTGTTTCTTTACTCAATTTATGAATTCAGTATTCATCCTCCTAAAAAATGGGCACATATCCTGGCTGTTGCACTGCCTGTAATTTGTAGCAATACAAAATTGTTTTTGTTTTCATTCAGTGGGAAGCATATCTTTGTAATAACACTTGGGTTCTTTGAACTTCTTAGTCATTACTGACAAGGTTTTTGCATTGTCATCATTATCAATTCAGACATTAAAGGCATACAACTTTTTTTTAATTGGTAAGTTACACATACACCCAGTGGGCTTTGAACTCTCAACCTTACTCTCCACCCATTCTTGTGGGAGAAGGAATTTTCATTTGAGCCGGAGCTCATTGGTTTAAAGGCATACCTCTTCAAAACATGAAAGGATGCCTAGGATCTCTCTCTCTCTCTAACAGTTAGTTTGGATGAACTGTTTAAGGTGGAAGGAATGGCAGTGGATCCCACTGTTCTCTTGTTTGGATGGGATTTGACATTCCGTTCCATTCCTCTATTAGCGTTTCCTTCCGTGAATTTCCAGGAGTTGTCGTTTTTGCCCCTATTTTGACAAATGACAAAAATTAAAGGTAACGATATAAAGGTAAAATTACTTTTTTCCCATTTCATTCCTTTATTTATAAGCTCATTCTAGACATACTAAGAGAACAACCTTATCCTTTCTATTCATTCCAGTCCCTCTTAATTTATCTATTTCTTTATAAACTCCCAAACATATTGCAAGTGTTGTTTCTCTTACTTGAAAAAACGATATATATTTGTAGGAATCTCAAGATGTTACAACTCTTAGATGGCTGAGCAGAGCTAAACAATTTGTATATCTTCAAACTCTTAGATTTTAGTTCTTACCTTGGATTGACCTGAAAAATAACCAAACAACTGCCAGCTATGTAACAATTCTGTAAAAAATTGTTGAATCTTAGGTTCAATAATATTCTAGTGCCATCTGAATCTGGCTTGGGCCTCACTTATTACTTTCATTGGATTACCTGAATGACCCTATCACATGAAAATATGGAAGTGAAGCCTGATATGGGTGGGATTTGTCAACCAGCTGTTTTTTTCCATACGTGTTTTGCAGTTCAATGCTGGTATTTATTAGAGTGTAACAATTACACTCTTTTTCTTATTGGTGTTTTTCCTTTTTCCCTTCTTTTTTGCTTATCTATATTCAGTTAATCTTCCCCATGTGATTCATTCTCCTCCTCCTACTAAGAGTTAACTTCGAAAATCAAGTTCTAACGTTTGCCGTCCAAAGGCATGATCATTTCATATAAGATATATATGCACCTTTTTGAAACTAATATGTTATCTAACCGATATGTTGGACTGTTCTCTTATTACAGTCAGTGTGTGGGACTGATAGCCCAGCATTGAAAACAGAAACATGTTCTGTTCATGTAACTCACATTGTTTGACCAGTGCTTTGTATCCTTGGTTATCTTGTATGTAGGAAGTGGCCTCATGTTGATGCTCTTATGCTCTGGAGCAGCATGCAGTAGCCAGCCCTGCGTATTTGTTGCTAATGATTTTTCTTTCTCAAAGTTTCAATTTTTAGACTTCATTGGTTAGACCGAATGGAATAAGAAAAATGAGTGCATAATATTGTTTGATGATATATTTATATTCATAGATGTAGTGATGGAAATAATATTTGTTCGTAAAATATTAGAGGTTTAAAGGCCATTAGTTGCATGTGTAGCTCACCAATACAAAAAAATGTAAAACATGACATGATCGAAAGCCTTTTTTTAATCAAATAAATAACTGAAGCATTTATAGCCGAGTTTCTCTCCGGGAAATACATATTGTTTCTTTTATTTACATGTCTGTTTAAAAAAATGCAATCTTAGAGGTTCCACATCATTTTGTTTTTAGATTGAGGGGTATAGAATTAAATAATTTTCTATTACTTCCTATGTTTCTCCCTTACAATGTTCTTTGAAACAGTAGGAATTTCTAAGCCCCCTTACAAGACAGATAATTATGATACTCTTGACAACCCTGTGCAATGTCTTTTCTTATTTAATGGGAGAGGCAAGCCAAAATCAAATGAAATCAGAGCATAAGACTCAATAATGGGCACGGCATGGTGGAAAAGGAGAATGGCCCCCACTATAAGGAAGAAACTTCCACCAAGGTTACTGCCCTTGTTTCATCCGATTGAAAAATAATCTTCTTGTATTAAGCTTGTACGTAATTGGACAAATATTTGATACACAAAAACATTTTTTTTTATTTCAACTTGATATACTAATGTGTCATAAAAAAGAAATTATCTTTCTAGAAAAAAGTTTACTGAAATTTTCTTATTTCATAAGAGAAAGATATAGACAAAAGTTTGCTTCAAATTGGTTTGGAGGAAAGTTTCTCCAACTCAGTAAGTGACAATTCAAGTGGTCATTCATGTGTAATTTTAATTTTATAACTTATTTAATAGTCAAGCGACTTATTTAAATCACTTAACAAGTCATGTGATTAAAATACATGTGAATGGTGATCTGATCTCCGCATAATAAGTTGAAGGAGATTCCTTTATACCAGTTTAGAGGACAACTTTGTTTAAGATAAAATACCTTCATTTTGTATTTAATCTATGATGTACGAAAAGCTTTTACCACTTCTCTATTATTTTTTTCTCAGGAACATTATAAAAATTCCAATTTTAGATTGATACTTCAGTTTATTGATTTCTTTTGAGTTCTTGATACAGGGTGAACCTCATAGTTGGAGCATCAGAGGAGAGGATGATGCTTTCGGGAATGCATACTGTGGCAGACATATTTTGTTGCTGTTGTGGACAGATTGTTGGCTGGAAATACGTAATTTATCTCCCTCCTTCCCTATGTGGCACACATCTAATCATCTATAAACATATGTTTCTTAAATTACCCAGGCTATAGAGCTTGCCAACTTTTGCTGACTTCAGATTGTGTTTCTTGCACCCAGGAGGCTGCACATGAGAGGAGTCAGAAGTATAAAGAAGGGAAGTTTGTTCTTGAAAGGTATATTCCTCCTTACTTTCTTATTTTGCCTTTTATTTTTCCCTTTATTAATCTCTTTTTTGTAAATTTATGTGTCATTACTATCTTCCTGTTGCCATCTAGTGGATATTTGTGTTTACATGTTGCATATCCTGTGCATGTTCATAAACAGAGGGAGGATCGTTGATGAAATTGACTTTGCTACAGAATTCTATATCGATACCCACCCTAACATGAGTGATGCTGAAGATGCATAGGATCCAACTTCTTCATTTATTTTAAATAGTTCTACTAGACATTTAGACTATTCAGAAGAGATTTATTGGCCATGTATATAACTTAATAAAATTTAAACTATGTGAATGTTGCTATCCTTGTGGGAACTTATTCATTGCTTTTAGATTGTGCTACACTGCTAGCACCTATAATATGTCATACTTCACTGTTCATCATCATCTAGTGAGTGCGAAAGAATGTGCTTTTGCGGCAAGGTTCTTAAGCCTGTCCTCTCCCTATTCTCTCCTTCTGTTTGTCTTAAGCTACTTAAATCTTGGTTCCCATTTCCGTGGTTAAAGTTGAGTACTGGTTTGCAACTTGAAGGTGTGAAATCCAACCTAATAACTAGTGATATTTTCTTTATCAAATTTACTGAATTTTGGTTTGATATGGTGCTCCAATTACCCTGAGTGTCTGAAGTTTAATAGGTTCATTGGGTACTGCTTTCTAAGTATTAACCCTCAGAAATTCTAAAACTATGACTATCTGAGATGCTACTAGCAGGTTGTCTATTTGAGGTTATACTACCAAAAAGCACACGCATATTCGTATTCCATAATGGACCAAAAAGGAGAATTCAAATAACCAAATATATATATATATATATATAACCCTGAGGAGTTGAGCCGGGTAGCTCAACTGGTTTGGTTTTGGGTGTGCTTCCCAATGATCATTAGTTCAAGTCCTTTTAGGGCTACTTACCTAAGGCAAAGCCTTGCGTCTATCGTGGTACACGTGCTAGTAGGGTGTTGCGTGTCCCCTTGGGATTAGTCGAGGTGCGCGTATCTACGGAACGCTGGCCCGGACACCCAAGGTTATCAAAAAAATAATATATATATATATATATTGGCCATGCTGACATGTGTCCCAATTCATGTTTGTGTCTTGTTCAGTACGCAAAAGCACTTAACAAAAGCCAGTTGCTTTAAGAAAAGCTAATTGGTTATTTGCTATGGCATTTTGAGCCATAATCATTTCATAAATAAATATACATATATAAGTTTGCATGTAATGTGCGCATGTACTTGGAAGTTTAGATATTGGGCAAATTGCACTTTTTCCCCTTTCACTATTGGGTTCATCTCAATTCTCCCTTTTATCTATAAAATTGAGCAATTTCTCCCTTTATGTATTGAAAATATGCAAATCGCCTCCCACCATCTAATTTTATGTTAAATCCAAGCCAAATAACGGAATATTTTTATAGTATATTAATATATAATGATAGATTTTGAATATTATGACTAGAAATTGATAAAATACATAAAAACATTTCGTTAATTTTGTTGGAATTTAACATAAAATTAGACAATGGGGGCTATTTTCATATTTTCAATACATAAAGGGGCACATTGCTCGGTTTTATAGATAAATGGGAGAATTGAGATAAATCCAATAGTTAAAGGGGGGAAAGTGCAATTTCCCCCTAGATATATAATAAATTTCATAAATGTTGAAATGACAGGTTGTGATTCGTTTATAAAATGATATTGGTGTGTAATAAAAGTAATGTCAGTGATAGCTTTATATAAAAATGATGTATTAATCACCATTTAATATGACATAGGTGAACAAATGTTAAATCAATCTAATTGGAATTTATTAACAATGATCGTTATCTCTAGTTTTTGACTTGTTGAAATGACCCCACTAGCATGGAGAGAGATTAGTTTTTGACGGTTCAAAAAATAACTTTCAATCTCAGCTGTCCAAAAAATATTACACCCAATCTCAATCCTAATAGCAAAAGCACAAGCATATACGTATTCCATAGTGGGCCAAAAAAGTAACCAGATTTTGTAGCCAAATTAAAGAAAAGCTAATTGGTAGCAAAAGCACAAGCATATTCGAATTCCATAGTGGACCAAAAAAGTAACCAGATTTTGTAGCCATATGAAAGAAAAGCTAATTGGTTATTTGCTATGGCATTTTGAGACAATCATTTCATAAATAAATATAATTTTTAATGCAATGTGCTCGTACTCGGGAGTTTAGATACATTATAAATTTTACAAATGTTAAAATGATAGATTATGATTAATGTATAATAAAAATGATATCAATGTATAATAAAAATGATGTTAGTGATAGTCTTATTTGAAAGTAATGTTGAATTAATCACTATCTAGATATATCTAGCATATCATATGTGAAAAATGTTAAAATCAATCTATTGGAAATTATTAACAATGATCAAATGATGGTTATTGCTAACTTTTGACTCAACCTGATTTAAGTGCAAGCGAAAGTAGTCCCACTAGCACAGGTTGAGATCGAATGCAATACCCTTGTGCAATACCTTATTGGATAATTAAGAAGAAAAGTTCATAAAGCAACTTTCAATCTCGACCGTTCAAAATATATTGCACCCGATCTTAATCCAGTTGCAATGCGTTTTTTCCTACAAAACCTTAAGTTCAATTTATTTTAATCAATGTCTTAATATGATGATAAAGATCAATCATTACAAAGCGAAATCCATAATTTCAAATCTACTTAATAAATATCGAAAAGGAAAAAAAAAAAAATTGATGGCACTCTACAACAGAAAAAATAAAAATAGAGGCTAAAATGCATAATCACTCCTGGGGTTTAGCTCAGTTGCAAACAGACCCCCTGAGGTTTTGATTTTGCAATATAACCACCTGGGGTTTTTAAATTGGTGAAATTGACCCCTCTAAGTATATTTTTTGTCAATTTTGCTAACAAAATTTGTCATATGCATTGCACTTGGGTTTATAATAATGAATTTTTTATTATAAAGTGGTCACATGCAAAGCATATGACAAATTTTGTTAGCAAAATTGATAAAAAATATACTTAAATGGGTCAATTTCACCAATTTTAAAACCCCAGGTGGTTATATTGCAAAATCAAAACCCTAGGGGGTCTGTTTGCAACTAAGCCAAACCCCAGGGGTGATTATGCAATTTGGCCAAAAATAGAATAAGACGTGGAGAAATCCTTTTGTGAAAGGTATAAAAGAAAACAAAAAGAGGGTTAGGTTCATTACTGTGTGTCCGTTCCTAAATCTACAGAGTCGAGAACTGCCTTCAATTTTTATTCTCTGCGATTTCCCATTATTCCCTAAAACTTCAATCCCAAATCTTTTTCACCCTCTAACACTGTTGGTTTTTCTTTGTTTTTTGTTTTCTTTGCAATCTTCATTGTTGCAGGTAATTCGTCCAGATGGGAAAATCCTCTTCTTCTTATAAGAAAAAGCGCTCCAAGAATTCTTCTCAGGTTTTTATTTTCTCTCAAAATATATCTTGTGTTTGTATTCATGACAATTGTGTTCTAGGATTTTCTTTTTGTTGAATTGTAAAAGACTAATCCTTTGTTTGGTTTGAATAGAAAATCTAGGTTCTGAAGCTTATGGTTCTTTGTGTTTTCTGGGTCCTAATAGATACAAATTATGGTATTTTAGGTCTGTTGAGCTGAATGATTGGATTAGGCATGTTTTGGTTGATGGGATTTTGTTTTTGAGGTCTAAATTTATGAGAAAAGGAAAAAAAATCAAATCTTTATTTATTTTATTTGTTTAACTGCTTATGGGTCTTTCAATTTTGTGTTTATAATGACAACTTATGTATGTATGCACGTGTTGTTTAGGTTCGAACGAGGAAGAGCAGTAAGAGTAAGAGTAGGAGTAAGAAATATAATAAATCCAAGAAGCTTCGTCGCCATGATGATTCTCTTTCGTTTTCGGACAATGATGATTCAAGGGGTTCCGCGTCAGTTTCATGTTCTGGTTCTCAGGATGATTCTAGAAGTAGAAGGGCTCGGTCTCGTACTCGGAAAGATGTGAAAGGCAGTAAGAAGAGGGCTCAAAGGCGGTCTTATAGCTGCGAAAGTAGTGAGGAGGGTAAGAAGAGGTCTCGAGGGCGTTCTCGTCAGCATGAAAGTAGCAAGGAGTCTCCTCATGTGAGGAAGAGAATTGGGTCAAAGAGAAAGGAGAGTTCTGAGGTTGGGAGGAAGACCCAAAAGAAGAAGAAGCCTAGGAGAGAAGCTAGTGTGAGTTCCGTGAGTAGAGGGTCACCGTGCAGCTGCTCAAGTTGTCAGGTCGGGAGTACTAGAAATCATGAGAGCGAGTTTGAGAGGCATAGAGGCCGGTCTGAAAGAAAAGAGAAAGAGAAAAGGAAAGTGGAGAAGGTTAAGAGTGGAACTAAAAGGATTAGGTATAGATCAAGGAGTGGTTCTTCATGCAGTCGGAGTAGTGAAAATAACGAATACTGGAGTGAGGAGAACAAGACAGGTGAGAACAATTTTAATCGGCTGAGATCAGTTATTACAGTTAGGGAAGAGGAAAATGAGGACAGCGTGTCAAATAAGGATGAGCATAAAGAGGAGATTGTATATGATAATGATGATTACCCTTCTTGTAGAAGCAATGATAGTAATGATGGGGGATATAAGAGGGAGCTATATCATCAGTCAAATGTTGCATCTGAGAAGAAAATGAGGGTAGACAATGAGAAAGAAGAGGAACCTGTAATTTCTAACACCAGAACCACTGAATTTACAGAAAGTGGCAAGGACTTTGAGGGCCAATATCCTAGCAGCAGTGGGGTTGGGAGAAATGATGTGGTAAAAGGAAAAGTGGCTGAGGTTTCTGGTCGTGTGGATGGTGATGATTTGGAGTCAATTTTAAGACGAAGGGCTTTGGAAAATTTAATAAGGTTTCGAGGAGGGCTCCAAAAAAATGCAAATACTCCTGCCAGTAAGAAAGATAAGAATGACGGTGATGTGAAGCAACCATCCACTGCAAAATCTGAATTAGTTCAAATTAAGTTCCCCAAGGATGATGGTGCTAAAATTATTCATACAAAGTCCCCCAAGGAGGATGATGCTGAATTGCAAGTTGCAACCCAAGAAGTAAGAGAGATCAGAGTGCCTGCACTGAGGAGAGCTTCAAACTTGAATTTACAAAATGATGAAAAGACTCCAGAGAATGGGGGCAACAAATCCGGGTCTGCCAAGCAGGAATATGCTTGTGCACCTGCTCAGGTGGCTGTTGCTGATAAGCCCCATGAAAAGGTCAATTCAGCTATTAGTTCTGTGATTACTAGACCAAAGTTGGGTATGCCAATAGCAAGGCACAGTTCATTTAAAACTCACACCACTCTGGAGCAAACACCTGCTGAGGTGTCTGTTGCTGATAAGCCCCATGAAAAGGTCAATTCGGCTGTTGGTTCTGTAATTACTAGACCAAAGTTGGGTACACCATTAGCGAGCCACAATTCATTTAAAACTCACACCACTATGGAGCAAACACCTGCTCAAGTGGCTGTTGCTGATAAGCCTCATGAAAAGGTCAATTCAGCTGTTGGTTCAGTAATTACTAGACCAAAGTTCGGTACACCATTAGCGAGGCACAATTCATTTAAAACTCACACCACTCTGGAGCAAACACCCGCTCCAGAGGAATATCATCAGGCAAATTTGTCTGGGAGTGCTTTAGTCAAGAGTGCTGCCGAAACTGCTCAAATTGTGAGCCCAAGTAGTAATAATAGCAATGAAGATGTTAAAAATGCAAGTGGTTCTGCTGCTGCTGAGTCTTCTTGCGTTAAGTCCATATTAACTGAGAGTGGTTCAAATAAACCACAAGATGGGACGGCAGAGGGCTCACAGTTTGAGCAGAAGACAATGACTGTGATGCGAGGTGGTGAAATGGTGCAGGTTGGTATTTCAATATAACTCAGATTATTCTTACTCCAAGGGAGTAACGTGTAACTATTCACTTTTATAGTTTAATATGTTCAACTGCTGATTTATAATATATAACATCTAAATATTTTTGTTCAGGTGAGCTACAAGGTCTACATCCCTAAGAAAGTCCCTGCTTTGGCTAGAAGGCAACTCAAGCGCTGAAGTAAGAATCTGCAAATAGGGTACCTTTCTGAGAGCTTTAAAGCCCCAGAAAATGGTCATATGCTTGCCTTAAAGAAGGCATCTGCTGATAAATTTTAAGTGATAGAAAACTTCTGCTGAAGTGATTAGTGATTTGATATATATATGTTTGCAGCTTCTGAAGCCTTCATAAGCGGAAGAAAATCTTGGTGAAGTATTTATTTAATAATTAGTTCACCAATGTGCTTCTGTGGGCATCTGAATTCCCCAATGTTAAAGTCTTGGATTGCCAAGCGTGCGGATTTCAATCTTTGAAATCCTGATGGTGTTGAGTGCCCTAATCATGTTATTAAACAATATTTGCTATGACCTTTATAAGATTGGATATTTACCTTGGGTAGCATCACTGCATTCTCTTATATAGAGTTTATAGCTCTAAATCTTTGATTGTAATTTATTTTTTTGGGAGTGACTCGAATGAACACATTGTGTATTTGATCTCTCTTCTTTTGAATACAATTATTTTACTCATAATAAAAGTACTCAAAAACTTAGGGAAGAATTCATGATGATTGGCAATGGGATCAGCTACCTTCATAATTCCAGTTGAATTCTAGATGGTACTAATCCTAAATCCTAAATGACCATCTCTTTGATTAATGATGCATTAATTTTATATCTGATTATGCTATGTATCACTGGTTAATCGGTTGTTATTCATGTTTTTGTATAAACAGCTATACTGTGTACCCTTTTAATTCCTGAGATAGGTCTTTCATTTAGGAATGGTTGACAATATTCTCTTTAATCTCCTCTTGATTGATGCATTACAGAGAACTTAGTTACAAAAACTAATGTTTGTTATGACCATTAAAAAAAAAAAAAAAAAAACTTATTGTAAAGAAATTAGTTAGTTTATTTTCCTATATAAAAACAGGAAAAGAAGAAGAAAGAGAGATTTTAGGCGAGCCAATGAGTTCTAGCTCAAATGACATTTTTTTTTTCTTTCATAAATTTTTTTTAAAAAAGGTGTTTTTTTCTTCCATAAAAATAGGTGGAGAGTGAAGTTATGAGTTCAAAATTCACTAGGTACACTGTATCTTCCTAATAAAAAGAAAATTAGAGTTAAGGTGAAAATTACAAAGGAGAAAAGTACATTGAACACAATGTCAATGAATATGGAGCAGAGTTGGCTGGAAAGAATATTAGTTGAACTAAAATTTATTATAGAAAGTTGAATATTGGCAAACTTTGTCAATTCGACCCGTTTTGGTTAGTATGCATTCTCAACTTTTTTTTTTTTTTTCTTTTCCCTATTTCTACCTTCATTTCTTATCTTACAAATTTCTATTTCTATCTTCACTTTTAGTCTTTTCTTTTCTTACCTCTCTCTCTCTCCCATAGAAAAGGTGTTTTGCTCATGGAAAAAATAATTGAAATAAATACTTTGAATTCAAGGTAAAACCCAATAATTGAAGCTTGGTCCTATTTTATGCATCATCCTTCAAGTAGGGTGGTAAACAAGATGAGCCGAGTATTAAGAGGTTAATATTGGGTCATTCATTTTATGTCGAACACAAATCAAGCTCAAGTTTATCACCAAGTTAATTTACATATTTAAGTTTGGCTCATTTTCTTGTTGAATATTATTAATGAGTTATTTGATTAACTTCTTTTGCCATATAAAGTAAACACCAAGGCTAAAACCTTTTATCCTTCACCAATCTACACTAATAATTGATAATTAAATTATAATTGAGGTTATATTATTAGAGTTAACTAGATAGAATAATTTTCATTTATGAAATTATAAAATTAGATTTACCAACCTTGTTTTGTAAAAAATTATAATTTTTACTAGGAAATTGACTATTTTTATTTATTAGTATCACAAACAATAATTTGCTATCTTATAAACTTATGTACAAATTTAGAGAGTTCAATCTCAAATCTTTCTAAGTATATTTTATACGTGTATGCACATAAGCATATAATGTTATATATATACTTAAATCGAGTTTCATCCTCCCGAGTTTCTTTGCAAACACATATTATGTATGAACTCGACTCATTTAATAGTAAGCAACCTTTTGTTTTGAGCCTAGCCCAAATAAGTAAGCATCTCTCGTAAAATATGAGCAACACCAAACCCTTCTAGAGCCCAAAACTCCATTTCTATTCATAAACGACTTTTATAATCCTAACTTTGATTTTGGTGCTACTATTTTTTATGTAATGAAGATGTTTTAATTGATATGCTATAAATTATAGATTTGAGTGTGTGTGTGTGTGATGGTGAAAGGATCCCCTTGCTTTCTCTCTCTAAAACCCTCGGATTCCCTCAACAATCACACAATCAAGACACACTTTGAATAATCCAATCCGATAGGATTGTTCCTTTTGCATTCATGAACAAAACCTACTAATTCTTATGGAATTCTATCAACTAATGTATCTAATCTCCTAGAGAGAATTTCTAAGAGAACAATGGAGTTATTTGGATAATGAGCAACAATGGAGGAATAGGAGAGATAACCCACACGGTTTGCATGGGATTTCTCATGCACTCCTCTCATTGGCCAAGCTAGATCATGCATTTCTCATGCATTCCTCTCATTGGCCGAGCTACATGCACTCCTTTCATTGGTCGAGCTAGATCATGCCTCTCATTGGCTAGAGTAGATCAAGGCTCCTATTGGCTATTGCTAGTAACAACCAAGGTACAACCTTAGAAGCTCTAACAAATAAGTACAAGGGGTTAAAGCTTAGGAATGTATTAGACCCCCAATGCACTCAATTAACCATTAAGGTACAAGCTTGGATAGCTTGGACCTTACTAATCATGAATATAGGCTAATACATGTTTTAATCAAATGTTTAGCTAAGCCAATCCGTGCCTTAGTGGCTAGGGTAAGCATACCCACAGATGTGGGATGGTTGGGGTCTTAACAGATGGTCAACCCAAAATGGTACATTGGAATAGATCTGTACCGAAATATTATCTTCCAATAAACAAACTAGAATGGTCAATAAAACGGAATTGATAAGTATAGCTAAAACTGTTCAACCATTTCATCAACTACATCACAATTCCAAGTTGAATTATAAGGGCCGTCTATGGAACACTCAAAATATGTATAGATACTGCTTGAAACAAAGCTCAAGTGGTATTAATTGATTCTATGATAATTCTACTATTTTGCTTGTTTCGAATTCAGATAACTACCATTTTTGTTGTTGCTAGAATAGTATTTACACCCTTTAAGTTTGGAATCGCTTCCAATTCTGTCTCTTGACTATGGAAACTTGCAATTTACACCCTTGAGTATTACAACAATATCAATGTGCTCTTCCGTCAACATCCGTTAGAATCTTAATGTTAACCCACCTAAAAACATCAGTTTGGACAGAAAAATAGAAAGAATAAAAAAGGACATCGTTTTAGGCAGGTTAATGGCGAAAATGTAACAAACCATGATGGAAATAGCACATTGACATCGTAATAATTAAGGTGTAAATTACAAGTTTAGAAAGTTGCGGGATGATAAGACCCTACCTTAAGCATGATTTACTTAGCTTGGGTCTAGCTACTTTAATCTACCTTAATACTTGTTATTTTCATGCATTGCTTATTGTATTAAACTAGTATAGGCTGGTGTGAGCTGTACACAGCTTATAGAATGAGTCATAGGGTCTGTTACCAGGTGGTTACATCCGGGGCTGCTCATACTTGTGCACAGGCAGTTAGTGCTTTAGCATGTGGGTATCTAGTTGGTTATTATCCAAGGGAACCAATGGAAAGCCTGATCTATAACAGCCAATGACAGGCTGTCATGTAAGCTGGCCATGCACCTCAAGCTACTTAGGCTCATTTTTCTTCTTTTTTGAATACTTATCAATGAGAATGAATTAGTTTTACTTAGCCTTTCTTTTCTTAGTCTTCTATAATTCTTGGAGAGTGATCATCTCTAATTGATCGATTAAACACTTATTTGGTGAGAGCATTAGAGTGAATTGAGTGAAATAGGTAGGAATTATTAAGAACCTATCAATTGGTATCAGAGCTGGTTCGATCATGGTGCAAGAGACAAGGAATGGAGTTCCTGCTGGAGTGCTCAGTGACAATTTGCAGGAAATTCAACAACAGCTGGGGGATCACTCTATTATCATTGGATCTATTGGGGCTCGAATTGAAAGGATAGAGAGTTCTTTTGCTGCTCTTCAGGTTCTGTTGGAAGAGAGACTGCCTGCTAGACCAGCAGTACCAACTATACCAGAAGCAGAAGCAGTGCCAATTCAGGAAGAAATCTTGCCAGAAATGGTGGAGCAACCTCCCTTGGTGCAATCAGGAGGTATTAGAATGCCAATTAGAAATGAGAGAAGAGATGCCATTCCCCAAAGACCACCACACCAGGAAATGGAATTTCATCCCAATCTGTCATTCTATGGAATGCCAATGGGGGAACCTTATGAGCCTAGACAAGCCAGACCAATGGGGGAGCCGTTTGGGTTGTTAAATGGCAGAGAATTTGCAAGACCTTTTCAAAACAATGGGCCTTTCAACCCTGCTGTTCAACCCCAACCACCCTATGTCCCTGCTGGAGAATTTGGAAACCACATGGATCAACAATGGCCATATGAAGATTATGAGGGGCTTGGGTATGATCAAGGTGGAGGAAGAAGAGTTTATGGAAGGGCCAGAGAGCATGAGGGACATCTACAGAGAAATCCTCACTGGCAGAATCCCAGAGAACCACCATGGCAGCAAGGAAGAGTGCCTATGGGACCTAGACTAGTTAAGCTGGAGTTTCCAAGATTCAGAGGAAGTGATCCTACCCCTTGGGTGTATAGAGCCAATCAATTCTTCCATTACTACCAAATTCCAGAAGAAGAAAAGGTACTCCATGCATCTTATCATTTAGATGAAGAAGCTTTAATTTGGTTTCAAGATTGTGAACATGAAATTAGGAATTGGAATGATTTTGTGAGGGCTGTGCAAATGAGGTTTGGACCAGCAACTTATGATGATCCCATGGAAACTTTGACTAAACTAAGGCATACTCATTCTGTGGTAGCCTATAAGGGACAGTTTGAAGCTTTGAGCAACAGAATCAGAAATCTGTCTGAGGCTCATAAGCTTAGCTGTTTTATGAGTGGCTTGAGGGATGATGTGAGACTAGCTGTGAAGATGCAAGGGCCTAGGACCTTAGGAGAGGCTTATGCATTAGCAAAAATTCAGGAAGAGTATCTACTTACATGTAGGAAGAGCTATAAACCTCAATATGATAATAACAAGAGCAGTTGGCAACCTATCACAGCAACAACAAATGGGAAGGAGTGATGTTAGAATTCCTGAAACCAGGCCAAGTCCTAAGCCTGGTATTTCAGTGCAGAAACTAACTCCAATGCAGATGTCTGAGAGAAGAAAACAAGGATTATGTTACCATTGTGATGAAAAATGGAATCCTAATCATAAATGTATGAAGAGAAGAGTCTATGTGATAGAAGAAGTTGAAGAAGGAGATGTTGAGGTTGGGTCTGACTCAGAAGAGTATGATGAGGTGATAGAAGTAGAGGAGGCAGAACCGGGAATTACACTAAATGCCTTACTAGGCAGCCCTGCACCTAAAACCATGAGGGTAATATGCAAGGTTAATAATGACAGGGCAGTGATACTATTAGATACAGGGAGTACTCATAATTTCTTGGATTGGAATTTAGCTAAGTCATTGAAGTTGGCAATTGACACCACTAAGACTTTTAAGGTAAAGGTGGCTAATGGAGCAATAATCAGTACTAAGGGTGAGGTGAAGAACCTGCTGGTTGAGACACAGGGCCATAAATTCCATATAGACTTCAGTTTGCTAGAATTAGGTGGAGGTGGAGTGGTTTTGGGTACTCAGTGGCTGAGGACACTTGGAGTGATCAGTTGGGACTTTGAGAAGTTAAGTATGGGGTTCAAACATCAAGGCAAACAGGTCTGGTTACAAGGGATTAAAACTGGTCAGTCAAGGATACAGGACAGCAAGGAATTTGCAAGGAAACCTATCAACCAAGGGCTACTACTTCAAGTCATACAGCAGCCTGCTGAGTCACTTGATCTACAACAGATACCATCAGAAATACAGCAAGTATTAGAACAGTTTGCAAGCATTTTCAAGGAACCCAAAGGACTACCACCCTTGAGGGGACATGAGCATCAAATTCTACTCAAAGAAGGAACTCAACCCATTTGCCAAAGACCTTATAGATACCCCTACTATCAAAAGACTGAAATTGAAAAAATTGTGAAAGAGTTACTTAATTCGGGTTCTATCAGACCTAGCCAATCCCCATTCTCCTCCCCTGTGTTGTTAGTAAGAAAATCAGATGGCAGCTGGAGAATGTGTATTGATTATAGAGGGTTGAATAAGGAGACAATCAAAGATAAATTCCCTATTCCTGTAGTAGATGAGTTACTAGATGAATTACATGGTGCTTGGGTGTTTTCTAAATTGGACCTAAGGTCTGGTTATCATCATATTAGAATGAAGAAGGGGGATATTGAAAAGACTGCTTTTAGAACTCATGAAGGGCACTATGAGTACTTAGTGATGCCATTTGGGCTTACTAATGCACCATCCACTTTCCAAGCTCTCATGAATGAGATTTTCAAACCCCATTTGAGGAAATTTGTGCTGGTGTTCTTTGATGATATCTTGATCTATAGTAAGACTTTGGAGGATCATGTGAACCATTTAGAGGTGGTGTTGCAGATACTGCTCAAACAGCACTTATTTGCTAAGAGAAGCAAATGTGTTTTTGCTGCCAAGGAGGTTGAATATTTGGGGCACATCATTTCTGGCCTAGGAGTTCAAACTGACCCAAAAAAGACAGCTGCTATGATGGCCTGGCCAGTCCCTAAAACTCTCAAGGCTCTTAGGGGTTTCTTAGGACTAACTGGGTATTATAGAAAATTCATCAAGGCATATGGACAGATTGCAGCTCCTCTCACAGCACTACTAAAGAAGGATGCCTTTTGGGTGGAATGAAGATGCTGGCAAGGCATTTGAGAAGCTCAAGTTGGCAAGTCTCTAATCCACCAGTGTTAGCACTTCCAGACTTTAACAAGTCCTTTGTGGTGGAGTGTGATGCTTCGGGTTATGGAATTGGGGCAGTGTTGATGCAAGAGGGTAGGCCTATAGCTTACTACAGTCAAGGCCTTAAGGGTAAAAACCTCTTCCTTTCTACTTATGAGAAAGAACTCTTAGCCTTGGTGTTGTCAAGTAAAAAAATGGAGACCTTATTTGCTTGACAAGGCCTTTGTGATCAAAACAGATCAACAAAGCCTTAAGCACTTACTTGAGCAGAGAGTTGGTACCCCAATGCAGCAAAAGTGGATCACCAAACTCTTGGGTTATCCTTTTGTAGTTGAATATAAGAAGGGAAAGGAAAATGTAGTTGCTGATGCTTTATCTAGACAAGCTGACAGTGAGCTTATGTTGGAAATTGACAAAGCTGGCAGAATGCAGGAAAATGAGGGTGCTATTCTATGGAGCATATCTTTTCCTTCCCCAACATGGTTAATTGAACTAAAGCAAGGGTATGAAGAGAATGAGAGCACTAAGGAGCTGTTACAAGCTCTACTGACAGGCCAAAACCAGGACCAGAATTTTTCTATACAGAATGGTTTAATTCTGTTCAAGAACAGAATTTACTTACACCCCCAGTGCAGTTTGAAGCAGAAGGTGCTGTCCCTGACTCATGACAGTCCCTTAGGGGGTCATTCTGGGTATCTTAAGACTCTCCAAAGGGCCAAGAGAGACTGGTATTGGCAAGGAATGAAACAAGACATTAAGGAGCATATCAAGCAGTGTGATATCTGTCAGAGGATAAAAAATGAAACTGTCAAACCAGCTGGTCTATTACAACCTCTTCCTATTCCTCATAGACCTTGGTACTCTATTAGCATGGATTTCATAGAGGGTCTACCCCATTCCAATAAACAAAATGTCATCCTAGTGATAGTGGACAGACTCACCAAGTATGTTCACTTCCTTCCTCTGGCTCATCCATATACTGCAGCCAAAGTAGCTTCTCTGTTTATGCAGAATTTCTTTAAGTTGCATGGACTACCTTCCTCTATTGTCAGTGATAGAGACACTGCATTCACATCCACATTTTGGCAAGAGTTGTTCACAAGGCAAGGGACAGACTTAGCTATGAGTACTGCATATCATCCTCAGACTGATGGACAGACTGAGGTGGTCAATAGGAGTTTGGAGCAATATTTGAGAGCCTTTGCAGCAGACAAACCCAGTCAGTGGGTCAATTGGTTACCTCTAGCAGAGTATTGGTTTAACACCAATTACCACACCTCTACCAAGACCACTCCATTTGAAGCTCTCTATGGTTACCCACCTCCAAGACTTCTTGAGTACATCCCTGGCACTACTCGAGTGGAGGCAGTGGATGACTATCTATACAATAGACAACAGGCCTTGACTTTACTTAAGACTAACCTAGTGGCTGCTCAAGAGAGAATGAAACTTCAAGCTGACAAAAACAGGACAGAAAGAGAGTTCCTAGTTGGGGATTGGGTGTATTTAAGGCTACAACCCTTCAAGCAAAGATCAATGCATCAAAAGATGGGAAAACTGGCTCCTAAATTCTATGGACCCTATCAGATTTTAGAGAAGGTGGGAGCTGTAGCTTACAAACTGGAATTACCCAATGATGCTCTTATTCACCCTGTGTTTCATGTCTCATGCCTCAAGGCCAAGCTGGGACAGTCCATTCTTCCTTTAAATAAGCTACCTCCAGTGAATTCCTTGGGCCACATCACACCTGAACCAGTCCAAATTCTGCAGCAAAGGCACATTACCACTAGAAGACAGCAGAAAGGCACAGAGGTCTTGGTACAGTGGGAAGGAGCTTCCAAGGCAGATGCCACATGGGAAGTGCTTCTAAAGCTTCAACAACAATTTCCCCACCTTGTGGGCAAGGTGCTTTGAAGGGGAGGGCAATGATAAGACCCTACCTTAAGCATGATTTACTTAGCTTGGGTCTAGCTACTTTAATCTACCTTAATACTTGTTATTTTCATGCATTGCTTATTGTATTAAACTAGTATAGGCTGGTGTGAGCTGTACACAGCTTATGGAATGAGTCATAGGGTCTGTTACCAGGTGGTTACATCCAGGGCTGCTCATACTTGTGCACAGGCAGTTAGTGCTTTAGCATGT
>OU015765.1:32348327-32437748 GCA_907173295.1 Fagus sylvatica
TTTTTACAATGAGCTTGTCTTGTGCGGGTATCTAGCTTAAGAAAAAGTTGGATAAGTGCTGGTTGTCTTTAGTATAGGTAGAAGACTTTTTAGTCTATTTTGTCTTTCATGTTTTCTATATAGAGGGGTCATCTCCTCCACCAGTGAAGAGTGTGTAAAGTGAAGTGTAAGGCTGTAGCAAAGTGTGTGCATACACACATATCTTGGACCCACAACCTCGTCCTCCACCTAGAACTTATAAGGAGAGGAGGCGCTAGTTGAGCTAGATCCTTGGCATAGCAAAGTGTGTGCATTGGTCAAGAACCAATGAGATTTTCTCTTCAATTGAGAACTAATATTGGTTACTTTGCTTGAGTGTGTTGAGACATATTAGATTATATTTGAATCAAATGTTCTATTCTTAAGTAAAAACTTTGTAATTGTGACAACGCTACCGCAATGCACATCTAAACATGAGTCACTCTTGTATCATTCAGTTTCTATATCGTTCTCAAGGGGGCTAAGTATATTAAGGGTATTAACATTGTGTTTGAGTCTAGGATCATTAATGTGATTGTGCACCCACAACCTGTTTGAGAGTGGCATCTGATAAGAGTAGATTATCATTTGCGCTGGGAGCACAACTGCACAAGCTAAGGCTATGTTTGGGCTTGGTGAGTGTCAATGATGATGCTCTGAGTGAATAATTTGGAGGAATTTATCTAGTGGCTTAGGGTTCGTTGAGGTGGTTGTGCACCATTAACCTATTGGGGCCAGCACCTGCCCTCTTAGGCTTTTTCATTTTACATGAACAATGTTTTTTTATTTTATTTTTTATGACGAGGTACTTTAGACCCATCATTGGATAGTAAACTCTGCATACATGACCTCACCCACCATCAATTGAAAGGGGAAATATCAATTGAGTCTTTTAGGGGAACAATTTACAATACACTTAATCCTTTTCAATTGCATCATCCATTTCTAAATTATTGATTCTTCTCAGTGCAGTGTCACACATGCTGTATTTGTGTTTGGAATGCTGTGCAGGATGTTAAATTCTCTCATTTTTTTCTTGTTATATGGTCAGGCTTTTAATTGTCGCCGGGGAAAAGCATACCTCTTCAATAATGCGTGAGTTTCTTATCTTTCAAGGATTACTGATTACTGTTTCTTTACTCAATTTATGAATTCAGTATTCATCCTCCTAAAAAATGGGCACATATCCTGGCTGTTGCACTGCCTGTAATTTGTAGCAATACAAAATTGTTTTTGTTTTCATTCAGTGGGAAGCATATCTTTGTAATAACACTTGGGTTCTTTGAACTTCTTAGTCATTACTGACAAGGTTTTTGCATTGTCATCATTATCAATTCAGACATTAAAGGCATACAACTTTTTTTTAATTGGTAAGTTACACATACACCCAGTGGGCTTTGAACTCTCAACCTTACTCTCCACCCATTCTTGTGGGAGAAGGAATTTTCATTTGAGCCGGAGCTCATTGGTTTAAAGGCATACCTCTTCAAAACATGAAAGGATGCCTAGGATCTCTCTCTCTCTCTAACAGTTAGTTTGGATGAACTGTTTAAGGTGGAAGGAATGGCAGTGGATCCCACTGTTCTCTTGTTTGGATGGGATTTGACATTCCGTTCCATTCCTCTATTAGCGTTTCCTTCCGTGAATTTCCAGGAGTTGTCGTTTTTGCCCCTATTTTGACAAATGACAAAAATTAAAGGTAACGATATAAAGGTAAAATTACTTTTTTCCCATTTCATTCCTTTATTTATAAGCTCATTCTAGACATACTAAGAGAACAACCTTATCCTTTCTATTCATTCCAGTCCCTCTTAATTTATCTATTTCTTTATAAACTCCCAAACATATTGCAAGTGTTGTTTCTCTTACTTGAAAAAACGATATATATTTGTAGGAATCTCAAGATGTTACAACTCTTAGATGGCTGAGCAGAGCTAAACAATTTGTATATCTTCAAACTCTTAGATTTTAGTTCTTACCTTGGATTGACCTGAAAAATAACCAAACAACTGCCAGCTATGTAACAATTCTGTAAAAAATTGTTGAATCTTAGGTTCAATAATATTCTAGTGCCATCTGAATCTGGCTTGGGCCTCACTTATTACTTTCATTGGATTACCTGAATGACCCTATCACATGAAAATATGGAAGTGAAGCCTGATATGGGTGGGATTTGTCAACCAGCTGTTTTTTTCCATACGTGTTTTGCAGTTCAATGCTGGTATTTATTAGAGTGTAACAATTACACTCTTTTTCTTATTGGTGTTTTTCCTTTTTCCCTTCTTTTTTGCTTATCTATATTCAGTTAATCTTCCCCATGTGATTCATTCTCCTCCTCCTACTAAGAGTTAACTTCGAAAATCAAGTTCTAACGTTTGCCGTCCAAAGGCATGATCATTTCATATAAGATATATATGCACCTTTTTGAAACTAATATGTTATCTAACCGATATGTTGGACTGTTCTCTTATTACAGTCAGTGTGTGGGACTGATAGCCCAGCATTGAAAACAGAAACATGTTCTGTTCATGTAACTCACATTGTTTGACCAGTGCTTTGTATCCTTGGTTATCTTGTATGTAGGAAGTGGCCTCATGTTGATGCTCTTATGCTCTGGAGCAGCATGCAGTAGCCAGCCCTGCGTATTTGTTGCTAATGATTTTTCTTTCTCAAAGTTTCAATTTTTAGACTTCATTGGTTAGACCGAATGGAATAAGAAAAATGAGTGCATAATATTGTTTGATGATATATTTATATTCATAGATGTAGTGATGGAAATAATATTTGTTCGTAAAATATTAGAGGTTTAAAGGCCATTAGTTGCATGTGTAGCTCACCAATACAAAAAAATGTAAAACATGACATGATCGAAAGCCTTTTTTTAATCAAATAAATAACTGAAGCATTTATAGCCGAGTTTCTCTCCGGGAAATACATATTGTTTCTTTTATTTACATGTCTGTTTAAAAAAATGCAATCTTAGAGGTTCCACATCATTTTGTTTTTAGATTGAGGGGTATAGAATTAAATAATTTTCTATTACTTCCTATGTTTCTCCCTTACAATGTTCTTTGAAACAGTAGGAATTTCTAAGCCCCCTTACAAGACAGATAATTATGATACTCTTGACAACCCTGTGCAATGTCTTTTCTTATTTAATGGGAGAGGCAAGCCAAAATCAAATGAAATCAGAGCATAAGACTCAATAATGGGCACGGCATGGTGGAAAAGGAGAATGGCCCCCACTATAAGGAAGAAACTTCCACCAAGGTTACTGCCCTTGTTTCATCCGATTGAAAAATAATCTTCTTGTATTAAGCTTGTACGTAATTGGACAAATATTTGATACACAAAAACATTTTTTTTTATTTCAACTTGATATACTAATGTGTCATAAAAAAGAAATTATCTTTCTAGAAAAAAGTTTACTGAAATTTTCTTATTTCATAAGAGAAAGATATAGACAAAAGTTTGCTTCAAATTGGTTTGGAGGAAAGTTTCTCCAACTCAGTAAGTGACAATTCAAGTGGTCATTCATGTGTAATTTTAATTTTATAACTTATTTAATAGTCAAGCGACTTATTTAAATCACTTAACAAGTCATGTGATTAAAATACATGTGAATGGTGATCTGATCTCCGCATAATAAGTTGAAGGAGATTCCTTTATACCAGTTTAGAGGACAACTTTGTTTAAGATAAAATACCTTCATTTTGTATTTAATCTATGATGTACGAAAAGCTTTTACCACTTCTCTATTATTTTTTTCTCAGGAACATTATAAAAATTCCAATTTTAGATTGATACTTCAGTTTATTGATTTCTTTTGAGTTCTTGATACAGGGTGAACCTCATAGTTGGAGCATCAGAGGAGAGGATGATGCTTTCGGGAATGCATACTGTGGCAGACATATTTTGTTGCTGTTGTGGACAGATTGTTGGCTGGAAATACGTAATTTATCTCCCTCCTTCCCTATGTGGCACACATCTAATCATCTATAAACATATGTTTCTTAAATTACCCAGGCTATAGAGCTTGCCAACTTTTGCTGACTTCAGATTGTGTTTCTTGCACCCAGGAGGCTGCACATGAGAGGAGTCAGAAGTATAAAGAAGGGAAGTTTGTTCTTGAAAGGTATATTCCTCCTTACTTTCTTATTTTGCCTTTTATTTTTCCCTTTATTAATCTCTTTTTTGTAAATTTATGTGTCATTACTATCTTCCTGTTGCCATCTAGTGGATATTTGTGTTTACATGTTGCATATCCTGTGCATGTTCATAAACAGAGGGAGGATCGTTGATGAAATTGACTTTGCTACAGAATTCTATATCGATACCCACCCTAACATGAGTGATGCTGAAGATGCATAGGATCCAACTTCTTCATTTATTTTAAATAGTTCTACTAGACATTTAGACTATTCAGAAGAGATTTATTGGCCATGTATATAACTTAATAAAATTTAAACTATGTGAATGTTGCTATCCTTGTGGGAACTTATTCATTGCTTTTAGATTGTGCTACACTGCTAGCACCTATAATATGTCATACTTCACTGTTCATCATCATCTAGTGAGTGCGAAAGAATGTGCTTTTGCGGCAAGGTTCTTAAGCCTGTCCTCTCCCTATTCTCTCCTTCTGTTTGTCTTAAGCTACTTAAATCTTGGTTCCCATTTCCGTGGTTAAAGTTGAGTACTGGTTTGCAACTTGAAGGTGTGAAATCCAACCTAATAACTAGTGATATTTTCTTTATCAAATTTACTGAATTTTGGTTTGATATGGTGCTCCAATTACCCTGAGTGTCTGAAGTTTAATAGGTTCATTGGGTACTGCTTTCTAAGTATTAACCCTCAGAAATTCTAAAACTATGACTATCTGAGATGCTACTAGCAGGTTGTCTATTTGAGGTTATACTACCAAAAAGCACACGCATATTCGTATTCCATAATGGACCAAAAAGGAGAATTCAAATAACCAAATATATATATATATATATATAACCCTGAGGAGTTGAGCCGGGTAGCTCAACTGGTTTGGTTTTGGGTGTGCTTCCCAATGATCATTAGTTCAAGTCCTTTTAGGGCTACTTACCTAAGGCAAAGCCTTGCGTCTATCGTGGTACACGTGCTAGTAGGGTGTTGCGTGTCCCCTTGGGATTAGTCGAGGTGCGCGTATCTACGGAACGCTGGCCCGGACACCCAAGGTTATCAAAATATATATATATATATATATATATGGCCATGCTGACATGTGTCCCAATTCATGTTTGTGTCTTGTTCAGTACGCAAAAGCACTTAACAAAAGCCAGTTGCTTTAAGAAAAGCTAATTGGTTATTTGCTATGGCATTTTGAGCCATAATCATTTCATAAATAAATATACATATATAAGTTTGCATGTAATGTGCGCATGTACTTGGAAGTTTAGATATTGGGCAAATTGCACTTTTTCCCCTTTCACTATTGGGTTCATCTCAATTCTCCCTTTTATCTATAAAATTGAGCAATTTCTCCCTTTATGTATTGAAAATATGCAAATCGCCTCCCACCATCTAATTTTATGTTAAATCCAAGCCAAATAACGGAATATTTTTATAGTATATTAATATATAATGATAGATTTTGAATATTATGACTAGAAATTGATAAAATACATAAAAACATTTCGTTAATTTTGTTGGAATTTAACATAAAATTAGACAATGGGGGCTATTTTCATATTTTCAATACATAAAGGGGCACATTGCTCGGTTTTATAGATAAATGGGAGAATTGAGATAAATCCAATAGTTAAAGGGGGGAAAGTGCAATTTCCCCCTAGATATATAATAAATTTCATAAATGTTGAAATGACAGGTTGTGATTCGTTTATAAAATGATATTGGTGTGTAATAAAAGTAATGTCAGTGATAGCTTTATATAAAAATGATGTATTAATCACCATTTAATATGACATAGGTGAACAAATGTTAAATCAATCTAATTGGAATTTATTAACAATGATCGTTATCTCTAGTTTTTGACTTGTTGAAATGACCCCACTAGCATGGAGAGAGATTAGTTTTTGACGGTTCAAAAAATAACTTTCAATCTCAGCTGTCCAAAAAATATTACACCCAATCTCAATCCTAATAGCAAAAGCACAAGCATATACGTATTCCATAGTGGGCCAAAAAAGTAACCAGATTTTGTAGCCAAATTAAAGAAAAGCTAATTGGTAGCAAAAGCACAAGCATATTCGAATTCCATAGTGGACCAAAAAAGTAACCAGATTTTGTAGCCATATGAAAGAAAAGCTAATTGGTTATTTGCTATGGCATTTTGAGACAATCATTTCATAAATAAATATAATTTTTAATGCAATGTGCTCGTACTCGGGAGTTTAGATACATTATAAATTTTACAAATGTTAAAATGATAGATTATGATTAATGTATAATAAAAATGATATCAATGTATAATAAAAATGATGTTAGTGATAGTCTTATTTGAAAGTAATGTTGAATTAATCACTATCTAGATATATCTAGCATATCATATGTGAAAAATGTTAAAATCAATCTATTGGAAATTATTAACAATGATCAAATGATGGTTATTGCTAACTTTTGACTCAACCTGATTTAAGTGCAAGCGAAAGTAGTCCCACTAGCACAGGTTGAGATCGAATGCAATACCCTTGTGCAATACCTTATTGGATAATTAAGAAGAAAAGTTCATAAAGCAACTTTCAATCTCGACCGTTCAAAATATATTGCACCCGATCTTAATCCAGTTGCAATGCGTTTTTTCCTACAAAACCTTAAGTTCAATTTATTTTAATCAATGTCTTAATATGATGATAAAGATCAATCATTACAAAGCGAAATCCATAATTTCAAATCTACTTAATAAATATCGAAAAGGAAAAAAAAAAAAATTGATGGCACTCTACAACAGAAAAAATAAAAATAGAGGCTAAAATGCATAATCACTCCTGGGGTTTAGCTCAGTTGCAAACAGACCCCCTGAGGTTTTGATTTTGCAATATAACCACCTGGGGTTTTTAAATTGGTGAAATTGACCCCTCTAAGTATATTTTTTGTCAATTTTGCTAACAAAATTTGTCATATGCATTGCACTTGGGTTTATAATAATGAATTTTTTATTATAAAGTGGTCACATGCAAAGCATATGACAAATTTTGTTAGCAAAATTGATAAAAAATATACTTAAATGGGTCAATTTCACCAATTTTAAAACCCCAGGTGGTTATATTGCAAAATCAAAACCCTAGGGGGTCTGTTTGCAACTAAGCCAAACCCCAGGGGTGATTATGCAATTTGGCCAAAAATAGAATAAGACGTGGAGAAATCCTTTTGTGAAAGGTATAAAAGAAAACAAAAAGAGGGTTAGGTTCATTACTGTGTGTCCGTTCCTAAATCTACAGAGTCGAGAACTGCCTTCAATTTTTATTCTCTGCGATTTCCCATTATTCCCTAAAACTTCAATCCCAAATCTTTTTCACCCTCTAACACTGTTGGTTTTTCTTTGTTTTTTGTTTTCTTTGCAATCTTCATTGTTGCAGGTAATTCGTCCAGATGGGAAAATCCTCTTCTTCTTATAAGAAAAAGCGCTCCAAGAATTCTTCTCAGGTTTTTATTTTCTCTCAAAATATATCTTGTGTTTGTATTCATGACAATTGTGTTCTAGGATTTTCTTTTTGTTGAATTGTAAAAGACTAATCCTTTGTTTGGTTTGAATAGAAAATCTAGGTTCTGAAGCTTATGGTTCTTTGTGTTTTCTGGGTCCTAATAGATACAAATTATGGTATTTTAGGTCTGTTGAGCTGAATGATTGGATTAGGCATGTTTTGGTTGATGGGATTTTGTTTTTGAGGTCTAAATTTATGAGAAAAGGAAAAAAAATCAAATCTTTATTTATTTTATTTGTTTAACTGCTTATGGGTCTTTCAATTTTGTGTTTATAATGACAACTTATGTATGTATGCACGTGTTGTTTAGGTTCGAACGAGGAAGAGCAGTAAGAGTAAGAGTAGGAGTAAGAAATATAATAAATCCAAGAAGCTTCGTCGCCATGATGATTCTCTTTCGTTTTCGGACAATGATGATTCAAGGGGTTCCGCGTCAGTTTCATGTTCTGGTTCTCAGGATGATTCTAGAAGTAGAAGGGCTCGGTCTCGTACTCGGAAAGATGTGAAAGGCAGTAAGAAGAGGGCTCAAAGGCGGTCTTATAGCTGCGAAAGTAGTGAGGAGGGTAAGAAGAGGTCTCGAGGGCGTTCTCGTCAGCATGAAAGTAGCAAGGAGTCTCCTCATGTGAGGAAGAGAATTGGGTCAAAGAGAAAGGAGAGTTCTGAGGTTGGGAGGAAGACCCAAAAGAAGAAGAAGCCTAGGAGAGAAGCTAGTGTGAGTTCCGTGAGTAGAGGGTCACCGTGCAGCTGCTCAAGTTGTCAGGTCGGGAGTACTAGAAATCATGAGAGCGAGTTTGAGAGGCATAGAGGCCGGTCTGAAAGAAAAGAGAAAGAGAAAAGGAAAGTGGAGAAGGTTAAGAGTGGAACTAAAAGGATTAGGTATAGATCAAGGAGTGGTTCTTCATGCAGTCGGAGTAGTGAAAATAACGAATACTGGAGTGAGGAGAACAAGACAGGTGAGAACAATTTTAATCGGCTGAGATCAGTTATTACAGTTAGGGAAGAGGAAAATGAGGACAGCGTGTCAAATAAGGATGAGCATAAAGAGGAGATTGTATATGATAATGATGATTACCCTTCTTGTAGAAGCAATGATAGTAATGATGGGGGATATAAGAGGGAGCTATATCATCAGTCAAATGTTGCATCTGAGAAGAAAATGAGGGTAGACAATGAGAAAGAAGAGGAACCTGTAATTTCTAACACCAGAACCACTGAATTTACAGAAAGTGGCAAGGACTTTGAGGGCCAATATCCTAGCAGCAGTGGGGTTGGGAGAAATGATGTGGTAAAAGGAAAAGTGGCTGAGGTTTCTGGTCGTGTGGATGGTGATGATTTGGAGTCAATTTTAAGACGAAGGGCTTTGGAAAATTTAATAAGGTTTCGAGGAGGGCTCCAAAAAAATGCAAATACTCCTGCCAGTAAGAAAGATAAGAATGACGGTGATGTGAAGCAACCATCCACTGCAAAATCTGAATTAGTTCAAATTAAGTTCCCCAAGGATGATGGTGCTAAAATTATTCATACAAAGTCCCCCAAGGAGGATGATGCTGAATTGCAAGTTGCAACCCAAGAAGTAAGAGAGATCAGAGTGCCTGCACTGAGGAGAGCTTCAAACTTGAATTTACAAAATGATGAAAAGACTCCAGAGAATGGGGGCAACAAATCCGGGTCTGCCAAGCAGGAATATGCTTGTGCACCTGCTCAGGTGGCTGTTGCTGATAAGCCCCATGAAAAGGTCAATTCAGCTATTAGTTCTGTGATTACTAGACCAAAGTTGGGTATGCCAATAGCAAGGCACAGTTCATTTAAAACTCACACCACTCTGGAGCAAACACCTGCTGAGGTGTCTGTTGCTGATAAGCCCCATGAAAAGGTCAATTCGGCTGTTGGTTCTGTAATTACTAGACCAAAGTTGGGTACACCATTAGCGAGCCACAATTCATTTAAAACTCACACCACTATGGAGCAAACACCTGCTCAAGTGGCTGTTGCTGATAAGCCTCATGAAAAGGTCAATTCAGCTGTTGGTTCAGTAATTACTAGACCAAAGTTCGGTACACCATTAGCGAGGCACAATTCATTTAAAACTCACACCACTCTGGAGCAAACACCCGCTCCAGAGGAATATCATCAGGCAAATTTGTCTGGGAGTGCTTTAGTCAAGAGTGCTGCCGAAACTGCTCAAATTGTGAGCCCAAGTAGTAATAATAGCAATGAAGATGTTAAAAATGCAAGTGGTTCTGCTGCTGCTGAGTCTTCTTGCGTTAAGTCCATATTAACTGAGAGTGGTTCAAATAAACCACAAGATGGGACGGCAGAGGGCTCACAGTTTGAGCAGAAGACAATGACTGTGATGCGAGGTGGTGAAATGGTGCAGGTTGGTATTTCAATATAACTCAGATTATTCTTACTCCAAGGGAGTAACGTGTAACTATTCACTTTTATAGTTTAATATGTTCAACTGCTGATTTATAATATATAACATCTAAATATTTTTGTTCAGGTGAGCTACAAGGTCTACATCCCTAAGAAAGTCCCTGCTTTGGCTAGAAGGCAACTCAAGCGCTGAAGTAAGAATCTGCAAATAGGGTACCTTTCTGAGAGCTTTAAAGCCCCAGAAAATGGTCATATGCTTGCCTTAAAGAAGGCATCTGCTGATAAATTTTAAGTGATAGAAAACTTCTGCTGAAGTGATTAGTGATTTGATATATATATGTTTGCAGCTTCTGAAGCCTTCATAAGCGGAAGAAAATCTTGGTGAAGTATTTATTTAATAATTAGTTCACCAATGTGCTTCTGTGGGCATCTGAATTCCCCAATGTTAAAGTCTTGGATTGCCAAGCGTGCGGATTTCAATCTTTGAAATCCTGATGGTGTTGAGTGCCCTAATCATGTTATTAAACAATATTTGCTATGACCTTTATAAGATTGGATATTTACCTTGGGTAGCATCACTGCATTCTCTTATATAGAGTTTATAGCTCTAAATCTTTGATTGTAATTTATTTTTTTGGGAGTGACTCGAATGAACACATTGTGTATTTGATCTCTCTTCTTTTGAATACAATTATTTTACTCATAATAAAAGTACTCAAAAACTTAGGGAAGAATTCATGATGATTGGCAATGGGATCAGCTACCTTCATAATTCCAGTTGAATTCTAGATGGTACTAATCCTAAATCCTAAATGACCATCTCTTTGATTAATGATGCATTAATTTTATATCTGATTATGCTATGTATCACTGGTTAATCGGTTGTTATTCATGTTTTTGTATAAACAGCTATACTGTGTACCCTTTTAATTCCTGAGATAGGTCTTTCATTTAGGAATGGTTGACAATATTCTCTTTAATCTCCTCTTGATTGATGCATTACAGAGAACTTAGTTACAAAAACTAATGTTTGTTATGACCATTAAAAAAAAAAAAAAAAAAACTTATTGTAAAGAAATTAGTTAGTTTATTTTCCTATATAAAAACAGGAAAAGAAGAAGAAAGAGAGATTTTAGGCGAGCCAATGAGTTCTAGCTCAAATGACATTTTTTTTTTCTTTCATAAATTTTTTTTAAAAAAGGTGTTTTTTTCTTCCATAAAAATAGGTGGAGAGTGAAGTTATGAGTTCAAAATTCACTAGGTACACTGTATCTTCCTAATAAAAAGAAAATTAGAGTTAAGGTGAAAATTACAAAGGAGAAAAGTACATTGAACACAATGTCAATGAATATGGAGCAGAGTTGGCTGGAAAGAATATTAGTTGAACTAAAATTTATTATAGAAAGTTGAATATTGGCAAACTTTGTCAATTCGACCCGTTTTGGTTAGTATGCATTCTCAACTTTTTTTTTTTTTTTCTTTTCCCTATTTCTACCTTCATTTCTTATCTTACAAATTTCTATTTCTATCTTCACTTTTAGTCTTTTCTTTTCTTACCTCTCTCTCTCTCCCATAGAAAAGGTGTTTTGCTCATGGAAAAAATAATTGAAATAAATACTTTGAATTCAAGGTAAAACCCAATAATTGAAGCTTGGTCCTATTTTATGCATCATCCTTCAAGTAGGGTGGTAAACAAGATGAGCCGAGTATTAAGAGGTTAATATTGGGTCATTCATTTTATGTCGAACACAAATCAAGCTCAAGTTTATCACCAAGTTAATTTACATATTTAAGTTTGGCTCATTTTCTTGTTGAATATTATTAATGAGTTATTTGATTAACTTCTTTTGCCATATAAAGTAAACACCAAGGCTAAAACCTTTTATCCTTCACCAATCTACACTAATAATTGATAATTAAATTATAATTGAGGTTATATTATTAGAGTTAACTAGATAGAATAATTTTCATTTATGAAATTATAAAATTAGATTTACCAACCTTGTTTTGTAAAAAATTATAATTTTTACTAGGAAATTGACTATTTTTATTTATTAGTATCACAAACAATAATTTGCTATCTTATAAACTTATGTACAAATTTAGAGAGTTCAATCTCAAATCTTTCTAAGTATATTTTATACGTGTATGCACATAAGCATATAATGTTATATATATACTTAAATCGAGTTTCATCCTCCCGAGTTTCTTTGCAAACACATATTATGTATGAACTCGACTCATTTAATAGTAAGCAACCTTTTGTTTTGAGCCTAGCCCAAATAAGTAAGCATCTCTCGTAAAATATGAGCAACACCAAACCCTTCTAGAGCCCAAAACTCCATTTCTATTCATAAACGACTTTTATAATCCTAACTTTGATTTTGGTGCTACTATTTTTTATGTAATGAAGATGTTTTAATTGATATGCTATAAATTATAGATTTGAGTGTGTGTGTGTGTGATGGTGAAAGGATCCCCTTGCTTTCTCTCTCTAAAACCCTCGGATTCCCTCAACAATCACACAATCAAGACACACTTTGAATAATCCAATCCGATAGGATTGTTCCTTTTGCATTCATGAACAAAACCTACTAATTCTTATGGAATTCTATCAACTAATGTATCTAATCTCCTAGAGAGAATTTCTAAGAGAACAATGGAGTTATTTGGATAATGAGCAACAATGGAGGAATAGGAGAGATAACCCACACGGTTTGCATGGGATTTCTCATGCACTCCTCTCATTGGCCAAGCTAGATCATGCATTTCTCATGCATTCCTCTCATTGGCCGAGCTACATGCACTCCTTTCATTGGTCGAGCTAGATCATGCCTCTCATTGGCTAGAGTAGATCAAGGCTCCTATTGGCTATTGCTAGTAACAACCAAGGTACAACCTTAGAAGCTCTAACAAATAAGTACAAGGGGTTAAAGCTTAGGAATGTATTAGACCCCCAATGCACTCAATTAACCATTAAGGTACAAGCTTGGATAGCTTGGACCTTACTAATCATGAATATAGGCTAATACATGTTTTAATCAAATGTTTAGCTAAGCCAATCCGTGCCTTAGTGGCTAGGGTAAGCATACCCACAGATGTGGGATGGTTGGGGTCTTAACAGATGGTCAACCCAAAATGGTACATTGGAATAGATCTGTACCGAAATATTATCTTCCAATAAACAAACTAGAATGGTCAATAAAACGGAATTGATAAGTATAGCTAAAACTGTTCAACCATTTCATCAACTACATCACAATTCCAAGTTGAATTATAAGGGCCGTCTATGGAACACTCAAAATATGTATAGATACTGCTTGAAACAAAGCTCAAGTGGTATTAATTGATTCTATGATAATTCTACTATTTTGCTTGTTTCGAATTCAGATAACTACCATTTTTGTTGTTGCTAGAATAGTATTTACACCCTTTAAGTTTGGAATCGCTTCCAATTCTGTCTCTTGACTATGGAAACTTGCAATTTACACCCTTGAGTATTACAACAATATCAATGTGCTCTTCCGTCAACATCCGTTAGAATCTTAATGTTAACCCACCTAAAAACATCAGTTTGGACAGAAAAATAGAAAGAATAAAAAAGGACATCGTTTTAGGCAGGTTAATGGCGAAAATGTAACAAACCATGATGGAAATAGCACATTGACATCGTAATAATTAAGGTGTAAATTACAAGTTTAGAAAGTTGCGGGATGATAAGACCCTACCTTAAGCATGATTTACTTAGCTTGGGTCTAGCTACTTTAATCTACCTTAATACTTGTTATTTTCATGCATTGCTTATTGTATTAAACTAGTATAGGCTGGTGTGAGCTGTACACAGCTTATAGAATGAGTCATAGGGTCTGTTACCAGGTGGTTACATCCGGGGCTGCTCATACTTGTGCACAGGCAGTTAGTGCTTTAGCATGTGGGTATCTAGTTGGTTATTATCCAAGGGAACCAATGGAAAGCCTGATCTATAACAGCCAATGACAGGCTGTCATGTAAGCTGGCCATGCACCTCAAGCTACTTAGGCTCATTTTTCTTCTTTTTTGAATACTTATCAATGAGAATGAATTAGTTTTACTTAGCCTTTCTTTTCTTAGTCTTCTATAATTCTTGGAGAGTGATCATCTCTAATTGATCGATTAAACACTTATTTGGTGAGAGCATTAGAGTGAATTGAGTGAAATAGGTAGGAATTATTAAGAACCTATCAATTGGTATCAGAGCTGGTTCGATCATGGTGCAAGAGACAAGGAATGGAGTTCCTGCTGGAGTGCTCAGTGACAATTTGCAGGAAATTCAACAACAGCTGGGGGATCACTCTATTATCATTGGATCTATTGGGGCTCGAATTGAAAGGATAGAGAGTTCTTTTGCTGCTCTTCAGGTTCTGTTGGAAGAGAGACTGCCTGCTAGACCAGCAGTACCAACTATACCAGAAGCAGAAGCAGTGCCAATTCAGGAAGAAATCTTGCCAGAAATGGTGGAGCAACCTCCCTTGGTGCAACCAGGAGGTATTAGAATGCCAATTAGAAATGAGAGAAGAGATGCCATTCCCCAAAGACCACCACACCAGGAAATGGAATTTCATCCCAATCTGTCATTCTATGGAATGCCAATGGGGGAACCTTATGAGCCTAGACAAGCCAGACCAATGGGGGAGCCGTTTGGGTTGTTAAATGGCAGAGAATTTGCAAGACCTTTTCAAAACAATGGGCCTTTCAACCCTGCTGTTCAACCCCAACCACCCTATGTCCCTGCTGGAGAATTTGGAAACCACATGGATCAACAATGGCCATATGAAGATTATGAGGGGCTTGGGTATGATCAAGGTGGAGGAAGAAGAGTTTATGGAAGGGCCAGAGAGCATGAGGGACATCTACAGAGAAATCCTCACTGGCAGAATCCCAGAGAACCACCATGGCAGCAAGGAAGAGTGCCTATGGGACCTAGACTAGTTAAGCTGGAGTTTCCAAGATTCAGAGGAAGTGATCCTACCCCTTGGGTGTATAGAGCCAATCAATTCTTCCATTACTACCAAATTCCAGAAGAAGAAAAGGTACTCCATGCATCTTATCATTTAGATGAAGAAGCTTTAATTTGGTTTCAAGATTGTGAACATGAAATTAGGAATTGGAATGATTTTGTGAGGGCTGTGCAAATGAGGTTTGGACCAGCAACTTATGATGATCCCATGGAAACTTTGACTAAACTAAGGCATACTCATTCTGTGGTAGCCTATAAGGGACAGTTTGAAGCTTTGAGCAACAGAATCAGAAATCTGTCTGAGGCTCATAAGCTTAGCTGTTTTATGAGTGGCTTGAGGGATGATGTGAGACTAGCTGTGAAGATGCAAGGGCCTAGGACCTTAGGAGAGGCTTATGCATTAGCAAAAATTCAGGAAGAGTATCTACTTACATGTAGGAAGAGCTATAAACCTCAATATGATAATAACAAGAGCAGTTGGCAACCTATCACAGCAACAACAAATGGGAAGGAGTGATGTTAGAATTCCTGAAACCAGGCCAAGTCCTAAGCCTGGTATTTCAGTGCAGAAACTAACTCCAATGCAGATGTCTGAGAGAAGAAAACAAGGATTATGTTACCATTGTGATGAAAAATGGAATCCTAATCATAAATGTATGAAGAGAAGAGTCTATGTGATAGAAGAAGTTGAAGAAGGAGATGTTGAGGTTGGGTCTGACTCAGAAGAGTATGATGAGGTGATAGAAGTAGAGGAGGCAGAACCGGGAATTACACTAAATGCCTTACTAGGCAGCCCTGCACCTAAAACCATGAGGGTAATATGCAAGGTTAATAATGACAGGGCAGTGATACTATTAGATACAGGGAGTACTCATAATTTCTTGGATTGGAATTTAGCTAAGTCATTGAAGTTGGCAATTGACACCACTAAGACTTTTAAGGTAAAGGTGGCTAATGGAGCAATAATCAGTACTAAGGGTGAGGTGAAGAACCTGCTGGTTGAGACACAGGGCCATAAATTCCATATAGACTTCAGTTTGCTGGAATTAGGTGGAGGTGGAGTGGTTTTGGGTACTCAGTGGCTGAGGACACTTGGAGTGATCAGTTGGGACTTTGAGAAGTTAAGTATGGGGTTCAAACATCAAGGCAAACAGGTCTGGTTACAAGGGATTAAAACTGGTCAGTCAAGGATACAGGACAGCAAGGAATTTGCAAGGAAACCTATCAACCAAGGGCTACTACTTCAAGTCATACAGCAGCCTGCTGAGTCACTTGATCTACAACAGATACCATCAGAAATACAGCAAGTATTAGAACAGTTTGCAAGCATTTTCAAGGAACCCAAAGGACTACCACCCTTGAGGGGACATGAGCATCAAATTCTACTCAAAGAAGGAACTCAACCCATTTGCCAAAGACCTTATAGGATACCCCTACTATCAAAAGACTGAAATTGAAAAAATTGTGAAAGAGTTACTTAATTCGGGTTCTATCAGACCTAGCCAATCCCCATTCTCCTCCCCTGTGTTGTTAGTAAGAAAATCAGATGGCAGCTGGAGAATGTGTATTGATTATAGAGGGTTGAATAAGGAGACAATCAAAGATAAATTCCCTATTCCTGTAGTAGATGAGTTACTAGATGAATTACATGGTGCTTGGGTGTTTTCTAAATTGGACCTAAGGTCTGGTTATCATCATATTAGAATGAAGAAGGGGGATATTGAAAAGACTGCTTTTAGAACTCATGAAGGGCACTATGAGTACTTAGTGATGCCATTTGGGCTTACTAATGCACCATCCACTTTCCAAGCTCTCATGAATGAGATTTTCAAACCCCATTTGAGGAAATTTGTGCTGGTGTTCTTTGATGATATCTTGATCTATAGTAAGACTTTGGAGGATCATGTGAACCATTTAGAGGTGGTGTTGCAGATACTGCTCAAACAGCACTTATTTGCTAAGAGAAGCAAATGTGTTTTTGCTGCCAAGGAGGTTGAATATTTGGGGCACATCATTTCTGGCCTAGGAGTTCAAACTGACCCAAAAAAGACAGCTGCTATGATGGCCTGGCCAGTCCCTAAAACTCTCAAGGCTCTTAGGGGTTTCTTAGGACTAACTGGGTATTATAGAAAATTCATCAAGGCATATGGACAGATTGCAGCTCCTCTCACAGCACTACTAAAGAAGGATGCTTTTGGGTGGAATGAAGATGCTGGCAAGGCATTTGAGAAGCTCAAGTTGGCAGTCTCTAATCCACCAGTGTTAGCACTTCCAGACTTTAACAAGTCCTTTGTGGTGGAGTGTGATGCTTCGGGTTATGGAATTGGGGCAGTGTTGATGCAAGAGGGTAGGCCTATAGCTTACTACAGTCAAGGCCTTAAGGGTAAAAACCTCTTCCTTTCTACTTATGAGAAAGAACTCTTAGCCTTGGTGTTGTCAATAAAAAAATGGAGACCTTATTTGCTTGACAAGGCCTTTGTGATCAAAACAGATCAACAAAGCCTTAAGCACTTACTTGAGCAGAGAGTTGGTACCCCAATGCAGCAAAAGTGGATCACCAAACTCTTGGGTTATCCTTTTGTAGTTGAATATAAGAAGGGAAAGGAAAATGTAGTTGCTGATGCTTTATCTAGACAAGCTGACAGTGAGCTTATGTTGGAAATTGACAAAGCTGGCAGAATGCAGGAAAATGAGGGTGCTATTCTATGGAGCATATCTTTTCCTTCCCCAACATGGTTAATTGAACTAAAGCAAGGGTATGAAGAGAATGAGAGCACTAAGGAGCTGTTACAAGCTCTACTGACAGGCCAAAACCAGGACCAGAATTTTTCTATACAGAATGGTTTAATTCTGTTCAAGAACAGAATTTACTTACACCCCCAGTGCAGTTTGAAGCAGAAGGTGCTGTCCCTGACTCATGACAGTCCCTTAGGGGGTCATTCTGGGTATCTTAAGACTCTCCAAAGGGCCAAGAGAGACTGGTATTGGCAAGGAATGAAACAAGACATTAAGGAGCATATCAAGCAGTGTGATATCTGTCAGAGGATAAAAAATGAAACTGTCAAACCAGCTGGTCTATTACAACCTCTTCCTATTCCTCATAGACCTTGGTACTCTATTAGCATGGATTTCATAGAGGGTCTACCCCATTCCAATAAACAAAATGTCATCCTAGTGATAGTGGACAGACTCACCAAGTATGTTCACTTCCTTCCTCTGGCTCATCCATATACTGCAGCCAAAGTAGCTTCTCTGTTTATGCAGAATTTCTTTAAGTTGCATGGACTACCTTCCTCTATTGTCAGTGATAGAGACACTGCATTCACATCCACATTTTGGCAAGAGTTGTTCACAAGGCAAGGGACAGACTTAGCTATGAGTACTGCATATCATCCTCAGACTGATGGACAGACTGAGGTGGTCAATAGGAGTTTGGAGCAATATTTGAGAGCCTTTGCAGCAGACAAACCCAGTCAGTGGGTCAATTGGTTACCTCTAGCAGAGTATTGGTTTAACACCAATTACCACACCTCTACCAAGACCACTCCATTTGAAGCTCTCTATGGTTACCCACCTCCAAGACTTCTTGAGTACATCCCTGGCACTACTCGAGTGGAGGCAGTGGATGACTATCTATACAATAGACAACAGGCCTTGACTTTACTTAAGACTAACCTAGTGGCTGCTCAAGAGAGAATGAAACTTCAAGCTGACAAAAACAGGACAGAAAGAGAGTTCCTAGTTGGGGATTGGGTGTATTTAAGGCTACAACCCTTCAAGCAAAGATCAATGCATCAAAAGATGGGAAAACTGGCTCCTAAATTCTATGGACCCTATCAGATTTTAGAGAAGGTGGGAGCTGTAGCTTACAAACTGGAATTACCCAATGATGCTCTTATTCACCCTGTGTTTCATGTCTCATGCCTCAAGGCCAAGCTGGGACAGTCCATTCTTCCTTTAAATAAGCTACCTCCAGTGAATTCCTTGGGCCACATCACACCTGAACCAGTCCAAATTCTGCAGCAAAGGCACATTACCACTAGAAGACAGTAGAAAGGCACAGAGGTCTTGGTACAGTGGGAAGGAGCTTCCAAGGCAGATGCCACATGGGAAGTGCTTCTAAAGCTTCAACAACAATTTCCCCACCTTGTGGGCAAGGTGCTTTGAAGGAGAGGGCAATGATAAGACCCTACCTTAAGCATGATTTACTTAGCTTGGGTCTAGCTACTTTAATCTACCTTAATACTTGTTATTTTCATGCATTGCTTATTGTATTAAACTAGTATAGGCTGGTGTGAGCTGTACACAGCTTATAGAATGAGTCATAGGGTCTGTTACCAGGTGGTTACATCCGGGGCTGCTCATACTTGTGCACAGGCAGTTAGTGCTTTAGCATGTGGGTATCTAGTTGGTTATTATCCAAGGGAACCAATGGAAAGCCTGATCTATAACAGCCAATGACAGGCTGTCATGTAAGCTGGCCATGCACCTCAAGCTACTTAGGCTCATTTTTCTTCTTTTTTGAATACTTATCAATGAGAATGAATTAGTTTTACTTAGCCTTTCTTTTCTTAGTCTTCTATAATTCTTGGAGAGTGATCATCTCTAATTGATCGATTAAACACTTATTTGGTGAGAGCATTAGAGTGAATTGAGTGAAATAGGTAGGAATTATTAAGAACCTATCACGGGACTAATTTAGAAGAGGGTGTAAAGTGATTTTTAACTCCCCCCTCTTTTTTGTTTTTTTTGTTGACAAGTAGATCACAAAATTCTATGTTGAACATTGCCTGCTTGCCCTGGCTCTGAGCATGCATTCATTTCAGATGTTCCTGCATGACAGATTATGACATCAAAGGCTGAAAATAGCAGGTGCTCATGCATTTCAATGTTAAATGTAACATGAACATTTACATAACTGCGCCATTATGTAAAAGTTCATGTTACAGGAAAAAATAGCGAGTAGTGACTCACAGGTTGTAGAAATCTGCCAGACATTGAACAGCAATGATCAATGTTATAGACAAAATAAGTCATGCTTCTGCAAGCTGAAAGTTTCCTCAGCTGTCAGCAAGATTTCTTTTCTTTCGGCCACTCACACATGCCCAATCATCTATCTCTGATACTGATATGCCTTCCAAGAATGGTGAATATCGCTCTATAATATTTGAAAGCTGCATAAATTACATGATTATGAGAAAGTCAGAACCAGGATCCTATATTTGACCCTGATACATATAATGTAAGATTTCAATCCAAATTATCCCAGTTAGGGGATGCATTAACTGTATGTTCTGTCATCTCATATTGGTGTTTGTATCAACACAATAAATGCCAATAAAATAATACTAATAGTAGTAAATGCATAATATAAAGTATTTCAAACTTCAAGTTGACAACTCTTTTCAGCTTTAGAATGATGTGCTTTCTGTACTATTAATGTAAGTGATGGTTTAGGTAATATTTAACTGAAAAATAGAACCTGGATGGTAGAAGTTCAGAAAAAGCATTTCTACTGAAATATTGGTGAGCTTGCCGCACTGGCAATAACTTAACTATTCTAGTCATTAAGGTGATTTCCTTAAGTTTCACATAGGCACATGTAATGTCATGAAAACGAATCACCTAAGCCAGGAAGATACCTGCTCAGATAGAATACCAGAGAGACCGATGACTGCTCCAGGCTTGGCGTAAGACACAATATCATCTGCCAAATCTAATAAAGGATTTAGAAGAATATTTGCAACGACCACATCATACTTCTCTGCTTCAGAGATGACCTCCATTCCATTTGACTTCAGTTCTTCCACAACTCCACATTTCCATCCATCCATAGAGGAAGGACAGGTTTTGCCAGGAACCAGGTGTAATTGCATTTTCTCAGGTCTTATGTTGTTCAGAGCAGCATTCTGGCGTGCAGATGTAATCGCTGTGGGATCTATATCAATCCCAACTGATAGGGCAGCACCAAACTGCACTCCCAGTCATAATGACAAAGTTGGATTCGATTAGTTGGCATTACAAATAATCCATCATTTTAAAGAAGTTTGTTTGAAGAAATAAAAAAGAAATTTGACGACAATTTTGGGAAGAATCCAAGAAAGTGCAAAGAAAAAAATGGGATTGGGGTAATAAGCAATGCGTATGAAAAGGAAAAAGAAACAAAAAGGCATTACACAAGTTATACTAAAATTCAAATTGATGAATGAGTTATGAATAATCAAGAAATTTGTTATGTAATAGAAATTTACCAGAAATCAGAAAAGGGAGAAGTGCAAATAAACTAAAATTGTTCATGATAATATCAAGGAAGGGTGTTTCATTTTCATTTAAATTTTAAGGGACAATTACAATATTAAGAACTGAATACCTTAAGAGCTGCGATTGCAAGAACTCCAGATCCTGTGCCATAGTCCAAGACAAGTTCTCCCCCTTTTATTAATCTGTGTAGCAGCAATAGACACATCTTAGTAGTAGGGTGCTCCCCCGTTCCGAATGCTAATCCAGGATTCAGAATTATATTTGTTGCTTGAACATCCTGCAGAGCGAAGCAAAACTAATCATAACTATCCCACGAGACAACATTTATTTTAAAGTTCACATTCTTCTTTGTGAACAAAGTTTTAGAGTTAGAGAGTGTAACCATGCGAAAGGAAGCAGTGGTTCCAGCCAAAAGTTGAAAAGATGTGATTGTGTCTTTGCATGCTTTGATGAAACTTTCTGAATATTCAGAAGCAAAATATACTAATAGCAGATTGGGTGTCCATTACTTTAAGTTATACACAGACCCCAAAACAATAAGACTATCAGATTTTTCAGAAGCAACAGAGAAGTTGTCATGTATGATGAGCAATCATGGCATCAAAACCTTTACAAAAGTTAATTTAAGATAAACATACAGGGGGAGTTCTCCACTCAGGCACAACCCAAATTCCTTCAGTAACTTCAACAGGATGAAATGATTCCTGTAAAAATGGAAAACTAATTCCAATAAAGTGTTGATATAATATAATCAAGAATAAGTGTTTATCATCATAGCTTGACATGTAGGGCTTATTATGCAAAATGGACTTAATTATTAATGTAGAATTTCGAAAGGGAATAGATGCAACAAAAAACTTCTAAAAAGCTCAAGGGAATTTCCAATTCAATGGAAATTTGAAAGTGTTCATTATCAGAGCATTGCTCAGCAATGTGAGGCACACTTTAAGTCAAAAGTTAGTTAAGTTACAAACAGAAGCCATAGTGATGCAGGAATGGATGAGGGTTGAGAAGAAAGGACTTAGATGTGGTAAAGATAGAAGCATTTAACAAGGATGTATAAAAAAATACCAGACTAAATGCTTTCCTAATAGAACATCTTAGATTGCTTTCTTGCCCAAGATATACTAAAATAAGTTTTCCTAATATAACTAAATTACAAGGACTCAACATAAACCTAAAAGATAAAAGTATATCCTTTAGATTATATGCCAATATCTTCCTCCCCCTTTTCCTCACTTCTTCAATAAATGAAATTTCTTAAAAGTGTCTAGCTTTTGGAAAGGAGTGGAGGGGGAATGAAGCTGGGATAGGGGTATTAAAGTGGGCTGAGATTGCAGAAAAACTCATATTGGTTCTAGTAAAATAGCATAGAGTTAATCTGGTGCATCTCAGCAAGATGAAAGAAAGAAAACCATTTCATTTAATCACAAACATCAATGAAACATTCAACATCACATGAATGATATATACAAAACAGATAGAATACAAGACAAGCAAGCAAGCAACACGATCAACATAGTATAAGTATTTTATCAATTAATAAAATAAAAAATTCATGAGCCTGAGTTTTCTTTATCCCATGAAAAGTATTTTACTGCAAGAAAGATTACATGAAAAGCAAATCAACCTGAGTTTTCTTTATCCAGCCGTATTGGTCACCCATTTTAACTTCATAATGAGGAATCTCATTCAAGCCTATAGAATTAGCAGCATGTGAAATGCACACATTTACATCTTCGCCTTCAGGAAATATAGAATTGATAGAAATCTGCATAAAAAGTTATTAGTCAGTAAACCTTTTAAAACAATGAGTGTATTTTTGTTATGCCTGTAACTTTTCTTACGCATTACCATGTTATCATGAGCTGTCAATGTTTAGCCACTCTGATCTGTGCACATTAGCTTGTCATGATTGAGTTACCAATTGTGTGAAGCACAACTTGTGGCAGCATATATAGTAAAAACACTGGATCACTTTTTCAAGCAGTATCACATCTTTTTGAAACATATGCTGTTTTCTATGCACATATAATTTAAAATTATAAGAATTTTGGTTCTCAAAATCACTGAGAGATCAGCATGCTGTGACAAAGATCACAAGCAAAACAGCTGAAATGGGAAAGGAAAGGAGAAAAGGAAAAAAGAAAAAGAAAAACAAAACAGACATACAGCAAGCAGAAAAAAGAAGGAAAAAGAAAACAACAGTAAAACCGAAGCTACTATGGATATCAAAACCTAAAACAGGAGGTAAAGCATGTCCAGGAATAAAACCTGAATAGCCATTCCTCGTTATATATAATATACATATATGGTCAAGCCAATTCACAACATAGCCATTGATGTAGTGAATCCATACCTAGTTATACATATCACCATATATATTGTACATTTATAAAGCCATTCATTCTTGCAGTTTCTATCAAACTCAGCTCCTATAAATGGACTCAACCAAATTCATCTACCAATTTCAATAGCTCACTCATTCTCAACAGGTAAGACGTGTGCCATTAATTCCAAAAAACTGGGGCAAGATAATGACACATTATGCTGCTTTCCACTATTCAAAGGAATCATGTAGCAGTGTATCAGCAAATTTGCACCATCACGCAGAGGAAAAACACCTGAAAACTTGAATCTACTTTTGGTAGCTATTTTATCATACATGCAAAATGAACACTGGATCAGCATAATACCGAACCTAAAATATTAATTGCGTTCAATAATCCACAGGAGACAGACACGTTCTCTGTCGTTCCATAATGTCTTGCATTTTTTGTTTATCTTTCACTTTTTCATTTCTTTCCCATACCACATTTGCTACTACACACAATTGTAGCTCACAAGCACTGCTGTCTGCATTCTATAAGCTTGCTACACAGACTACATCAACATCATATCCACTTCAATTAATCCAAATTAGTGGACTTAGACTCAACTTTTAACATGGGATAGATAGATAGACGCCAAAAAAATGATTTGTATTCCATTTATTGCTTCTTTATCATTATTGTCTTCCACTTCAAACATAACATATACTGAGAACATTATTGACATCCATGATAAACCAATTACAAAATAACAAAAATAAATTAAATTAAACGTAACAACCTCATCCGAATTCTCAAAGGCGTCTTCGTCATCCATAGTGGTAGAACTTGCACCAAAGCATAAAAGTGATTCTGAAAGCATATCCTAAGCAACATAAAAAAAAAAAAAAAAAAAAATGCAATCAAACATTTACTATTTCACAAAAGTTAAAAATGAAGTCTTTATCATATGATGATAAGGCAATAAGGCCACTGACACCAAACCCATATATCCACTTATTATATGATGATTAAGAGTTCTTCAATCTAAAAAAAAATGAATGTAACAGCAAATAGTATGTGGCTCAGAATTTTCTTTTCTTTTCTGAGCAGTCAAACACGGTGAAAATTTCGGATAAGAGAGCTCACAGCCACGTCTTTTCGACAGCGAATGTGGACGGAGAGGTAAGGAGGAGAAGTGAAAGACTCCTCCGTTTTTGTGGAAATACAAGAAGAAGAAAAAGCTGAAAGCTTTGCAGTGATTGAAGTTGGGGTACATGGTAATGGCCTTGTGAGGAAGAGAGTGAGTGGGGAGTGAGATGGGTGGATGAGACGACTGCCTGAGACTTTGTAGGAAAAGTGTTTGAAGAAATGGCTCAGAGAGGCAGACATTTTTGCTGTGTTTTTTTGGAGATGGAAGGACATTGCATTTAGTGAACGTTAGAGGCACTTTGTCGAGTTTGTCCGAAAAAAGGTTTTGTTTATGTTTTTATTTACTATCTAATGAGATTATTAAATAAGTTAAGTCTAAATCACAAAATAAAATTGTGAATATAAAAGGATTAGAGTATATATAATATTATATGTTTATATGTGTATATAAAATATAATTATATAGATATGAGATTAAATTGTATGAAATTACAATTACGATCACAATATATCGAATTTGTGTTAAAATCGTATTTTAAAAACATAATTTTGACTTTAGTAGTAATAAAATTATGAAATTCTAAAACACGATTTTAATGTGGATTAACTATCCCATCAAAGTTGTTGGATGCACGCCAAGAGCTTTTGTAACTCAATAATATTATCTATTCGTCTTTGTAAGATGAATTTAGTTCAAATCTTCATTTTCTTATTTTGTTTACGTGTAACTTGTAACTATTAGATAAAAATAAAATAAAAATTTGTTGAGTGCACCCAAAATTGTAAAATCTTGTCTTTAAAACAAGATTTCAAAATCGTTGAGATTAACAAAAAAACTATATTCCCAAATAATATTAAAATGTTGCTATTTTGACAAATAAATATTAAAAAAAAAAAAAAAACATTATTTTGCAAAACTCTCTAGGAACAAAGTAACAAACCCATAGTTTGGGGAGTACTTGTTGGTTAAGACTTTGGGAGATGGTATTCTCCTCCAACCCCTTATCCCTCAGTGTCCCTGAACCCGCCTTCGAGTCATGGCTCCGCGACTCCGGCTATCTCGAAGTACTCGACCACCGCACTGCTACCGTCGCCACCACAACAACCACCACCAACTCTGACTCTTCCACCACCTCAACCACTACCATCACCAGCTACCTCTTATCCCATTTCCTCACCTTCCTCTCTCTCTTCACCCTCAACCCCTTCTCCAAGCTCACTGCCGATGATTTCTCCGGCCAAACTCCGTCCTGGACTTATGGGTTTTTGGGGTTATGTGATTCCTACTCGTTTCCTTCCTCGCCGGCTCAGGCCAGGCTGAGAGTCCATGAGAATGTGAAGCGCTATGCCAGGAATTATGCCACCTTGTTTATCATCTTCTTCGCTTGCACTCTGTAAGGAAACACATACACTCTTTCTCTGTCTCTGTAAATATATATTGTTTTTTTGTTTAAAATTTGGATTCTTTTGTGGGTTTTGGGAATTGGGTTTTGTTTGGTTGATGGGAAATGAGAGGAGAGGATGGGAAAATTGAGTTTTTGGTTTCACGAGTTATGATGTTTTGTTTGATGTCTCTCTCTCTCTCTCTCTGGAATTTGCCTTCTAATACTAGGTTCTTGTCAGAGTTTTGGGCACTGGGATTCTGTTTGATTCATGGGAAAACAAAGGAAAGTTTGGGGAAATTGACTGAACTCCGGGATTAGGGAAGAAAGTTTGAATTTTATGTTTCAAGTAGCTTTGCTTTGCAAAATTGAGTATCCCTTAGTCTCAACTAGGTGTAGTTGAGTTTGGCTCAATTGAGTAGGGATGTTTAAGCCTAGTATTTTCCAACGATTAACTGGAGCTTGAATGATTCAACTTTCAAGTAGCCATCTTGATATTTAGAGATTATTTAGGATTTGACAACATTGTTTGAATATAATGTCTTTTTGGGATATATGTATATGGTTAAGGTTTCGAGTAAGTTGGTTTTCTATTTGTATAAAATTTCTTGGGCTTTGGATAATATAGGCAAAGATTAGGAATTCATTTCAGGTTTGATTTTTTTTTTATTTTTTTTTGTATATATGTGCCTGGCCCCAATTAGTTTGTTGAGGATACATAGCTGACTCCAAAGTTTTGGGGCTAAGGCTTTGTTTATTTATGTGTGGATCTAAGTAAACAAAATTTCGCTGGATTACCTGGCAACTGGTTCTGGCAGCTGGAGTTAGTTGCCCATAGGAGTTTGCTAGCAGTGAGGATTGTTGTACAGTATGCACTGCGCGTTTGCTAGCAGTGAGGATTGTTGTACAGTATGCTCTGCGATGTGCAAGTTCCCCTATTTTATATATATAAAAAAAAAATGGTCTTGTGTCTTTCCTCAGTCTCTCTGCATCCAAAGAGAGAGAAGGGTTGGGATTAGCTGTATGTAGGCAGGGTTTGGCAGATGAGTAAGAGACCATGTAAGGAGGCTCTGCACAGCATGCATTTACTCCAACCTTAATGTATGATCCTTCATGACTTGAGGGTATATTGAATCCAATCTTGTTTAGCAAACCGGTGGAGGTCACTCATCTAAGGGAAAGAGGAACAATGAAGCTACAGTTGCTTGCCTTCCATTAATTTACCTTTATGTGAGAGGGGCCTTAACAATGTGGCCTGTTTTGGTAGAGTACTTTGAATTGGACAGAATAATGATTATTATTATTTAAGTGGAAAGGGGTGTTTCAATTTCTTTATATTCTTTTTTATTTATTGTTTTTCTTTTCACCCCCACCCTCCTTAACAAATTTTCTTATTTCATTATACTGCTTTGGTGTCCATGGTTATAGGTATCAGATGCCGCTTGCTCTTGTTGGATTGATATCATGTTTGGCATTATGGGATGTTTTCAAGTTTTGTGGTGATAGATGGGGATTAGATCAATACCCAGTAGTTCAACAGTGTTTGATTCGCATTGCCCAATGTGGTATGTTATCAATCCTTTTGTCTCTGTACATTATTAATTTATAATTGAAAATAATCCATCTGATTTTCGTATTTGACTGTTTAACGATTAATTACGAGACATGTTCATATTTGCAGTGGCTGCCTATGCTGTTAAAATTCTATAGTTAACATAATTAGGAGAAATAATATTCATAATTGAAAATAATCCCTGCCTATGCTTTAACACTAATTGGATATCATCTTTGCAGTGGCTGCTGTTATTCTGATATTTTCAAATGTTCAGATGGCTCTGTTCTGTGCACTTGGCATCAGTTATGCAGGTTAATTTCATATACTTTTGAATCTTTGTTAATTTTTTTTTCCCTTCCCTTTGTACGAGATATTCTTATGGTTGAAATATTTTTCTAGGCATCATTTTTCATGCCGCATTCCGGACGCTGGCTCCTGCAAAGCAACCATCTCGTGGGAGAAGTAAGTAGTAGGTTTGGGAAGAATATGCAAAAATATGCTAAGCAGTAGTCTGAGGCCTGTTTACTGCAAGAGATCAACAGCTCTGATCTCTGACTTTCATACAGAAGATGGTGCTCATCGTGTAGATAATAGATGCTCAAATTCATGTTGAGTTTTGTTTTTTTTGTTATAACCTCACTTGCCATATGTGAAATGCTAAGCTGTAATAAATCTTCTGACCAAAGAATTTCATGGCTATGACCTACTCATCATGTCAAAGTGGAGTGTTACCATTTTCTTAAGCAGTTGTTTACGAATTATATAATGAAATTGTAGGTCCTATTTGAGAAAATTTAGATTGAACTTTTTGTTAATTGCAGTTGAAATTTAGTTCATGAAATCTTATGGTATTTTATTTTGAGGCCCTATATGAGAAAATGTTCTGTAAAGCTAAGTTGTGCTTGAGAACACCCTTCTGATCAGCTAGATAACATGGTTGTGAAAATGCATGTGACCAGTGAAATTTTATGCAGAATAATCTGATTGTTCCGGAAATTCGAGGTAAAAAGAGTGTTGTAATCTGATTCAAGATGATTGATTGAGCTAACAAGCCAAAAAAGTATTGCACTTAGAGTTTAAGGTTCCCCATTTGTTAGGTCCATTCAAATTAATCAAGAATCTAGTGTGCAAAACATACCAATTTGAAATAACGATTCAGTTGTCAAACTTTGTGCAGTCTTGCAATATGTTTGCTCAGATCAGAAATTTGTATAAAATTTCTGGAGAATTTTTCATTTTTTATTTTAAAAGGCGAGCCACAACAAGTAGTTATTAAACTGCATTAAAGTTTAATTGTCTTATTGATTGTGTCAGTTTAGTTCCTAAGGGGTTGTTTGACAAATCACAAAACCAGGTCAAGCAAAAAAAAAAAAAAATCTATTTCAAGGTGAGATTAGATATATTTCCCTTCTACAAAAAAATGGTTAACTCCTCCAAAAGTCATGTCCTCATTGGTTGGGACCTACCCTCCCCACTTGGATTTGTAAAGCTCAAAACAGATGGTTCATTCTCGGGTAATCCTGGTAAATTACTTAGAGATCATAATGGCAATTGGATTCGTGGGTTCTCTCGAAATATTGGCATCACAAATTTTTCAGTTGCTGAAATGTGGGGTCTTAGAGACGGGTTGTTACTTGCAAGGAACTTGAACATTCAAAAACTCCTGGTTGAGATTGATGCCAAAGTAGTTGAGGATCTCCTCAAGTCTCATAATATACTTACGGTTAACTCCCACCCTTATACTGCTTTGATTTATGATTGCAAGTATCTTTTGAGGAAGGCCATCTCCATCATGTACACCGTGAAAAGAACTTCAGCACGGATATTTTGCCAAGGTGGAGCGCAATTTTTTGGAATCTTTCTTTCGTTTTGTATCCCCTTCTTTTGTTGTAAGCCAATTGTTGGCAGATATTTGGGGTGTCTCGTATCCTGTATGTTGTAAAGTCTTTTATTATTTTCCATTTTCATCCAAAAAGGAAAAAAGAAAAGAAAGTATGCAGAAACACAGAGGAAATAAAAGTTCTATGATCCAACAACAACCTGAAGTCATTCGAATCCCCAAGATCATGACCAAATATATTAAAGATGCGTATAAGACTATCAGCAATATCGAACGATTAATGTTAGAAATTGGGTGGGTTTGATCCGACCCATGACCCATGGAGTATCCACATAAGTTATCAGATAGTTTGTGGGTATTCAGGGGCGTGGCTAGGAACAAACACTGTTAACAATTAACAACCAACAGAGAGAAATGGAATCACATTTTAACATAAGTGAAACTCCACATTCAAAAAATATGTTCAAGCTTTTTTGGGTGAGATAAGCTTGCTATGGAAGATGCTTACCTCACGTGTAGCTTGTAAATGATCAAGCTTAAGCTAGCCCAGTGACTATGGGAAAAAATCCTTTCCCATTGCATTCTCTAATTTTCTCCAATGAGAGTTACTTCTAGCACGCCTAGGACAATTACAACTCACAAGAGGAAATTAGTATAAAAATTTGGAATGAAGCTTTAGAAAACGAAATTCAAACATTTTAGAGAGGTTTTAGAGAAAACAATGTTTCTTCAAAGAAGATTTTTTATTACATGTTAAATTCCAAAACTTTTCTCCTCACTTAAAAGTGCCTAAACCCTCTTGAAAATCAACTGGTGTAACAGACCACATTTTTTGGGATGATAATTGGTAGCCACTTTAGATACAAATTCTATTGTTTAATTAATCTTAAAAGGTAGCTCAACTGGTCCGACCTTGGATGTCCTCCCTAACGGTCACTATTTTGAGTTCCCTCAAGGCCACCTACGCCTATTGTGGTACAATGTAGAAGAACATAAAAGTGCAAAATTTAATCCGCTGGAAGAAAGAGTTGAAAAAAATATTTCATAGCCAAAAGATAATTATTAACATGTTGGGACATTGTTCACCACATACTAAAGAGAAAACTATTAATAAATACAATTAATGGTTATAACTTATAATATTACCATTACAATTTTAATGTAATGATAGCAAACCCCTAATTATAATAATGTATGTTGGTACTACACAACAAAAATGTGAAAAAGGAAAAAAATAATTCATATAAATATAATAAATACACACGTTCTTACAATGATATATACATTGAATCAGAATAAATGCATAAAAGGAGAACACACTACAAAAATAAATATGCAACCGCTGAACCAGCATCTTCAATTAAGCTGGGTTGAGATCTCTTGAAACTTGGCCTTGCCATCTGCATTTAGATTAAACACATATACATATTGAGTTGAACCACTTAGTCGTTTCGGAGTCTCAAGATGAGTTTGCTAATTATAAAACAAAGTAATACAATCGAAGAAACAATCAATTGACTAACCTCGAGAGCAGAAATCTTGCAAGTGGGCTTAAATTGGCATTTGAATTAAGTTCCTTGTTTTGTTGTTGCTTTTTCTTGAAATCGTTTTCTGAATTTACATTTTGTATTTCCTCAGGTGTTGTCTTGCCCTTGGTGAACAAGCGAGCAGCGAGCTCCTGTAGGTCTTTCAATGAAGATTCCTTTGAACTGCACAAAGTTTATATTCTAAATGAATTTCTAAATAGAAGAGATAGAATAGGACTAAGACGAGAATATGAGGGAGGGAGCAGAGATTGTGAACCTTGCCAGTTGCTGAAGCAACCTCCTCAGAAAAACTTCACAAGATCCGGGTTTCATCCGTTCCATATTTATGAGTGAATTTGCAGCAGCGCGTACTACAGCCCCTTCTGCATCTTCAGGTATGGCCTACATTATATGAACCAAATAGGAGATTAAGTCATTCAGTCATAGGATTATTTCACCCCTATTTTCAGAATAATTTCCTTTTCATTGGCAATAAAACTATTTGCATCTGGAAGAGAATCTGCACCAAATTTGAATCCTTTAAATCAAAAAACTGGAACTCATTCTTGACAGGTTGGAATCAGTACAATCAGCTTAATATTGGCCAACAAATAAAGCAATAATTCAAGAAAGTGACTACACAAAGTTACCACTTTGGGTGCTCACCTCTTTTAGTGAAGGAATAAGCAAAACTGACAATGGCACAGATGATGGAGCTATTTTTACACTTTCTTCATCATCACTTGTATGGTATGATCTTGAAAATCCTTTTTGTGCATCGAAGTATTCACGAGAATGTCTGAGGTAGAAATTTTGTCCTTTAAAAATTGTAATAACCAAATTGTTTTTTTTTTTAAATATTTTTTTTCCTGCAGCAGAAAGACTAGAAGCATATCAGCAATAGATGTACCTGGAAGAATCTGAGCTGCTTGACATCTGTTCTCTTCTATTATCCTGCCAGTTATTGCTGATCTTTCCCAGTGCAGTTTTTTCTTTAGCATTTCCTCTCCTCGACCCTCCTTGAAGTGCAGCCTTTGCCTAAATAATATAAACCAAATAACAAAAAGACAAGTTTTTCAATAAGAGTTCAGCAACACGGATCAGGAAAGCCAATAATAGTTCAGGTTCTGATATTGACCAGAAAAACATTCATAACTGAAGTTAGGAACCCAAGTGGTTAAAACATATTTCATTCATCAGAAAATACGGGGAAAAAAATGTCAGAATTAAGCCTGTATAAAGATCATGAAGTTTAATCAGAAAAATAAACGAAAGAAAATTAAGGATGTCATACTGGGAGTAATGAAATAATTGGACATTCCAAAAATATATTTGAAAAAATATGTAACTTCCTGTGGTTGTTTAAGAAAATGCAATAAAACTGATGCTCATCTACACTATAATTCACATAACAATGAGCTGCAGGGTGTAGCATCTAAACTACAATGCAGAGCTAATTCAATGTCAAAAGCTAACTGTTCTTTATTTATTTATGTTTGCTAAGCATGTTAGAAGCTAACATATAAAAGATTGAAACTAGCATAACAAACTAAAAAAACCTCTGCAAGGTTTATCGCACTGTCTTCAAGTGAGGCAGTATAAGTTTTTTCTTGAATTCCCAGTCTGGATTTTGGAGTCCGAGGAGAGTCCGAATCATCATTTTGGCCACGGAAAACTACAGTTCCACTGGCAGATATATCTTCAAAAGTCGTAGATGTGCTGCTAGACTACACAGTAAAGTAAAATCAAATCAATGACTGGCTAGCATTTCAAAAGGAATTAGGAACTTAAATTTTTCAAAACAAACAGATGGAAACAATACCCGCGTGCTTTGATCATTAAACAGAGGGGATGACTGAGATCTTCTGGGAGATCGTATAACAACAGTTCCGGACCCACTCCCGTATAATTCATCCTGGAAATTGAGCACTTAAAATAACTTCAGAAAATTTGACACTGCAAGGTTAATGTACATCAATGTTTTGAAAAAACAACAACCAATTAACTTGAAGCTTGGTTGACTAAACTTTCATGTAGTTTATTACAAGCTCAAATTTGGTAAATTTAGCTGCTTCATCAAATCACGATACATGAACAATGTTAATTTATTATTACTTCTGCTTTGTTTAGTCACAAACTGTATCATATTATTGTATTGATTTTTACTTCCAAATACAGTACAAATAGGCCCAGTGCCAGATCATCCAATGTGCCAAAACCAAATTCAATTAAAACATTAATCAGGGCATAAAATCACCCCAAGTTAACAGCCACAATACAAACATAGATTGGCTGATTTTTAGTATGTTGAATTAAGGGCGACTACCATGGCTTGTACTTCAGGCACATGTAACATGTCCCAACGTTAAGGACAAATAGCCAAATCCCTTTCCTTCATTCATAATATAAACCGAACTCTCTAGAGAACAAAATAGGCAGATTTTGACAAATGAAATGTGTGTGTGTGTGTGTGAGAGAGAGAGAGAGAGTGAGAGATGATTACATCTTCAATGTAATTATCCTGGTGTTCATCGTGGTATTGTTCTCTAGCATCTTTCAGAAAGGAACCCTCTGGTGATGCATGATGTGCATTTCCAGATGCAGACAACCCCTGATTACCACTCTCTGGAGTTCTTCTTTGGGTAGCCTGATTATTTGGAACTTCTGGTCTCCTTTCTCTAACTGGAGGTGGTCTTACAACACTCCGAACAGTCCCAGTACTCTGTGATCCACTAATGCTGAAGTCCCATCCAGCATTTTTCAGAGGTTTCCCCTGACCACTGCAGAGTAGAAAATGTCTGTCATAATTCAAAGAAAGAGCGAGCAAAGCACAAGCAATCAACAGATTCAACTCACCTGGCTCGAACAGTTTCTTCCCCTCTCACATCTCTTGTCACCTTCACAGTATCAGATGCGTCCCCAACATCTCTAAAACCATTCCTAGAAACATCGTCGTCATCTTCCTTTATTTGGAATTTTGGACGCTCTCTATCAAGAAGACCAAAGGCAGGATGTTAACAGTGAGCAACCTTTGCACAAAGTTGACTATTTTAGAATTTTATTGCCATGACAAACATGCTGGTGCATGCATCTCAGAAAGTGATTTAGGAACTGACACATCAGGTGCAGTTCTGGATGTTTTAATTACCTCAAATCTGTATTGTATGTCATGAACACAGATGCATGACATTATAATTGTTGCATAGATGTTCACTCACTCAAACTTCAATAACCAAATTCATAAAAAAAATACAGAAAAGTAAAAGAAAACAAGCACAAAGCAATATATTGCACCTTATTCTCTCCAGAAGTTTTTGACTCTTCCTAGCGTTTCTTATGAAACGGTGTTTGAGAAGTTCCTTGGCACTTGGTCTCTGCAATTGATTCAAAAAATGTATTATAATAAAAATAAAAAATAAAAATACATATATAGAACTCACAAAGATAAAATATATTGAGATAAAATGCATATAACACATTTCTAGTTTCTAATCAAGACTTGCATTAGACATGAGGAAATTAGCCCAAAGCAACTTGTCAGACTTGCATTATTAATAAATGTCTTGCAATTCCAAGGAAAAGAAACTGCCACAGTGTTCTATACGCATCTTGCAACACATTCCTTTGAAACTCATGTGGACTATATGGCAGGAGAAAAATAGTCAGCCTTTTGATAAGTAATGAACTTCAAATTAATAGGCTTAAATATTTTTTTTCTGAGGTCTTGTTCTTTTGGATGTTAAGGGTGGATATTGTCCATAATCTATGTTGAATTTTTGGATTCTCTACATTTTCTATTGTAATTTTAGGGGATTATTTAAGTACACAACCTTTGTCCTTAAATTATCCCTCTTTGGTTTATTGGTTTATTAATTCAGTCCACCAACTATGGGGCAAAGTTCAATTTGGTCCCTCAACTATTAATTGTGTCAATTTCGTACATCAACTTTCAAAATCAAGTTAATTTCATCCTTGGGTCTCCTCTCAATTAAAATATTAACGGAATTATCTGACAGTGGTGTTGATGAAAGTGGTTTTGAAGTGTGCATTTTTGACAAGTGATCCATTTTCCAGGTCATATAATCCCATTAAAAATTGTAATGGAGAGGAGACCCAAGAATGAATTTGACTTGATTTTGAAAGTTAAGGGACAAAATTGACATAATTAATAGTTGAGGAACCAAATTGAACTTTGCCCAATAGTTAGAGGACCAAACTAGTAATTTAAACTTCATTTTTTAAGTTCAACCATAGGACACCAATGAGAACAGAGAACCATAGCCATAGATTGCTCTTATACAAAAGCACAGTAACCTCTAGAATCAGTCAAAATTCACCAAATTTCCTGATAACATTCATACAAATAAGTACTGGACTACAAGAAATGCTGTGCTTGGGAAAATCAACATAACTTGACAAGATTGTGCATGAAATTTCATTACTGAAGAAATGGTGAATAGATCCTAAAAGAACACATTTTTGCATCCAAACACTCCACAAAATAAAGCAGATTTTGAGGACCCTACATATTCTATCCAAAGCATCTAAAACAGATGGTTAACAAGAAATAATGCTAAGAGACCCAGGCAGTCTGTGTCTGCTTAGGGACCGAATCAATTTCAATGAAAAATAAAGATACCGAAAGAAACCACGGTAATACAACAAGGAACATTTTGAGAGTTTAACAATGTGTAAATAATTTTTCAACTAATATTCAACATATATTTTATTTTCTTGTATCAACAAAAAATTAAATTTCTAAATTTTTAATGGTCCAAATGATTAAATGCTATTAGCTCTTCAAGACTTCAAGGAAATAAAAATATATAAGAAAATAGTTGCGATTGGTCTAATGCAATCATGATAAATATTGTCCGTTACAACCTATTAAGCTAAGAAAATAAACATATAGAATTGCAGTTTGGTATGTGAAACTACAAATTTCCCAAACTTATGTTACTTGAAGCATCTGGAATGCCTACAACACAATGTAATTTAACATAATGAGATTGTCCAAATATACATATGAATCTTTACTTTGATGCTCCAAGCTATGGACCTTAACTGAATAGGTCTCCAATCTGAGTAATCTAGAGGGCAGTACTGAACTTAGTTGAATGTTCTCCAGCATGATGTTCTTTATCCTAAATACTATAACATATTCAATCTTAAATATATATTTGGATAAACAAAGTGAAACTCACATTTTCAATCAAAACCTAACAATCTATTACGCACACCCCAAAATATTACGAAAAAAATATGAACTAATAGTGGGAGGCAGGATATAGTTACTTGCCTCTGCAGGTACTTTTTTTAAACACAATGAAACAAATTCTTTCATTGGACGAGAAAAATGCTCATCCAGCTGCACAAGAAACACAAGTCATGATTATTTTAGAATGGAAAGAATTATGGTTCCATCTAGCATAAAGGATTTGGTTATTCTCTATTCTTTAACAAGAATCATCAAGGTGACATCAAAGTATAACAAGATAACCTGTGGCGGATTTTCTCGAGGTATGATAAAAAGAACTCTCATAGGGTGAAGATCTGCAAGTGGAGGTTCCCCTTTAGCCATCTCAATTGCAGTTATACCCAAAGACCAGATATCTGCCTGCATCAAGCAAAGGGTGCCAATGTGACAAAGTTCAAGGTCTCAACAAAGCTGACATGAAGAGAAATTGAGGTGAAAAAGGAAAGCACAGAGTGGGGGTGGGGGTGCAAGAGCATCAAGACAAATAAAAACTTGCTAACGTGGGTGTCTAGGGCTCTTAGAGCACCTGACTAATCCCTAGGTGAGTGTAGTCTCCTTGTTCCACAAACACTAGATAATAACGAAGAAGAATCCCTAGGGAGTCGCCCCAAGGTGTTAGTTACAAGACTTGAACCTAGGACCTCATGGATCACGAGGCCTGGAAACCACTAGACCAATCAAAACTCCCAAAATAAAAGATCCAAAATACTGCTTCAAGAGATACCTTCTCGTTGTAACCTTCTGAATTCTGAATAACTTCTGGTGCCATCCAGAAAGGTGTTCCTACAAATGTCTGTCATTGTTAAATAAATTAGTGCATCACCCAAAAAACACCAAATAAATTAGCTAATGTCAAGAAAGAAATCAAAGGATCATATTGAGAACTTGGATGATATATTTCAGTTAATCAAGTCTCTCCTCCACCCAGAGAAGAGGGGGGAAAACACTCAATATTTCTGTGGTCCCAACAGGCAATATGACTCTAGGAGTTGATAAGTTCTTAGGTACAATGCACCAGGCAGTCAGGCAGAAACAACCGATTTTTCCACAAAGTGTCTCATCATCACTCCTGGGGGAAGCAAACCATGACCCATTAATGGAAAGATTATGTGTCCCCGTCTAAAACTCCCTTCCCCACCCCAAAAATAAACCCTAGAAGCTCAACCCATGCAAAAGAACAAGGGGTAATTACACATAATGCCTCCAATGGCATATCCTACTCACAATTACCTTCCTCACTTTTGAAAACTAACACTAAACCTCCATATACTTTGAACTAACACCAAAACGAAGACAAACATTGGTCATGAAATGAGGGGCCTCTACTATATCCAAAGCCATAACAAAGAGAACTTTGTAAATGGCATTTCCCAATACGCCATCCATGCTTAACTGATTAATAATTTAGCCTCAGCAAAATGTTGTACCTTTCTCCTAGAAATAGTCCTAGTTAATTGGGCAGAAACGCCAAAATCTGCAACCTGTGACAAAGCCAAACATTCCATGTAGAAGATCAGAATCAAATCCAAGTAACTGAGCCCATATTATGTACTTCCAGAGAGTCAGCCCTAAGACAGAATTATGCCAATTGTAAGCCTCTATAAAAGTTATACCTTAACATCACCATTCTCGGTCAATAAAATGTTTGCCGCTGCAAAAATTATAATATTAGGTCATCACAACAAGATAATTTAAAACAACAGGGAGAACATTCGCTTGTACAATTATTATGAATCTGCAGGTGGAGGGAAAATAATGATTCAAGCACAGCATGTCAAACGTACAAAATCTTTAAAAGCCAAAAGTTAGACATTTGACATTTCTCAGTATTTCTGCTGCATGGATATTCAATTATATATGGTCGGGGAAAGGAAACCTTTAATATCTCTGTGGATTTTTCCTTCATTATGCAGATATTCAATTGCATGCAACAAGTCACGTAAAATGCAACCAATTGACATTTCATCCAGCGGATGACCTGATTGGAGCTGCAGAAGAAAATTTTTGGTTAGCTTTGAAGAAGAGTATATGCAATTTAGCATTTTTTTTTTTTTCTAATAAGTAATGAACAATTTTATTGATGAAAGGAGCAGCCTCAAGTATACATCAAGCATACGAGAGGACATATATGCAATGTAGAAAATTATCTTCAACATAAATATGCATAGTGTTCACATTCACAAGACATGCACAGACAAGTAGATAACAAGAGAGAAAAAGAAGCAACACTATCTATCAACTCCAATTACAGGTTGCCCCTGATATTGAAAAGTGTGCAAATCTAAATAGATTACACATTTTTTTCTCTCATTTGCACATGAAATATCAACATCAGCTCTACATCCCTTTCAGATATACATATGGAAACTCTTTTATTACTGAAGTCAACCACAGGATATAATTCCCTATCCACGCAAATTACACATGCGATATCTCAAGTGAAAAGGACATTTGTAGCTACCCAGCCTATATAGCTTCCTAAATCAGGCTTTAACTTCATATTGCAAGGGAAGGAATTGTCAATGCACGGATGGTATAGATGTTGAAGCCCCAAAATTTTGAGCATTGGTTTAAGTTAATCCCTCCTTTTGTAACCTGATATTATTATTGCTTATGCAATTACACTAATTTTTTTATTGGTAAGTGTACAACCACACCCAGTGGGTTCTGAACCACAGCCTTACCCTCTACCCTTTCTTGGGGCAGAAGGTGCCATTTAAGCTAGAGAGCTAATTGGCTACACAACTGCACTATTTATATCACACAGCTGACTAACAAAGTCATGAAAACATAAGGCAAACTTCAAAGTGGCACATACAAGTACAAACAAGAACATCAAAATACATATTTCCTTATTTATTGCGGAGTTCTAAGAACAGAACTAACCTAAGAACTACAATGGGAACACCTGTCATGTTATAAGGCTTAACAAAAGTAAGGAAAACACTTGGGAATGGTTCCACAAACAGTTAAATTCTTTGGTTGGACTGCTGCATGGGGGAAGATTTTGACAGTGGACAATCTTTGAATAGGAGGCATATTTAGTGTTAATTGGTATTCTATGTGCAAGCAAATGAAGAAACAGTTAATCACCTTTTACTTCACTATCCGGTGGCAAGACAACTTGGGTACTAGTCTTTTCTCTCTCTGCGGTTAGATGGGTTATGCCAAAAACGATTATTGATTTGTTTGCTTACTGGCAGGGAAGGTATAATTGTTCTAAGAGGTGAAATCTGGAAATCTATTCTCCTGTGTCTTATGTGGATTATTTGGATAGAAAGAAATAGTCTAACTTTGGAAGGAGTTGAGTTTTCGTTGATCTTGCTTAAATCTCTATTTTTGAGAACTCTGCATGACAGGATGTTACGGTCAGGTAGTTCCATTCCTCTATATTAAGTTTCACTAGGAGTTGCTTTAGTATGTTTCTTGTGTACTGGTCCTACTGGAGCACTCTCCTCTTCTTAATAAAATGATGATTTACTTAGAAGAGAAAAATAAATAAATAAAAGGAAAGGAAAGAAAATACCCAACACAAGCATACAAACAAGACGCTGATGCATGTTTAGCATTCCATTTACACAAAAGAAGTTTCTCACTAGTAAATTATCTGTGAGCATCTTAAAGCTGAAAATCACGACAGCACAAACACTTATACATTTAGTTCATGATCATCAGTAACCAACCATATTCTCCAAAATAAAATGCTTTTGAAATACTAATTCTATAATCAGCCCTAAATCACCATTTTCACATTAATACTTCACTCTAAGATTTTCCTCCTTTATCAGGCACCACCTCTCACCAAGCATTTGGTAACAGATTGATCTCGGTTACCACTAACCACACTAATATTAGAAGGCCCCATTTATCCACAATTTCTACCCTAGTGCCTAGGACTATGAGAACTGCCACCAAAGCCGTTGCGTAAAAAAAGTTTTGCTTTCACTAAAATATGCAGTTTTGCAATTTTTTTTTTTTTTTTTTAATTAAAAAGGAAAAAAAAAAAAAAAAACTAGGTACATGATGTCAGTAACAAAGAGGAATAACAATCAAGAAAAATTACAGCAATTAAGAAAATCCCGAAAATTAGAAAAAGAGTGACCACTTAAAGCAGTCATCCACTCATACAAGGTCGGGAAATAGCATCTTTAACTCTACCAAAGGACATTCAACACCTTCAAACGATAATTGCCCTAAGAAAAAAGTGCACTTCTCATTCAAAGTTCTACAGCCTCAATTACCATACCACTAAATACACAATTAGTTCGCTACAGTAAGCATAGCATATGGAAGTGTATATGGAGCAACTATTCTATAATATACTCTGCTACTTGATTTCTCAAAGGCAACAACACTCCAAATCTAAATGAGCATTGGGAAATGGATACTATTACAAAACTAAAACTAGCAAATTATAACGAAAATATAACTTTTTTTGAGGTTGCACGATAAAAGAGAGATAAAGATCTCATTCTCATCAACACCAGTCCTTCAAAGAGAGTAACTTCATAATTTCATGCAATGAAAATGTAGAAGCAAGTCAATAGAAGTAACCTACTAGGTCAGCAACAGAGCCACCAGCCATGTATTCCATTATGATCCATAGTTTAGTCTGATGGAGATAGGAACCATAGTACTCAGTAATATAAGGAGATCGACATGCTGACAAAACAGAAATTTCCTGGCATGAAAATAAGATAGATGAGCAACCTAATCATTTATTTAAGACAGATTTGAGCCAATGAATTGTATCTCAAATGGCATTCCCTCCCCCTGTAAGAACAGGATGAAGGTGGGGTTGAGGGTTCAAGACCCACCAGCTGTATAATTGACCAATAAAAAAATATTATGGAAGATTTAATATAAAAAAATTGAAATAATACCTTTTGAATGTCCTCAATTTCATCCTCTCTGCAAAAGATAATCGAAAATCTAGTTTTAGACGTTGCTCATTAAGCAAGACTCAGATAAAGCATCAAGTAAATGTGAAGCATGATGTTAACAAGAAAGAGCTCACTTGCTAACAAAGTAGCACAGCAAAACAATGAAAAAGACAAAAGAAACACATCATCAATTTCTGTCTTATAAGGAAAATAAAAATCTAACACAAGGAACTTAGCATGACATATAGGACTGCAACACACCATTTGATTAGCTAAACAGGCGTGATAATGAACTCTCAAGAACTTCCCAGCATATTCTTACACAAGAAAGAAAATATCAGTGCTTCTTTCCCTTTGGTGATCACAATACAACCAATCCAGTCATGGCAAATAGAGCAACCTCCACCTAACTATAAACAATCCATATCTAGAAGAAAACAACATATGTTTTTGGTCAATGAAAACAATGGTTCTCATTATTGGCTTATTAATTTCAATTATGAATTCAAATGGACATACTCAAGATACATGAACATGAAGCTCAACGGTATTCCCAAGTTTCCCAGATTTGGATATAAGTAACAGCGCATGTTGGATTCATCTAATACTTACCTCCCAGGACATGAGTATACTGATTCATTGTTAAAGATTCTGGATGTTCTTTGGTGTATTAGGGTGTTGTGTAGCACAGCATTCCAATACAAGCATTGCTCACTCTTATTAAGGTAACAAAGGAAAATTTGAAGAAATATTGTGGGCAACCTCTGGCAAACTAGGAACTTTATCCTTTTAGATATGCCATTTGGATACGTCTAAAATTTTTTTATCAAACACACAATTTACACTCATATTTGTTTCATGTTTTGTGCAAAACATTGTTTAAGTGTCCATTTAACAATACTGTATTTTTTTAGTATTAAAAAAATGACACTGGTATTGGATGAACCTGGGCATTTTTTACTGCACATTGTGTTGTTCATTTGTTCAAAATGTTTCTATAAGAGCAAGCATCTGATGCCGAAAAGTAAAATATGAAAAATTAAGAACAAATATGTGGGAAGATATTACTTACGACTCTTCCAAATCAATTACTTTAATAGCTACTTCTCTGTTGAGCTCCTTATCAAACCTGCAAATCAGGAGAGACATCAGCACAGTGTGCAAATGTTCATTGGAATTTTTTTTAATAAGTAAAAGTATTTTATTGAAAAGAGACTACTTCATGAACATGTATATGGACACAAAGAAGCCTAAAGAATACAAAAAAACAGTATTATGTACATAGGGACAAAGACTATGAATTCTGCAATGAATGTACACTTTTTTTTATCACTCTGCATTGTATAATTATTTAACAAAAATTTTGTACTATGACCTCCTAATGTAGATTAAAATTAAACAAAGTTCAGCAATTTAACTTCATAAGTTAATTCCCTGGTTTGGAAGGGTGGTTTGGAAGGGAATTAACTCATAAATGTTAAGCAATGCACCTCTACCTTTTTTCAATAAATTGCTTGTTATTTATGATTTGATATAAGATTATCACCATTTTTATGCATGTTATAAAAAATTATATGATGCCACTTTTAAATGGTAAGTTACACACAACTCTTGTGTCTTGAACTCATAATCTCAACCTCCATCCTGTTCTTAGAAGGGTAGGAGGCAACAAAATATCGCTACTCTACAAATGCAATAACTATAAGAATCAAATGTGTAAGACATTCCAGTGTAATAAAAGAAGAAAGACAGACACCAATAAAACTTACCCTTTATAGACATCGCCAAATGATCCTCTCCCAATCAGCTCCAACGAACTAAATCTCGATCCTGCAGCCTCGACGAACCCGGCTGCATCAGCCATCTTCACATGGAAATCCTTTCTCTCCCCTCACCCACTTACTACATAAAAATCCAAAACTCCAAAGACAACAATTCTGAGACACAAAGTCACAAACTCAAGTCAAATACACCCCCACATTCCCACATTCTTCAAAACCCACCACCAATTCACAATCCCAAACTCACAAAACCCCCAATTGAGTCTCTCTATAGTCTATAAACCCAAATATTGTCTTCAAATCTAAAAAACACAAATTACAAGCACTAACTCAATAAACCCATCAAATTTCCCACAAAAACATACACAAAAAACCCATTAAATCCCATATCTAAAACACAATCGAAGATCTAACAAAAATGAAAACTTTCTTATCAAAACACAAAACACAATGCAAAGAAGGTCTTAAACTCAAAGCAAAGCACATGGGTATAATATAATTTTCCAATACTAGTAGTTAGGTAAAGTGTGAGAATGATAAAGTGACAGCGCAACAGAATCGAAATTTAGGACACACACATAGATAACATCAAACGAAAGCGAAACGACAACAAACGCTTTCCTTAAGGCTTTTGGTTAATTTGATATTTTTAATGAATTGGGTTTAAAGCTTTACCTGGGTTTTGTTGCACACAGAGAGAAAGAAAGAGAGAAGCTTTGGTCTTTGGGAGCTTGAAATGGATCGAGAGAAGAGGTACTATGCCTTGTTACAATGGAGTTTCTGTGTCTGCATTTTCTAAGTAATAATTGGAAACTAATTTATATTTTTTATATATAAAAATAAATAAATAAATAAATTCTCTTTTGTAATTATTTAATGGAAGAAAATAGTGGGTCTAGGCTGGACCTTCCATCCGGTTCTTGAGGCAACCCGATTTGTACAAAAATTATTTCTATAGACCAAAATTTGACCAGCCAAATGGGCCGAGTTGGGTCGGGTTAAAACGGGTTAAATTGAAGCGATATGCAATTATCAAGATTCGTATTCTGGATAAAGTATAATAAAAAACGTCAGTTGAGTTACAAGACTTTTAATATTAAGATTCATATCAAATCCTTATTCATATGTGTTTTGTGTGTGTTTATAGGTTTTTTTTTTTTTTTTTTTAAATGTAATGGATTTTTTGTTTCTTCTTTCTAGAGAATATTTTTATGCATATAGTAATGTTCAAATAGATCTAGTGCAATTTGAAAAGTGGATACTTTAAAGTATAAAACTAAATTAGAATATAAATATATTTTAAATGGGTAAGAGTTTTGGGAGAAGTTTTTTTTTTAATTGAAATGATAGTCATTTTATTGAGTAGAAACAAAACTATACAAAAAAATGGATGCAAAGTGGACATTTGTACTAAAATTAAGGAATTTTGAAATATTTTATTTGGTAGTGGAGTTATGGATAAATTTTAAATTGCTTAATTTATCTATATGTTGTCCTTATTACTATTCTCTAAAAACACTTTTTAACTATTTAGTGGGACTAGTTTGACAAAACGAAAAAAGGACGTCAAAGAATGATATTCTAATTATATAATAATAATAGTAATAAGAATGATTAATTATACTTTTGGTTTTCAACATTTGTCCCATGTTTTAAAATGGGCTTTAATATTTTAAAGTTTTATTTTAGTCGTTAACTTTTTGTTAGTGTTTTATTTTAGTTCTACCATTAAGTGATGAATGAATGAAAAAAAAAAAAAAAAAAAAAACTAGTGTGTCTAATAGTATTATAAAAAATGACCAAATGATAATGTGGAGGCCGAGTGACATTTAAAAAAAACTAAGTTAAAATATACGTTTGGTCCTTAAAATTGACATCAGGTTTTATTTTAATCCCAGAAATTTAAAGAGTTCTATTTTAATCCCTGAAATTTGCATAATGTTCTATTTTAGTTTAGAAGTTTATAAAGTATATCCGTCTTCTCTAAGAAATGTGTGTGTTCTCTCTTACTCTCACAACGAGCCATCTCTCATCCTCAATCTCATTCTCACGGTTTCCTCTCTCATAATTCTTCTCTCAACTCTTAGTTCTCTTTCTTATATATTCTTCCTTGCAATTAAGGGTATTAATTGTATGCTGTGTCTCTTATAGGAGATGAAGATTCGTTTGTTATTTTAGCTATGCACATATTAATTTCTGCTACTTTCATGTTAAGCATTTTGTATTTTCTACTTGGTTGAATGAAATACTAAATCATCCAACAACCCCCTAAAAAAACAAAACCGACCATGACAAAAACATCCATATGTTTTTCTATGTGTGAACGTGAAGCGGACGAAACAAATACACCCACCTGGGACATAGCAGGTATGGAATAATCGAATAGTTTACTATAGTTTTGAATCCAAACCAACCTACCTAGCTAGATCACCTTTTATCCACTGTAGTATTTGTGTTCTTTTAAAGACATGAAATTATAGAACCTCCAGCCAAGTATTTGAAGAATTAAACTCCATCCCCATCCTCGTTATGAAGTCATTGTTATTAACTAAACATAGTTATATAATTGTGAATAACACTGTTACTTATATATGTCCCAACAGACTTGCTGAAAGTCAAAGGGAATCCACAATGACAGTGACTTGTTTCGAATGCTATGTAGAATAAAATCAAAAGCATTGTCACGGCCTTTAATAAAATCAAAAGCATTGTCACGAACTTTTTAGCATTACTGTTTTTTTTTTTTTAATTTTCGTTGAAAAACAAAAACACCCAAATATGCATGGACATTCCTTAGCCTGTGATATTTAAAAAAGCCAAGCGCGGTAATGCCCATCAGACGTAGGATTCCATATCCACTCGGAGAAAGCGTTTCAGCATATGCATGAATGGTAAACTTTTCTAAGCTTGGTAACAATTTGGCTTCTACAGGCAAGGCAAGGGCGGCCTTTTTTCTTATATTTTCATTATTATTATCAACTCCATGAACTTCTTTGGATCTAAGAACTACATAGCACGAAGTAATATTTTCCCTTCTATCAATAGCAGATCTCTTTGGGCATGATAATTACTTGGTGTGTATCATGTCGGATGAGGGAATTGTACATGTTCATGAGATTACTCCGGGTGAAACTTTGGATACCTATGGTTAAAAAAAAAAAACTCCCCCTTCTCTTAAGTTTACTTTCTCGTTTATGAATAGTGTATATACTATCACGTCATTTAAATGATTACATAGTACTCAATAAGTTTTTAAATTTGTAATATATAATTTGAACCATGAAATATATCAATTTTAAATCAAAATCATTCTTTTCCTCTCTCAAATCATCGGTGTAATATGATTCGTGTTACTATAATATACTTTGTCAATTAAACTAATTGACACACACCAAGAATGATTCTAGATTTCTAGTACCATAAGATACTTTGTGAATTAAACTAATTAACACTCACCAAAAAGTTTGATTCACACTTGATTGGAGTACATGCATCTTATGCATCTTAGGTGTTAAAAAGATATTAAGTCCAAGTCCATTATTCTAATCCATGTTGATTAATATTAGGATGTATTTGTAGTACAAAGCAATCATAATCCTACTTACTAACCTCACTTGTAATGTACAAACAAAAAAAATAAAATAAAATAAAAAATAAAACTTAGGGTGTTTTAGGCTATGGAGATTTTACCACATGCCTCACGCACCTAAATAAGCCTCCATGCAGCCACTCGCTCATGTGTCTCATAAGGGTAGACGCAGCCCCACACAACCGCTCACTCATGCTGCCTCACAAGAGTAAACGTGTCCCTTGAACCAATTTTCAACTAGCCACCAACAACGTTGTCCACAACCAATGTCACCATTATGATTGTCAATGTTGTTGTTATCCAGCCACTTTCAACACATTCTTATGCTGATGTCAATTTTTTTCAGCCATTGGATCCGGCCATCATCTGATCATAGTAGCCATTCTTTGGCAATTATGCAATTCCACACCGAGCACAATTAACCTTCTACTAATCCAATTTGATCTAGCTTGGCCATATTTTCCTTAACAATCTTGCTCATTCCAAACTCAAGATGCAATCAAGTTTCTACTTTGAGTTTGGGAGCGGGGTGTTAAAGATCAAGGCCAATACAAGGCAAGACCAACTCCATTATCCTAGTTTAGGTTCATTGTACTAGGACACATGCATAGTGCAAGCAAAGTAATAATAATCCTACTTGTAGTAAAATAACCCTAAGACTAATCTAGAGTTAGTCTCGTTTAGTTTACTATATATACGGTTCAATACATTTATTATAACCCACAAGTTCATCATAGTAATGATGTGATTGCTCAAAGGCTTTCTGCTATGGACATAATTAGCTATCAGGCCAAACCACATTAATTCCATTTACTATATATACCGTTTAATACATTTATTATAACCCACAAGTTCATCATAGTAATGATGTGATTGCTCAAAGGCTTTCTGCTATGGACATAATTAGCTATCAGGGCAAACCACATTAATTCCACCGTTCCACGTATGCTTCCACTTTCTCTCTCTTCTTTCTCACTCACAATCCCACTGCTTCTAACATTGTATCAAAGCTATGTCTTACATTTTTTTAAACCTAGGAATGAAATCAAACTGACATAGGAGACACCCAAGTAACCTGGATATAGAAACCATGTCCTCACTAAGCTATGGAGCCTCAAGACTGGTTTTTATTAGCCTTACATGTAAGAGGGGCAGGAAGCTTTCTTAGGGATGAATCAAGCAGGTGGATTGGTGTTACCCTAGGAACATGGATATAGAAACCCTTGCTAACCTTGGGGCCTCACGGATGGTTGAAAATAGCCTTAAATACGAGAATTTCTGCCTCTAGCTATGAAATTGAATTAGGTGCTAAGGTTTTGATGAAAATTGACTTATATGGAACAAGCACTGATGACTGCAAGCCACTGCCATATTCTTTAGAATTTTTGTGCGGTTGTCAGAGATTTTAACGAAAATTTATGCTTTGATGAACTATAACAAATGATCACAAGTCATAGTAATGATTAAAAGAAACACAACATACAAAGAGCATCAAAAAAAGCACAAGAACATGATGAGCAGCAAAGGAACAGAAAAGCTTTGCCTAAATACAACATCATCCTTTTCCCCTCCAATACAAGCTTCTTCAATTCACTCCAAGAAGGTCTCCATGACATCGGAGTACATACCCGCTTCTGAATTCCTATACTCCACAGTTTGGTGCTGATGGTGATCAATGGAAGTCGAAGAAGAGGATGAAGCCATTCTTGCAGGTAAAGTAAAGCTCCTCTTAAATTTGTTTTCCATCTTTCTTGCACTCTCTGAATGGCTGTCCAAGCTCAAGAACTCATTGGGGTTTGCCCCACCACCATTATGCATATTTGACGCATCTGAATTTGGATTCGTAGTCTTTCCTTCAAGGATGAGAGGGTGGTGATTCTGTTCTGGTTTGTTTCCCAAGCTCTCCGGATTGAACAACAGCTTGGCATCATCACTACGTCCAGTGAGAGCATTGAAGAAAGACAACCCATTAGGCCACTTGATGTCGCTTTCATGCTCTCCCATCATATCTTCAATTCGGGCTTCAGATGAATGAGGTAGGAGAAACATGTGAGTCTCATCTTTGGCTTGTGGAAATCCAAGTCTTGCTGAGTTTGGGAAATTGGGTGAAGAATGCATAGAAGTGGCAGGTGGAAGTGACCTTTGGCCCCAATTAAAGAGCGGCGCAGGAGGGCGGATTGGAATTGGGGATTGCTTTGAAGGAAGAGAGGAAGTAGAGGAATTGTTTCTGGTTGAAGAAAACAGCTGGGAGAGGTAGAAACCAGATTGATAGCCTAGAGATTCAAATGTATGCCTCATTCTTAGCACAAAATGGAGGTCTTCAGGTATCTGTTATAACATATAATCTATCGGTTTAATCAAACCATTCAAAACATCAATACTTTGTGTTGGAAAATTATTTAGTTCTCGCAGAATGCAGTGAAGTGATACTCTGACCCACCACTCATATGAAAGAAGAGAGTACCATGTCACTATAGCCAATGAGTACTGAATAATTATTTGCTTGCATGTGTGTGCGCACGTTAGGTTTGCAATTGATCTTTATTGTGGAAAATACTATCATTAGAAAATCAACCGAATATAGAATCATTGCCAGAAAATTAAATAAAATAAAAAGCACTCACAATCTTGCAGGAACCCAACTGTAAAAGGCCATGTCCAGCTTGAATTACAGCTATTGTCTGGTCAGGGAGTTAATCAAGGAGCAGAAAAGTCTTAAGTTATTAATGGCTCCAAAAACGGAAAAACACTTAACATAAGACTAGCAACAGTGAAATAACTATTTCTCTGCTGACCTGAATACCGGAATCAAATTGATCAGTCCATTCAGAAGGAAGCTGCATTAAATAGCACCAAAATTAGGAGGTTAACATCAATCATTACAATTGTACCATGTAACCAATAGGAGAGACCAGAATAACATGTATAATCCATGGAATCTGATACATATATGCATACATAAAAGTGAAATACATGTCACAAACTTTTAAATAGGGGAAGTAAAATCCCCATTCAAAAAACTTGATTCCTTTATGAGAGTGCGGGTTCCATCTATGGGATCTTCAAATATAAACATACGTGTGTGTGAGTTTATATTAGAATTTTTATCATTTATAAAAAAATAATAATAATAATAACATGGATGTGTGAATTTTATTGCATACAGCATCAAAAGAACTCTGCCAGTAGTTGGAGATATTTGGTTCACATTCTGTTGGTTCTTTGAATACCCATTTATGGCACTTATCAGAAGCAACCTTCCCCATCAACCTGTTGAAAACATTTCAGGCAATCAGACCCCATTAACATAATAAGAATTTTTTTAACTTTTTTATATCTAGTTTCCATGGTAAAAGATTTTTACAAAAATAAATAAAACACCTACCCAGTACCCACCCTTCTCCATAATTATATAACTGAATGGACATTTTGCTGAAGGCTCTTCTGACTGGATCTTCACCGTCAATCTCTTCCAGACACTCCCCAACTCTTCCTCGACAGAACCCATCTTCCCACATCAACATCCTTCACAAAAAAATTCACAAACAAACAAAAAGAATAAAAATTTACTGAAATATGTAGGACCCAATGATGAAAATTACTCAATACCCATCTCTAATTATCAATCACTTAAACTGTAAAAACACTAAAAAGTAAAAATAAAAAGCCATCTCCCATTAACCAAATTCCTCTGTTTCTACAGTAATGCTCTGCTCTGCCTCTTGTGTACAGCTAAGCTGAACATGGTGCTTTGAGAATTCAACTTTAGCAAGCAAAGTGAAGTAAGAAAGAAAGTACTTACAAGCTGCCGTTGTCGTCTCCAACTTTGCAGCCATTACCACCTCTGACTCTTCTGCAATAATAGGAAGAGAAGCCATTAATGAAGGAAGGAAGCTCAATTAAATAAAAGCAAAATACAAAGGCAGAGAGAGAGAGATATACGGGCGAGGACGAATGGTCCAGAAGACAGAGTAAGTCCAGTCTGTGTTGAGACAGACGGTTCTGAGGGCCTCATGAAGGGCCATCATCCCAACAGCTTCTTTGCTCCTATCTGATGCTCCTGAGCCCACCATCTCTCTTTCTCTTTCTTTCTCTCTCTTTCTCTTTCTAATATATATGACTTTTCTTTTCTTTTTTCCTCTTTCACTTCACAATCACACACTTATTAGCCCCTTTAGAGTTATAGAGAGTTTCCTTGCCCTCTCCTCTCTCAATCTCTGAAACACTACCTAGCTACTTCTAGCTCAGCTCAATTTTTTATCTTCTTTTGCATCTCTACAATGCTTAACAACCACAAAGAATACTCTTTCATCTCTCTCTCTTTACTACTCTTTGTTGTGTTGGTCCCAAGTAAACAGGTTTGGTAATCCCTGGTAGAGGGAAGTAAAATAAAAAGTAAGAGAGAGAAATGAATGTTGCAAGTATTAAACCATGAAAAACTGTGGGGACAGCTTTTATCCTCTTTCTCTGTCTCTTGCAAAGCACAACAGTGAAAGTGAGGAAAATAAAAAAGCTGAGGTTTGTGATATACAAATCACTTTTTTACCCTTTGTCTATGTGAGGAATTTCAGTTTGGGTGCAGGGTTAGGCTCGGTGGCTCTGACTAGATTGAGTCAAGCAACTGTGATCCTCACAGTAACCCCATCTTTGTAGAGTAGCTAGACATAGATTTGCTTTTAAAAGTACTTTCCAAAGTTACATCTACCAAATTTGTTTTTTCTTTTTTTTATAACACCAACAGATTTGTTTTAGCTCGTACAAAGATACATATTTGATGATTCAGATTAAATTTATATTATAGTATAGAAAACTTGAAATGAAAAAAGGTTCTTTTTTTTTTTCCTTCATGATAAACTCAATGGCTTTTGTAATGTGAGTCATTGTCTCCAAAAAAAACAAGGGTTACTTTTTTGTTATGTGTCACCAAATACAATTATTTGCTTCATCATTTGCACATCTAATAGTTTGAAGAGTATTTATTGCAAAGAAAAGTATTTTCTTTTGAGTAATTATTAAAAATAGAAAAGGTGATATTCCACATTAATAAAAGCAAATCATTTAATACAACGTGAAAATATAAGGATCGGTCATGCATGCTAATCAAAGTTTCTCATCTCTAAACAGGGATTGTCATGCTTTTTAATGTTTGGATACATTTGGGGTGCATGGACAGTGAACAACCTAAAGACTTCACTGTGCTCTCTGTCCCACATGAGATTTTGTATGCCGTCTTCTTTGTTTGATGTTTTCTAATGTCTGTTCTTTGTATACAGTTTTTCTATCATTGGGACAGTGTAGTTGTTTTATAAAATCAGTTTTTCCCAAAAAGAAAAGTTCCCTATGTGATAGTAAAAACCCTTAAGCCTGTATTGCTCTCGGTTAGCTTTTGATTATTTTGTAGAAACTTGAACTTTTAACTGAAAAGGTAAAATTGTGATATAATAATGTCTTATGTGTGAATTGTGATTCAAAGAAGAGCTTGCTTTCCTAGTCCTAGCTAGATGTTTTATTCCCTTTTGACAATCATTTTTTTCTGATAGGACAAAAGCTCTTTCAACGCCTATGATTTGGGCAAAAAGTAAGTTGGTTTTATATACTTCTTTCATGACTTAATTTGTTTTTATCAAAAACGATATCAATAATAATGACATTGTTATCATGTATGTTCTAGGGTGAAAATGTGAAATAGAGATCAAATTTGATTTTGCAACCTCCAACAATGGGGGACAAACCGTGAACCATACAACCTATAAAGCCATAAATTTTTCATTGCTTGCTTTTCGGTGTTATCCATGTATTATCATGCAAAAATTTATTAATATTTTTTTCATGGACATGAAAATCTTTGATTCATTTCATTGTTTGGTTGAAATATACATGGTTATTGTCAAACTTGCCAAACAACCCTAAACCATTTTCTATTACTATAAGGTGAAGGATAATTAAGACAATTGGGTAGGCCAGAATCTTTACCAGTCAAAGGAGATAGGATGGATTCTGATTGTTAGATTTGGATTAATATTTAAAGGAATATGATATTGTTATTATGTCAGTTTGTAAGGACGAACTTAGAGTAATCATCATAATTCGTACTATTGTAAGCAAGAAAAGAAAAAGGTAAAAAGGGAATAGTAATTTGGGCGCTCCCCTCCTTTTGTTAATTGCCTAACCTATCTTCATAATTAAGGCAATTAGAAAACCAAAATTGCCCTTCGACTGATTTAAAATAATTAATAAACAATTTTAATGTTTAAAAAGAAGAACGGAATGCTTATCCTTAACCTTTTCTTCCTAGTCTATCTATTATATAGCTATAATTTTTTTAGGGAAAAACTTAAGTAAAGTTTTTTAAGTTAGGCATATTAGGTTTTTTAATAGAATTCAAAATATAACTGAATTGAATTTAATATTCTTGAAAAAGATAATATTATTTTTGTTTCATTGGTTAATGCAATCATGTGTTTGAATTCAATTGAAAAACCTAATGTACCTAACCTAAGGAACTGTACTTAAGTTTTACTCAATTTTTTATAAGTTTCATAATAGAACAAATATCATTGTTTTAAATCACATATATATAGCCACTCCGGCATTCGGCCCAGTGATAATCACTCTATCCAAAAAGTCTCACCACTCTATAAGGACGTGGGTTCGATCCTTGGGATCCTCAGATATATGTGTGTGTGAGTTTATAATATAATTTTTATACACACATATATATAATTTTAAAAGGTTAAAATATTGCCATAAGTGGAAGCTTTTTAAAAATATTATTTTTCGTTAAAACTAGTGTATTTTTAAGTAAGACTATTATTATACTCAATGGCAGAAGGATGAGGAAAGGCTATGAGCCCTTGGCTTTTAAAAATCCCCACTCTATACCTCTTATATATTTTTGTTCATAAGAAAACGAAATATATGTATATATATTTAAAACAAAAACATTGTACTGCATTTATGTAAATGACTAATGCATCATTTTTATCCTCTATCAATTTACTTAACCTTGTAATCTTTAATTTTATTTAATAAAAAATTAGTATCTAAAATGTTTGAATACTATTAATTGTGCTCAATATAATTTAAAAGATAGTTCACAATTTATCAATAGAATTAATAAAAAAACAAATTAGAGTTACGAAAAAGCTAATTTAATAAAAAATATTTTATTATATACGAGAAAATAAAATATATTAAAGTCTTACATTACAGCATTTGTATATAAATTAATAATATATTATTTTAAAATTCAAAATTTCTTGATATATAACTGTACCTTCTTAAAAAATTTGTTGGCTCCATCACTCTAGATAGAGATTGAGATCCTTTAGAGATACTAGGGTACTCTAAAAGATAGAGTTTTTTAAATGACAACTTTTCATTTAAAATAAAGGGTTAAGATGTTGCCACATCATCAATCCACTACTAAAAACCTAAATTAGTATTTCAAATGCATTCAAAACACTTCTCAACTGCTCACGTTTATCAAACACCGTTTATCTTTATTCTTTTGTTTTGCCGTTTCTCTCTTTTCTCTAGACCAAACAGCAAACATCAACACAACAAAAATTATGTTCATTCTCTTCGATAAAATCATCAATCCAAAACACTCCTTCTCATTCTTAAAATTTTCAAATCTTTTTACCTTGCATCCATTGGCCTTTCAACAATTATCCATGCGCGATTTTAAGAGGTTGAATTTAATAGATCTACCGTTTGGGAATAAAAAGATTGAGAAATTTGTAAACAAAGAAAAAAAAAATACATAAAAGAAATAAAAGTTTCTTTCTCTGGCAATGAAGTTTGGCGATTAGTCTTTTAGATTTTTAGAGATGAAAATAACAGGATGTGTTGTTGTACTAATATCTTCTACAAGAGAAAAGAGATAAACTTGCAAAACAAAAAAGTAAAGAGAAACTACTTTTAATAAACGTTAGCAATTTTTTTTTTTAGAATAGATAAATGTTAGCAGTTAAGAAGTGTTTTAATGTATTTGAAATACTAATTTAAGTTTTTAGTAGTGGATTGATGATGTGGCAATGTCTTGACCTTTTATTTTAAATGAAAAATTGGGATTTAAAGAACTCTAACTTGTAGAGTACTTTAAGAACTCTAGATCTGAATCCCTCTAGATAAATAGTCTATTTTCACTAGGTCATAGTTCAAATCCTTAATGGAGGCAATATACTCTATCATCATGGCATGTTTTGAAATTTTTTTATTCATACTTTATAATGTAAATATGAATAAATCCCTTGCATGTACTAAACTGTCATTTGAGGGACAAGGGTGCTCTGGTAGTCAAAATGGAAATAGAGTGCTCTAATCATTTGAAGCATTAGGAGCAAAGCAGGTTATTATTATAGTGTTAAGAAAGGTAAAAAGAATAGTAAGATTAAGGCATCACGTGCGCACGTGCCATGGCAGTGAGTCGGTGCATCGTTTCTCATAAAGAAAGCGAAGCGCACGAATTGCGGGGCTCTGCGTCCCATACTTGCGACATCCTCTGTCCTGATCACCACGCTCTCTCTATCCACGCGCCAACTCACTGCATTATCAAAAGTACGCATGATGTACTTAGATTCTCTTCTTAAAAAATAAACAGATTAGTAAAATACTTTAAAAATCTTAAAGTCTTTATTAAAAATATTTTATTCAAATCTCAAAGTTTCTAAAAAAGTTTCATTTAAATCTTCTATCATATTTTTTTTTTTTGTAAAACTTAGGTACAATTCCTTAAGATAGGTATATTAGGTTCCTCAATTGAATTCAAATACATAATTGTATTAACCAATGAAACACAAACAATGTTATATTTTCACAAAATATTTTAAATTCAATGCAATTATGTATTTAAATTCAATTAAAGAATCTAATATACTTAACCTAAAGAATTGTATTTATTTTTTTTATTAATATCATTAAACATCACATGATCAATTGGTTTAAGATTTAAATGAAACTTACCTAAAACTCTAAGGTTAAAATAAAATTATCTAAAACTATAAATTTTAAATGAAATTTTTTTAAAAGCTTCGAGATTTAAATGAAACACTTGAAAAATTTTAAGGCTTAAATGAAGCATACTCAAAATTCTAAGATTAAAAATAATTTACCTAAAAAAATGATGTCCATAGATTCTATTATTTCTATGGTACAATTTATCCCAACAAAAAAAATCTATGAAAATTATTGATGTGGTAAGTTATGATTGGTACCATACTACGTTCATACGAACCATTGCTAACATATTTGGATAAATTACATGTTAAATATTATATGTCAGGACTAAAATCAAAGTAAACGTTGAAAGTTAATATTGTTATAAATTAAACTTTATAGTTTCATTAGCTTCAAATTAAATTCTATATTTATGAAATCATTAAATTTTTTACTTTTGAAGTTTGTGGGGTTTGATTTAGGTTTAAATTGATACAATTTCACAAGTCTAGCTTTCAATTTGAAACTATAAAAAATATAAGGTTAATTATCATAGTTTAATTTGAAAATTTTGAAATGATAAGATTTAGTTTTTAATCATGACTAAAAATTATGGAGGGTTCAAAATATATTTTTCCATATAAATTTTGATTATGCAACAATCATAGTGTACTATTGAGTAAGTTTATAAATAAATTATCATAATAGACTTAGATTACAATAATGTTATAAACACAATAAACTTTATAATTTTTTTCACAACTTGTTTAGGTGATGGTTCGTGATTAGTATTACTTTTACTATGACCATCATCTTTATTGTGAACATCATGAACATCACTTTTATTAAATAATATTCAAAACATGTCAGCTTGACAATTATAAAAAATATTTATATTTGAAAAAACTATATTTTAAACTCTATAGTTTAGAGGTTTTAACTAATTAAACTTTATAGTTTCCAAAGTAACAAATTAAACCCCAAAATTTCAAAAAGTAACAAATTAAACCATGAGATTTCAAATAGAATAAGATATGGTTTGTAATCAGTTTGTTACAACCTACTACGTGGCAGCTTATAAGACAATCCACATGAGACAAGATTTGACTGCAAACCAGTTTGCAGCCAGTTTGCTACAACTCACTACGTGGTAGCTTATAAGACCATCCACATGTATTATTTAAAAAAGTCACATGACTAATTAAATAGGTCATATGACTAAAATACACATAGATAATTTTATTAATTACCACGTAGTGAGTTGTAATAGCTGGCTACAAACTCTGTCCATCAACATATATTATTTAAAGAGGTCACATGACTCATTAAATGATAAGATTTGACTACAAACCAAACTCTGTCTCTCATTAAATAGGTCATGTGACTAAAGTACATGTGGATGATTATATTAGTTACCACGTAGTGGGTTATAGCAAGCTGACTACAAACTGGTTTCTAATCAAATTAAACTTTCATTCTACTTATATAGATTAAAGTTTACTTTGGTACCTTTGAATTTAATTTATTAATTTTTTAAAATTTCAAGATTTAATTTATTACTTTGAAAATTATAAATTCTATTTTGTTGAAACCCATAAATTCTAAGGTGTAAAATATAATTTATCCTTTATAGATTATGAAGTATGAATATTAAAGAGTGGCGCGTGAAATTTAGAGAGCGTAGGAGTGGTGGTTGTAAAAACGTACAAAATGTATGCATCAATCTAAATACTTGGGCTAACTCCACTCCGCATTGACCGGCCCGGGCTTCGCTCCAAAGTCCAAACCCATGACCGTATCTTTTGTAGGTCCCACTTTTAAATCCTTCAGTCCCTTAACCTAACACTATTCTTAACCTTTGCTCCAAAATCCTCATCAATTAAAAAAACAAAAACATATACGTATTAAAATAAAAATAATGTAAACTAAAATACAATTCTTGAATATATATATATATATATAATATATAACAGATGGAGAAGTAGAGAAGCAGTGGTCCAGTACAGACTGCACCACATAGTGAGAGTGTGACAATCAAATTTATGTCTCGGGATAAGCTTTGGGATTTTTCTATAATTTTCTTTGAGTGTAATGGGATTTTTGTATTGTTAACGTAAAACATAGTATATTCCTATTGTCTTCACATTTTTTTTTTCCTCAATTGGGTATTTGTTGGGTGTTAGTGAAATAGTATAGAGAGACAATAATGGTTGAGGAGACAAAACAAGATATTCATGATCATCAATAATTGAGTATTATATAATTTTAATAAATGTTTTCATTAAAAATGCATAGTAACAGTATAACACTACCATATATTACAACTGTGTTAGTTTTTTAATCTTAGATTTGTTCTTATCTATTTTTTATCTTATTGTCAAGACAACATAAAATTTGTTACTTTTAATTTAAGTTGTGATTAAAGAAGAAGTACAAGGAAAAATTGAACTTAATTAATTATGGTTTTTTTTTTCTTTGTAGAATATAGTCAATGATTAGTTTGTGTTAATGGAGAATGGGGTGATTACGTTTACACGATTACTATGGTGCACCCTCTCAAACAAAACATTTTTTAAAGGGATAATAGAAGTTACAGTTTGGATTAACAAACAAAATCTTTAATGGTTAAATTATATATTTGGTCCCAAATTTTTTATATTCGTTTCAAACTCATTTTTCTATATATTTTATAATTAAAAAAAAAATGTTCTTACACTAATAGATGAAAAATATTAACATAACGTGCATACAGAATTTATGATAATTTGCATGAATTCCGTTTACTACATCATGATTTATTTATTTATTTATTAAATGACAATAAATATATTTTTAAATAATCTTTTAAAAAATAAGACTTAAAGTGAAACATTTTAAAATAAAATAATGATTGAAATAAAGATATTGGAAAAGATTCAAGAAGTTACCTTAATTCAAGAGAGGGTGACATGTGTCCCCATAAGTAAGGCACATTAGTCATTGGTCAAACCACACCAATCCTCTGTTTCGGTCATATAATCTCCTTACGTGAGATTTCCACCTTCACAAGTCTGTCATCCATAATTGAAACAAAAAAGCAATAAAGCCATGCTTCAAATCTTATACTTTCGGTATGAGGGATTTGGCTTCTTTTCAGTGTTAGAGTGTATTGAAGGGAAATATGAACAATACTCACGTGTCAACCCATTGTTCCCTCCAGTGTATTGGATATTGAGGAAATCCAAACCCTAATATGATTGGGTCGGATCTCTAGTCTTTACAATTATAAGTTATACGTTACACCTCGGTAGAGTTACAAACCTTTACATTTTCAATTTTCCCTCAGACACAATTTTAATTTCGAGATTCTATCGTTCATGGATTTCATGTACATAGTAATTAACAAAACATTAATTAAAAGATATGTACATTTTGAACCATTTTTTTATGTGCGTGATGCAAATATTGGGTTCAACACTTATTCACCACTTCTCTTGATTTTAAGAAACGATTCCTTGAGTTTCGGTAAAATGTTAGCAACGAATTGGGTTTTTGTTGTAAACTATATTTACCTATATTAATTTACTTTTTTTTTTAGTTGACCTATATTAATTTAGGTAACAGTTAAAAAATATGAAAGCACCTAGAAAAGCCATGCTTTCTAGACTAGCCAACATTTTTTTCAAAACAAATATTGTATGGAGAAATTAAGCTAGAGGACTGGCAAATTTTCCTGCCCTCTGTCACACGCCAACTCTTCAAAGTAAAAAGTATTGAGATGATGTTCTTGTTTCCTTGTCCTTTTAGTTGAACGATAAGCATACGTATAGCCTGCCAAGAAAAAAAAATTGTAAGAATCTATTTGGAAGAGTTTATTTAATTGACTTGTTAATTTTTGTTTAAAGCTGAATTAAAATAAGTTCTATTTCTTTTTTTTCTTTTTTAGAAAGAAGGTTTTTAAAAGCTGTATAAAACTAAATAAGTAAAATAATAAATTAAGCCAAATATATAGACTATGATCAATAGTAATTTCAATTCAAAGCCTAAAGCTTGTAATGTGCCACAAGATATGCTACTCCCATGACTAAATATTCCTTTAAATATTGAAGATGTGATGAAATTCAACCTATTTATTTTTAAAATGGATGAATAGGATTTAAGGAATTTTATGGTGGAATTATCCTTAAAACTCTAGAAAAGTTGGGTTCTCCTTATATTATTACATTTACCAAAATTATTGATTTTATTTTTTCATAAGACCCAATATTATTGAACTAAAGACTTGAACCCACGGCAATTTCATTAATTCCAATGCACTCCGTTGACAAAACTAGCCGACAAGTCGAAGAAGAACTTGGTCACTCTAGCAAAGGTTGTATAAGGATCCTTGGTTCAAGGGGAGGGAGGAAGAATGTGTAAAGTTAAAAACAGGTGGACCCTCGTGATGATCACCATGGAATACAAAATGAGAAAAAGAAAAATCCAGAACCAAAATAAATAGACAGCTAGGTAGCAACATATATCAATACGTACCAATGTACCATGGAAATATTAATTGTCTTTGACTTTAAGATTCATTCACCTAGCTAGGCATTTCTCATGCAATTCTCCTTTTTCATGAAACTATGAAAGAGTTAAAGCCGAACAGCCTGCTATGTATTGGAAATTTGGAATTAATTACGTGAGAATAGTGTGGATGACGTTTTCTTACCATCCATACGTACTGCATTTTATGTTGACAATAAAGGGTTATGAGCTGAGGAGGAAAAGGAAGAGAAGGGGGTGGAAAACTACAAAAAAAAAAACCAACACCGACAACAAAATTTAAAATTTCATAAATACTTGTATGACTTGATCATCAACTTCAAGTCTTCAATCCAGCCAAGGTAACTTTAATGCATGCTATACTAAGGGTTTTGGGAATCTAGTGGAAAAAGTATGAAATGTCCTCAACGTGATTTTTGATAATGTACCTCAAAAGTCCATTGTTAAAACGTGATTTTTTGGGTAAAAGTTAGGTTCCATTCCATGTTTTTTTTGTTGGTTTTATCAAACACACTTTTTGTTTTTATTAGGTAGCAAAATGTGTATTTTAGATTGGGAATAGGTTGCCAAATGGGCACTAACATGGTTGGAGCGGTCTAATGAACATTATGTCGTCATGGATGGCCTTTTTCTTCTGATGTTGAGACAGGATTCTCATAATCTTATGTACATATGGGGTTGTAGGGTCTTGAGGGGCTATATGCTTATTATTGTTATTATTTTTGCTAAATAGGTTATATGGTTATTTTTTTTTATCATTGGCTATATGGTTTTTTTTTTTTTGGTAAAAGGCTATATGGTTATTAGGACATTAGAAATTTGTCTATTGTATTCATATTGAAGTTAGACAGAGGACATTTTCCATCGAAAATGTGGCTCTAGAAGTACTGTTATAGGTGACTTGACCAAGTGCACTATCCATATTCATTGTATATTAAAATTTGGTACTGTAGATACAAATACCGATGAAATTGCTTGTCAACAACATTGAGTAGATTGATATGATTATTTTTACAATTAGATTTATTACCAAAGACATTGAGTAGATTGAGGTACAATTCGCATTAATGGGTTTGGATTGGTTCTAGTGCTTCAACGCATTGGAGTCGTTGTAAGCTTGACACATGTTCAGTTTTGGTCATGTGTCAAAATCGTATTGACTCCAGTGAACTGGAGCACTAGAGCCAAACTGTTCCCGCATTAATCATTTGCTTATTTTTCTTAGTCTAACATGTTTTAATATATTTCTAAAAATTTTATATATTTAGTTGTATATCTTTGTATGTAATTAAAATTCATTTCATATTTTACCTGTGATAAGCACTTGAGGAGAATAATAACTTGATATAGTCATGGGCATCTAGTTTTTTTTTTTTTTTTTTCCTCTATTTTTTGTATGGTGATGATAAGATTAGTGAATCTTGATTATGTAAACTAAAGAATTTATATATTATTTTTTAGTATTTTTGTTAATTGTTCTTTTATTTGTATTGAAATTAATGAAATAAAAAACAACATGATAATTTTTTTTTTTTTTATTTTTGGTGATAAAAAATACAAGTCATATTAGGTTACTCGAACCTAAATTTTAAAGACCTGCAAACAAGGACTATAGCCCATAGGAATTGCAATCCATTTAAGATGACGGTTTGAGATTTCATACTATATAATATCAATTGAGTGGTTGAGATTGAAAGTTAATTTCTTAACTTTCAATCTCAACTACTTAAAAAAAAATTATTAAAAAATTTTGAAAAACAAAAAATAAAAAACTTATAAGACGAAAAAATAAATTACACTTATACAATATTTTTTTTAGTATTAGTTGAGATCTCAATCCTGATTATCAAGTTTCAATCCAAACTCAATATAACCAGAAGTCAAACCCATCGACATGACCCATTTGTCAAGTCTAGTTATAAGGGAAGTTATAGGGGCTCTAGCTAGCTATAACTCTCAGTCTGTGAAGTCTACATCAGCCTTTATGAAATAATCAAACAAGCAGCAGACTTTGGGAAATATTGATGGAGGTCGGATGGGGTATGGGACCGGTGACAAGTTGAGTATGAAGGGTGTGACTAAAGTCTAAAGAAAGTATTTCACTATTTTGTCGACTATAAATATTCAGTATAGCTAAAATACTATAGTTTAGAATATGAATAATCAGTAGTATAATTATAGGAATAGGGTTTGTGAGTGCATTAGACTTGATAAATTATAAGGAAACAAATTGATTACACGTTGTGAAGCCTAGACATATCTTTCTCTTCACCTTCTAATCTCTACACAGCTCTTAATGATGTAAGATATCGTAATCCCTACACATGAGATTTAAGATTTCATCTAACACGAGTGGACAAAATAACCTTAATTTATTGAAAAAAAATGTTCACTTGTCATAAATCATCAATCTTGACCTATACTCCACCCTAAAGTCACAAATTATAAACATTTCCACAAAACTACAAACAATAGCACTCTCATGAGTCATATCTATCAATAAAGTCTTAATCCAACATTAATTGATAGGACATAGAAAACGATGGGAATGGTTTGGCTCCAGTGTTCCAATGCACTGGAACCGCTGCGATGCGGACACGCGGCCAAAATTGAACACGTGTCACACTTGCAACGGCTTCAGTGCACTGTAGCACTAAAGGCAAGCCGGATCTGAAAACGATTATCTTTGGCAGCACTGTTGGACAACTATAAAAGCATCGAGCTCAATCTCCAGATGAATGATGCTAGACTCTCTACCTATACAGCTAGTCTGATGCCATCTTGAAGATCCCAACAATCCAGTAAGTACACTGGAAGATTTTCCTATAGATTTTGATAAGCCTTCGGCCCAATTCCCATGTGAGTTTCTAATAAAGCCTCCTCAATCAACAACACCAGGATTCCCAATTGAACACTCATCCGTACGTGTTCAATTTGAACTAACCAAAACTAGCCGCAATTGTTTTAAGCTGGGGAGGAACATTCGAATTCAACAATTAATGGTCAGAAATTCTAGTTCTTTGGAAAATCAGCCACGATTATTTTCTTTTGAGAAAATTACAATAACTTTCCATGAGATTTGGAGAAGTGACACTCACCAATGATCATTTACTAATCCAAACTTTTCAAGATAACTTAACCAGACTCGCTATATATAGTTTGGCTTCTGAAACTTAAAAAGATTATATGTTGAAAGGCTTAACGAATATTTTCACGACAATAAAATCAACTCCAACATAGCATCTAATTATCTAAGTAAGAATACAAATCCTTGTCTTATTTTTTTGTTTCATTTTATACTTCATCAATCATAACTTTTACGTGTTTTTTTTTTTTTCAAAACAACATAGCATCTAATTATCTAAGTAAGAATACAAATTCCTTGTCTTATTTTTTTGATATTTTTCATTTTATACTTCATCAATCATAACTTGTTACGTGTTTTTTTTTTTTTCAAACAAATCTCACATATGATTATTATAATTGGTCGAGTATAAAATAAAATATAAAAAGTGAGATAGATGATATTTATTACCTAAATAATTCGACCTCCAAATGATGGAAAAGAAAAGTGAGAGACCTTTAAGGAATATGCTCAAAGGTCAACAAAATGAGTCATCTAGGTGCAACCCGACATGAAAGAGGAGAAGATGGTTCGTATCTTCATGAACACATTGAGACCACCATATATACTATGAGAGGATGATCCAGACCCAAGTCCAAAGGCCCAAAAATGTCAAAAGTCACAACACCTTCATCCACAGTACAGATGACCAAAAACAAGCCTTCTTTCTTAGCAATTTCCTAACAAAGAATCAAATTAGAGCTTTCATTCACTCCCCATGGCTATGACCCATCGTTATCCAATCTTACTATAAACGAGCTTCATTACCCCAATTTTTCCTAAACCAACCACCAACCTTAATTCCAACAAACTATGACCCCATGAAAACATGCATGTAAATTTCATTTGCAACTCTCTAGGACATTTTCTCTTAAATATTGTCGTCTACTCGGGTCAAAAGACATAATTGATCGTAAAGTTTTAGCCTTTGGAGACACTACATAAGTTACATAACCCTGAACTACCATGGATATAAATAATTTGTTAGCGTACATGGACTCCATCTTTATAGCTTTAATGGCTACCTAATACTTAGGGCCGGTGGAGCTCAAGGAGCAGGGAGATTAGGGGAAATCTGTAAGTACCATAGTCTATTGATAAGGTATGTCCATCTTACAATAATTTAGTCATTATCAAAATCTATTGAAAACAATAGATTTCAAAAAAAGAAAAGAAAAGAAACTATTGAAAATACACACATTTGTAACATTGCAAAATTTTCATTACAGTTTATACTTTAATTAATGATAAGTTTTAGTAAAAAAGGTTAGATTAATTTCTAAGGGGTTAGAAGTGGTTTTAAATGAGATTAATTTCAAATGGTTCAAATATAGTTTAAAATAGGTGGGAAGTAGTTTTAAATTGGAGTGACACTTGTTACAAAGTCACAGGGCATGATACTTAGCACAAAATTAAAATATAATTTGGATTCTATACAAAGCCTTCTTTTTAATAAATTATATAAATATCTACTTCTCGTGAAAGTATGATGGAGTCATAATATTTTTAACAATCTCCTTTCTCTAATTAGTTAAACACAATGAGTAAAGGCTTTAATGTCATCATTGGGTACACTTAAAGCTCAAATTGTTGGTACTTTGCTTATACATATGTGTCAATTGAGTAAGTATTATTAATCAAATGGAGAGAGATACAGATGGGGGAGGGACCTCAACATCTCCTCCAGAAGACAGAGACACCCAAGAAGGGAGAGATGAGATGTTAACAAGCCTCTACAAAATGCTCTTAGGTACTTGATTATAGTGACTTGAAATGATAATGATTATGTGAAATATAATAACAAAAGAATTAACACACCAATGACCAGTTTCTTCTTGGACTTTCGAAGTACTTTCAGTTTCAATTCCAAGGAAAGCAATCACCATGCTACACCCACATGGATGATGCTCAAAAAAAAAAAAAAAAAAAAAAAAAATTTAGGGGTGTAGTTTGTGTAGGCTAGGTTGGTCCATCAACTTTAATTGTTTTCATTCTTATAAAATGTTGTGTCTTTCCAAACTAATGTGATTGATTAAAGTGTTATATCTTTTATTTTATTTTATTTTTTTCAGAACAGTGTAATTTTTCATCTTACACTTGTTTGGAACATGTATGATTATGTTTATAAATACAGCGACTCCTCATTCATTTATTTGTGTTTGAGTCCATTTATATTCTTTTTAATTTATAAATTTAATAGTCTATATTTTGTTTGTTGTTCTTGTAAACAGAATCACAAAAGTAAATTATCTTATGCAATATCACCAACTTAACTCTTGATAGTTAAGCAACATGTTATTGCAAGCTTTTTTAGTGACACTTCAATCATATAGAATTTTGGCCTAGTGGACATCTTCATCTCCGCATGGGGGATTTGGTTCAAACTATGGGTTCCTATAGGCCCTTTTTATTTTTCTTTCAAATTATTTTTTTATTCACTACTATTTTACGAGGAAAGGATTTCAGAATATATTTCCTTTTATGAATGAGAATATATCTCATATATGTGTCATCCATATCATAATATGTGAATTCTATATAACTATAGAGTTTACAAAAGCTAAGATCACGATGATGGATATCTTACTTATATAAAAGATAATTCTTAGTTACAAAGGAAGGTAGTTTTGCTTTAGCATGTCAGTTCAACAATGGTGGCAAAGGAATCCTATAAAAGTATGGTTGAATGGACCCATGTTGTGTACGAGGTGTGGAAAAGTATGGAAAAGAAAGTGGGAAATAATGTCATCGTTTCCTTGAAGGGATCGCGTTTAGGTGCAATAGTTTTTATCGTGCAATAGATTTGTCAACCGAGATTAAAAATTACATTTATTTTTTTCATCTCAATAAACAAAAAATAACTTTTTATATTTTTTTTAATATATCTTTTTATGGTTGAGATGGAAAAGTTAAAAAAACAATTTCCTTTCAATATCGACCGTCCAAAGGTATTGCAAGGTGCAACACTCTAGAGTACTCCTCAAAGTAGTTTTGCGTATTTTATTCATCACAATCGAGAGGTAAAGGCCAGCAATAAACAAAAAATAACTTTTTATATTTTTTTAATAGGAATCATTTCACTGGTTTGCTTTAAAAAGTTAAAAAAACAACTTTCTAATATAAAGACCTACAAAATGTATTACACGGTGCAACACTCTCTGAATTAGACTTCCTCAAAGTGTTTGCGTATTTTTTCCACTAAATGAGCTATGGGCCAGCAATTCCAACTTATCATTTTGCAGGATCATTTCGCTTTATGCTTTAGGAAGATTTGAAGACTGATTAGGAGTAGTAAACTCTACAAAGATTTATCTCGAAAATCTGAATTAGATTAAGGCATTCCTTTTTCTTGACTATAAATGCATGCCATTTTTTAATTCCTTGCATGAACTAGCGGTTTTGAAGACTAAAGTAGTGAAAAGTTTTCTCCTTCCTTGTTCATATATCTCGCATATTGATCCATCTTTTAAAGTTGTTGGAGAATTCGCAGGATTCTACATAGAAAAGGCCAAGGTATGAATGCTAATTGCTAAATATCAACTAATTTTGACACATGCAGTAATATTGCTCTACCATATATCTTTAATCATGTTACATGATTAATTTCCTCTGGTTGCCATGGCCTTGATAATTTTGTCTTACTCATTTCATTTTATATTACAGTCATGACTTCTCACGGAGAGACATCATCTACAATTGAGGATATGTTCGCTAGTGTCCGAGGGTGTATTATTATGCCTGGAAGTGTGATGCCTAAAACATTCAAAGACAGTGATCTCTTAGATGCCAAGTCTTACAAGTTAACAATATTAAAAGATTCTGAGCTGACTCCCATTGCCAAATCATTCCATTGCCAAAGCCCTAGAGATTCCTGAAAGCCTATTAGAGAACAATACTATTGGAGCCACAACAACAGATCAAGCATTACTTCTAGCCTCTCAGCTTCGCTCTGTTGAGACTGGGAGAACGAAAACCCAGTTAGTCTTCAGTGACTTTTTCTCTACAACAGGATCACCAATCCCAATAGAGATAGAGATAGTTCCCTGAAGAGCCACACGCGGTACAGATCAAAGCGGGTTTTTGAAGTGGGCTTGTTTCGTCGTCGCTGCATACTCTCTGAGGTTGCTGGTGAAGAATCCCCAAAACGCTCTGAGGTCATGGGAAAATATGAAACAAAGGTACTCAGGTTTTTACATAGGTGAAAGACCAGTGGACATGAATGTTTCTCTAAGTGCTTGGACTAACTTGAAGACCCGGCTGACCGCCGGTTATAGCGAAACTATTCAGACCACATGGATCAAACTTGTTGCCCAGGCAGAGAACAAGCTCACTCCTGTCGATCCCGACACAAGGCTGCTTACATATTTGGCCACTTTTGTGTTTTCCTATACAGGAATGCATGCATACAAACTGTTTTTGGATCTTCTAAAGGCTGATTCTAAGTTGTCTGAAGAATTCCTGTTGAATGCGATGAAAATAGGAAAGACAGCCAGGGCATTGAGTACTATTGCTGAGATTCGGAGGGATCATGAGAGTCGTGGGTCTAACTATTTCAAGTATGCGAGGCTGATTGGGCCTCAGTTTTTTATGCCACTGCAAACGAAACAATGTACAGATTTTGTGTATTTGGAGGTTTGTCTATTGAAGAAATTTCCTACTTTTAATGAGAATCAAGATCCGGGGTCCATTGTCGGGCTGGACAGAATAGCCACACAACAACGCATGTTTCTGTCTCGCTTTGCCGACGCGATCTATGCAGCGTCTCAGAAGAATCAAGCCACTTCTTCCAATGAGTATGGTGATCTTTAGAGTGAAAAATCCTACCGAGCTCATTCAAAATCAGGGTCTCCCAAGAATCAGGCCACTCTTGTTTTTTTGTTGTTGTTGTTGCAGGGGTTGATATCCCTTTCCCTTTGGTTTTTTCTTCGATGTTCAATGCTTATGCTACCTTGTGAAATATTAAATGTTTCTTTGTCATTATAATTATCATTATTATTATTTTGCTTTGGTACACCAAAAATTATGAACTCCTTCCATCTCATAAGAAAAAAAAATGTTTACAAATTTGATAATTTCCTATTGAGCTTCAATATATGAAAAAATGATATCTAATCAAAAGCCATAAATGTTAAGAAGTTATTTAAAAATAATAATATGAAAATAAGAGCTTATCTAAAAAAAAAAAAATGAAATTAAGAAGTTTAAAAGAGCAATTGATCGTAAAATATTTCTTTTAAGCAAATATATATATATACGAAAATGTATATTAAATTTTTTTTTTTCACTTACACTTAAGGGAACACGTACTTACATATTTATGCATATATGTATATGTATATATAAAAATGATATATATGGATTTATTTTTTCATATTAAAATCTGTTTGTGACATATTACTTGTGACACTTAAGTGAAGACTCAGACAATAAAAGTATTTTCAGAAATACTCATACTACTTTTGACACTCTTATCCCTTCTCGTCTTGCAAATAAAATTCGTATAAAGTAAAGTCACTAATTGTGATTAAAATTAAGTGGACCCAGTTAAAGCAAGAAACTCCCACTCCTCCCTTCAACATCCAAGTGCTTACCGTAAGTGTATGTATGTATGTGTGAGAGGGGTTTAGAAAGAGAGAAATATCAGTTCAAATTAATGAAATGTGGATATTGATAGTTGCACATCACTTGTCACCTATCACCTAATACGTATTATCTGCAAACACCATTTAAATGTGAACATATATTTACAAATTAATTGTAGATGTTTGTGGATGTTGATATCCCTATTTAGTGGTGTGTATACACCGTGATGTGCACCATTAATTTTCGAAGGTAAAAGAAGGGACATGGAGGTGGTGATTTAACATATTGGTTACTATTTTTAAAGGAAATGTATCATTTAATGGATCAGGATCCTCTAGAGTTCCTAGGGTACTTTACCACATTGAGTTCTCTAAATCCTAACCTTTATTTTTATAATAAATGGTTCAGATCATGCCACATCATCATTCCACTAACAAAATCTCTAAAATATTGATGTTAATGGATAAGTGTTAACACATTAAGTGATAAAAAGTAAAAACTAATATTTTAGGGATTTTGTTAGTAGAATGATGACGTGGCATAATCTGAACCATCTATTATAAAAAGAAAGGTTATGATTTAGAGAACTCTATGTGGTAGAGTACTCTAAAAACTCTAGAGGATCCTGATTCTCACTTAATATACACGGAAGATATCTCATGCATACACTAGATTCTTTATAATATCCTCCATTTTTGCCGCCTCTTCATCTCATTTTTCCTTAAATGATTCTGAGCTGGCATTTTTTTTTTATCTCTTCATCTCAAATTAAAATAGTGAGTTTAATGATCATAATTTTTTTTTATTATTAAAATTTGAATTGGCATGCCACGTCATACATTTTTAATATTAAAAAAAAACGTTAACCATGTTAGCATTTTCTATCCAACACTTAACGGTAATTACTATTTTGACACAAGGTTGAAAGGTTGATGATCAATTTGACAGAGTTGAAAGGTTAGAGACCAATTTGAACACAAAGCCAAAGGTTGAGGACCAAAATGGTATTTAAACATATATATATATATATATATATATTATTTGTATACATATAATTCTAAAAATAATATATTTATTAACAAAAACTTAGCAATTTCCTAATAAAGAATCAAAGAGCTTTCATTCACTCCCCAGTCCCCATGGCTATGAGCCTATGACCCATCTTTATCCAATCTTTACTATAAACGCGCTTTGATTACCCCAATTTTTCCTGAACCAAACGCCAACCTTCCAGAAAACAATGACCCCACGAAAACATGTAAATTTCATTGCAACTCTCTAGGACATTTTCTCTTTATCGTCTACTCGGATCAAAAAACATAATTGATAGTAAAGTTTTAGCCTTTGGAGACACTACTAAAGTTACATAACCCTGAACTACCATGGATATAAATAATTTGTTAGCGTACATGGAGTCCATCTTTATAGCATTAATGGCTACCTAATACTTAGGGCCGGTGGAGCTCAAGGAGCAGGGAGATTAGGGGAAATCTGTAAGTACCATAGTCTATTGAAAAGGTATGTCCATCTTACAATAATTTAGTCCTTATCAAAATCTATTGAAATCAATATATTCATTGAGCCAAGGGGTTGATTCCCTAAATGTTGATACTTTGCTTGCACATATGTGTCAAATCCTAATTAAGTCTGGAGGAAAGGAAGAAATGGGGAGACAAAAAGATAGAAGTTAGGCACTTTGCTTTTGTGAAAGATAACCGGGCATCCCAAAATCAATTTGCAAAAAAAGTACCCGCAGTTACAGCAATCATGATAGTTTACAAGCCTCTACAAAATGCTCTTAGGTACTTAATTATAGTGACTTGAAATGATTATGATTATGTGAAAAATAATAACAAAAGCATTAATTAACACACCAATGACCAGTTTCTTCTTGGACTTTCGAAGTACTTTCAGTATCAATTCCAAGGAAAGCAAATCACTATGCTACACCCACATGGATGATGTTAAAAAAAAAAAAGAAAAATACAAAAAAAAAAAAGAAAAAAAAAACCTTAGGGGTGCGGTCTGTGTAGACTAGGTCGGTCCATCCACTTTAATTGTTTTCATTCTTATAAAATGTTGTGTCTTTCCAAACTAATGTGATTGATTAAAGTGTTATATCTTTTATTTTTTTTTATTTTTTTTCAGAACAGTGTAATTTTTCATCTTACACTTGTTTGGAACATGTATGATTATGTCTATAAATACAACGACCCCTCATTCATTTATTTGTGTTTGAGTCCATATATATTCTTTTTAATTTATAAATTTAATAGTTTATATTTTGTTTGTTGTTCTTAAACAGAATCACAAAAGTAAATTATCTTATGCAATATCACCAACTTAACTCTTGATAGTTAAGCAACATGTTATTGCAAGCTTTCATAGTGACACTTCAATCATATAGAATTTTGGCTTAGTGGACATCTTCATCTCCGCAGAGGGGATTTGGTTCAAACTATGGGTTCCTATAGGCCCTTTTTATTTTTCTTTCAAATTATTTTTTTATTCACTACTGTTTTACGAGGAAAGGATTTCACAATATATTTCCTTTTCTGAACGAGAATATATCTCATATATGCGTCATCCATATTATAATATGTGAATTCTATATAACTATAGAGTCTACAAAAGCTAAGAGCACGATGATGGATATCTTAGTTATATAAAAGATATTTCTTAGTTACAAAGGAAGGTAGTTTTGCTTTAGCATGTCAGTTCAACAATGGTGGCAAAGGAATCCTATAAAAGTATGGTTGAATGGACCCATGTTGTGTACGAGGTGAGGAAAAGTATGGAAAAGAAAGTGGGAAATAATGTCATCGTTTCCTTGAAGGGATCGGTTTAGGTGCAATAGATTTGTCAACCGAGATTAAAAATTACATTTATTTTTTTCATCTCAATCGTCTAAACAAAAAATAACTTTTTATATTTTTTTAATATATCTTTTTGCACGGTCAAGATGAAAAAGTTAAAAAAAACAACTTTCAATATGGACCGTCGAAATGTGTATTACACAGTGCAACACTCTCAGTACTCCTCAAAGTGTCTTGCGTATTATTATTCCACTAGGAGCTATGAGGCCAGCAATCCCAACACAATCATTTTGCAGGAATCATTTCGCTTTTGCTTTAGGAAGATAAGTGATTCGGAGGGCAATAAACTCTACAAAGATTTATTGGAAAATCTGAATTAGATTAAGGCATTCCTTTTTCTTGACTATAAATGCATGCCATTTTTTAATTTCTTGCATGAACTAGCAGTTTTGAAGACTAAAGTAGTGAAAAGTTTTCTCCTTCCTTGTTCAAATATCTAGCATATTGATCCGTCTTTCAAAGTTGTTGGAGAATTCGCAGGATTCTACATTGAAAAGGCCAAGGTATGCATGCTAATTGCTAAATATCAACTAATTTTGACACATGCAGTAATATTGCTCCACCATATATCTTTAATCATGTTACATGATTAATTTCCTCTGGTTGCCATGGCCTTGATAATTTTGTCTTACTCATTTCATTTTATATTACAGCCATGACTTCTCACGGAGAGACATCATCTACAGTTAAGAATAAATTCGCTGGTCTCCGACTCCCAAGCTTAGATGATCTTACTTTTGTGCATAAAAACTTCCGAGGTCTCCAAAACATTAATTTTGATAATATTAATTTTGAGTTGAAAGGATATCGCCCTAAAACATTCGAAGACAGTGATCTCTTGGATGCTGAGTCTTACAAGTTAACAATATTACAAGATTCTGAGCTGACTCCCATTGCCAAATCATTCTTGAAAGCCCTGGAAAATAATACTATTGGAGCCACAACAGCGAATCACGCATTACTTCTAGCCTCTCAGCTTCGCTCTGTTGAGACTGGGAGAACGAAAACCCAGTTAGTGTTCAGTGACTTTTTCTCTACAACAGGATCACCAATCCCAATAGAGATAGTTCCTGAAGAGCCATGCGGTACAGATCAAAGCGGGTTTTTGAAGTGGGCTTGTTTCGTCGCTGCATACTCTCTGAGGTTGCTGGTGAAGAATCCCCAAAACGCTGAGAGGTCATGGGAAAATATGAAACGAAGGTACTCAGGTTTTTACATAGGTGAAAGACCAGTGTACATGAATGTTTCTCTAAGTGCTTGGACTAACTTGAAGACCTGGCTGACCGCCGGCGCTTGTAAGGAAACTAAACAGACCACATAGATCAAACTTGTTGCCCAGGCAGAGAACAAGCTCACTCCTGTCGATCCCAACACAAGGCTGCTTACATATTTGGCCACTTTGGTGTTTTCTTATACAGGAATGCATGCATACAAACTGTTTTTGGATCTTCTAAAGGCTGATTCTAAGTTGTCTGAAGAATTCCTGTTGAATGCGATGAGAAGGCCAGAGACTGCTAAGGCATTGAGTACTATTGCTGAGATTCGGAGGGATCATGAGAGTCGTGGGTCTAACTATTTCAAGTATGCAAGGCTGATTGGGCCTCAGTTTTTTATGCCACTGCAAACGAAACAATGTCCAGATTTTGTGTATTTGGAGGTTTGTCTATTGAAGAAATTTCCTACGTTTACTGAGAATCAGGATCCGGGGTCCATTGCAGGGCTGGACATATTATGCACTAAACTCCGCATGTCTCTGTCTCGCCGTGCCGACGCGATCTATGAAGCGTCTCAGAAGAATCAAGCCACTTCTTCCAATGAGTATGATGATATTTCTCATCAAAAAAAGAAAAAGAAAAGAGTATGATGATATTTAGAGAGAAAAATCCTACCGAGCTCATTCAAAATCAGGCCACTTCTTGTTGTTGTTTTTTATTGTTGTAACAGGGGTTCATATCCCTTTCCCTTTTACTTTTTCTTCGATCTTCAATGCTTCCTGCCACCATATATGTGAAATATTGACTTTCTTTGTTTATTATAATTATTATTAAAATTTTACTTTGGCACACAAAAAATTAGGAACTCCTACATCTCATAAGGAACAAAAATGGTTTTAAATCTTTGATAATTCCTATTCAGCTTCATATAATACAATCTTATATGAAAGAATGATATCTAATTAAAAATCATAGATGTTAAGAAGTTATTTATAAATAATAATATAAAGTTAACAAGTTTAAAAGAGAATTTGAATCAATACTTTTTATATGGTGTGTTAGTTTACTCATTTCTCACAAATCATGATATTTTTCATTAAGGCTCAGTTTGTTTGGAAGTAAAATGTTTTCCGTAAAACGTTTTCAGCATTTTCGAACGTTTGGGGCGCTGTAAAACCGAAGTCAATAGAAAATCAACGTAAATTGACTGGAAAATCGCAGTGTAAAATAAGGAAAATGGTTTACGGAAAATTTTTCCGTAAACCATTTTCCAAAACACGCGTGCGTCTCCCTCTCGACTCAGCCTCCCACCCCACACCCCCTTCCTGCTCTCTCTCTCTCTCTCTCTTTCTTACACAGAGAAGCAGGCGATCCGTCTCTCCATGGGGCGGTTGGCGAGCTCATGGTTGAGGGCGGCGGTGGGACTCGAGCTTGGATCGGAGCTCGTGGTTGAGGGCGGCGCGATGGGACTCGAGGTTGAGCTCGTGGTTGAGCTCATGGTTGATCGGAGCTTGGATCTGCGATCGAAGCCGGCCCAGATCCGGATTCGATGAGAACCGGTGTGCTCGTGCTCGTGCCACCATCTCTCTCTCCGACGTGCTCGTGCGCCAAGAACCGGTGTTGCTCATGATTGTGATGATTTGTGGGTTTTGATTTGTTTGTTTTTGGTTTTGATGGAGTGGGTTTTGCTGTGATGGTGGGTTTGCGGGTTGTTTATGGTGGTTTGTGGTGGATCTGCGGTGGTTTGCGGTGGTGGGATTGCGGGTTTTGCTGTGATGGTGGGTTTGTGGGTTGTTTATGGTGGTTTGTGGTGGATTTCCGGTGGTTTGCGGTGGTGGGATTGTGGGTTTTGCTGTGATGGTGGGTTTGTGGGTTGTTTATGGTGGTTGGTGGTGGATTTTCGGTGGTTTGTGGTGGTGGGATTGCGGTTTCTAATTTTTTTTTTTTCATTTTACTTTGCTCCAAACACTGTAAAATATTTTTCAGACTATTTTCCAAAATGCAAACAAACACAGAAAAAACAAACGTTTTCCTGTAAATCATTTGCATTTGCAAACATTTTACGGTGAAGAATGTTTTACGTCGAAACAAACGGAGCCTAAATATTGTAAGAATATATAATATTATATATATATATATATATATATATATATTAATTTTGTTTACACTTAAGCGAACACGTACATATACATTTATGCATCCATATAAATGATATATATATGAATTTATTTTTCATATTAAAATCTGCTTGTGACATATTACTTTGTGACACTTAAGTGAAACTCAGACAATAGAAGTATTTCCAAGGATACTCATACTACTTTTGACACTCTTATCCCTTCTCCTCTTGCAAGTCAGATTCGTATAAAGTCACTAATTGTGGATAACATTAAGTGGACCCAAAAGCAAGAAACTCCCACTCCTCCCTTCAACATCCAAGTGCTTACGCGAAGTGTGTGTATGTATGTGTGAGAGGGTTTTAGAAAGAGTGAGAGACCAGTTCAAATTTCATAGAATGAAATGTGGATATTGATAGTTGCACATCACCTATCACGTAATACATATAATCTACAAATACCACTTAAATGTGAATTTGTATCCATAAATTATGGACGTTTGTCGATGTTGATTGTGTGAGGAAATATTTTTCATATATATACAATTGGCCCATAAAGCATATGGGATGGGTTAAGCCCACAACAGAAGCTAAGGCCCACTCAAGGAAGTTAAGACAAGCATGTAATTGGGTTGAGGCCCGTATAATATTGAATGTTCAATTCGCATTGACACATATGATGAGCGGTGAACCGGGCATAACTACACCAGATGCCGGGCATTCAACTCGATTCCCTTTGTGACATTGGAAGATCCGCCCAGGGAGCCAATTCATCAAAGCTTCATCGGAGAAAAAGGAAGGATCCCAACCCATGTAGTTTACTTTGAACGGATACCGGACAAGTTGACCGGGATAAATAGCACCGACCTCCCAGGTGCATTAAATGAAGACAGTGGGATTATTGGCAGTCTCTGCTCAGTGCATATCCCGAGACGGTCGTCACGTGACTGATTAGCCGAATTCATTGAATGAGTTTGGCAATAGTGTTTTCATACGTTATGTACCAACGTCAAATCGTCCCAAAAAGGACTGTCACATGTCATGTCACCCTCAAAGTGAGAGCCTCCCAGTTGGTGGAGCTCAAGTGGGTCAAGAACCAGACTATAAATAGAGCAGCAAATAAGGAGGAAGGTACGTGCTTGAACTATCAGCGAGCTTATACACATTCACTGAAAAAGAGAACTAACTTAATCTTCGGAGGGTGATCAGGCGTAAATCGCCACCACCTCTAAAGAGTCTTTATTTGTTTGTTTTGCAGGAAGGATCTGAACAGTAATTGATTGCGAATATAGAAGATTTCTACTGGTGAAACTCTCAATCTTATTTATTACAAAAATTACGCAACACAATTGGCGCCGTCTGTGGGAATCGAAGTCGAGAGCCAAGCCAGTCGAGTTTGTCAGTTGGAGCTAGTTACATGGAGGGAGAAAACGCTTTCGTTTTGGTCAACAACCCCCCACCAAATCCCTCAGGAACAAGGAAAGTCATGTCAGAAGTTCGTGTCGAAGCAAATAGGGAAAGGGTCGAGGATCAAAGAGGGAGATCTCATGCCACTCGTGATGTGATTGATGCCGAGGCCCTCAAAAGAAGTCGAAAGATAGAGAGACTAGAGAGGGAGTTACGAGAGTTGAAAGAGGTGCAGGCTAGCTGTGACCAACAGAGGTCGAGAAGCCACTCTGATTCATGTGAAAGTTCTCACCGTTGTCCCAAACGATCAGAAGAGCACCACAGAGCCCCGAAAGATTCCAGGCGGAGCAAAACAGGGAGGAGGACGGAAAGAAAGTCCCCTGTGCATATACCGGAGAAAAAAGATCAGAATCCGGTCTGGAACCAGTTGCGACAGATCTCCCATTCCCCTTTCTCTTCGAGAATTGAGCGGGCGAAACTCCCGGCTAGGATTGCTCCTCTCAACCTGGTCACTTACAATGGGAAGACAGACCCCGTATCACATTTGAGTCATTACCGGCGCTCAATGGCTCTTCATAATGGAGATGATATCCTCATGTGCCGAATCTTCCCCTCCAGTCTGGGGGATGTGGCCCTCAGGTGGTTTGATAGGCTTGACCACGGATCCATCCATTCTTGGACGGAGCTCTCTGAGGCCTTTACCACCCGCTTTATCACCAACACAAGAAAACCAAAGGAGGTGGATTCTTTGATGGCCTTAGCTATGAGGTCCGGAGAAAGTTTGAAATCTTATTCGGCTAGATACTGGGAGACTTATAATGAAATTGACCGGTGCGGGGAAGACGTTGCTATTTCTCAATTCAGGTTTGGTCTCCCTGTTGGGAGTAAATTGAGGCAGTCTTTAGCCAAGAAGCCACCTCCTGATATGTCGAATCTCATGTCCCGGATAGAGCAGCATGTCCGTGTTGAAGAGGACGGTCTGCAACCCCAGAAGCAATCCGGTGACAATGTGGTCGTTCAGAAGAAATCGGCCCAACCGGAAACAAGCAGAGCTCAGCGTAATCCCAAACAGTTGGGTCCGGTCACAAGGGAATCATTCCAGGCTATCAACACCACCTTCAAGGAGCCGATCTTCAAAATATTGCCCCAGATAAAAAATAAGCCTTATTTTGCCTGGCCGGCTAGATTGAATGGGGACCCAGCCTCCAGAGAGTCAATGCCATACTGTGCCTACCATAGAGAGAGGGGGCACTTGACTGAAACTTGCAGGAATTACAAAGCTTTGTTGGAGGAATTGGTCCGGGATGGGCACCTTCACCAATTTGTGGACAATACCAAGCTTCAACAACAGCGAATGCACAAACCAAAGCCCAAGGCACCTATTGGGATCATTGACGTAATACACAGCCATGCACGGGCTGATAGTTTGAGAACGGAGACCCGGGAAGCCGCCCATCTTAGGGAAGTATTTCAGGTCTCCGAGGGGGTGACTCCGGCTCCGAAAAGGCTGAGGAAAGGAGATGACTGAAGAAATTATCTTTACTGATAGGGATCTGGAGGGGGTGAAACTCCCACATTCTGACGCCTTGGTGGTCACCATGCAGATAGGCGATTTTGAAGTAAAAAGAATATTGATCGATCCCGGAAGTTCCGCTGAGATCATGTATGATTCTCTGTTCAAAGGATTGGGCCTTGAGCATAAGGATCTTGACCGGAAAGTCGATCCTTTATACGGATTCTCAGGGGAGTCAGTGATGCCGGTTGGTCGCGTTACTGTGAAAGTCCATGCAGGGACCGTTTCTTCTCCAACGGATTTCTGGGTGCTGAATTCATATTCTCCTTACAATGCAATTTTGGGAAGACCTTGGCTGCACAAGATGAAGGCTGTCCCGTCAACATTGCACCAGAGACTTAGATTCCCAACCCCCGAAGGAATAATGGAGGTTAGAGGTGATCAAGTGACGGCCAAACAATGTCTCATAGCGGCCGCCCATCAGAAAGGGGCTATATCTTATGGGCCTGAGCCCGAAGCAAGACCGGCCAAATAGCAGTTACAGGAGCGGACGGAGAATGACGGTCTTGCCCCGCAAAAGAAATGTGCGGAGGAGTTGGTAAAGCACTATATGTCCGCCTCCGATCAAGAAAGATATTTTTTATTAGGCGCATCCCTTTCACAGGAGCTGAGGGATGGCCTCACTGCATTGTTAATGGAATACTCTGATGTGTTTGCATGGAGTCCATACGAAGCCCCCGGGGTAGATCCAGCCTTCGCATGTCATAGTCTCAATGTGGATCCGCTTATCCGTCCCGTTGTACAGAAGGGACGGCGGATTTCCCCACTTCACCAGGAAGCAGTGTGTGAAGAAGTTAACCGGTTAATTGAAGCAGAGGCAATAAGGGAGATTCTTTACCCCACCTGGCTTTCTAACACGGTGGTGGTAAAAAAGAAAAATGGTAAATGGAGGGTTTGTATAGATTTTACGGATCTGAATAGAGCTTGTCCGAAAGATCCATTTCCATTACCCAAGATAGACCAACTTGTGGACGCTACATCCGGCCACCAAAGAATGAGCTTTCTGGATGCTTTTCAAGGATACCATCAGATTGCCATGGATCCCGCTGATGAGGAAAAGACAGCATTTATTACACCAAGGGGGATCTTTTGCTACAAGGTCATGCCCTTTGGATTGAAGAACGCTGGGGCTACCTATCAGAGAATGATTACTAAAATGTTCTCGTCTCAGCTGGGCAAAACAGTTGAAGTATACATCGACGATATGGTAGTCAAAAGTGTCCGTGCAGAAGATCACCTGGAAAATTTAAGGGCCGTGTTCAACACGTTGAGAAGGCACCGCCTCAAGTTGAACGCATCCAAATGTGCTTTTGGTGTAGGCTCCGGGAAATTCTTGGGGTTTATGGTTACCCAACGAGGTATCGAGGCCAACCCGGATCAAATTTCTGCTATCCTTGAGTTAAGGCCCCCGAGAACTGTAAGAGAAGTACAGAAGCTGACCGGTATGGCGGCAGCTTTGAACCGCTTTATTTCCCGGGCAGCCGAAAAGTGCCGCCCCTTCTTTGATCTAATAAAGAAAGGGAAGAACTTTCACTGGGGAGAACAATCTGATCAGGCCTTTGAGCGGTTTAAAGAGTATCTTTCAGCTGCTCCCCTTTTATCCACTCCGATGAATGGGGAATCTCTATATGTATATTTGGCTGTCTCTGAGCATGCCGTCAGCGCAGCCATAGTGCGAGAGGACTGCAACGTTCAGAAGCCGGTTTATTATACAAGCAAGACTCTGGACGGGGCAGAATCGAGGTATTTGCCACTGGAGAAACTGGCTTTTGCCTTAGTATGCTCGTCCAAGAAGCTTCCGCACTATTTTCAGGCTCATACCATGATTGTCTTGACTGAGCAGCCGCTGAAGGCTGTTTTAAGAAGTGCAGACTTCTCAGGGCGGATATCCAAGTGGGGAGCCCAACTAGGGGCTTACGATATCAACTACCGCCCAAGAACTTCAATTAAAGGGCAAGTGTTGGCAGATTTCATCGCTGAATTCACCCCCGCAGAGATGGGACCTATGTGGGTGAACCACGTATCTTCAATACAACATATGGAGGGGTGGAAGTTATACATAGACGGAGCCTCCAATTCTAGAGGCTCAGGTCTAGGTGTGGTGCTTACCGCTCCCCAAGGTCAGATGATGGAGTTGGCAATCCGTTTAGGCTTCCCCGCTTCTAATAATGTGGCTGAATATGAAGCGTTGTTACACGGCCTACGGTGCGCAGTTACTCTCCAAGCAGATCCATTGACCGTGTACTGTGATTCCCAGTTTGTAGTGAATCAGATTTCAGGAGATTACGCAGCTAAGGATGAGAAAATGAAGATATATCTTGTAGAAGCGAAGAAGTTGTTAGCAAAATTCAAACATGTCCGGCTCGAGCACATAGGCAGGGAGTTGAACGGGCATGCAGACGCCCTTGCTGGTTTAGCATCAGCTGTGGCCCCGGAACTACGGCGGATAATTTCTGTTGGTGTGCAAAGTCTTCCGAGTGTTGGAGGCGACACAACCAATGGAGTATGTTCAGTTGATCAATCTTCTAGCTGGATGAGTCCTATACTCGCTTATTTAAAAGATGATATATTGCCGACTGACCGTAAGGAAGCTGACCGTATAAGAAGGATAGCTCCCCGGTATTGGGTTTCCAAAGAAGGAAATCTTTACAGAAGATCCTTCACCGGTCCTTATCTACGGTGCGTTCACCCAGACACCGTTCAGAATCTATTATGGGAGATCCATGAAGGCGTATGTGGAGGACACACTGGTGGACGGTCCTTGGCGCATCGTGCCATAGGGCAAGGCTATTGGTGGCCGTACATGCAGAAAGATGCCGCCCAATATGTCAAACAGTGTGATAAGTGTCAACGGTTTGCTCCGTCAATACATCAGCCAGCTGCCAGTTTAAACCCTATTGCCAGTCCATGGCCGTTCTCCCAGTGGGGACTGGATATAGTTGGACCCCTCCCCCGGGCTCCGGGAAACCGCCAATGGCTTATTGTGGCAACAGACTATTTCACCAAGTGGGTAGAAGCGGAGCCACTGGTGCATATTACAGATGCTGATTCCAAAAGATTCGTTTGGAAGAATATCATCACCCGCTTTGGAATCCCCCGAGTACTGGTGTCTGATAATGGGTCTCAGTTCACTAGTGGGCCGTTCAGAGAATTCTGTGAGCAATATGGCATCAGGAATCATTTCTCTACTCCCGCCTACCCCCAGGCGAACGGACAGGCGGAGTCCTCCAACAAGACGCTGCTGGACGGAATCAAAAAACGTCTGGAGAACGCCAAAGGGAGGTGGGTTGAAGAATTGCCAAGCATCTTGTGGACTTACCGGACAACCCCCAGGTGTTCAACGGGAGAAACCCCTTTTTCACTTACATATGGAGTTGAAGCAGTTATTCCTCTTGAAATTGGCTTGCCTACGATCCGCACGGAGTATTATGATCCGGTCACCAACGAGACAAGTCTAGCCACGGACTTGGATTTAGCTGAAGAAAGAAGGGATTCAGCTCTTATTCATTTAGCCGCTTATCAGAATGGGCTGCGAAGAATATACGAAAAGCGGATTAACCCTCGAGAGCTTGCAGTTGGTGATTTAGTACTCAGGAAAGTTATGGGGGCTAAACAAGATCCAATCCACGGGAAACTTGGGCCAAACTGGGAAGGACCGTACAAAATCGCATCTGTGGCCGGCACAGGGGCTTTTATGTTATTAGGGCCTGATGATACCCCTGTAAAACGACCGTGGAATATCTGTAATCTAAAGAAGTATTATCAATGAAGTCTCAGTTTACAACTTCTCTATGTGTTATGAAAGTCCTTTGTACAAGGCATGTATAAAAAAAAAAACCTGACAAGAACAGGTGCGGTGCATAAAACTTTAAACAGTTTAAAGCCGCGACTAGACGGCAGATAAGAATGTCTGCCTAGGTCACCCGGGTAAGAATGCCCATGCTAAAGTCCTCCTTGAGGGGCAAAAAACCTGACAAGAACAGGTGCGGTGCATAAAACTTTAAACAGTTTAAAGCCGCGACTAGACGGCAGATAAGAATGTCTGCCTAGGTCACCCGGGTAAGAATGCCCATGCTAAAGTCCTCCTTGAGGGGCAAAAAACCTGACAAGAACAGGTGCGGTGCATAAAACTTTAAACAGTTTAAAGCCGCGACTAGACGGCAGATAAGAATGTCTGCCTAGGTCACCCGGGTAAGAATGCCCATGCTGAAATCCTCTTTAAAGGGCAAGAGCCCTGACTTGACCAGGCATGGCAAAGGTTCGATGACCTCAGGATCATGAAGGTATGAATAAGAAGGATCATACTGCCCAGCCGGGCAGGAATACTCAATGAAATTTCAGGAGCGGGCAAGATTCCACACCCGCTCAAAACAAGCGTATCAAGTCTTCACCCAACAATTATAATTCATGGGGTATAGACAAAAGATCTTTCACCGTATAAACCGGGTAAGATCGTCCCTTAATTTTTCTCAAGTTGAATTTTCCAAGTCTTTTGAGTTGTTATACATTGTATGATTGCATCTGAATATTTGCTCCGTTTAGACAAAGATAACGTATTGTCAAAATATTCATGAATGAACAGTCATATCAATCTCAAACTAGATAAATAAGATGAATAAATGTAGCGGAATTCAATAATGATGGCCATAAAATGGAAACCCATCATAAAATTACAATAAAAAAACGAATATCAAATTTGTCCGGATTCAAAAAAGGGAAGAGTATAAAGATCACTCAGGATCTGGCAAAAAAAAAAAAGTAAAAAAGAAGTAAGTAAAAACAGAAACGTTCATGAGTTGGACGGATCGGCCACATCATCATCTGCCGGTTGAGCTTCAGGGAGTTCTTCTTCAGGGACACCTATGGGAGCATTCGGATAGGGGAGGACGTCTTGGGGTGGCAGTGGGGGCATATCGTCAGACTCCCAGGAGTAGAGGGCCTTCCAACCTACTTGAAAGGCTTCATTGTAAATGCCCGGGAGCTGTTTAGTCATGGTCGTTTGAGCCTCCACAGACCCCCGGTCAAAAGCTGCCCTCTCCCTCGCTGCGATCTCCGCCTCCAAAGCCATGATCTTCTCCCCGGCCTTAGAGTTCTCCTCCAATGCCTTGCGAAGAAGATCCTGCGAGTCCTCCAGCTTCAGGTCAGCCTCATCCTTCTTTAGGGTGGCAATCCTGACCTGCTCCTTGTAGGCCTCCACCTCCCTCTTCATCCGCTCAGCCTCGGTCTTGAGGTGGACGGAACGACTGGTCACCCTCAAAGAGTTCTCCAGATCAGCAGTCTGAGGCAGAAACCGGTCGCCTATCTCAAGGGAGCCCTGGACCGCCTACAATCAATTTTGTTTTATTAGTTGGATAAACATAAGAATGAAAGAAGAGCTCCGAAACGTATGACTTACCATCATTAGACCCCGGCGTAGGTTGTTGATGACCTCCTGGTTAGTGGATTTACTCCACACGTCCATATCAACGGGCGGATGAGCCACCTTACAGAGAGCAGAGGCGGTGCTAGACCCGGAGACTCCTGTCCGGAGAATGGTGCCGTCCGTCCTCACCCTTTCTCCCTGGGCTTCCAAGGTAGGAGCCCAAAATGGGGCCAGCACTGCTGCGTTGATTGGGTCCATTTCAGGAATGAAGGGTCCCACCATCTCCACGTCCGCATCCTCAGTGGACGGTAACGTGTCGACGCCGGGCAGCACCGGCCTGGCCTCAGGCACCCTTGAGGCGGCTGGAGTAGTGTCCGGCTCAAGTGGAGCTGCTGCCTGAGAAGCATCCCCCTTGGGAACACCCTTTCGCTTCCTCTTGAGCGGAAGGATAGGCTCGGACGTCTCGGCCTGAGGACGGGGGGGTAGGAGCTTCCTCAAGTTGACGCCGGCCATTACACGAATGTCGTGGGCGGGAGGGGATTTGTTAGCAGGATTTGCGAAGGCTTCTGCTAGGTTTCTGACTTGCCTACACTGCAAAAAACTCCGGGCAGACGGAATGTACCGGAGAAGCTTGTAGGCTGAACAGGGATTTGCGTATTCGTCTACGCAAACTTCACTGTCGTAGACGGCTTGGAGGGCAACAGGATCAGTGAGATGGGCCTGGATGTGTTTCTTCTTCTCCTCTACAAAAAACGAGAAAGAAAAAGAAAAACGTAAGAATCATACGTCAGAAAAGAATGTTTTAAAAAAGAAACAAGAAATACCATGTGAAATTCCACCGTACAACAGAACCTAACCTGGTTTCCCGTCTTTGGTGGGACACCGGTGACCGGGGAAATACCAGTTCCCTCTGACAAGGAGGAAATCATCCGTCATCTCCTTATTCGTGTCAGGAAGGCTATTTACCAGGGTGTTACTCACATCCCTGGGCCTTAGAGAAAAGGCTTCGTGTTGGGTAGTACGGAGGAAGTAAGTGGCTATAATATCATGCACGGTTAGGTTAAAACCTAACCGGCGGTTGAGTTTTGCTACCCCATTTACTATCCTAAAAATGTTGGGGCTTATTTGAGTGGGACTTATTCGGAAGTAATCTAGGAAGTCAGCTAGAAGGGGGTCCATTGGAAATCGGACTCCGCCTTCAATAATGGCTACTACTGGGATAATAAGATCCCCGGGTTCACCAGTAATGGCATCTTCCCAGAACCTATACTCTAGATACACGTCATCAGGAACCCCGTAATGACGGCGGAATTTTTCCATGGCCTCTGGGGTGTTTACGTATCGGGCTAGTTTGCCCTGGGTTTTCTTTGTTTTGGCCATTCTAAGGGTTTTCTTTGAGGATGAAATAAAGAGAAAAGTGAGGGAACTTACAGGTTAAGGTCGCAGAGGGGACTGAGGAACAGGTTCAGGAGTAATGTTCAGGCGAGGGCAGCAGGAGCACAGGAAGCAGAGAAGAAGACAAGAGAGTCAGAAAGAGGTAGAAACCAGAGCAAGGAACCGGAAGCCAACTTATATAAGGAGGGTGGTCTCGAAACCGTAAGCCAGCATTTATGAGCTACCTGCCGAAAGGTCACATCCACCAATCAAATCCCAGCGTGCGAAGAGACGGAGGAGATATGCAATGATGATACATAAATACGGTACGCAACCCGTTGCTCAAGACAAAAGCGAAAACCAAAACGACAAAAATGATCTGAAGAGATCCTCAGAGGAATGAATCGCATCTTGACACGTGTCAGAAACGAATCATTCGCGTCAAGAAACCCTAATTGATAGACGGATTTCTGAACGGGAATAATCCGTTCTGAGGGGCTATTGTGTGAGGAAATATTTTTCATATATATACAATTGGCCCATAAAGCATATGGGATGGGTTAAGCCCACAACAGAAGCTAAGGCCCACTCAAGGAAGTTAAGACAAGCATGTAATTGGGTTGAGGCCCGTATAATATTGAATGTTCAATTCGCATTGACACATATGATGAGCGGTGAACCGGGCATAACTACACCGGATGCCGGGCATTCAACTCGATTCCCTTTGTGACATTGGAAGATCCGCCCAGGGAGCCAATTCATCAAAGCTTCATCGGAGAAAAAGGAAGGATCCCAACCCATGTAGTTTACTTTGAACGGATACCGGACAAGTTGACCGGGATAAATAGCACCGACCTCCCAGGTGCATTAAATGAAGACAGTGGGGTATTGGCAGTCTCTGCTCAGTGCATATCCCGAGACGGTCGTCACGTGACTGATTAGCCGAATTCATTGAATGAGTTTGGCAATAGTGTTTCATACGTTATGTACCAACGTCAAATCGTCCCAAAAAGGGCTGTCACATGTCATGTCACCCTCAAAGTGAGAGCCTCCCAGTTGGTGGAGCTCAAGTGGGTCAAGAACCAGACTATAAATAGAGCAGCAAATAAGGAGGAAGGTACGTGCTTGAACTATCAGCGAGCTTATACACATTCACTGAAAAAGAGAACTAACTTAATCTTCGGAGGGTGATCAGGCGTAAATCGCCACCACCTCTAAAGAGTCTTTATTTGTTTGTTTTGCAGGAAGGATCTGAACAGTAATTGATTGCGAATATATGAGATTTCTACTGGTGAAACTCTCAATCTTATTTATTACAAAAATTACGCAACACATTGATGTCCCTATTTAATGGTGAACGTGATGTGCACCATTAATTTTCCAATGCAAAAGAACGGACATGGAGGTGATGATTTAACATATTGGTTACTATATTTTTTAAAGGAAAGCTCGCAAAAGATATCCCACATATACACTAGTTTCTCTCTAATATCCTCCATTCTTGCCGCCTCTTCATCTCATTTTCCCCTACCATTCTTTTCTAATCTCTGCGTGCTTTTTCTTGAGGTTTCTGTTGGGAGAGAGTTTTTGTTTAAGTTTTGGTCATTTAAATTTTTTATAAAAATGATTTTATTTTATTTTTTAATAAAGAGATTACATGGCCACTTTTGTCACTGAAAATTGACGGAATGGTCAATTTTGTCATTTAAAATATGTCTTGGATCACTAAACATTAAATTAAGAGTACAAAGGGTTCGCCACTTGGGTATTCGGCTTAGTGGTAATTCCCCTCCCCAAAAGCCTCCTCTATGAGGGTGTGAGTTCAATCCCCGGGATCTTAAAATATATATGTGTTGTGAGTTTAGATTAGAATTTCTATCATATAAAAAAAAAAAAAAAAAAAAGTTTATTAACCTTTTTATATACTTAGTTTTTATTGCTTAAGGTATTATTTTTTTATTGTGATTGTGATATTATTTTTATTAATATTTTTATATAATTTTTAAATAATTTATGATAATTTAGTCATTATGAAAATCTATTCAAAAGACACAACGTGTTTTTCGTAACATGGCAACATGGTAAATTTTTCATTTAACTTTATACTTTAATTAATGATAAGTTTTGGCAAAAAACAAAGTAGATTAATTTCTAATGAATTAGAAGTCATTTTAACTGAGATAAGAAGTAATTTCAAATGGGTCGGAAGTATTTTTTTTTTTTAACTTTTAAATTGGAGGGTCACTTGGTACAATGTTACCGTGCTTGTAAAATTTAATTGTAACAATACTTGTCACAAAAGTAGAATAAAATGAAAATATAATTTGGATGCTTTCACTTTAATAAATTGTATAAATATCTACTTGTAGTGAAAGTATAATAGTCATAATATTTATAACAATCTTCTTTCTGTAATTAATTAAACACAATGAGGAAAGGCTACAATTTCGTCAATGGGTACACTTAAAGCTCAAATGCTGATACTTTGCATATACATGTGTCAAATCCTAATGAAAGTATGGAGGAAAGGAAGAAATAGGGAGACAAAAAGATAAAACAATTAGACTCTTTTTTGCTTTTGTAAAAGAATTCCGGGCATCCCACAACAATCAATTTACTTAACAAAGTATCTCTACAAACAAGTATATGATCCTCTTCACGATTAAGGTTATGTTTTTTTGATCTTGTTAGTATGTACGTAATATTTAATGTAAATTATGAAATGAATTTTCCCACATAATGCTATGCTCTTAGGTACTTAATTATAGACAGTGACCAGAAATGATTATGGTTATGTGAAAAATAATAACAAAGTCATTAACACACCAAAGACCAGTTTCTTCTTGGATCTTGGAAGTACTTTCAGTCTCAAAACCAAGGAAAGCAAATCTCTATGCTACTCACATGGGTGACTCAAAATCAAACTAAAAACAAAAAACAAAAATGGACAAGCTATTGTAAGTTTGTAACTTCAAGTTTTTCCTCCCAATACATCATCTTTCATGGACGGTTCCATGGCGTGGCATTCTTTGCAGGCTGAGACAAACCACCACAAGAATTTCCAGCCAAACCATGAGCTTGCCCCTTTCCTCTTCTCGGTTTGTTTCTTTGTTCTTACTTCTTTTCCCACGGACTCAACTTTCTTTCTACGCGAAGACTCGCGGCTCAAAACCGGTACATGTGTAATATATTGCCACCTTTGAGAAGATCCATATGCTTGAGCTGAGAAAACTTTATTTCCATGGTATCTATCTCTAAGAAAAGTTGTTTTGTACAACAATTTTCTCTCAGAATTGTCACTTGAGCTTGTCCTTGCACTGCTGCAACTGCTGCTCCTACTATTAGTGCTATTGCTTCGTGACGACCTGAGCGAGTCCTTGCTACTAATGCTGCTCGCTCTGCTTGTTGTACTACGAGAATTATCGATGATCCTATTGGCTGGTTGAATTGGAAAAGCATGTGGTAAGAGCCGGCCATTGAAGAACACATGGTCAGCCGGGGAGTTTTTGTAGGGGTCGCTAGAGGGTGAGTCCGGCGTGATAGATCCGAACTCAAAGTCGGAGTCTTGGTCTTGTGTAGGTGTGCTTGGAAATGAGAACATGTCACCTGAGCCACGACTCCTTCGCCGGCGATTCTCCATGGAGTTATGTGAGGGTTTGGTTAATTTGCATGGATGAGCTTGATATATATAGAAGGCTTGTGAGAATGTTGTGAATAAGTTGCTAGAGTTGGGGGTTTGGTTTGTGAGGGGACATGTGGAGTGATCTGGACTAATAAATTTAAGTACACAATATTTTTCACAACAAGGATGTGTTGTGTTTGATGTCGGATAAAAGTTGTGTTAGGTAAATATGTGAAAATGATTACAATTTACCACTTTAATATATTATAAAAAAAGATTGCATTTGTAACATTATTCGATTAGGGATTGTGAAAAATATTGCATCTGTAATATTTTCAAATGGAGGTGTGCACAAATAATTTTCCTTATTCGATGAGTCATGATATGTGCATATACCTAATTTACACCCTTAATACATACCTCATTTTTTTTGTCATTTGTCTGTAATTTCAGGACCTTTACATCTGTAATTTCAACACTATTACATCACACATGATTTTGAAACATTATTATCTACAATTTCGTAAAATGTTTATAGTTTTAGGACATTCACATGTTTTGTTGGGAAAGTTTGAAGAGTCGTGGTGATGGAAATCATGAAGTCATTCTTGCCAACTCAACCTTAATTTTAACACATGGATGATGGTGTTGCAATTATATGCACAGTGCGGGATATTGCATGGAAGTGTGTTAAATGATGGAGCTGAAAGTCTATCATTCCAGTCAAACTCAAACCCCACATTGTAGATTTGGACCACCATGTGGTTGATCCAAGCACTAATCTTATCTTATTTTGTGGTGTGGCACTGTCGGGGCATAGTCTGTTTAATCATAAGGAAATTCGTGGACAAGAGGTGTAAGTATGTATTGTAAATTATAACTTTGCTTGTTTAATGGAGATTTTCTTTCCCTTAAGTCCTAACAGTACTTGTTTATATCTTATTTCGAAGCATTCCTCTTTCATCTTTGTCCACTTGCTTTTGTTTTATTGAAAGGGCACAGACACCAAAAAATACTCATCCATATAAAGCAAATAAGTGCTTTTTGAACGAGAGAGTTGGGGGATTGGGCCATACAACTCAAGTGTTAA
>OU015765.1:32437848-32461047 GCA_907173295.1 Fagus sylvatica
GATGCCTAAAATGTAACCACAAATGCAAGAAAAATGGAAGGGTTATAAGTGCATGATCCCACTTGATCGCATGTAAAGAGAATTTACATGGAAGTGATTGAATTGAAAAATGTGTCCATGAGCGCATGATTCAGTTTGAATATGCACTATGACAAGCATTGTGGTGGAATCACTTTGATTCGATTGCTATATAGAATGTAGCAAAGTTTTAAACTCGAATTCACATTTGTTGTGAAGGTAGGCATCATTGATCATTTTGGAAATGATTTGGTGAGGGGTTAAGACTAAAGAAAAGTGAATGTGATAGTAGTAAATTTGAACTTTGATTATTTCAAAGTGTGGGGGTTTCCATATAAGTTATGGAATGTGAAAACCCAAAGTGTGGGGTATCGAGATCCAAGTGTGAGGTGGTCTTTAAATGAGTTTTCATACTCGGAAAAAGACTAAGCTAAGACTCTAAAGATGTGTTTGTGGATCAGGTTGAGAATCTTAAAGTCATGGTGACTTAAGTGTGATATTATATTAGAATCAAGAGATGAATTTATTGAGATTAAATTCTATGATTCAATAAATATCTCAAAACCTAATCAAACACTTATCTTGACTGTAATTCAAGAATTTCTATTTGTGAAAATAAGATAATAGAAATGAGTTCACGAAATGAACAACGAAAGAGTCAAAATATTGAAAGTGACTTGGATCTCAATTTGCATATACCTCTTATATGCTTTCTATGAGTTATGATCTTGAAATGAAATATGATTTTATAAACCCATGAGTTTGTATTTCCTAAAATCATAAGAAAGTCTATAGTTATTGGAAATAGAAATTAAGGTGAAGTAACATAGTGTGTAAAGTATGCAAGTTCTCATTGAGATTGAGATGATACTTTTCATTGTGTATGAAATGAAGCTTCTTGGTTTAATACTTTTCAAAAGTACAAAGAAGCTAACTCACCTTTGTTCCAATCTAAAAGTTAGTGAAGTTATTGAAAGCATGACTTGAGTATGCTAGTGCAATTATAGCATGGTGTGTCATGTGTTGTATTATATATACATGGACTTTCACTTAGACTTTCAAAGTTTTGTAAACAAACTTAAGATCATTAGAAAGCATTGCATCATTGGATATCCAAATAGTAGGATACCAATAATGGTTATTAATTGTAAGTGATAAAATCCATGTTTAGTTGGATATTCACTTTTGGTGGAAGAGCCAGTTAATAGGCATGGAAGAAACGAAGTAAGTTTCTTAATCCATCATAAAGATTGTATGGTTGGCAACGGGCAAGGGAAAGGAATAACATAAGATGTTATAAAAGAGATGTGGCCACATCCAATGACAGTTAAATCTTGCACCGTAAGATTGAAGCCACCATAATTTGAGAAATGAGAAGTTTAGACATTTGAGTCTAAGACTTGAGTACGTAAGACGATAAATAGTTTGGTGAGCTCATAATTATTGTCTACGTAAAATCAAGTGACAACTTGATAACATTCTTTTACCTAAGGTGTCTCGAGAAATATTGGGTGAAAGGAAATATCTAGTGGAATGGGTTTGAAACCTTTTATATAAAAGTCACCTGTAATGGGAACCCAACCTTATATTATTGAACAAATAATTTTAAGGTTTAATGGGTAATAACAAGTTACAGTTATGTGACTGGGATAGCACTGAAACATGTATGTTTTATTATGATAAACCCGTTCTAGGATATTCAGTGCAGACTGTTACAGTAATTTGAGGATGAGTGTTTACTCTTAATGAAGTTCATGTTGTTTTTAAATGTCTAAAGTAACAGGGACATGAAAAAGGAACTTCACCTATATGAACATAAGAAGTGGAATAACTTCTGATAAAAGTTTAAGGTTTACTTTTGGAAATGTTCATGAAATGCCAGGATGGAGCACTTGGTTATGTGAAATTTTATTTTGTGAGTTTATTCGCTGAAATTGGATGGATTCATGTGTGTGGTATTTTCCGTTTCTAACACAAAAAGTCTTGGTTTAAGCTGAGGCCACCATTGACTTTGTTAGAAATTTGAGATGCTTACACTAATTGAGGTTTAAATCGAGAGATACCTTCTTGTATGCATGATGAAATCAGTATTTGACTAAACACTTCATATCACTAAGTGGGGGATTGTTGTATATTTGTTATACATATAGTGATATAGAAGTGGGTTTATGTGGCGTTAGTGACACATTTGGCACTTGGACACGTGGCACGTGCACGTGTGATTCTGATATAGAAAATAACTAACTCATGTAGAAAATAACTAACCCATGGAAGTTATTTTCTGATGTAGAAAATAACTAACTCATGGAAGTTATTTTTGAAAGGTCATATTGTTCTAGAATGATGGAAGTTATTTTCTGAAAGGTCATATTGTTCTAGAATGGTGGAAGTTATTTTTTGAAAGGTTATGTTGTTTCAGAATGGTGCCTATTCATTGTCTATAAATTAAAGTGCCTATTCATTGTCAAATACACAATTTCGTAGGAATACTCTTTAAAGGAATTACCGAAATTTGCTTTCTGTAATTGGTGACTTTGTTGTATCCTGGAGGTGAATTGCCTTAACCCGGAAGCAAAACTCTTTAAGAGTGGGGGCAATTATCACCTTAAAGATAGTGTTATCACGCCTCAAAGTCGCATTTATTTTCTGATCTTCCCAAATTCCCCAACAAATCTTATATGAAAGAATGATATCTAATTAAAAATCATAGATGTTAAGAAGTTATTTATAAATAATAATATAAAGTTAACAAGTTTAAAAGAGAATTTGAATCAATACTTTTTATATGGTGTGTTAGTTTACTCATTTCTCACAAATCATGATATTTTTCATTAAGGCTCAGTTTGTTTGGAAGTAAAATGTTTTCCGTAAAACGTTTTCAGCATTTTCGGACGTTTGGGGCGCTGTAAAACCGAAGTCAACAGAAAATCAACGTAAATTGACCGGAAAATCGCAGTGTAAAATAAGGAAAATGGTTTACGGAAAATTTTTCCGTAAACCATTTTCCAAAACACGCGTGCGTCTCCCTCTCGACTCAGCCTCTCACCCCGCACCCCCTTCCTGCTCTTTCTCTCTCTCTTTCTTACACAGCGAAGCAGGCCATCCGTCTCTCCACGGGGCGGTCGGCGAGCTCATGGTTGAGGGCGGCGGTGGGACTCGAGCTTGGATCGGAGCTCGTGGTTGAGGGCGGCGCGATGGGACTTGAGGTTGAGCTCGTGGTTGAGCTCATGGTTGATCGGAGCTTGGATCTGCGATCGAAGCCGGCCCAGATCCGGATTCAATGAGAACCGGTGTGCTCGTGCTCGTGCCACCATCTCTCTCTCCGACGTGCTCGTGCGCCAAGAACCGGTGTTGCTCATGATTGTGATGATTTGTGGGTTTTGATTTGTTTGTTTTTGGTTTGTTCTTGGTTTTGATGGAGTGGGTTTTGCTGTGATGGTGGGTTTGTGGGTTGTTTATGGTGGTTTGTGGTGGATCTGCGGTGGTTTGTGGTGGTGGGATTGCGGGTTTTGCTGTGATGGTGGGTTTGTGGGTTGTTTATGGTGGTTTGTGGTGGATTTGCAGTGGTTTGCGGTGGTGGGATTGTGGGTTTTGCTGTGATGGTGGGTTTGTGGGTTGTTTATGGTGGTTTGTGGTGGATTTCCGGTGGTTTGCGGTGGTGGGATTGCGGTTTCTAATTTTTTTTTTTTTCATTTTACTTTGCTCCAAACACTGTAAAATATTTTTCAGACTATTTTCCAAAATGCAAACAAACACGGAAAAAACAAACGTTTTCCTGTAAATCATTTGCATTTGCAAACATTTTACGGTGAAGAATGTTTTACGTCGAAACAAACGGAGCCTAAGTTTTTGTAAAAAATATATATATATATATATATATATATATATATATATATATATATATATATATATTATATATATTAATTTTGTTCACTTACACTTAAGCGAACACGTACATATACATTATGCATCCATAAAATGATATATATGGATTTATTTTTTCATATTAAAATCTGTTTGTGACATATTACTTGTGACACTTAAGTGAAGACTCAGACAATAAAAGTATTTTCAGAAATACTCATACTACTTTTGACACTCTTATCCCTTCTCCTCTTGCAAGTCAGATTCGTATAAAGTCACTAATTGTGGATAACATTAAGTGGACCCAAAAGCAAGAAACTCCCACTCCTCCCTTCAACATCCAAGTGCTTACGCGAAGTGTGTGTATGTATGTGTGAGAGGGTTTTAGAAAGAGTGAGAGACCAGTTCAAATTTCATAGAATGAAATGTGGATATTGATAGTTGCACATCACCTATCACGTAATACATATAATCTACAAATACCACTTAAATGTGAATTTGTATCCATAAATTATGGACGTTTGTCGATGTTGATGTCCCTATTTAATGGTGAACGTGATGTGCACCATTAATTTTCCAATGCAAAAGAACGGACATGGAGGTGATGATTTAACATATTGGTTACTATATTTTTTAAAGGAAAGCTCGCAAAAGATATCCCACATATACACTAGTTTCTCTCTAATATCCTCCATTCTTGCCGCCTCTTCATCTCATTTTCCCCTACCATTCTTTTCTAATCTCTGCGTGCTTTTTCTTGAGGTTTCTGTTGGGAGAGAGTTTTTGTTTAAGTTTTGGTCATTTAAATTTTTTATAAAAATGATTTTATTTTATTTTTTAATAAAGAGATTACATGGCCACTTTTGTCACTGAAAATTGACGGAATGGTCAATTTTGTCATTTAAAATATGTCTTGGATCATTAAACATTAAATTAAGAGTACAAAGGGTTGCCACTTGGGTATTCGGCCTAGTGGTAATCCCCCTCCCCAAAAGCCTTACTCCTCTATGAGGGTGTGAGTTCAATCCCCGGGATCTTTCAAAATATATGTGTGTGAGTTTAGATTAGAATTTCTATCATAAAAAAAAAATAAAAAATAAAAAAAAGTACAAAGGGTCTGTCATACCTAAGTTTGAAATTGCTCATCATTCATTGCTCCATTTTAGTAAGAAGATAAGGTAGTTTATTAACCTTTTTATATACTTAGTTTTTATTGCTTAAGGTATTATATATATTTTTTTTATTGTGATATTATGATTTTTTATTAATATTTTTATATAATTTTTAAATAATTTATGATAATTTAGTCATTATGAAAATCTATTCAAAAGACACAACGTGTTTTTCGTAACATGGCAACATGGTAAATTTTTCATTTAACTTTATACTTTAATTAATGATAAGTTTTGGCAAAAAACAAAGTAGATTAATTTCTAATGAATTAGAAGTCATTTTAACTGAGATAAGAAGTAATTTCAAATGGGTCGGAAGTATTTTTTTTTTTTAACTTTTAAATTGGAGGGTCACTTGGTACAATGTTACCGTGCTTGTAAAATTTAATTGTAATAATACTTGTCACAAAAGTAGAATAAAATGAAAATATAATTTGGATGCTTTCACTTTAATAAATTGTATAAATATCTACTTGTAGTGAAAGTATAATAGTCATAATATTTATAACAATCTTCTTTCTGTAATTAATTAAACACAATGAGGAAAGGCTACAATTTCGTCAATGGGTACACTTAAAGCTCAAATGCTGATACTTTGCATATACATGTGTCAAATCCTAATGAAAGTATGGAGGAAAGGAAGAAATAGGGAGACAAAAAGATAAAACAATTAGACTCTTTTTTGCTTTTGTAAAAGAATTCCGGGCATCCCACAACAATCAATTTACTTAACAAAGTATCTCTACAAACAAGTATATGATCCTCTTCACGATTAAGGTTATGTTTTTTTGATCTTGTTAGTATGTACGTAATATTTAATGTAAATTATGAAATGAATTTTCCCACATAATGCTATGCTCTTAGGTACTTAATTATAGACAGTGACCAGAAATGATTATGGTTATGTGAAAAATAATAACAAAGTCATTAACACACCAAAGACCAGTTTCTTCTTGGATCTTGGAAGTACTTTCAGTCTCAAAACCAAGGAAAGCAAATCTCTATGCTACTCACATGGGTGACTCAAAATCAAACTAAAAACAAAAAACAAAAATGGACAAGCTATTGTAAGTTTGTAACTTCAAGTTTTTCCTCCCAATACATCATCTTTCATGGACGGTTCCATGGCGTGGCATTCTTTGCAGGCTGAGACAAACCACCACAAGAATTTCCAGCCAAACCATGAGCTTGCCCCTTTCCTCTTCTCGGTTTGTTTCTTTGTTCTTACTTCTTTTCCCACGGACTCAACTTTCTTTCTACGCGAAGACTCGCGGCTCAAAACCGGTACATGTGTAATATATTGCCACCTTTGAGAAGATCCATATGCTTGAGCTGAGAAAACTTTATTTCCATGGTATCTATCTCTAAGAAAAGTTGTTTTGTACAACAATTTTCTCTCAGAATTGTCACTTGAGCTTGTCCTTGCACTGCTGCAACTGCTGCTCCTACTATTAGTGCTATTGCTTCGTGACGACCTGAGCGAGTCCTTGCTACTAATGCTGCTCGCTCTGCTTGTTGTACTACGAGAATTATCGATGATCCTATTGGCTGGTTGAATTGGAAAAGCATGTGGTAAGAGCCGGCCATTGAAGAACACATGGTCAGCCGGGGAGTTTTTGTAGGGGTCGCTAGAGGGTGAGTCCGGCGTGATAGATCCGAACTCAAAGTCGGAGTCTTGGTCTTGTGTAGGTGTGCTTGGAAATGAGAACATGTCACCTGAGCCACGACTCCTTCGCCGGCGATTCTCCATGGAGTTATGTGAGGGTTTGGTTAATTTGCATGGATGAGCTTGATATATATAGAAGGCTTGTGAGAATGTTGTGAATAAGTTGCTAGAGTTGGGGGTTTGGTTTGTGAGGGGACATGTGGAGTGATCTGGACTAATAAATTTAAGTACACAATATTTTTCACAACAAGGATGTGTTGTGTTTGATGTCGGATAAAAGTTGTGTTAGGTAAATATGTGAAAATGATTACAATTTACCACTTTAATATATTATAAAAAAAGATTGCATTTGTAACATTATTCGATTAGGGATTGTGAAAAATATTGCATCTGTAATATTTTCAAATGGAGGTGTGCACAAATAATTTTCCTTATTCGATGAGTCATGATATGTGCATATACCTAATTTACACCCTTAATACATACCTTCATTTTTTTTGTCATTTGTCTGTAATTTCAGGACCTTTACATCTGTAATTTCAACACTATTACATCACACATGATTTTGAAACATTATTATCTACAATTTCGTAAAATGTTTATAGTTTTAGGACATTCACATGTTTTGTTGGGAAAGTTTGAAGAGTCGTGGTGATGGAAATCATGAAGTCATTCTTGCCAACTCAACCTTAATTTTAACACATGGATGATGGTGTTGCAATTATATGCACAGTGCGGGATATTGCATGGAAGTGTGTTAAATGATGGAGCTGAAAGTCTATCATTCCAGTCAAACTCAAACCCCACATTGTAGATTTGGACCACCATGTGGTTGATCCAAGCACTAATCTTATCTTATTTTGTGGTGTGGCACTGTCGGGGCATAGTCTGTTTAATCATAAGGAAATTCGTGGACAAGAGGTGTAAGTATGTATTGTAAATTATAACTTTGCTTGTTTAATGGAGATTTTCTTTCCCTTAAGTCCTAACAGTACTTGTTTATATCTTATTTCGAAGCATTCCTCTTTCATCTTTGTCCACTTGCTTTTGTTTTATTGAAAGGGCACAGACACCAAAAAATACTCATCCATATAAAGCAAATAAGTGCTTTTTGAACGAGAGAGTTGGGGGATTGGGCCATACAACTCAAGTGTTAAGCCGTTTGGCTTTCACAAAATCAAGCAATGATGGGATCAGCATAGATTTCTTTGCATTGTGGAAGCAAAGGGCTCTCAAAGAATCGATCAAAGTTTATATAATTTGGTCAAAGACTTTTGGTTACTACAAAATAGGAGACAAAGCAGCTCTTAGAAAATTCTTTGGTCTCCCATTTGGGTTTTTGTGGAGGACCAACGGGCCCATTTAGCTCATGATGCCTCTGGGACCAATGCATTTGGTATTCTTCCTTAGGTAACACCCTTATTGTGCAACCTAGTAGGTCCATAATTAATGACCAACTTATCGAAATTCTAACTTCTTAATTTTTGATAACGCAACCCCATCTGATAAAATATTCACAATTGTCTTCTAAACTGATAGAGCTTCAATCACACGAAACCAAACTCAAAATTGAATATAACTAAGAATAAACAACATTTGGGTGCAAGTTGGTTTAGGTTGCACTCAAAACGAACTAGAATATAACTATGGAATTTGTTTGAATTATGCTTAAGTTAATACATAAGAGATTAAATTCACCATTTCCGATTACTTTATATTTTAGGGACAAGAAAAATACTAATTTATCATGGTATCAAATTGTGTAATTTTGAGTTTGAAATTTGGTTTCATTTTACATCTCATTTAAAGTTGAAAATTTGATGTGTTGAGCCCATTTGTTGAGTGGGGGAGACCGGCTCACACGTGAAGAGTGTTATAATAATTTTTTTTTTTGAATTAACGATAGAAACACATGCACACAATACATTAACTTTGTAAAAATGAGGACTCGAACCCACACCATTTAGGAGTGAGGTTTAAGGGAGGGGGGCTGCACCACTAGGCCAAATGCCTAGTGGGCAGGAGTGTTATAATAATTGTTAGTGATTGATTTCAACATTTCTTTATCACATTAAGCTTTAGAACAAGTGTCACTTTATCATAATTAAACCAATCCAAATAATAATAAAAAATTCAATTGGTTTGAAACCTAGGCATAGTCATCCCTTAGGTAACAATTATTTTCAATTAACCAGTTGTCATCAACACTTACTAATATACAACTTGACAAAAGTTAAAAAAAAAAAAAAAAACTATATAAGGAATCATTTTAACAATTATTGATAGCATACAAGGAACCTATTCTATGAGGCAAGTCTCGTCATGGTGCCTACATACAATTTAGGTTAAATTATACATATTAAGTTCCTAACTTTTAAGTCGTGTTTCAAAATAATCTCTATCTTTTTAAATGTTTCATATTAGTCTTTGAATTTCATCTCATATCTCAAAATGGTCCCTATCATTTTAAATGTTTCATTTTAGTGCTTATATTTTAAGTTTATGTAAAAAAAGTCATTGTCATTAACTGTTGGATATTTGGATAGAAAAATGTGATGGGAATTTTTGAAACATAGGGACATTTTTGTACTTACCAAGGGAGAGAGAGAGAGAGAGAGAGAGAGAGAGAGAGAGAGAGAGAGAGAGAGAGAGAGAGAGAGCACCTTAGAGTTTGAGGATAGAGTTTTCTCTATTGGGCTGGCTATAGGGAGGTGGGCCATTATCTCACTTAATTAGCTTTTCCTATCAAGAAAAACATATTTAAAATATCTCTTTGCATAAACCCCCAAGCTTGGATTTCAGTGATGGACTTTCTCACATGGGTTTTATTTTGGGCTCAAACATAGCCCAATACCAACAAAATCAATCAGTCCATGGATCATTCGAGCTTTTTATTTATTTATTTATTTATTTTTTATGAGTGGATCATTCAAGCTTCTTAACAACCCTGCTTTTACCCTCCTCTTTTTTGCTGAACAACACCGCAAATCATGGCCATAGTTGAAAAAGGACAAGGAAGAAAAGAAAAAAGACAAGATAAAAAAGAAAGAAAAGAAAAGGTAGTGGTAATAGCAAAAGACTTTTGTATATTTTATTAGAAAGAATGAATTTTTAATATTAAAATAATAAAAAATATAAAATATTTTAAAAGTTGTCTTTTTATTATTTTAATATTAAAATTTCATTATTCTCCATCAAATATATAATAAAGCTACCGATATAACAATTTCATAACAATTTTACAACTATACGAGAAGTCAAACTATGAATAATAAATCATAAAGTAATGCAAGTGGTGAGTTCAAATAAGAATTAACAAAAACCAATAACTCAGCATTATTGTGAAATACTTACGAAATTATTGTCTCTATAGTACTGCTCTAAAATATAAGTATTTAATACTTCCTTTATTAAAACAAAAAAAAAAGAGGGTAAAACATTATTTTCGTCCTTAACTTGGTATGAAATTCGAATTTCATACTTAAACTTTAAAAAGTTCATTTTTTCATCCCTCAACATGAAGGATAAGGTTTGGTTACAAATTAGTTTGTAACCCATTTGTTACAACTCACTATGTGGTAGCTTATAAGACCATCCACATGTATTATTTAAAGAAATCACATGACTTATTAAATAGGTTACGTGACTAAAATACAAGTGGATGATTTTATTAGTTGACACGTAGTGGGTTGTAATGAGCTGGCTATAAACTGATTTGTAACCAATCTTTGTCCCAACATGAATATGTAGTGCTGAATTATACTTTTTTAAAGACGAAATTATTGTTTAAAAAGAACTTTTTAAAGTTTAAGGATGAAAACCGAACTTCATACAAAATTTAGAGACGAAAACATTACTTTATAAAATAAAGGCCAAATTGCATAATCACCCCCTAGGGTTTGGTTCAATTGCAAGCAGACCCCCTGGGGTTTTGATTTTACAATATAATCACCTGGGGTTTTAAAATTGGTGAAATTGACCCCTCTAAGTATATTTTTTTTATCAATTTTGCTAACAAAATTTGTCATATGCTTTGCATGTGACCACTTTATAATAAAAAATTCATTATTATAAACCCAAGTACAATGCATATGACAAATTTTATTAGCAAAATTAACAAAAGATATACTTAGAGGGGTCAATTTTACTAATTTTAAAACTCTAGGTGGTTATATTGCAAAATTAAAACCCTAGGGGGTCTATTTGTAACTGAATCAAACCCCAGGGGTGATTATGCATTTTAGCCTAAAATAAAAAAAATTCTTTAATGCTACTATGTGACAACTCATAAGATCATCTACATATATTTTTAGTCATATGATCTATTTAATAAATTATATGACTTGTGTAAATAATACATGTAAATGATCTTATAAGTTATTATATAATGGGTTATTGCAAGAGGACTACAAACCGACTTTGTTCCAGAGTAGAAAAGGAAAAAAAGAGATAAGTGGTGGCGGGAACGCGTCATGCGGCATTATGATTGGTGGAAAAAAAAACAGAGAAGAGAAAATCAGTGGGGGCGTGTCAACAGGACTTGTATCCTCATCTATAACACATCACACCTGTCCTTCTCTTTCATTAACTCTTTCTCTCTCTCTCTCTGTGGACTTTTCCTCGTCTCTCTCTTCTTGAGTCTTTGCCCACTGTGTTTTTCTTTTTTGGGCTTCAATTTTCAATAGTATTAAACTTTACTCATTATATTACCAAGATAAACCATGACCGGCAAAGAAATCCTCCTCAAGATGAAGGTACGTGTAACAAGTTTGTTAGGTAGTTAGTTAGTTAGTTATTCACATGTTCTTTTCTGGGTTTTTTTTTTTATGTTTTCAAGTTTGTGTTTTTTTTTTGGGGGTCAATGACCCATTGACTTACTGCTTCTTGGCTGTCCGTACAATCTGTTTGATTTGATTTACATTTTGTGGTGGTGAGAGTTGTTTGAATTTCATATCAAACACAAAACTTGACACTGACCCAGTTCTTTAAACTTTATGTTGAGTTCATTTTGTGTTATTATGATGGATTTGTTAAGGATTTCAGGAATGGATTATGGATCCAATCCCCACTTTCTTTATTGGTCTGTTTGGATGGGGTAGATTTGGACTCATGGATTTGGATTTGAGGGTCCAAATCCAAATTCTTTGTTTGGATAACTTAAAACCATTAGGATTTGGATTTAGGCCAAATCCATCCAGGATTTTAAAAGCCCAAATCCATGGATTTCAAATGACTTCTTAGGATAGGAATTTCACAAATCCTCTTATTAGATGCCAACATTCAAAATAAATAAAATATCATTAGAACCTTTAAAATATATCTAAAGGCTCTAAAATGATTAAAATGCCCACAAAATACCAAATGACCAAAAAAAACCTTCTAAAAGACCGAAATAACCCAAAAATCTCCAAAATGACCAAAATACCCACAAAACTACCAACATGATAAAAAAAAAAAAAAAAAAAATACTCATGGCCAATACCCTAAAATGACCGAAGTAAACTCAAAAAATAAAAAATGGCCAAAATAATCCCCAAAATGCACTCTGAACACCTAAAATAACCAAAATACATACGGAACCCCTAAAATGATAAAAATAACCCTGAAAACTTCAAAATGACCAAAATAACCTTAGAAACACCGTAATGACTAAAATAATACTGAACTCTTAAAATGACCAAAATAATCTCGAAAACTCCAATATGACCAATATAACCTCGAAAACACCATTACGACCAAAATAACCTTAAAACTCCAAAATGACCAAAATAACTCTGAAAACTCCAAAATAACCAAAATAACATGGAACTCCAAAAATAACCAAGATAACCCTAAAAACTCTAATATGACCAATTTAACCCCAGAAAACACCATAGTAATTAAATACACTCAAAACTCCTAAAACGACCAAAATATCAATAAACCACCAAAATAACTCTGAAAACTCCAATGTGACCAAAATTACCCAAGAAACACCATAATGACCAACATGCACACAAAACTCTTAAAATGACAAAAATAACCTCGAAAACTCCAAAATGAACAAAATAACCCCGAAACACAATAATGACCAAAATAATCCCGAAACACAAATATGACCAAAATAACACCAAACCCATAAAATGACCAAAATAACCTCAAAAATTGAAATATGACCAAAATAACCCGTAAACACCATAATGACCAAAATAACCCCGAAAACTTCAAAATGACCAAAATAATATCAAAACCCTATAATGAACAAGATAACTCTAAAAACTCCAATATAACCAAATTAACCCCAGAAACATCATAATTACCAAAATACACTAGGAACCCCTAAAATGACCAAATAACTCCTGAAAACTACAAAATGACCTCGGAAACACCATAATGACCAAAATAACACTGAACCCTTAAAATGACAAAAATAACCCCCAAAACTCTAAGATGACCAAAATAACACCGGAAATACCATAATGACCAAAATAAACCCGAAACACTAAAAAACCCTAAAATAACCCAAATAACCCGGAAAATTCCAGAATTACCAAAATAATCCTGGAAACACTATCATAACCAAAATACACTATGAATCTCTAAAATAACCAAGATAACCCCAAAAGCTCCAATATGACCAAAATAATCCCGAAAACTCCATAATGACCAAATACACTTGGAACCCTTAAAATGACCAAAATAACCTCGAAAACTCCAATATATGTTTTTGATTTATTTTTTATTTTGGTGATTTTAGAGGTATTTTGATCATTTTAGAGGTTTAAGGGGTATTTTGGTTGTTTGAGAGTTTTCAAGGTTATTTTTGTGATTTTAGGGGTATTTTGTTTTTTTCGCGATATTATGATTATTTTTTTAGGTTTTGGGGTTATATTGGCCATTTTGAAAATTTTAGGGGAATTCTGATCATTTTAGAGGTTTCAAGGATATTTTGATCATTTTAGAGGTTTTGAGGTTATTTTGGTTATTTTGGTCATTTTGATGATTTTATGTTTTTGGTCACTTTTAGGTAGTTTGGTTATTTTAGTGGTATTTTGATCATTTTAGTGGTTCAGGGGGTATTTTGGTTGTTTTAGAGTTTTGCGAGGTTATTTTGGTGATTTTAGGGGTATTTTGGTCTTTTCGAGGTATTATGATCATTTTTTTAGGTTTTGGGTTTGTTTTGGCCATTTTGAAGATTTTTGGGGTATTCTAGTCATTTTAGAGCTTTCGAGAATATTTTGATCATTTTAAAGGTTTTTGGGTTATTTTGGTCATTTTGATGATTTTATGTTGTGGGTCAATTTTAGGTATTTTCATAATTTTAGAGGTATTTTGATCATTTTAGTGGTTTAGGGGGTATTTTGGTTGTTTTAGAGGTTTTGGGGTTATTTAATGATTTTAGGGGTAATTTGGTTATTTTGGTGTTTGATGGGCATTTTGGCCATTTTTTACTTTTCAGGATTGTTTTGACTATCTTGGTGATTTTAGGGGTATTTTGGTCATTTTACAGGTTATTGGGGATTTTTTTTTTTTTTTTTGTTTTTTTGTCATTTTAGAAGTTTCGTGGTTATTTTGATCATTTTGGTGATTTTATATATTTGGTCAATTTATAGGTATTTTAGTGATTTTAGAGGCATTTTGATCAAAAAAATAAGTTTAGGGGGGTATTTTGGTTGTTTTAGAGGTTTTAATATTATTTTGATGATTTTAGGGATATTTTGGTCATCTTGGTGTTTTTGGGGGTATTTTGGTCATTTTTTACTTTTCGGGGTTGTTTTGAGGATTTTAGTGATTTTAGGGGTATTTTGGTCATTTTAGAGGTTTTGGAGAATTTTTTTTATTTATTTTAGAGGTTTTGGGGTTATTTTGGTCATTTTGGTGATTTTATGTATTTTGGTCAATTTATGGGTTTCAAAATTCTAAATTTCAAATCCTCCCTTGTATAAATGGATCCAAACAAGAAATTTTAAAATCAATGGATTTGAAATCAAGGCATTTCAAATCTATTGATTTAAAATCCAAATCCAAATCCAAATCCAAATCCAAGTATCCAAACACAACCTATGGGTTTGGAATGAATGTATTTTATCATCTGGGTAGTAATATTTATGAACTAACTACTGAATGTGTAAAAAATGTAATGCTTTAGATCACCAAAATTTTACATCAGTAATGTCCAATGCGTTCTATTAGGTTACACTGACATTTGAGATCATGAAATTATTAAGAGAAGATAGTTTTTCTTACAAGGCTACTATTCGTTCTGAGGCCAATTATCTTAAATCCTATAGTTTTAGAAGTTTTAAATTAACCCTTTAAGACTGTTACAAATCTAACCTTATAATTTTGCTAGTTTGTAATAGAATCATGGATATAAACCCTGAACATTTTGGGATTGATTTGGGGGTTTGATTTTTCGGATTTGATTGAGGATTTAAATTGATATGATTTTAATGAAACTCGTAACCTGTTGTGAAACAGATTATGAGACTTTCCATGATTATAAAAAAAAAAATCCAAGTGTAGAAAATAACCTTTGTTATGGATTAACTTTAAGAGGTTGGCCTAGTGATTCCTAAGACACTCATGAGGTTTTGGATTTGAAACATTTGGCCAGCATCTTGGGGCCACTCCCAAAGGATTCCTCCCTGTGATTACTTGGTGTGTGTGGGGTGTGTAGTCCTCCTTGTGATTACTTGGTGTGTGTGATGTGGGAGACTACACACACCAGGGGAATAGTGAGGTGCTCTGGGAGCTCTGGAAACCCTCGTTAGCAACAACAAAAAAATACTTTGTTATACCTCTTATTGTTTTATTTGAAATATTTATGCGTTAGGTTAGATGATATGCTCTTTTTTCATTTGAATAAAAAAAGCATTCCCATCTACATTGCATTTCCCACATTGCTTCTTGCTTACTCACATGAATTGAAGACACCTAAGAAATCCTAACAAATTAAAACCCATTATAGAGATCTCTAACAGCGTTGGATTGGGCAATCATGCATGTGTGCGCGCATGCTATTTTGTATTTACATATATGTGTGTGCGTGTATGTGCTCACGCATGTGAGTGCGTATGTGGATGTGTGTGGATGGATAGAAATATGTGCCATGGTTAGTCATATACTCATAGCTTCTATATCTTAAGTTTTACTGCAGGATTATGATTGAACAGCATGAAAACAGCAGAAGCATCATTATGTCTATTATTCTGCCACTCTTTTCTTGTAGTGTAATACTATATGCTAGACATGACTAAATAACAAGGCTTTTTTCTCGAAGACTTACTGTTAACTGTGAGCATCTTTGGTAGTCTAGTTCCGTATTTCATTTCAGGCTCTGTAAAACAGATTCTGGCAGAGGAAATGGTTATATAATTTCATAGTCTGTAAAATGGAAAATGTATTTGGACATCCAATACCATGTTTTAGTGGATGTTTCTGCCAGTCCATGTCTATCACTATTGCAGAAATTAACATGTAAAGTTAGCTCAGATGCTGTGCATCATTGAGTTAAAATATTGTTATTTATATAAATTTTCTTAGATTTTTAGTTTGGAAGAGGTTGTCAGCTTGAAGGAATGGAGGCTCAACTGCCATCTTTATGTGGAGGTCTTCTGGTAGCGATATGGGGCAAGTAACATTTGCTTAGTCTTGCACTTAGAATAGTAACAAGTAACAACCAATGGTGAATCAGAGTTGCATTGGGTTAAGGTCTTAGCTTTTTATATTTGATATGTAGCCACAAAATGCTTAAACTTATTTTAGAAATGCAGATTGCTGAGGTATGTTGTCTGGACCAAGGTAAGTTACTGGTCCGAAGAATTTTGCAAGAAGCTTTATTAACTCTCTCTCTCTCTATCACAGACACACAAGCACACAAGGTTGCTTTTATTTATCTTTACAAGATACCTCCCAAACATAATACAACATTCATATAATAAACACAAGGAAGACTTGTTCTCAATGACTGATCCCTCCATGCCTTACAGTTCGGTTATTCCACTTCCTTTAAGTTGCCCAATATAAGACGAAGTACTTGTAAAGTAGATTGCAATTAGAATTCTTGCAATTAGACTTCTAGAATGATGATTATTGTTTAGCGTGCTTATGGTTTATTTAGCCTTTTGAAATAGTTTACTCTCATGTCCTTCACAAAAGCATTTGCCTTTGGACTGACCATTGTGACTATATTTATTGCAGGAAAAGGTTGGGTTAGGTTCATCGGATGCCGACTCTGGAAAAGGAAAGAGCAAGATGTCAAAGCATGTAACACATGGCTTTCACTTGGTAAAGGGAAAATCGCATCATGCCATGGAAGATTATGTCGTTGCACGGTTTAAGCCAGTTGATGAACACGAGCTTGGTCTGTTTGCAATCTTTGATGGCCATTTGAGCCATGACGTACCTGATTATCTGAGGACTCATTTGTTTGACAATATTTTAAAGGAGGTAATGCATGCAGTTGAAAGACTTGTTTCCTTTTCACTCCCTATATATATGGTATAAATTTTTTGTATATATCAATATCTTAATTTTTTTCACTGTTTCCTCGAAGTAGGATGACTTCTGGACAGAACCAGAGAAAGCAGTCAGGAGAGCTTATCGCATAACTGATACTAAAATTTTGGAAAAAGCAGTTGATTTTGGCAAAGGTGGTTCAACTGCAGTTACAGCAATATTGATTAATTGCCAAAAGCTGGTAGTAGCAAATGTTGGGGATTCTCGAGCTGTTATCTGTAAGAATGGCGTGGCCAAACAACTATCTGTTGATCATGAGCCAAGCGTGGAAAGGGAGAGCATTGAGGAGAGGGGTGGTTTTGTATCAAACTTTCCAGGTAACTAGATTCTTGCAATACAAGGTACTGTTGATCTGGGATGAAATTTTTTCGATGCCAAATGAAAATGATATCATTCTACCGTGAGCTTATTTTGATTTGGATGCCTTTGATGTGGTCCACTTTGTGCATTTTACTTGATCATGAAACTTATATTATCCTCTTCACACTTTTTGTGGTGTCGAATTGCTCCATTTATAAATGTAGTTGAGATTCATTTGTTAGATACACTAGCATGGTTACAAGCAATCCAACTAAAGTTGATGGAACTCTGAAAAATATTTGCACTTTCTGACCTTTACTATAGCGCCGTTAGCTACAATTGTTGAGATTAATTACCAGTCCCAATAATATTGATGTCTCCAGCAGTTTCCTACTCAGTGCAATGTTTTCTTTTCATCTATTTTGGTATCAAGATTACAACTCTGAATGAATTCAGGCGATGTCCCACGAGTTGATGGGCAATTGGCGGTGGCAAGGGCATTTGGTGACAAGAGCCTGAAGAAACACCTGAGTTCAGAACCCGATATATCTGTGGAGTTTATAGAAAATGACACAGAGTTTGTTATCCTGGCAAGTGATGGATTATGGAAGGTTGGTTTTGTTATCTTTTCTGGTCATGCTACCTCTTATTCATATGTCTACTTATGTTTTATAGTACATGTTAGAATAATGGTTAAATGATTAAATTTATCATTTCCTATCAACTTAAGCTTTTGAGACAATCAGTAATTTATCATCTTATTAGAGTAGGTGGTTGTAGGTTGGAACCCTGTCTCCACTCTTCCTCCGATTTAAATAGTTAAAAATCTTACATGTTAGGATCCATTCATTAAGGAGGAGCCTAAGCCCACACATGAGGGGAAGTGTTAGAGAAATGGTTAAATGATTAAATTTACCATTTCCTATCAGTTTAAGTTTTCGGGACAATCGGTAATTTATTAGTATACATTGCATAGAAATGGAGAAAATCGAAACGCAAACATAGTACACAAGATTCTTTTATTTCCATTGAACTTTTTTTTTGTCTTTTAAATTGTTTTGTATTTCTAATGGACTAGAATCTGTTGCTCAATCTGGTGCTAGGTAATGTCGAACCAAGAAGCAACAGATTGCATCAGGCAAATCAAGGATGCCAGAGCAGCAGCAAAGCACCTTACTGATGAGGCACTTAATAGGAAGAGCACGGATGATATTTCCTGCATAGTTGTAAGATTTCAGTGAACTAAGGATTGCTCTCCTGCATAGTTTTAAGATTTCAATGAACGAAGGATTGCTCTCCATGCTTTTGTTTGGTAAAAATCACTGTTTCAAGTGATGTTTAGACATCCCTGGTGTGGAAATAAAACTGATGCCCTATCTTGTGCCATATTAAAGGCTTTTTGTTTTTTGTTTTTTGTTTTTTCTCTGTATCAATGTCAAATATGCAAGCAAATTGTGACAGAACAGAACTGCAGTATTTTATTAGTTGTGGAAAATATTAGTATTCCTCCGTTTCTTTTGGAGTTTAACTATTTAATACCCGTGAAATTCAAGCTCACAAAATAATATTGGAACAAGGGGAAAAAAAAAGTAAATGAATTTCCAGATGGAAAAGTTGGAGAAATGTTATTGTTACTGGTTCTTTGGAATTGTAAAAAGAATCACTTCTGCTTGAGAATGCAACTTGCTCTACTGGTCAAAATGGACTAACAGCAAATGCAATGTAAAACAAGCTGGGACCAAAAAGTATCTTATATATAGAGTATCAGTGTATGCAACACCCTTTTCATATCTATGGTTCTTATCACTTACACACATGGGCTATAGTATTTGAGAGTAATGTTACATATACTCTTACATAAAATACCATCTCAGTTGGGATATTTGAGAGTAATTTTACATATACTCGTCACATAACTCCATTAATTGGATGTTTGTATATTTACAGATCTATGCATATTTAGAGTCTCTCTAATTCTTTAGAAGTTCCTTGTTTATTGTTGCAATTTGTTGCGGTTTTTTCAAGTGTTTGAGAAAAATATTTTCTGTTGTGTTCTGGGATGAGAAAGAGGAACTCGGGACTGTTTTTTGAGTATTAGAAACGTAAAGAAGTAGCTAAATAATAAATCCCCGAAGCAATTTTCAGTGTTCAGGCTTAAACAAAATCTAGAATGTAAAAATATGTACAACATGATGGCAACAAATCAATTGATTATCTATCGATGCAATTAGCACAAGGAGGAGGTGAATATTAGTATAAATGCATGGATTACGTTAACTAGTTGCTATTTATAATTTAAAGAAATAGCCCTTTAAAATTTTGTCTAAAAGAATACCATCCCAAAGGAGACTCAAATGGAATTTGCTATAGTGACAAAGATAACTTGTGCGAATATATATATATATATAAAATAACATTCAAGCAATTTCGTATGATCAGGGAAAAGTGATTTTCCACGTGTTGAATACAAATATTTTATGATCACTTTTTGATTCCACTTTGAATACCCAATATTTTACCCTTTTTGTACCCACCCATATTCCACTTTATTTCATAAAATAACTAAGATTTCTTTAAAATGGAAACAAATCCAACACAATTTGAACGTGTTAACAAAAACGTTTATAGTTGGTGGAGTATAGAGTGAAACACAAAAAGTTGGGATAGAGGATATTCATTCCTAAGTGATCCCACATATACATACACACATATCTCTTATACATCAAAAGCAAAAATGATTCATCAATCATGGGTGGGGTGGGTGCAATCAACAACGTTATTTACGTGCGTGATCAATAGAAGATGGGTGGTCAAAACTCACGTATATAATAACCATTTATACTAGAGAAAATCTTAACCATCTTCACTACCATTGATTTTTCGAGCAACAAGTTCCATGGAAAAATTCCAAAAGTACTTGGAACGCTTAAGTTTCTTCAAGTGCTCAACCTTTCGCATAATAGCTTTACCGGCCATATCCCATCATCGTTGGCCAATTTGTCAGAACTTGAATCCTTAGACCTCTCTTCTTTTTTTTTTTTTTTGAAATTTTTAATTTTTTTTTTTTTTTAATTTTTTTTTTGAAAAGGAGAGATTCCAATGCAATTGACAAGTTTAACATTTTTGGCTGCATTAAATCTTTCGCAAAACCAGCTTGTGGGACCCATACCTCAAGGCAAACAATTTGCTACATTTGAAAACAACTCTTACGGTGAGAACTTGGGATTGTGTGGATTTCCATTATCAAAGAAATGTAGCAACGATGAGCCGCTACCACCATCACTGCCACCTCTATTCCAAGAAGACAACCATTTGATGTTTACAAGTGGATTCGGTTGGAAGGCTGTGTTATTGGGGTATGGATGTGGATTTGTTTTTGGATTAGCTATGGGGTATCTTGTGTTTAAAATTGGAAAATCCCAACGTCTTTTAAGGTTGATCGAAGAAAAACGGCACAGAGAGGGGAGAATACCTAACAATCAATGATCTAGAAAAGGAAGAAATTACTGCATTTAAAGAATGCTTCTAGGTGAGTGTGAAAAAAAAAAGTGAGGAGTGAGAGAATGAGGGTTAGAAAAATAAGTTTATATATAAAAACCCTAGGGGCAGTTTTGTAAATATATGCGGGGCGGGTCGGGGTGGGTCAGTTACTATCCGTTCCCGCCCCGCCCCGCGGGTCGGGGCAAATTTTTTAACCCGTAACCGCCCCGTCACCTCTACGGGGCGGGTAAAACCCGTGCGGGGCGGGGCGGGTCAGTGCGGGTTGGGTCGGAGCGGGTCAAAATTGCCATCCCTAATACGAAGGGAATGCTATCCTTGTATGAAGCATCATTCCTTTCGATAGAAGGTGAAAATATATTAGACGAAGCAAGAGATTTCTCAGCCAAACATCTAGAAGAATATGTTAAGCAGAATAAAGATAAAAATCTTTCTGCAACAGTAAGCCATGCCTTGGAGATTCCACTACATTGGAGGATGCTTAGGTTGGAAGCAAGGTGGTTCATTGAGATTTATAGGAGAAGAGAAGACATGAACCCTATCTTGCTTGAGCTTGCAGAATTGGATTTCAACATGGTACAAGCAACCCACCAAGAAGATTTAAAACAAGTGTCAAGGTTGGCAACATGAGAAAATAAAAATAAAATATGTTATAACCTAAAATTTTAAGAAAGTTTAATTTAAATAATTCTAACACTGATATATTTCTTTGATTCATACAAAGGTGGTGGAAGAGCACAGGCCTTGGAGAGAAGTTGAGCTTTGCGAGGAATAGACTGATGGAGAATTTCTTATGGACAGTAGGAATAACATTTCAGCCACAGTTTGGATATTGTAGGCGAATGTTAACAAAGGTCAATGCACTGATAACAACAATAGATGATGTTTATGATGTATATGGCACTTTGGATGAACTTGAGCTTTTCACGGATGCTGTTGAAAGGTTAGTATTTAATTAACACTACACCTTAAATGCTTCGTTTGGTTGTCATTGACATGAAAACTTAAGTGTATCTTTTTGACTCCAGATGGGATATCAATGCAATGGATCAACTTCCAGATTATATGAAAATATGTTTCCTTGCTCTCCACAATTCTGTTAATGAAATGGCTTTTGATACCCTTAAGGAACAAGAGTTCCACATTATTCAATACCTTAAAAAAGTGGTATAAACTTGACTTCTAAATTCATCAATATTTTCTTGTCAAACATATTATGTGTTATTCTATCTCTAATTCATTATTCCATTATAAATTTTTCAGTGGGCAGATTTATGTAGATCTTATTTGTTGGGGGCAAAGTGGTACTACACAGAATATACACCAACCCTTCAAGAATACATTGAGAATGCATGGATTTCAATATCAGCACCAACTATACTAGTGCATGGTTATTTTTTTGTCACAAATCCAATAACAAAGGAACCCTTGGTTTCCTTGGAAGAGTACCCCAACATAATCCGTTGGTCATCTTTGATTTTACGACTTGGAGATGATCTTGGAACTTCTTCGGTACTATGCAAACCACACTATCCTAATAGTTCCATCATGAATGCTTTCAACTAATATTCTACACAATCATAGACTAACATCCTTATAATTTGTCTTCTGTGGAAACTCAGGATGAGTTAGAGAGAGGTGATGTTCCTAAATCAATTCAGTGTTACATGAATGAAACTAGTGCTAGTGAAAAAGACGCCCGTGAGTACATAAGGTGTTTGATTATGGTGACGTGGAAGAAGATGAATGAGGAACGAGCTACAACTTCTCCCTTCAGTCAAACATTTATTGAAATTGCAATGAACCTTGCAAGGATGGGCCAATGCATGTACCAATATGGAGACGGGCATGGTATTGTTGACCGTGAAACTAAGGACCGCATCTTATCATTACTTATTAAGCCCATTCCATTAAATTGAAATCAACACAAAAATAGTTGATATGTAAGGGCACAAATTCGAAGTTAATGAATACAATTTTTAAGAATGTAACAGTCAAAGTTTTTTTTGCTCTTTTCCTTATTATTATTATTATTATTTTGAATATAGATGTCACTACAACAAAATATACCTATTACAACAAAAGTGATTATTGTGGTAATACACCTGCTATTACATCATTTCAATATGACAATGTGGTAATATAACACCTAAAAAAGTTGTATAACTTTATTGCAACGAA
>OU015765.1:32461147-32471147 GCA_907173295.1 Fagus sylvatica
TTTTTGGAAAAACGAATTCGAGAGGGCTTTTGAGGCAAAATTGAGCAAAGTTTTCGTCCGGAACAATTTTGCCCCCGAACCACCATATAGCCAATTAGCCCAGAAAAGAGGTATGGGGCCGGTTTCATCAAAAAATTCCAACCGAAAACGTGTTTTTTAGGATGGACGAAACTTCACTCCGGGACACTTTTGCCCCAATCGTGCCATCTAGTCCGTTTGGCCAAGAAAATAGGTGAGGTGCGATTTAGTACAAAAATTCAAACCGAAAACGTGTTTTTGGAAAAACGAATTCGAGAGGGCTTTTGAGGCAAAATTGAGCAAAGTTTTCGTCCGGAACAATTTTGCCCCCGAACCCACCATATAGCCAATTAGGCCCAGAAAAGAGGTATGGGCCGGTTTCATCAAAAAATTCCAACCGAAAACTTGTTTTTTAGGATGTACGAAACTTCTCCCCGGGACACTTTTGCCCCCAATCGTGCCATCTAGTCCGTTTGGCCAAGAAAATAGGTGAGGTGCTTTTTAGTACAAAAATTCAAACCGAAAACGTGTTTTTTGGAAAAACGAATTCGAGAGGGCTTTTGAGGCAAAATTGAGCAAAGTTTTTGTCCGGAACAATTTTGCCCCCGAACCCACCATATAGCCAATTAGGACCAGAAAAGAGGTATGGGGCCGGTTTCATCAAAAAATTCCAACCGAAAACGTGTTTTTTAGGATGGACGAAACTTCACCCGGGACACTTTTGCCCCCAATCGTGCCATCTAGTCCGTTTGGCCAAGAAAATAGGTGAGGTGCGATTTAGTACAAAAATTCAAACCGAAAACGTGTTTTTTGGAAAAACGAATTCGAGAGGGCTTTTGAGGCAAAATTGAGCAAAGTTTTCGTCCGGAACAATTTTGCCCCCGAACCCACCATATAGCCAATTAGGCCCAGAAAAGAGGTATGGGGCCGGTTTCATCAAAAAATTCCAACCGAAAACGTGTTTTTTGGATGGACGAAACTTCACTCCGGGACACTTTTGCCCCCAATCGTGCCATCTAGTCCGTTTGGCCAAGAAAATAGGTGAGGTGCGATTTAGTACAAAAATCAAACCGAAAACGTGTTTTTTGGAAAAACGAATTCGAGAGGGCTTTTGAGGCAAAATTGAGCAAAGTTTTCGTCCGGAACAATTTTGCCCCCGAACCCACCATATAGCCAATTAGGCCCAGAAAAGAGGTATGGGGCCGGTTTCATCAAAAAATTCCAACCGAAAACGTGTTTTTTAGGATGGACGAAACTTCACCCGGGACACTTTTGCCCCCAATCGTGCCATCTAGTCCGTTTGGCCAAGAAAATAGGTGAGGTGCGATTTAGTACAAAAATTCAAACCGAAAACGTGTTTTTTGGAAAAACGAATTCGAGAGGGCTTTTGAGGCAAAATTGAGCAAAGTTTTCGTCCGGAACAATTTTGCCCCCGAACCCACCATATAGCCAATTAGGCCCAGAAAAGAGGTATGGGGCGGTTTCATCAAAAAATTCCAACCGAAAACGTGTTTTTTAGGATGGACGAAACTTCACTCCGGGACACTTTTGCCCCCAATCGTGCCATCTAGTCCGTTTGGCCAAGAAAATAGGTGGGTGCGATTTAGTAACAAAATTCAAACCGAAAACGTGTTTTTTAGAAAAACGAATTCGAGAGGGCTTTTGAGGCAAAATTGAGCAAAGTTTTCGTCCGGAACAATTTTGCCCCCGAACCCACCATATAGCCAATTAGGCCCAGAAAAGAGGTATGGGGCCGGTTTCATCAAAAAATTCCAACCGAAAACGTGTTTTTTAGGATGGACGAAACTTCACTCCGGGACACTTTTGCCCCCAATCGTGCCATCTAGTCCGTTTGGCCAAGAAAATAGGTGAGGTGCGATTTAGTACAAAAATTCAAACCGAAAACGTGTTTTGAAAAACGAATTCGAGAGGGCTTTTGAGGCAAAATTGAGCAAAGTTTTCGTCCGGAACAATTTTGCCCCCGAACCCACCATATAGCCAATTAGGCCCAGAAAAGAGGTATGGGGCCGGTTTCATCAAAAAATTCCAACCGAAAACGTGTTTTTTAGGATGGACGAAACTTCACTCCGGGACACTTTTGCCCCCAATCGTGCCATCTAGTCCGTTTGGCCAAGAAAATAGGTGAGGTGCGATTTAGTACAAAAATTCAAACCGAAAACGTGTTTTTTGGAAAAACGAATTCGAGAGGGCTTTTGAGGCAAAATTGAGCAAAGTTTTCGTCCGGAACAATTTTGCCCCCGAACCCACCATATAGCCAATTAGGCCCAGAAAAGAGGTATGGGGCCGGTTTCATCAAAAAATTCCAACCGAAAACGTGTTTTTTAGGATGGACGAAACTTCACTCCGGGACACTTTTGCCCCCAATCGTGCCATCTAGTCCGTTTGGCCAAGAAAATAGGTGAGGTGCGATTTAGTACAAAAATTCAAACCGAAAACGTGTTTTTTAGGAAAAACGAATTCGAGAGGGCTTTTGAGGCAAAATTGAGCAAAGTTTTCGTCCGGAACAATTTTGCCCCCGAACCCACCATATAGCCAATTAGGCCCAGAAAAGAGGTATGGGGCCGGTTTCATCAAAAAATTCCAACCGAAAACGTGTTTTTTAGGATGGACGAAACTTCACTCCGGGACACTTTTGCCCCCAATCGTGCCATCTAGTCCGTTTGGCCAAGAAAATAGGTGAGGTGCGATTTAGTACAAAAATTCAAACCGAAAACGTGTTTTTTGGAAAAACGAATTCGAGAGGGCTTTTGAGGCAAAATTGAGCAAAGTTTTCGTCCGGAACAATTTTGCCCCCGAACCCACCATATAGCCAATTAGGCCCAGAAAAGAGGTATGGGGCCGGTTTCATCAAAAAATTCCAACCGAAAACGTGTTTTTTAGGATGGACGAAACTTCACTCCGGGACACTTTTGCCCCCAATCGTGCCATCTAGTCCGTTTGGCCAAGAAAATAGGTGAGGTGCGATTTAGTACAAAAATTCAAACCGAAAACGTGTTTTTTGGAAAAACGAATTCGAGAGGGCTTTTGAGGCAAAATTGAGCAAAGTTTTCGTCCGGAACAATTTTGCCCCCGAACGCACCATATAGCCAATTAGGCCAGAAAAGAGGTATGGGGCCGGTTTCATCAAAAAATTCCAACCGAAAACGTGTTTTTTAGGATGGACGAAACTTCACTCCGGGACACTTTTGCCCCCAATCGTGCCATCTAGTCCGTTTGGCCAAGAAAATAGGTGAGGTGCGATTTAGTACAAAAATTCAAACCGAAAACGTGTTTTTGGAAAAACGAATTCGAGAGGGCTTTTGAGGCAAAATTGAGCAAAGTTTTCGTCCGGAACAATTTTGCCCCCGAACCCACCATATAGCCAATTAGGCCCAGAAAAGAGGTATGGGGCCGGTTTCATCAAAAAATTCCAAACGAAAACGTGTTTTTTAGGATGGACGAAACTTCACTCCGGGACACTTTTGCCCCCAATCGTGCCATCTAGTCCGTTTGGCCAAGAAAATAGGTGAGGTGCGATTTAGTACAAAAATTCAAACCGAAAACGTGTTTTTTGGAAAAACGAATTCGAGAGGGCTTTTGAGGCAAAATTGAGCAAAGTTTTCGTCCGGAACAATTTTGCCCCCGAACCCACCATATAGCCAATTAGGCCCAGAAAAGAGGTATGGGGCCGGTTTCATCAAAAAATTCCAACCGAAAACGTGTTTTTTAGGATGGACGAAACTTCACTCCGGGACACTTTTGCCCCCAATCGTGCCATCTAGTCCGTTTGGCCAAGAAAATAGGTGAGGTGCGATTTAGTACAAAAATTCAAACCGAAAACGTGTTTTTTGGAAAAACGAATTCGAGAGGGCTTTTGAGGCAAAATTGAGCAAAGTTTTCGTCCGGAACAATTTTGCCCCCGAACCCACCATATAGCCAATTAGGCCCAGAAAAGAGGTATGGGGCCGGTTTCATTAAAAAATTCCAACCGAAAACGTGTTTTTTAGGATGGACGAAACTTCACCCGGGACACTTTTGCCCCCAATCGTGCCATCTAGTCCGTTTGGCCAAGAAAATAGGTGGGTGCGATTTAGTACAAAAATTCAAACCGAAAACGTGTTTTTTGGAAAAACGAATTCGAGAGGGCTTTTGAGGCAAAATTGAGCAAAGTTTTCGTCCGAACAATTTTGCCCCCGAACCCACCATATAGCCAATTAGGCCCAGAAAAGAGGTATGGGGCCGGTTTCATCAAAAAATTCCAACCGAAAACGTGTTTTTTAGGATGGACGAAACTTCACTCCGGGACACTTTTGCCCCCAATCGTGCCATCTAGTCCGTTTGGCCAAGAAAATAGGTGAGGTGCGATTTAGTACAAAAATTCAAACCGAAAACGTGTTTTTTGGAAAAACGAATTCGAGAGGGCTTTTGAGGCAAAATTGAGCAAAGTTTTCGTCCGGAACAATTTTGCCCCCGAACCCACCATATAGCCAATTAGGCCCAGAAAAGAGGTATGGGGCCGGTTTCATCAAAAAATTCCAACCGAAAACGTGTTTTTTAGGATGGACGAAACTTCACTCCGGGACACTTTTGCCCCCAATCGTGCCATCTAGTCCGTTTGGCCAAGAAAATAGGTGAGGTGCGATTTAGTACAAAATTCAAACCGAAAACGTGTTTTTTGGAAAAACGAATTCGAGAGGGCTTTTGAGGCAAAATTGAGCAAAGTTTTCGTCCGGAACAATTTTGCCCCCGAACCCACCATATAGCCAATTAGGCCCAGAAAAGAGGTATGGGGCCGGTTTCATCAAAAAATTCCAACCGAAAACGTGTTTTTTAGGATGGACGAAACTTCACTCCGGGACACTTTTGCCCCCAATCGTGCCATCTAGTCCGTTTGGCCAAGAAAATAGGTGAGGTGCGATTTAGTACAAAAATTCAAACCGAAAACGTGTTTTTTGGAAAAACGAATTCGAGAGGGCTTTTGAGGCAAAATTGAGCAAAGTTTTCGTCCGGAACAATTTTGCCCCCGAACCCACCATATAGCCAATTAGGCCCAGAAAAGAGGTATGGGGCCGGTTTCATCAAAAAATTCCAACCGAAAACGTGTTTTTTAGGATGGACGAAACTTCACTCCGGGACACTTTTGCCCCCAATCGTGCCATCTAGTCCGTTTGGCCAAGAAAATAGGTGAGGTGCGATTTAGTGCAAAAATTCAAACCGAAAACGTGTTTTTTGGAAAAACGAATTCGAGAGGGCTTTTGAGGCAAAATTGAGCAAAGTTTTCGTCCGGAACAATTTTGCCCCCGAACCCACCATATAGCCAATTAGGCCCAGAAAAGAGGTATGGGGCCGGTTTCATCAAAAAATTCCAACCGAAAACGTGTTTTTTAGGATGGACGAAACTTCACTCCGGGACACTTTTGCCCCCAATCGTGCCATCTAGTCCGTTTGGCCAAGAAAATAGGTGAGGTGCGATTTAGTACAAAAATTCAAACCGAAAACGTGTTTTTTAGAAAAACGAATTCGAGAGGGCTTTTGAGGCAAAATTGAGCAAAGTTTTCGTCCGGAACAATTTTGCCCCCGAACCCACCATATAGCCAATTAGGCCCAGAAAAGAGGTATGGGGCCGGTTTCATCAAAAAATTCCAACCGAAAACGTGTTTTTTAGGATGGACGAAACTTCACTCCGGGACACTTTTGCCCCCAATCGTGCCATCTAGTCCGTTTGGCCAAGGAAATAGGTCAGGTGCGATTTAGTACAAAAATCAAACCGAAAACGTGTTTTTTGGAAAAACGAATTCGAGAGGGCTTTTGAGGCAAAATTGAGCAAAGTTTTCGTCCGGAACAATTTTGCCCCCGAACCCACCATATAGCCAATTAGGCCCAGAAAAGAGGTATGGGGCCGGTTTCATCAAAAAATTCCAACCGAAAACGTGTTTTTTAGGATGGACGAAACTTCACTCCGGGACACTTTTGCCCCCAATCGTGCCATCTAGTCCGTTTGGCCAAGAAAATAGGTGAGGTGCGATTTAGTACAAAAATTCAAACCGAAAACGTGTTTTTTGAAAAACGAATTCGAGAGGGCTTTTGAGGCAAAATTGAGCAAAGTTTTCGTCCGGAACAATTTTGCCCCCGAACCCACCATATAGCCAATTAGGCCCAGAAAAGAGGTATGGGGCCGGTTTCATCAAAAAATTCCAACCGAAAACGTGTTTTTTAGGATGGACGAAACTTCACTCCGGGACACTTTTGCCCCCAATCGTGCCATCTAGTCCGTTTGGCCAAGAAAATAGGTGAGGTGCGATTTAGTACAAAAATTCAAACCGAAAACGTGTTTTTTGGAAAAACGAATTCGAGAGGGCTTTTGAGGCAAAATTGAGCAAAGTTTTCGTCCGGAACAATTTTGCCCCCGAACCCACCATATAGCCAATTAGGCCAGAAAAGAGGTATGGGGCCGGTTTCATCAAAAAATTCCAACCGAAAACGTGTTTTTTAGGATGGACAAACTTCACTCCGGGACACTTTTGCCCCCAATCGTGCCATCTAGTCCGTTTGGCCAAGAAAATAGGTGAGTGCGATTTAGTACAAAAATAAGAGGTTTTTTGGAAAAACGCCATTTGAAATTTTATCTTCTTACCGGGTTTGATATAGTATTCTATTAATTAATCTATTAATATAGAACTAATTCCTAATCGGCCGGTTAGGATCGATCTAAACCAGCTCATTATGTATACGAGTCAAGATGCCAACTATTAAACAACTTATTAGAAAGACACGACAGCCAATCAGAAATGTCACGAAATCCCCCGCCCTTGGGGGATGCCCTCAGCGACGAGGAACATGTACTAGGGTGTATGTGTGACTCGTTCAGAGCATGGACTGGGACAAAATAAAAGAACCCATTTTTCCAGTATCAGTGATCTGTACCAGTAAATGGGATAAAATGGAAGAACTCCATTCACTATCTAAAAAGTATCTATCATATCCTTCTATTGTGTATCAAAATTTATGGTTTCTATTGGTGTAAATCCAATTGTCTCAATTTTAAATTTAAGATGATAAAGAATTTCCCATTGGTAGCAAATGTTTATCCATTAAGCGGGGGAAATCCTATTTAAAAGGCAGAAAGATTATGCCCTTTCTCTTGCAACAACGGACTAAGAGGGTCAGCTACACAGCTAATCTTCACTTCATAATTAAATACCGTTACTGTATAGGTAGATCTAGTTGTGAAAGACTGATTACTGAATAATTCATGGGTAGAGCCAAAGAGCGTGAACTGTACAAGTTAACAATAGCATTGATTAAATGAAAGAAGGGGCTCCGGTGTATAGAAGGGACCTCGCCGTTTAAGAAGTAACCATAGAAACGATGGAACCCACTATTTTATTCATTTATATTTACTACTTTTTTTGTTTTTATTTAATATGCTTTTTTTATTATTTAGTATCAACACAATTTCTTATTTCGAGGTGAAATGCCTAGAAAAAAAAAAGAACAAATCGTGGTCGGGAAGGTTATAGTAGCAAAAGCCATTGGAGTTTTTATTTTATACATTGGAAGAATCCGTTTTGTTATTAATAAACTAGTAAAGGGGAAAGGAATAACTGAAAGAAAGGAAATCAATTAGTTATTCATCAAAGTTTCATTTATTCAATGACCAGAATTAAACGAGGATATATAGCTCGGAGACGTAGAACAAAAATTCGTTTATTTGCATCAAGCTTTCGAGGGGCTCATTCAAGACTTACTCGAACTATTACCCAACAGAAAATAAGAGCTTTGTTTTCGGCTTATCGGGATAGAGGTAGGCAAAAGAGAGATTTTCGCCGTTTGTGGATCACTCGTATAAATGCAACAATTCGCGGGAATTGCATATACTATAGTTATAATATTTTAATAAAAAATCTTTACAAGGGGCAATTGCTTCTTAATCGTAAAATCCTTGCGCAAATAGCTATATTAAATAGAAATTGTCTTTATACGATTTCCAATGAGATTCTAAAATAAGCAGATTGGAAGGACTCCATAGGAATGTTTTCCATTTTAATGGAGTGCACTGGAGAATTAACTCCGGGAAGGTAGAATAGAAATTAGTATGATAAAATAGAATAATATAATAAAGTTGGCAAAATGAACAAACAAGACGTTCAATAAAAAAAGATTGATTCTTTTTCCCCAATTCTTTTTTTTTCTTATGACACGACAATAAAATAATAAAATTTGGATTCGCGAATTTTTCGAACAAAACATCAATCTGCCTTTGAGTTCGTATTGGAATGGAATTTTGATTCAAGTGAAGAGTAGCCTATCTATTTTTGATTCTAAGACCCGTAGTTCTAGCGGTCGACTCACCTCTTTCAAATTGTTTCTCATTATTAAGAAAAGGTAACAAAGATAAAATACGAGCTTGCTTTATAGCACTAGTAATTAATCGTTGTTGTTTTAAGTTTAATCTATTCACCCGTCTAGATAATATTTTTCCTTGTTCACTAATAAATCGACTAATTAAACTCATGTTTCTATAATCAATTCGATCCCCCGACTGGATCGGGGGCAAACGCCTACGAAAAGATCGCTTGGATTTAAAATAGAGTCGCTTGGATTTATCCATGATTTGTTTATTCCTTATCCCGAAAATCCTATTTTATTTCGTCGGGTATTTTTTTTTGGTTTGTTTATCTTTAAATATATGGTATATATAATATATGTCATTTTTCATCTTCCTTGGAAGGGTGACATACGGGCGATCGCGATCGGTTCGATCTATTTCTTTATCTCCCCATGAATTGTATGTTTGTAACAAAAGGGACAGAATTTTCTCAATTCCAATCGACTAGGCGTATTGTGTCGATTCTTTTGAGTAATATATCTGGAAATACCAATATTCATTGATTCCTTATTAGCACCATTTCGAACAGCACAATTGGTACATTCCAAAAAGACTGTTACTCGAACATCTTTACCCTTGGCCATGAACCTCCTTTGTATTTTTGATTCACTCAACTATTCTATTTTCCGATCCAAAGAGAAGAAAGGAACGAAAAAAAATAGAAGTTGCTAACTCGAAATCAAATTATGAAAGATTTAGTTGCAATCAAGATAGTAATAATAAGTAATACAATAATTTCTAACTATATTTAGAATCCCAGTATAGTATTTCGTTTTTCATTTAAGTATTTTATTTTGTATGATATTGTTGACCTACCCATCAATTTCCATTTACGTTCTCATTCTCTTATCATATTAATTAAAATAAAATTTGAATTCGAGCCCCGGCCTGAGTTACGAGTTTCACTGAAGTTGAATCCACTTTTATTCTTTCTCTTTTCGAACTTATTATAATTTTAAAAATTCTAAAATGAAAAGAACGGAAGGGGAGGGATTAGTCACAGATATTTTATTATATCTCTAATCTTCTTCACCCCTTCCCATGTAACTAACTAGAATGAAAAAAAGGGGAATATCAACGCATCCGGGAATAAACGATTGATCTCTATCAATAGACCTGCTAAAAACCCGAACCATATGGTACTTACTACCGGTGCCACGGAGAGATATGTTTTTAGATCTCGCATTTTATTTTAAATCCTCCCTCTTTATTTTAATTTGTAATACATATATGATCAGACGTATATGTAGTTAATGATCGCTTGTATTTGTCCGCGGAATCCCTAATTAAAATTGAAATGTACAATGATTCAGTAGAATATTCCTTTTCTTAAAAAAAAAGATACGCCCTTTTCTGTCCCAGCATTCACGAAAAATATTCATTTTTTTTACAGCGGGTTTCATTATACGTAACGTATATAAGTCTTTTACTATAATAAATTATATGTTATATGAATACGTTATAGTTATATATAATATATGAGATCAAAAAGAAGAAATCACAAGATAATTTTTGTATATGAATGGAGGAAATAAAGATGTGGAAAACAATACAGGGATTCTCTACAATGACACTGTAGACCAATTGAAAGGG
>OU015765.1:32473647-32832164 GCA_907173295.1 Fagus sylvatica
GGGTCAATATCAGCAATGCAGTTCATACAACGATAAACCAAATTCGAATTATAGATCTATGACACAATCAAACCCGAACGAACAAAACGTTGAATTGAATCGTACCAGTCTCTACTGGGGGTTATTACTCATTTTTGTACTTGCTGTTTTATTTTCCAATTATTTCTTCAATTAAGAGAAGAAAAGAGAATAGTAAACAACAGAATACTAGGAATTCTCTTATCCCATTCGGAAGGATATCATCTCATAATTATCTATGACTGTTTATGTCTATAGCATGACCACTTGATGAAATTTGGAGGGACGCGGGACAAATGGCCGATACTACTGGAAGGATTCCTCTTTGGATAATAGGTACTGTAACTGGTATTCTTGTGATTGGTTTAATCGGTATTTTCTTTTATGGTTCATATTCTGGATTGGGTTCATCCCTGTAGTAATCGGATGAATTGAGTTGTCGACGTGAAAGCGTAAGAACTCAACGGGATCCCCCTGATAAATAAAGAGGGGTAGGTCCCGTTGAGTTCTTAATGATCAGAATATTTTATTCGTATAAATGAAAATGAAAAAAATGAATCACCTTTTTACGATCTTTGAAAAAACCCCAGTTCATTTCTTTCTGATGATGTTTTTGAAAAATGAACTTCATTGATTGATTCAGAACACCTGTTCCTTGATAGTATCTGTCGATACTTTCAAAGTTAAAAGAAAGAAGGAATTGCTCGATTACACCCCCCCCCTTTTTTTTTGCGGACACAATCACATTCTAACAATAATATATATATTTCTATTGCTCAGATATCATGAAAAATGTTTCTATACTAATAGAACCTTACTCTATCTTTTTTGTTTATTCATTACTTACGTAATAAATCTAAAAAAGGTTCTGATAAACCCGGAAAGGTTGGAAACTAAAAACAGGATCTTTGACAAATAAATGGGATCCAAAATCATTAGTATTTCGACACAAGACATTATTATTTCGATACAAGAAAGGGCTATGGAAAATTCTTTTTTCTTGTATTGTATCGAAGGCTGGGAAGACGAATAAACCCTACTAGAATCCCTTGTTCCCCTCATTTAGACTTTGTTTGTTTTAGTTTTATATTCTCCACTTACTTATCTTTGGATTAAAAAAAAAAAACAAAGAAGAGTTAAAGTCAAGTAGTCTTCTTCACAATATACATACTAGGCGGTACAAGTAATTACCGAACTCTGGTAGAAAAGGAAAAAAAAGACTATAAAAAAGAAAAAGGCTTTTAAGAATTTTTTTGATTCTACATAATTATATAATTGCCAACAAGAATTTGGTTCTTTTTACAAACTTTATGTTGATAAATACACGGATCTAGAAATTCATTTCGGACAATTGAACCTTCTCAAACTGTTTCTTTTTAAGAACCAAAAATATTTGTGCTAAAATAACAGATGCCAAGAAAAACAAAAGGCCTTGGACACGTAATGGATCTTGAAGTACTATTTCCGCATCCCCCTGACCAAATCCACCTACATTAGGATTACTCGTCAATGGTTGATCAAGTTGGATAGATTCGCCCTCTGAAACAAGAAGTTCTGGTCCAGGGGGGATAATATCAACCACTTGACGTCCATCCGATGCATCCACTATGGTTATTTCGTATCCGCCTTTTTCTTTTCGTATGATTTTGCTTACTATACCCACTGCTGTAGCATTATAAACATTATTGTTACTCTTGCTACCGTCGGGATAAATCTGACCCCTCCCCCTGTTCCCGCCTACGTATATGGGATATTTTAAGAAGTGAACATCTTTCTTAGTAGCGGGGTCTGGGGAAAGAATAGGAAAGGTGATTTCACTATATTTCTGACCAGGAACAGGACCTATCACAAGAATATTTTTTTTAGTAGGTCGATAGTTCTGAAAAGACAGATTACCTATCTTTTCTTTAATCTCGGGCGAAATACGATCGGGGGGGGCTAATTCAAACCCTTCAGGTAAAATAAGAACAGCCCCTACATTCAAAGACCCCCTTTTACCATTAGCAAGAACTTGTTTCAATTGCATATCATAAGGAATTCGAACAACTGCTTCAAATACAGTATCAGGAAGTACCGCTTGTGGAACCTCTATATCCACGGGTTTATTAGCTAAATGGCAATTGGCACATACAATACGGCCGGTCGCTTCTCGTGGATTTTCATAACCCTGCTGTGCAAAAATGGGATATGCATTTGAAATGGGTGCCCTAGTGATTATATATATCATGAGCGATGCGGAAATGGATCGAGTAATCTCTTCCTTTATCCAAGAAAAAAGGGTATTTATAGTTTGCATGGTCCAATCATTGGTATCGAAAATTTATACAATAAAATTAGGCAGGTCCCTAGTCTAGTATAGTTCCCTATCTATGATTCTGCTATTTACTAAAATCATTTTAATGGAATATTGGAGGAATCGAATCCCTTGTATGAGTAGAAAGAATAAGTACAATTTTGAATTGAATGTTTTTCTTATGTACAAAGTAACACCCAACCATTAGAATTGGATCAGTGAAGCATTTTTCAGTCATTCATTGAATGATAAATCACTACAAGTGAGGGAGATACACGATTTAAATAACGGAAGATGCACAAAACCAAAAATCAAACCCAAAACTCACAAAACAAATTAACACCAGCCACAACAATTCACTGCAAACCCAAGCTAGTGCAAAACCAAGACCACCGCCCTAAAAAAAATCAGATACCCATAACAAAAAAATTCATGAACCACAACCCACCAGAATTGAAACAAATAACAACTACTAGGCCAATTGAGTAGATCGACAATGGGTGAGTCCAAATCGGCGTCCGAATCGGTGAAGACCACCGTGACAAAGCTCTAGATCGGCGAGCCCCGGTGGTGTGAGAGATCGAAAAGGGGGGAGGGGGGTGTGCTGTGTGTGGGAGACGGTGGGGGAAGGGGTGTGTTGTGTGCGTGAGAGAGAAGGGGGAAGGGGGTGCTGGTGTGCGTGAGAGAGAGAAGGGAGGGGGGTTCTGGTGTGTGCGAGAGAGAGAAGGGGGAGGGGGGGTGTTGGTGTGTGTGCGAAAGAGGAGGCAAAGTTTTGGAAAATGGTTTACGAAAATTTTGGATATAAATTATTTTCCAAAATTTTAAAGGGTGTTTTTCAATTTTACTGAAAATGTTTTCAGTTTGACCAGCATTTTACAAGTAAATAAGGCTCCGTTTGTTTCGACGTAAAACATTATTCGTAAAACGTTTTTATCATTTGCGGGTGTTTGTTTCGCTGTAAAATAAAAGTTAACAGGAAAACGTTTCTTGTTGACCGGAAAATCCTTTACAAAAATTAGGAAAACGGTTTATGAAAAATTTTTCTGTAAACCATTTTCCAAAAGTGTGAGGCTCTCAATTTGCTCTCTTTCTCTCTCGCCCAACTTCTGCTGAGCCAACCCCAGTCAACTCGAGCCACTCCGGCCTCTACTCTCTCTCTACTCTCTTTCTCTTGCACAGCAAACAACCCCCCCCCCGAGATCTCTCGCACAGAAAACGCTATTGAAGCATGAGCAAAAGCTCGAATGACCAACGAAACACGACGATAGAGACGAGCTGAGGAGCTGCGAGATGCGGCACGGTGCGGTGAGGCGAGGAGAACGACCACGATCGCACAAGCTAGGTTTTTTGGATTTTTTTTTTTTTTTAAGATTTACCAAATCTGCTGCCATTAGGTTTGATTATTGCTGGTTTTGGGTTATGGTGTTTCCGGTGATGGGTTTCAGTGTTGCCGGTGGTTTGAAGTTGATGGGGTTTGGTTGATTTTGAGCTTGATTTTTGGTTTTGTGCAGTGGGTCTCAATGAGTTTTGGGGTGGGTTTTAGGTTATTTTTGGTGGGGGTTTGGCTCGCGGGGCGGGTTTGCAGGGTGGCTTATGGTGGGTTGTGGGATGGTTCGCGATGGTGGTTTCCATTTTTGGTCGATTCCGGTGGTTTTGGGTGTGGGTTTTTTTTTTGTTTTGTTTTACGTTGCACGTTGCTCCAAACACACAATGTAAAATATTTGTTGGATCATTTTCCTAGAATGCAAACAAATACTGGAAAAACAATCATTTTCCCTAAAATCATTTACATTTACAAACATTTTACTGTGAAAAAATAATTTACATCGAAACAAGCCAAGCCAAAATACCGGCAAATGCTGAAAATGTTTTCCGTAAAACATTTTATAGCGAAACAATCCGAGTATATGAAATTAGAGTACACACAGTACACATTCATTCTATTCTCTTCGTAGCCCTAAAATTCACGATGGCGAAAGAGGCAGATCCAACTCTAGGTTATCTCACCCGCAAGGACACGGAGGTCAAGCTTCCCAGACCCACGCGGGTCAAGAATAAGACTCCGGCGCCGATCCAAATCACCGCTGAGCAGATCCTCCGGGAGGCACGTGAACGCCAGGAGGCTGAGATTCGCCCTCCGAAGCAAAAAATCACCGACGCGAGCGAGCTTGCCGACTACCGCCTCCGCAAGCGTAAGGAGTTCGAGGACCTCATCCGTCGTGTGCGATGGAACATCAGTGTTTGGATCAAGTACGCGCAGTGGGAGGAGTCTCAGAAGGACTTCAATCGCGCGCGCTCCGTTTGGGAACGGGCTCTCGAGGTCGATTACCGGAACCACACGCTGTGGCTGAAGTACGCGGAGGTGGAGATGAAGAACAAGTTCATCAACCACGCGCGCAACGTTTGGGACCGCGCCGTCGCGCTCTTGCCGAGAGTGGACCAGTTGTGGTACAAGTACATCCACATGGAGGAGATGCTTGGCAATGTCGCCGGAGCCAGGGAGATCTTCGAGAGGTGGATGAAGTGGATGCCGGACCAGCAAGGATGGCTCTCGTACATCAAGTTCGAGCTCCGGTACAACGAGGTCGAGCGAGCGCGGGAGATATTCGAGCGGTTCACTCAATGTCACCCTAAGGTCGCTGCGTGGATTCGCTACGCCAAGTTTGAGATGAAGAACGGCGAAATCGCTAGGTCAAGGAATGTATACGAACGTGCTGTCGAAAAACTCGCCGACGACGAGGAAGCCGAGTTATTATTCGTTGCATTTGCAGAATTTGAAGAGCGATGCAAGGAAAGCGAGCGCGCCAGGTGTATCTATAAGTTCGCGCTTGATCATATACCGAAAGGGAGGGCTGAGGACTTGTATAGAAAATTTGTAGCATTTGAGAAGCAGTATGGAGATAAAGAAGGAATAGAGGATGCCATAGTAGGGAAGAGAAGGTTTCAGTATGAGGATGAGGTGAGGAAGAATCCATTGAATTACGATTCGTGGTTCGATTATATTCGCTTGGAAGAGAGTGTAGGGAATAAGAGTCGGATTAGAGAGGTGTACGAGCGAGCCATTGCGAATGTGCCTCCGGCCGAGGAGAAGCGGTATTGGCAGCGGTATATTTACTTATGGTAGGTATTGTGGTTTGAGAATTCAGTTTGAAATTTGATTAATCAGAGTTCATATGCTTAATTTTGTTGCTGATTGTTTGTTGTGATTTTCAGGATTAATTATGCTCTGTATGAAGAGCTCGATGCAGAAGATGTGGAGCGCACAAGAGACGTGTATAGGTAAGCTTCTGATTCTCAAAAACTTCTTTTTGTGGTTGGTTAAGTATGTACTGCATAAAGTTTATGTTTAGGCTAAAAAATGTGGTGCATTGCTCGAATGGATTGTGTTGTTTTCAATGTTAACTTGTATTTGTTGCTGTGTGTGGCCAAAAGAAATTGAAGGTTGTAATTTTGATTTAATCATTACAATGAGGTGTTGTTGTGTTCACATGCTATTTTTTGAAAGTTTATACATGAACGCTTTCGTTGTAAGTGAGGATAGTCATGTTTTGCTCTGGTTAGTCATGGACTTTTGTATGGATTTTTGGTTTTTCCTTTCCTTCTTTTTATGTTGATTGATATTAGTGCTGCAGTTATGCATTCATCCTAATATCTTGTATGATTTGAAGTTTCAACAAATTAGACAGGTCATTGGAAGTTGTTGTAGAATTAAATTAGTGGAAACATACAGATCATTATACTCTTTATGTGATGTAGTAGGTCAGTTTTGGTCATAAGTTGTATTTGTTCTTTTTTACATCTTTGTTAATCTATAAAGATAGATGTCCAAAGAAATTGTGTATTGGGTCTTGAGTGAAGGTTTGGTTTCTCAAGTTAATTAAATAATAAAAGAGAGAAAGGAATCTTCTTGGTTTCTTCTTCCCATATTTCGTAGGCTAATACTCAATCATTTATAGAAATGAATGTTGAAAACCAGCACATAAAAAAGAAAATTTGAGTTTACATTTTCAGTATTTAGGTTTATTTCATGGTCATAAATGATGTGACAAGTTATTACTTAATTGATGATCAAATTTCAGATTTGTAGTAGATTTTATGATGTACAATCAATTTGGTTGTTAAGATTTTTGGGTTCTATGAACGATTGAAAAGTTAGTGACTTCTTAAGGAATTGAAGTGTTTACAATTTGAAAATCTCTATGAAAAATTATATGAAAACTGTTCATGCAAATTAAGTGACTTACAGAGTCATTCACAATGGCACTTTTATCTGGTTTTCCTATGTATGATTCATGTGAGTGGACAAACCCAGGTGACATTGAAGAGATTGCTCATTACTGTTAATTTTTTCAGGGAGTGTCTTAAGCTGATTCCTCATGATAAATTCTCTTTTGCTAAAATATGGCTTCTAGCTGCTCAATTCGAGATCCGACAGCTGAATCTCCAGGCTGCTCGGCAAATCCTTGGAAATGCAATTGGCAAAGCTCCTAAAGATAAGGTAATTTACAGGTTGAGTTTTAGTAAATACTATATCATTAATTTGGCATATACTCATAATTGTAATTGTGCCTTTTAACAAAATAGATATTCAAGAAGTATATTGAGATTGAGCTGCAGCTTGGAAACATAGACCGTGGCCGAAAACTTTATGAGAAGTATTTGGAGTGGGCACCTGAAAACTGTTATGCATGGAGCAAGTATGCAGAGTTAGAGAGATCTTTGTGCGAGACTGAGCGAGCAAGGGCAATCTTTGAGCTTGCGATAGCTCAACCAGCACTGGATATGCCAGAGTTATTATGGAAGGTACATGCAATAAGGCATTCCTCATTTTAGCCAAATCTAAAATACAGTCTGTACAACTTTCATTACTAATTGTTTATGGTCCTTTTTGGTTGCATAATCATTTTTCCTGATGAACATTAATTCCAGAATGATCCAGAATGATGTTTGTAGTTGCTATTTCTTGATTCTTTCCATGGTTTTCTGTGATAAATTTTCTGTTACCCATCAAAAATAAAGAAGGAAGTTATTGTTTCTTGATTCTTAATCTTGCTATGCTAAAAATAATGAAAAAGGGCCCCATACAAAGGAAACTTGTTCTGGTTGATAAATAGGTAAAGTTCATACAAAGGAAACTTGTCTTGTAGTCTGATTTATTTTGTATGACCACTTTTTTTTTGTTGTTGTTACTAATGTAGCAATTTGAGATAACTGATATTAATATATTTATTTGTTTTATGACAGGCATATATCGATTTTGAAATATCTGAGGGTCAGTTCAAAAGGACTAGAGAGCTTTATGTGAGACTTCTGGACAGAACAAAGCACCTGAAGGTTTGGATTAGCTATGCCAAATTTGAGGCATCTACCTTCGAGGAGGTTTCAGATCTAACAGAAGAGGACATCCAGCCTGAAGAAAAGAAGAAACAATGCATTGAGCGTACTAGAAGTAAGCAATTTCTGGCAAAATCTTATGATTTACCTTTCTTAATTTATAATTTGATTATTTTTAAATTTCATCATCAATAAAACAAGTCTTACACTTTCCTTTTGTTTTCTATGAATCAGGGGTTTTTGAGGAAGCCATCAAGTATTATAGAACATCTGCCCCTGAACTGAAAGAAGAAAGAGCAATGCTGTTGGAAGAGTGGCTGAACACGGAGAGTAGTTTTGGTGAGCTTGCTGATATCAGTTTAGTCCAGTCTAAGCTGCCAAAGAAGCTGAAAAAGAGGAGGCAAATAGTAACTGAGGATGGTCCTGCTGGGTATGTTAACCAACTTATTAAGATTATGATATAATTGTGTTCCATTACATTTTGTAAGATTTTCCTTGTTTGCCTGTGCTAACAAGTTTTTTAAATTGGCAGGTATGAGGAGTACATCGATTATTTGTTCCCAGAGGAAACTCAGACGACTAATCTTAAAATTCTGGAGGCTGCCTATAGGTGGAAGAGGCAAAAGATATCCTCTGATGAAGACTAGCGTGGTAAACATGGTTTTGTAGAATTTTAGCTTTTGATGTAAATACACAATTTTTTTTTTTTTAATGTCTGGTGAAATGGAAGATTTTGTACCAACCAAATCAGCTTTTAACTAAAATGTTTGACGGGTGTCTAGATTAGATTCTGAGAATGTTATTATGAAACAACAATTCCTTTAGATCTGAAATTAATTTTATCGATTCCTAAAATACACTTTGAACTGATTGTTGAATATTATGTGATATCCGCAATGGATAGAATTTTCGTTGACATTTTAGAACTTGTGTATTTACTGTGTTATTAGTAATGCCACAGATGTGGGTAAGCCCTAGATGAATTATCCATTGTACACGGCATTGGATGAAAGTTTTATATTGGAATCAATAGTTTGAAGAGTGTTTTCTCCTTTGAGCAAAAAAAAAAAAATAGTTTGAAGAGTTAAAAGATTTTCACATTATTCTCAGCAACTTAGCCAGATGGGCTTGTTTCGTTTTTATGGACTATGTGAGGTCTTAAGGAAGAGTTGGATTACTTCTTAACAGTGGATTTTTTGGGTCAGAAAGTGACTAAAAAATATAGTTAACATAATTTCGAAGCCCACCTTTAATAGGTGCCATTTATAACTGAGGAGGTCACATTTGAGCTGCTTGAAGCAGACCAGATAGTTATCGATCCTCCCGATATTGTTTGTGCCAGTAGCCTGCTATGTCTTTAGCATCCAACGTAACAGGAATATTTTTTTTTTTTTTTAAGTAATAGATTAGAAAAACAAATAAAAAGACAAAAAAGAAAAAGAAAAGAAAAGAAAAGAAAAGAAAAACTCCCTAAAGGCAATCGAATAGTAAGTGTCAATAGAAACACCAAATCACAGCAGAGGAACTGGCAGCAAATAGCTTGGAATCCCATTAGGAAGGCAAAAATTGCTTTTTGGAAATGCAAAATTCAAATTTTGTGTTTGTTAAGAAGAAAAAAGCATGGTAAGCAAGGTAGAGAATTGAGTTTGGATCCTTATTCTTGAAGGAACAAAAAATGTAACGGTTAGAAAAGCTGACTCGAAGACAAGAAGACAGTTCTTGGGAGGCTTGTCCGAACAGAATTCGCGGATCCTGCAATGAGAAAAAAACATAACACAAATGTATCGTTAAAACCTTGGTCAACCCAGTGGGGTTGGCCTTTGGCTCTCCGATGCCATAGTTAGTTTTTGGGATCAAAAGATGATCAAGTGCTTGGTTCAAAGAGCTCAAGGAAATTTGTTAAGTAAAAATGTATGTACCTTTGAGTTGTTGTTCCTCCTTCTATTTATATCCGCTTCCAACGTGGGATTTTTAGGATATTTACTTATTCCTCTTCCCAATGCCTTTACTTTATTAGTTTATCAAAGATATTTAAGCAACTTGTTTTGTATGTCCCTTACCAGAACGTGGGTTCTGTCAGTTTTAATTAATGAGTTTTTCTATCATTCCTCTGCTAGTTTATCATGAGTTTTATATATAAAATGTATTCAACACTCCTTAATCAAGATATTTTGTGTATTGATGGGTGATAAAGCAGACATCAGTTCTTAGCCCTCAATTTTAGAGTTGGTCAGAATAAACATTTAATGCTGCTTACTTCAGATGTTTCAGGCATTGAATTCAGGGTTCCAAATTATTCCCGATTCATTTCAGCGTAAGCCGAGCTATAATCTAATCGTGCACTGTATGGACCGAACACTATGGATAACATGATTCGGTATGGACCGAACACTGTGGATAAGCTGTATGGACCGAACACTGTGGATAAGATGATTTGGTATGGACCGAACACTGTGGATAAAAATTCTTGTGATTTAACTAAACCTCTGACTTTAAGTTTTGGTCTGGTTAGTTCCGAATTATTTCCCCTCCAATTCTCATTTTATATAAGACAATCCCATATTGATATGTGCAATAGAAAATGGTATTGGCCGCAGGATGGTATGGAATTGCCTGTTGACAAACCCAAGTTTATTAGCAAACTCCTTCATGTCTTTTTCTCCAAAACGTCGTTTTAGTGCTGCCGGATTAATCCACGTAACCCAAGACAAGAGAAACTTTTTTTTTTTTAATTTATTGAGATAGTAGAAACTTATTAGTACCGTTATTATTTGGCATTCAATCATTCATTTCAACACATACACATTCTATTAACTGGGCTCGTAAGTCTGCAGCTTGTTTTAGGTTGGGCTGCAAGCAATAATGCTGGGCTTGGCCCAACTTCGCCTAATCAGCCTACACTGCCATGCTTATTCTTAAAAAGCTAAAAATCCCATATGATTCTACATTTTCTTAAGTCGCTACTCGCTACACTGCCCAATCATATTCTTATCTTACATAAAATAATGATAAAAAAAAAAAACGTTTGTATAACAATCCATTTACTAGTACAATTTTTTATTTAATAGATATGCAGTCTCTTAAATTATATATATATAACCTTTAAAACCCTGTACTAATCAAATAAGCGAAGGAACAGTGTCTTGGCTGCATCCAGATCCAACGTACAAGAAAAAAAAAAGATTAGAAAAAATATCAATCTTCGAAAAGTCTCAAAAGAGATTTCCATGCCATCTTTTGCTCCGCTTTTCCGTTTTCGGTTTGACTTTTATACTCTTTTCATAAGAGAGTCTTATGCTGATGATATGTGCAATTGCATGTTGAGTGTTGACAAACTCACAAACCCAATTGTCCAGCAAACTCGTTCTGTCTTGTCTTTTGCTTAGGTAATGATCGTGATGGACTAGTTCCAATTTTTCTTCTTATTCGGTCGAATGACATAATAAGATGCCTATAAAGTATAAGCCCCTAAAAATTATTGCTTCTATTTAACAACATTGGCTCAAAGTGGCAATACGTTAGGTAACTTGTCTTGCTCAGCCACTTTCTCCAGCTGTTATATGCATAGATTTCGGCTCAGGAGTCAGAGTAAGATTCTAGTGCAGCGAGTATCCTCGTACCTGTAGTTTATCTTTATAATCAGAAATGTTTTGGCTTAAAGCTTAGAGAGTACCCAACTAAAAATCAGAACAGAAAAAGGGAGAGGTTAGGAATTATAAATGCATATGCATTGACCTTAATTATTTCAAATTGTGATCCAAATATATTTGTTGTATGATACTTTTTATAACAATATAATATCTTTAGAGTCAGAACTACATAGAGCCTTGGAGATCCATTCTCCTCCAAACTTTTCAACAATTAAAATTTTATTTTTATATTTACTTAATTTTTTCACAAGAATATATAGATGACCTTCCAAACTTTTCATATTTTTTATATGATTTTTATATTTGTTATTACTTTGACCCCTGTATTTTTTAAATTCTAGTTTTGCCCCTGTATGTCTTCATTATAATTTCTATCAAATTATCTCTTGCATTCTATATATGTATCAAAAGTCTAGTACCATGTTCTCCTCACAAATATGAGACATCTGTTACAATTAATGAATACTGAGATACCTTTTCTTTTCGTTCCTGTGAGACTTGGGGTGAGGAGCAAGAAGTTTTTAATTGCTCTCATCAAAGCGTGCTTGGAGGAAATCAATTTTAAAGCACAAAATTAGGAGTCTACCATCTAGTCAACCAATTAAGCCTCGGTTTAATAACAAATCTAACTTCCATTCAACCATTCCATATTTCCATCCCCTAGAGGAGGAAGAAGTCAAATAGTTAGAACAAACCGATATCATAATACCGTGTTATCATACTTACATAACCACAATTAGTCTATAAATAACATACACTATCTGTGAGATTCATCACATACATATATAGCATTGAATACCAAATCTTTGTATAATTGAATCCCCACTATTTATTTTATTTTTAATTTCTTCAAAATAGACAAGGAAAATCTAAATCAGTAAAACTACTATCAATTTTATTATAAAAAAGTTAAAGATTCAATCTGTGAAACTACTATCAATCTGTGAAAATATTTGAGAGTTAAAGAAATGGTTACCCACTTAACCCAAAGGTACAACCTATAAAGCCAGGACATAATCTCAATTTCCTGCACTTATCCCAGAGCATACTATATCCCGGACAAGGTAACGGACAAAACGTGGGAAATAGCTCACGTGGCAACACATGATACAACAGCAAGTATCTAATAATTCTATTTGAAAATATCGCGTTCTTTTGCTCCAAAGGTGGCGAGAAATTGAGATTCTGACTGATTCAGTGGTTTTTTGCGTAAATAATACCAAATCAAAGGGTATTTTTATCTGAAGAAGCGCCAAAATTTTCTTCTCAAGGTAAAGGACAACAAAGTATAATAGAGAACAAAATAAATGATTTATCTATTTATTTATTATTAGTTAAAGATTTTTTCTTCTTTATTTCGTTTATTCTATTGTATTTCAGAATTCAGATCTCTTGGGCTAAGTTACATTCAAATCTCAGGTAATTTTTTCCCCACTCATTTATTTACTTTTTTGAATTTCATATGATTTTTTTTTTGTTTATTTAAAGCCTGAGAAAACTAGGAGCTGGATTAAAAAAAGGTTCAATCAATTAATTGGGTTTTCTTTGTCTATGGAAACTTAAATTATTTAGGCTTAAAAAAAAAAAAAAACCTGAGAAACATATGCATGAAAATTCAAATGTTTGATTACTTTTTTCTTTTTGCAGGTTTGTTTGTGTTGTATTTCAAAAATGAGATTTTATCATTTTTTCTTTTAATTTTTCATGCTTCATTGAATTTTCGTTTTTAGAATAGTTTTCATGACATTATTAGAAATTTTCTTTTCCTTGTAGTTACTTTTTTCAGTTTTTCTTTGACACTATCACATTTATTAGTCCCAGAAACCTGTGGGCTGAACAATAAATTGAAAGACTTTCATGCTGCATTTTGTTGTTTAGAAATGCTAGGAAGAATTAATAAACCTTGAGTTTTACAAACATGGGTCCACCTTTATACGATAGGGAGGCGCAGAACAATCAATTAACTAAATAAGAAAATTATTTAAAAAAAAATCATCATCTTGGGGATCATCTTCTAGTCTTTAGAGGTGGAAGAAGATTTAACTTATTATAATTGTGTATCAGAAAAGGGTAATTACTAATCAAGTTAATGATAGAATTTTTATTTTATTAATAAAATTAAATATATCTATAAAAAAAGTAATCATCATAAAACAGATGTTATAGATTCAAATCCTATCCTATCCATAATGAAAAAAAAGAAGAAAAAGAAAGCCAAATCTTCAAAATTTGTTGCTATCTAAGTGAAAGGTGGTGAGATGGTATACGTGTGGATAATGAAAGAAAAAAAGAGAAAGTGTTAGCTATCAATTAGCTATCAATCACAAAGCGTAACGCACAATAAATATATATGTGTGGAGCGCAAAGCCGCCAATGGGATAAGAATTGATGGCTAACACTATAAACAAAAGAAGAGAAGGAAATAAAAGTTAGAATTAGTTAAAGAAATTTTCGTGAATCTCATGGTTTTATGTATTTATATTGAAGTTGACATATGAAACCTCATTCACGTCTTGCATATAGGGAGCAAATGAATTTTTACTAATGGACCATATATTAATTTGGTGGGCCTATGTTGTCAAAATCATATAAACTTCCAGTCACATGATTATTTTAGTTTCTTGTCAATGTTAGATGTTGCAGTTGAGTACTAGTCACTATACAAAGATTTGCTTGCTGTACTTTTGAAAACCAATTTAGTTTGTGATTTAGTATTTTATTTTTGGGATTTTTAGCTTCTATTTCATTTAATACCCTAGTGCATTTTTGTTTTTTCAGTTTCATTGGCTTTAAAAGACTTCTTAATGTGACTTTGTCATTAGTGAATATTCAAAGTTCAAACTTCCTGTTTCAATTTCAACCTTAAGATTCATGATTCAAGGCACTTAAAGAATCCCAAGTGACATAATGATTTTGTTCATTTAACCTTTATAGGTGAGAGTGGCAAAAGTGTTTATTGTGAATGTCATGGTTTATGATATATTATCATGGGATTTCTTTTTTTGGCTTTTCTCCACATAATAGTGTATATTCCTTCTTGCACTTTCTTCGTTTCCCATATGAAAATTTAGTTTTTTTTAGTCAAGAGAGACAAACCATGGGGCCCAAGTTTCTGAAAATTTGGACCTCAGTGGGAATAATGTTGTTATGTTGGGTTCCATGGAACTCACTGAATGAAGTGGCTTTCAAGGTTGCTAATCCTGTTTTACTTTGTGTTTGACCATATCTTTGCTAATGCCTCCTTTATTTCTTTTTCCTTGTTCTTCTCAAGGTGGTGTATAGTACTTATCATTGAGTTTAAGTGTTCCACTAAAATGGGATATAGATCACCAATTGAAGCTGGAATTTTATATCATTCTAAAAGCCTTGAACCACTTTCTTAATAGTAAAAATGAAGGTTATCCTTTCTCAAGCTTCAGTGTATCTTGGGAACAATCACATTTAGTCTTATCATGCAAGTCAAGCATTTTTCTTTGGGTTTTATATTCAACAAATAATTTGGCACTTGTCCAATTCCAACCAATCCTTTTGTATATATAGAGAGAGCCTTTCCTACATATGGATGCTAGGAATTTTTTATAATGATATATCATGACAGACTCAACCAAAAAATATCATGACAGGAATTAGAGCCTTTCCTACATATGGACTGTCCTTGCTTTATTCTCTTCTTTTCCTGATTGTAATGCTAAATTTGGATAATTCTAATGTCAACCCGTTTGTCCAATTCCTGTATTTGTTGCTGGCTTAAAAACAAAATTAAAAAACTATTAGGAAAGAATTTGGTGTAATGCAGACTAATCAAATGGTTCAATGAAGTGTGCATGTTTCAGTTCCCATGTTTGAATGCTAAAACACATAATTCATTTAGTGCTTTTTTTTTTTTTTTTTTCATATCTCAGGCCTATGGTGCTCAGGATGGAAAGTTCCTTGTCTTGACAAGAACTTCCATGTGGAAGTCTGCTTAAAAATTTAAACTAGAAATGATAAAGCATCGGTTGGGGGAGTTAAGGAAATCCTTTACAGGTTGTGTGGATCCTCAAAATGCAGAACAATTAAAAAGGACTAAAACAGGTGCAACTCACTCTTTTATATAAACTAAATCTTTGAATTTCTATTAGAACTTACAAAGAGAAGTATGGAAACCAAAGAATGCATTTTAATGAGGCATAACTAGAACTACAAAGTTATAAAGATTAACATAATACAAATTAGAATCTCACCCACATGACATTATACTTAAATTCAACTGATAGGAGCATTTTGGTGGGTTGCCCCATTAATTTTTTGGCTGAGCAGTAACCTTTGTATCAGCAACATTAGATTATGTGTAACTCTATTTTATTATTTTGCACCTTCGTAATTTTGTGAAAAATTTGAGCTTGTGACCTATTCATAGAGTTCAATTTGTCAGATATTAAATTTGAAGTTAAGCATCATCACATGTTTTCTGGTTGCCATTGTTCCTCTAACTTGCAGAAATTGATAATCATGTGACAAGGATCTTGAAGCTTATCAATAACGAAGATCAAGGGAGAAAAGGCCGAATTCATAAAGACCCCAAAAAAGAGTTAGCACTTGTAGGACTCATTGAGGACTTCTACAAACAGTACCAATCACTCTATGCAATGTTTGATCATCTGAGAAGAGAGTTGGGTAAAGTAGGTCATGGCAGAAAAGAAAATGAAGTTTCTTTCTCAAATTCAAGCTCAGACTCGGAATATCTTTCCTCAGAGGAAGTTGACAGTAGCAATGGCAATGTGGAAAATGAGCATCAAGAGGCTGCAGACAGAAAAAAGCAAGAACTTGATACTGCTGAATTCAAAGTTGCTGATTTGATGCATAAATTGGCCTCTACAAGTCTAGAAAAGGAAGCTTTAAATTTAGACTATAAGGCAGCCTTGAGCAAGATTCAAGAAGCTGAGATTATCAACAAAAATGTGAGGATTGAAGCGGATAAGAGAGAAAGGGAACTTTTGGCTATTATAAAGGTGCATGAAATTCATGCGAATCAAGCCTCAGCTCGGATAAAGGAGTTAGAGAGCCAGTTAACCGGCTTGAAAGTTGAAGTGAAATCCTTTCGTGGCCAAAAAAGAGATATGGAATCACGGATTGAAAGCAAAGCAACCGAAGCTAAACAACTAAAGGAGAAAAATACTGGACTGCATGCCCAGATTTCAGAGCTCGAATTGTTGTTAAAAGACAAAGAAGGTGAAGCATCAAGTCTCATGGAGAAACTCAAAGATAATGAGAACTATTCTACATCAAAAATCGCAGACTTAATGTCTCAAGCTAGCAATTTGCAATTGGAAGTAAATTCTTTGTATGCTCAGAAAGGTGAACTGGAAGAAAGGATGGTATGTGAAAGAAATAAAGCATTTGCTCAAGTCAAGGGCTTAATGGGAGAGGTGACTGTAATGGAGATGGAATTGGAGACCCTACACAGCCAGAAAGCTGAATCATATAAGCAAATGGAGAAAGAAAACAAAGAAACATCTAAATATATGGTTGCTATAGAAACTCTGAAAGGTGAATTAGCCAAAAGGAGTATGGCCGAACAAAGAATGCTGGATGAGAAAGAAGGTTTTCTCATACAGGTGAAGGACTTGGAACTTGAAGTGGAGTCTCTACACAGCCAGGAAAATGAGTTGGAAGAGCTTATAAAGAATAAAATTTGCGAGACGAATCAGTTGTGGGAGGAAAAGGAGGGGGTGCATGATAGAAATGTTGAACTAGAGAGAGCATTGACAGAGAAGGAGGATAAGCTTTCTGCACTTCAAAATAATTACGAAATTAAAGAGAATGAAGCTTCTACTCAGGTTATGACCTTAGCAGCACAAGTTAATATGATACATGATTTGGATTCCTTGCTGAACAAGAAAAGCCAGTTGGAGCTACAAGCTGAGAAAGAGAAACAAGAATCATCCAAAAGGCCAAGTCAAGTAGAAAGTCAAAACACAAGCAAGATTGCAGATGGACAAAGAGTTCTCAAGAATAACACTATGAACACGACTAGTGGAGAGCATAGACAAGGTAAAGTTTGGCTGCAGAAAAACAAGTTAAATCCACAAATTGTAGAAAGGAAGATAGAAGAAGTGGCAGACAAGTTCCGTAAGAATCTTGAAGATAAAATCCGTCTCTTGTACCAACGAATCCTGGTCTCAGAACAGTTACACACTGAAAACAAGGATAACTACAAGATGACAAAAAATATGTATGAACAAGAAATTGGAATGCTTGAAGAAAAGGTGGCAACTTATGAAGCTCAGCTCAGGAAGATGAGTTATACATTGAAAACAACCAGCAATGCATTGAGTGAAGCAGACGTGTTGGTCAAGAAGTTTGAGGAGTATGATAGTAATGTTGTAAGTCGTATTACCAACATGTTGAATGAACTTCAATTTGCAAAGGATTGGGTTACAAAAACAAACAATGAAATCAAAAGACTAATGCATAATGAAGGTTGTTTGGTTTCTCAACTTGATGACAAGGAGGAAGAAGAATTCATATTAAGAGAGAGGGTTTGGAAGTTGGAAGCAAAGTTGAGCAATGAAGGAGGTGAAAAGTTAAATTTGATGAAAGCCACAGGCCAACTTGAAAAGAAGGTGGGAAAATTAGAGAAGAACATAAAAGAGAAAGATGAGGAGTTGTTTAGTCTTGGGGAGGAGAAGAGGGAGGCTATAAGGCAACTATGTTTGTTGATTGATTATCATCGTAGCCGCTATGATTATCTCAAGCAACTGATGCCACAAATGAAGAAGTAAAAGCAAGACACGAACATAAGGTGTATCTAGTAACACGTCATTTAAAATTTTAAATAACGTTGATATTATGTAACACTGTTTGATACAAAAAATAAAATCTGAATTGTGAAATTGAATTCTCTCCATTTTAATAAATGGGAAAGGATTCTAATCCAAACCTAGAGTGACTCTAATAATTTCCCCCATATGATCAAATTTTCATTTAGCATTGTAAATCATGATGAATTCATTCATTTTGCTCTTTTACAACGAGATAGTTCATGTGGTCTACTATTAATTGGTCAGCAAAGTACATAAACATAGTGGCAACTTAGTTTACTTCATTGTATTCGTATTCATAACTTATTTAAAATAAAATTTTGTTGTCTTACCAAGAAAAAAAAAAAAAAAAATACTTACCTTTCTCATTGATTTCATTATACCTTTTGGGGAACATGTAACTTGATTATAATTAGATTATTCACTAATCAATTATTATTAATTTAGTTTGTGCCTCTTAGGTAAATTCTGAATTGGATTGAATCCGTCACCTTATTGTTTAATTATTATTTTTTTTGTTGCTGAATTTATTGTTTAATTCTTTCTTCTATACAAGTGCGACACGATTCATTGCGTATTTGTTTACATGCCTGAAAGGCCGCATGTAACGTGATAACTTGATTTGTATTTTGTCCTTAAGGATCAGGACTCCCACAAAAGCACATGGTTTCTAATACATAATCACATCAATTGAGACACCTACTTATAACAATGCTTACCTTTTGACAACAATTAGGACCCAACATAAGTGATATCTTTTTTTTTTTTTGAGATATGATAGAAATTCTAATCTAAACTCACACACACGAATATTTGAAGACCCCGGGGATTGAACCTACACCCTCATAGAGGAGTAGGGCTTTTTGGGAAGGGGGATTACCAACATAAGTGATATCTCTATCAGCAATAAAGTTATAAATAAAATACGGAATACACTATTCGTCCTTAACATTTATACATGTTGCAAGTTTGATCTTTATTGTTTAAAACACACATTATTGGTTCCTAATGTTTCAAAAAATGTGCACTATTAGTCCCTTAAGTTTAAAAAAGTGAACGTCATTGGTCCTTAAATAATGCCATTTAGAGACTAATAATACCAATTTTTTAAAACATTGGGGACTAGAAGTGCTCACATGGATCAACCATGCACAATTTTTAAATGTTAGGACTAATTACGTGTGTTTCAAACATTAAAGATCCAATATACAACATGTGTAAACAATAACATTAGGCACGAATAGTGTTGATTTTACTAAGAAAGTTTTAACAATTATATTTATATAGTTTATGTCACCACAACACAATTGAGGAAAGTAGCTTATTTTTGTTATTTTCAATGTAAACATTTTTGGTTGTGGGAGTTATATATATATAGGGAGAGAAAGTAATTTTACAGACACAATATTTTCACATCAATTTCACAACAAAACTGAGTTAATAGGTTTTTATTAGTTTTCATCTGAATCTACCACTTACAACACTTTATTATTTACCATTCATAGATTGATAACTCATCATTGTTTTGAAATTGTTGTGAAAATGTTTTGTCTGTGGCTTTTTATATATATATAGAGGTGTCTTTAAACGTACAACCTTCAAAGCAAGAATAGATCTCTACATTCCCTGTAGTGGTTGCAGCGAATCCAAGCTACTTACAATAGAACCAGACAAACAACGAAGGCGGGAACTGCGTTTCGTTGGCACCAGATACTGGGCCAGGAGTACCTCATCATTTTACCAAAAAAGCATCTCGCGCTTTTTTCTTCCATGATTGAACAATTTGCCATATTTTGACCCCGATAAATTGAAATAAATAGATATCACGATAAATCACATACTATATACTATTTTTAAAAAATTGGGTAATAAAAACCTTGGTGGAGCATAACTATAAGTGATTATGGTCTCTAGTGACTAATGCTTGCACTCTCCTTCATATCGTAGATTTTTTTTTTTTTTTTATTGGAAGTTGTTCTTTTATTTTATGTTCATATCAAATATTATAAATCTAAAAATATAAAAATGTTATATATTTATTTTAAAATTTTAAATAATATGCTATTTTATACACTATTAAATCTGGAAAAATAAAGTTAATCATGAATATCTATATATATAAAATAGAAATAGGGGTTTCCACTTTTGTGTTTCCAAAAATAACCTTATTATCTCACTGAAAATAATTTAACAATAATAAAAATTAAGAACACAAAGATAAATTGAGAAATTTTAAACTATTCTTCACATTATATTCACCCCTCACACCCAAATGTGAAGTATTGTTAGAATAATTTAATTTACTTCCCAAGTTTCAAAAAATTTAAAATGCTACCTCAACTAAAATCCTATTACCATAAATTTCAAAAGTAAATAAATATTTAAATATTTATTTGATCACCTATCATAATTTTGTGTTTAATAGTAAAATTTACCCACTCTGTGTGTCAAGTAACTTAACATATATATTACATGTCATATAATTAAAGCATTTTGATCATATGGCTCTTAAATATTAAATAATTAATTTTACTTTTAAGTGAAACTTTATTTAATTTCAAATCATAAAAATTAAGTCTTCACAACACTAAAAATTGAAATCTGTTAGAATTTTTAAAATCCATCCATCTATTTTAATATAAAAGAATTAAATTTTAAGACAATATCAATAATTTAAATAAATATCTAAATTATTATAATTTAATATTTATTTAAAATTGATGATATGTCAAAATCAAATCTACTCGTATATAAATTGACCGCTAAATTCTTTCGGTGGATTTGTCCTAGAAACGTTTATAGAATGATATCTAGCGAGAAGGTTCCGTTTATTACAGAGTAAACGTTACTGTCAACGGGTCAATGGCAGTGACGCAATATACCTCAAAACGAAGGGGCAAATATTCAAAAAGAAGCTCCAAAGATTCCAGCTTCTGAAATTTGAAGCTAGAAACGCTGTACCAGTCACTTTGTGCGCTCAAATCCAAACAAACCAAAAAAAAAAAACCACTTTTTTTACAAGTCATTTTTTTAAAATCCATTTCCATTAAAACTCTCTCTCTCTCTCTCATTGGAGAGCTTCGTTCTCTCTTTCTCGGTTTTCTCTAGCTTTGATCGTCGGTTTGAAGATTTTCTCTCTGACTTTCAGGTAATCTTTTTCGTTCTTTAAAATTTCATTTAATTTAATATATATATATATATATATTTTTTTTTGTATTTAATCAAATAACAATTTCGATCTCTGTGTTGAACTCTTGGTGAAGAAGGACAACACGAACTTCAATTTCCAGTGAAATTCTCGGCGTTGTAATCTTCTTTTTAGCTTTGTGTTTTTTTTTTCTTCTTCTTCAAATTTGAATAGATCAAGTTCTTTTACAGGTAAATTTTGATTTCCGATGCTTCAATTTGCATGCGTTTCTGTATTTTCTTTGAATCGTTTTGGTTACTGATTAAGTTATTGTTTTAGATATAATAATCTCGCATCTAATCCGATTTAATATTAAGGAACTGTATTAAGATTAAGAACTTGATTTTTTTCCTCGTGAATCTCTTTCTCTGTTTTCCGATCATATTCAAAACTGTTCTACAATCTCAAACTTCGATTCGATTTTTTGTTTTGTTTGTAATTTTGGCTTAATCTTATAGTTTGCTTACAATTTATATATTTAATTAAATTAATTTGTCTATCTTTGCAGTTTGGGTTAAAATCGAAACTTCGAGCTTTGTAAAACAGAGAAAAGCTTGCAGAGGAAGAAGAGTGAAAGGGAAAGTGAAGGAACAAAAACTGTAGCAAGTGAGGTAATTTTCGTGCTGTTTTTGACTTATTATCGGTGGAGGTTAAATTTCTTATGCTTAATTATTATTATTTTTTTAGTTTTTACCGCGTGGCTTCAAATATGGAAATTGTTAGTTTTTATTTATTTATTTTTAAACAATCAAACAGTTTCATAACAATTTCACATTTTTTTTTTCTCATTATTTTATTATTTATTATTTACCGTTGGACACTTCAACATTATTATAAAACTGTTGTATGACTTGTCTTGTAACTTTATAATTATTATTTTGAGTGGTTTTTTAGATGAGGACACAAAATTTTGTCACCTTTTGCTGGCAAAATTTAATTGGAGTAATGTCAATTTTATTATGTGTTTATTACTTTTATTATGTACCAATCATAAAACGCTGCGTCAATAAATATGAAATTTTTTTATGATTATTGTTTTTTATAGTTTAGTGATAAATTTTGATTGGAATAATATCAATTTTATTATGATCCGTTACTTTTATTCAGTATCAATCATAAAATACCACATGTGAAATTTTTTCATGATTATTGTTTTTTGTCATAGTTTGCTGGTAAATTTTGATTAGACTAACGTCAATTTTGTTATGGGTCCGTTACTTTTATTTAGTACCAATTATAAAATGCCACGTCAATAGATGTGAATTTTTTTCATGATTATTGAATTTAGATTAGTTACAATTATCATGTCTTTTTTTTATAAGATAATTATCTTGTCTTTAAAAAGGCAAAGCTAACAAAAAAAAGCAACAGCTCACCTTTTTACAGAAAGAAGAATAGCTGTCTTTTCTGAATACCAAATTTGGCTTCTGGGGGATTCCTTTGGAATTGCTGATGTGGCAACCAGATTAGTAACGGGGTGGCTGTTTTAATTAAAGCCGTTAAGCTGTTTTGGAATGACGTGTTAGTTTATTTAAATAAGCCTATTATTATTGTAACTAGTATGTACCGTGAGATTTTTATTTATATAAATTTTAAATAAATAAAAAAACTAAAAATTAAAAAGCAAAAAATTGTTTATCACTTCATGACTACCCTTTGCAACTGAAATTTCTCAACTAAAGGTCTCAAAATTAAATTTTAAATCACAAACAAAAACTAAAAATCAAAAAGTAAAAAATTGTTTACCACTTCATGACTACCCTTCACAACTGAAGTTTCTCTTTGTCTACCACTTCTTTACCGTGTTTTGCAAACTCACGGATTATTTCAACAATTTCTTCAATCCCTACATTTTCAATATGGTCCATTATATCCAAAAGTTTATTTTAACAATTTCTTCAATCCCTACATTTTTAACATGGTCCATTAGATCCAAAAGTTGCTCAATACACTTTAATACTATGCTTTCCATATTTGTAGGCTTGTCTATTACCTTTTCATTCAGTAAGGTTTGTTAGATATAGTCTTGAACCCATTCAAGACTTGCTCTGCTCCTGTAACTAAGATCAGATCATCGATTACCAACCATTGAGTTCGAATGGTCGAAAAGCCACATCATTCAACTTAGTTCATCACACCCAAAAACAAACATTAACCAAAACAAAATATTTGCAATATTATAGGTTTTAACGTGTATTTATAAATAGAAAAGATTAATCTTTATCTTTATCTTAATTTTTTCAGTGTATTTATAAATAGAAGAGATTAATCTTTATCTTTATCTTCATCTTAATTTTTTTTATCTTCATCTTATTTTTTTTTAATCTTTATCTTCATCTTAATTTAAAAAAAAAAAATCTCATGTCAAATTCTAAGCATGCCAAATGGCAGAACCTCAGCTGAAGGTCTCTGCTTTTATATATATATATATATATATATATATATATATATATTGATTATTGTTAAAAAAAATAAAATAAAATAATTGGTCTAATTGGTGGGAGCCATGTTTCAAAAATCATAAAATTTGATTTGACCAAAGTTTACACCGGTCCAATTGAATGGATTTGGAATAAGGTAATGTTGAAAGGTCAAGATGGGTGTCTCTATTTTGATTGGTTTTGATTTGGAAATCGCAATGCTACTTTTGGGTTCAATTGGTGCATGTGTCTTTTACAAAAGGCAACAGACTTTTAGCGCAAATGTCATTAAATGATGAGGAATTGAAGTTGTGGACCAGTAGATTTAGTTTAACGGCAACAGTTTCCAATTTCCATCTAAGATTCATGGACAAGTGTATAATGTATTTATTGAACCTTTAAGGCTGTATTGGTGGTCCATCCTTAGTCCTGACACATTCATAAACCCAGATATTTATTAAAACTCAAAATCTTCAGCAGCTGAGAAAAAGGGTTGCTGCCTTTCTTTCTTGATATTGAATTTATATTTTAAGGAGAAGATCAAACTGATTTTGAGGTGGTAGATTAGCATTGACCCCCAAAGAGCCAAATCTCTTGTTTTGGATTTCATTGGGATGTGTAGGGCTGACTTTTAGGCAGCGGGTTGCACTCTAATTTGGAAATAAAATCACCTGAAATTAGTAATTTTGTATCCCAGTTTAAATCAAGATCTAGGTATGTGAGCACATTCTAATATGTTGACCTGTCTACAGATATTATTGCAGTTTGCAAGTAATGCTATGAGAATGAAATTCCTGTGCAGGTGTCTGATGCTGTGTGACTTGGCAATCAACTTGGCCTTTTTGTATTAAAATGAAATTATGTTTTTTATTTTGTTACTTTGAGAAGTGCTCCAAGTGGATAAAAGAAGCCACTATAGGGTTTTTTTTGCCCCTTGAATTTAAAATATTCATAACAATTCAAAGTTCAATGAATATTTCGTTATTTGTGGCCACAGTACACATTGTTGTCAGAATGGTAGGAATAACTATGCCTAGTGAATGCAATTCCAGAGTATGATAACAGCATTAGATATTATTGTTTTGAAAATTTGAATAGGATCTCATATAAATGGCTTCCTCTAGAATCAAACCCTTATTTTGTGTTAATTCACAATTAATGGAAAATCTTGCTATCCAGTTTCTGCTTGTAAGCGGACCTTTATTTTATTTACTCATGACTATCTATACATGCTCAAATTTAATATGCTAAGTTAGCAGCTAGGATATATTAGCTATTAGCATGTTCAAAGCATTATGCTTTACAATGTTAATATTTTCTTTCTGTTTTTGCAGATTTTGAGTTTCTGAAGTCAAGATGGAGACTACCTTGTCTTGATGCCTACTTGCTAAGGGAATTTGAAATTCTATACAAGAGATGACTAAAGCGTCGGTTGAGGGATTCTATAAAGTCACTTTTTGGGAGTCATGTTGATACAGAAAACGATGAACAGCTGAAAGGAGCTAAAATAGGTGATTTTTCTACATCAATATAAATCTTAATCCATTTAACTCTTATAGATGTTGTGGAAGAGTATTTTGTACAGTAAAATTTAATGGCAACAATTGGCTTAAGATTAATTTTGAATTAAAATAACATTTTTTGCCTTAGCATCTTACCGCTAGTCTTCCCCATTTTAACATTGATTAAAAATCAAACATAACCTGATTATGCAGAAATTGAGGACAAAGTGAAAAAGATCTTAAAGCTTATCAAAGACGAAGATCTTGAAGAAAAAGAAGGTACCCCAGAAGAAAACTCTAAAAAGGAACCACTTGCTCAACTAATTGAGGATTTCCACCAACAGTACCAATCACTCTATGCACGATATGACCATCTAACGGGAGAGCTAAAGAAAAAAATTAGTGGGAAACAAGGAAAGGATGACAATTCTTCGTCTAGCTCAGACTCGGATTCAGATTATTCTTCAAAGGACAAAGGCAGTAAGAATGGACAATTGGAAAGAGAATTTCAGAAAATTAGAGATGACATTAAACCAGAACTTGAAGCAGCACATCTAGAAGTTGCTGACCTGAAGCAGAAGTTGACAGCTACAAGTGAAGAAAAGGAAGCTCTAAATTTGGAATATCTTGCTGCTTTGAGCAAGATACAAGAAGCAGACAAAACCATTGAAGATATGAAGACTGAAGCTCAAAAGTTAGACAATGAAAAATTGAATCTTTTGGTTGAGAATACTGAACTTAATAAAAAACTGGAGACTGCTGGTAAAATAGAAGAAGAATTGATTAGAGAGAGAGATAATTTGATCATGGAGAAAGAGACTGCCATCAGAACGATTGAAGAGGGAGAGAACATTACCAAAGGTTTAAGAACCATGGTTGATCAGCTGAAAGATGAAAAAGTAAACCAAGATCAAGAACTAGAAGCTCTTAGATGGGAAATATCCAATATGAAGCAGCAGCTGGAATTTGCAGAGCAGCAAGTGTCAGATTTGAGCCACAATCTAAAGGCTTCCATGGGAGAGAATGAATCTTTAAGCTTGAAAATTTCAGAAGTCTCAAATGAGATTCATCAGGCACAGAACACTATACAAGAACTTTGGGCTGAATCGAGTCAGTTAAAGGAGGAACTGGGTCAGAGGGAAAAGGAGCTTTCAAATCTCAAGGAAATGCACGAGGTGCTTGAGAATGAGTCGTCTGCTCGAATAAATGGATTAGAGGCACAATTAAGAAACCTGGAACTGGAGCTGAAGTCGTCGCAAAACCAGAAAAGAGATATGGAAGTGCAGATTGAGATTAAAGAAACTGAATTTAGCAATATCAAGCAGCAACTGGAATCTGCTGAACAGAAAACTTCAGAATTAAGCCACACTCTGAAAGCCACTGAAGAAGAGAATAAATCTCTAACCTCGAGGGTCTCAGAGATTTCAAATGAGGTTCAGCAGGCACAAAACGTAATACAGGAACTCATGGCTGATTCGAGTAAGTTAAAGGAGAATTTAGGTGAGAGGGAAAGGGAATTTTCAACTCTTTCTGAGAAGCATGGGGTGCATCAAAATGAATCATCAGCTCGAATAGAGGGATTAGAGGGACAAGTTACAGAACTGAAGCTGGAGCTGGAATTGTTGCGAGACCAGAAAAGAGATATGGAAGTGCAGATTGAGGTTAAAGAAACTGAATTTAGCAATATCAAGCAGCAACTGGAATCTGCTGAACAGAAAACTTCAGAATTAAGCCACACTCTGAAAGCCACTGAAGAAGAGAATAAATCTCTAACCTCGAGGGTCTCAGAGATTTCAAATGAGGTTCAGCAGGCACAAAATGTAATACAGGAACTCATGGCTGATTCGAGTAAGTTAAAGGAGAATTTAGGTGAGAGGGAAAGGGAATTTTCAACTCTTTCTGAGAAGCATGGGGTGCATCAAAATGAATCATCAGCTCGAATAGAGGGATTAGAGGGACAAGTTACAGAACTGAAGCTGGAGCTGGAATTGTTGCGAGACCAGAAAAGAGATATGGAAGTGCAGATTGAGGTTAAAGAAACTGAATTTAGCAATATCAAGCAGCAACTGGAATCTGCTGAACAGAAAACTTCAGAATTAAGCCACACTCTGAAAGCCACTGAAGAAGAGAATAAATCTCTAACCTCGAGGGTCTCAGAGATTTCAAATGAGGTTCAGCAGGCACAAAATGTAATACAGGAACTCATGGCTGATTCGAGTAAGTTAAAGGAGAATTTAGGTGAGAGGGAAAGGGAATTTTCAACTCTTTCTGAGAAGCATGGGGTGCATCAAAATGAATCATCAGCTCGAATAGAGGGATTAGAGGGACAAGTTACAGAACTGAAGCTGGAGCTGGAATTGTTGCGAGACCAGAAAAGAGATATGGAAGTGCAGATTGAGGTTAAAGAAACTGAATTTAGCAATATTAAGCAGCAACTGGAATCTGCTGAACAGAAAACTTCAGAATTAAACCACACTCTGAAAGCCACTGAAGAAGAGAATAAATCTCTAACCTCGAGGGTCTCAGAGATTTCAAATGAGGTTCAGCAGGCACAAAATGTAATACAAGAACTCATGGCTGATTCGAGTAAGTTAAAGGAGAATTTAGGTGAGAGGGAAAGGGAATTTTCAACTCTTTCTGAGAAGCATGGGGTGCATCAAAATGAATCATCAGCTCGAATAGAGGGATTAGAGGGACAAGTTACAGAACTGAAGCTGGAGCTGGAATTGTTGCGAGACCAGAAAAGAGATATGGAAGTGCAGATTGAGGTTAAAGAAACTGAATTTAGCAATATTAAGCAGCAACTGGAATCTGCTGAACAGAAAACTTCAGAATTAAGCCACACTCTGAAAGCCACTGAAGAAGAGAATAAATCTCTAACCTCGAGGGTCTCAGAGATTTCAACTGAGGTTCAGCAGGCACAAAATGTAATACAAGAACTCATGGCTGATTCGAGTAAGTTAAAGGAGAATTTAGGTGAGAGGGAAAGGGAAGTTTCAACTCTTTCTGAGAGATATGGGGTGCATCAGAATGAATCATCAGCTCGAATAAAGGGATTAGAGGGACAAGTTACAGAACTGGAGCTGGAGCTGGTATTGTTGCGAGACCAGAAAAGAGATATGGAAAAGCAAATAGAGAGTAAAACAGCTGAAGCAAAACAGCTGGGAGAGGATAATATAGGACTGGAAGCGCAAATTTCTGAACTTGAAAAGATGTCGAAGGAAAGAGAAGATGCAGTTTCTGCTCTCATGAAGAAAATTGAGGAGAATGAGAGTGAATCCTTGTCTAGAATAGCAGAATTGACAGCACAAATCAACAATCTCCTAGCAGACTTAGATTCTTTACGCACTCAGAAAGGTGAATTGGAAGATCAGATTGTGTGTAAAAGTGATGAAGCATCATCTCAAGTCAAGGGCTTAATGGAACAGGTCAATGTTTTGCAGCAGGAACTGGAGACCCTAAATCGCAATAAAAGTGAACTGGAAGTGCAACTTGAGAAAAAAATTCAAGAAAATTCAGAGTGTCTGGTTCAAATAGAAAATCTGAAAGAGGATATTTTGAGCAAGACTATGGAGCAACAGAGAATTTCACAAGAGAAAGAAAGTTTGACAGCACAAGTGAAGGATCTTGAATTGGAGTTGGACTCTATCCGCAACCAGAAAAGTGAACATGAAAAGCAGGTAAGTGCTAAAGTCCTCGAGAATGGTCAATTGATAGAGGAGAAGGTGGGGCTACAGGACAAAATTTTTGAACTGGAGAAAGCATTAACTGATAGAGGGATTGAGTTCTCAGCTCTCCACGAGAAACATACTAGTGGAGAGAATGAAGCTTCTGCTCAAATAATAGCTCTGGAGTCAAAGATCAACAGTCTACAACAGGAGTTCAATTCCTTGCAGACCCAGAAAAATGAGATGGAGTTGCAGTTTGAGAAAGAGAAACAGGAATTTTCAGAAAGCCTGACCCAAATGGAGAATAAAAAAGTTGACTTAACAAGCAACATCACAGATCATCAGAGAATGCTGAAAGAACAAGAAGATGCATACAACAAGCTAAATGAGGAATATAAACAGCTCGAAGTTCAGCTTCAGGAATGCAAGGTAAATCTCAAAGTCGCAGAGAAGAAGATTGAAGAAACAGCAGAGGAATTCCGTAAGAACATTGAATCCAAGGATGAGGAGGTAGCTGAGTTGGAGCAACAGGCTGAAGACATCAGAAGAGATCTTGAAGAAAAAGAAGAGGAACACAGTTCTTTGGTTGAGAATGTGCGCACAATAGAAGTTAAGCTCCGCCTGTCAAACCAGAAGCTCCGGGTCACTGACCAATTACTAACTGAGAAGGAAGAAGAATTCAGAATTGCAGAATTGAAATTCCAGCAAGAACAGAAAGCGCTTGAAGAAAGAATCACTAGATTGTCTGGAATAATTGTTGCTAACAATGAAGCTCATCAGAAGGTTGATAACAGATATCTCAGAGAGTGTGAACAGTACCTTGACAGGAATGGAAACAGTGATCCAGAAATTTGAAGAAGAATACAAAAATTATGAGAATTGTATTTTGGAAATGTCAAATGAGCTTCACGTTTCCAAGAACTGGGTCATAGAGACAAATAAGGAGAAAGAACAGCTAAAGAAGGAGGTCAATTATCTTGAGGTGCAGCTGCAGGATAAGAAAGATAAGGAATTCGTGCTAAGAGAGACAGTTGAGAAGCTAAAAGTGAAGGCCAGCAAGGAAGAAGCAGAGAAGGAGAATCTGAGTAGAACAGTAAACCAACTTGAGAAGACAGTAGGGGAGTTAGGAAAGACGGTGAAAGAAAAGGATGATGATATATTGGGTCTTGGAGAGGAGAAGAGGGAGGCCATAAGGCAGCTATGTCTATGGATTGATTATCACCGCAGTTGCAACGACTATCTCATAGAAATGCTCTCAAAGGTGACTGTTAGAGGCCAGAGAGCAAGCTAAGTGCCTGTTCATTCTACATTGCTGTGTATGTCCATTTTAGTTTCGCACCATGATTGTTTTTATTGATTTTTTTTTTCTTCTTTCTTTCGATTTTGGACAAGGCAGGCCGCTGTGTTGATATAACATTTTAGGTGATGCTTGAAACATAATTAGTCAGCACATTATACAAAATTTGGATGCCAACTTAGTTTTGGTAGTTATTTAATCTAGCATGCGTATGCCATTGCTCCCTGTTCAACTAGGTAATGAAACAATTTGATTGAATCCAAGAACAGTTGTTCATGAACACTGTTAAAACCATAGAGGCTTTTGCTTGGAGGTGGTCGCGGGGGGGTATGACCCTAGGTGACTTTCCCAGGAAGAATCATTCAACATGATAGCTCTATTGCTATCATCTTCAGAGCTAAATATAGTATAATTTGTTTAGGCTGAGGCTCCCTCACAACTTGTTCCTACATAATTGCTCACAATTCCAAGTTTCATATTGCGTTAATGTACCCCTCTTTAGTTAACTAACGCCCCAAATTGCATTTAGAAGAGTTCTGACAGCTAAAGGTGTTGAGTAATAAAACTTAAGAATTCATCATGATAAACCAGGCTTATGTTAGCCACAGAAGCTATTCACACTTTAAATGTAACTAGTCACAGACCCGTGCGATACGCAATATAAGTAAATAATTTGTAGTGGTGATAATTTATATTTTTTTTATTTGAAATTTGTGCAAGACAATCATTTGAAGCTTATTTGAAGCGAACACCCTTTTTTAATATTGATAACATATATAAGTCGAAACAAAAAGGCAAATAATATAATCTTAACATGCCAATGAGTTTTTCCTTTCTTTATTTTTACCATAACCATGAGGATTACAACAACAACAAAAATAAACTACTACTACCACTGCTACTACAACCACATTAGGTATACAAAATGACCAACCCCAACTATGCCCAAAAGTCCCCTGCAAAATACACTTATTTTCCGAGGATAACCAAAAAAATACACCAAACAATGTGAACTTTCCTCCCTACTTATTTTTTTTAAAATAACATAATTTATTGTAGAGACAACAACCAAAACTAAATAGACTTGTCTTCCATTTATAAACTTGTTGAACAATGTCTTTAGCCACTAATCTCCATTCAACGTTAATAGCATTAGAAATGGTAAGCATCATGAGTGTATTTGTAATAGGTTCTGGGCTTTCCTGCACATGTTCCTCAAAATTGGTCTGAAACAGAAAATATATAATTTGTAATACTTAGGACCAAATTCTCATTTCTCTGAAGAAAAAAAAAAAAAAAAAAAGGCCAAGTCTCTTAATATATAAATTGCATATGGCTGAAATATGTAAAGTAGGCCGTGCTTAATTTAATTTAAGTTTCATAGATTATAATGGCTTTGTTTCTCCATTCTCATACAGCCTATATTCCTAACTACAACTTTATGTTGCTCTTGGGCTATTTTTTCCATGTGCAAATTCCATATAATAAGTGATATGAAAGCTATTTCAAATTCTTCAAAACAATTAATATAAAAAATCATTTTCATATATTAGAAAGATTGATGGAATTAAAAACATGGGAACTACTTATCAGAGAATCAGCAAGTTTAAAGGACAGCTATAAACATTAATTTTCCTGAACCAAAGAAAGAAGTCATATGTGAAAGAGAACTATTACATATTTACATTATGCCATGGGTTCATCTCTTTGTACTCTGTTCTACCATCCATGCTTTTGAAAGTGGCTAGAAAACGCATTGGCAACAAATTTTATTAGCTTTGTGTATCCTAACTTATCAGTTTTAGTGTTCCATTTTTTGGATGACAACACCCACCTTTCCATGACAACTTGTTCACAGTCCATTTATACCCTCACATCTATTAGTAGTTTGCTTCAATGCTTCATAAGAATACAATTATTTCTTAGCAACTGGTTTTGGAGATCAATATAATTTAATTATTACCAACAACACCTAATTCATTTAGATCAATCATATAAATTAAAAAAAAAACACCAATAAGTTGATTATAAAAATGATAGCAATATAATACACCGATGAGTGATGAATATGAAGCGACAACGCTATTTGGTTATTTAGCACTATCTACTTTTAGGAAATTAGATCTTGAAATCCCCTTGTTCTCTTTTACGATGTTTCTCTCCTCTTTCTCATATTGTTTTGAAACCTACTATAGTCAAAAGAAAAGAGCCTTACCTGATGAAATTCAGGTTCCCTGGTAAGTGGTACTCCTAGCTCAGCCATGCAAGTCTAGATCTTGTCATCACTGCCATATAACCCCTGGTCACTGCCATATAACATCTGTCATCCCATGACCTTAATGTTAACCTCAGAAACCACTCTTGGAATCCTCAATGTTAAACCATGTCCTGATGGTTTTCTCTCTATTTCTTATAAGATTAAGTCAAACAATCTCTCAAACACATCAAAGGCACAAAAGAAAATGAAAGAAAACCATCAAATTTCAATTGCATACTTGTCACTAAACCAAAAACCACTCAAAATGTCCAAAACAAAATTGGACACACAAACAAATTCAACTGAATTCTAAATCCAAACCCACAAACCACAAATTCAAGAGAGCTCTCAGAATCTCAAATCAAATGAATACCCAAACGCACCTATCAAAACGAATTAGCCATAAACAATCACAAATCCACTGAAAACAATAAACAGAAAAGAGAGAGAGAGATACAAAAAGCTCACCTTGGTTGCTACCAGTAGGACAAACAATGAATGGTCTGCGTAAACAAAGAGTTTTAAAAAGGAGAAAGACTTGGATATAAAAAGAGTTGTAGTCTCGAAAAGCTGAAAGTTTAAGTCCATATCTTGCCCAATAATCCAACCAAGGACTACAAAAAAAAGAATCTGCAGCAATATAATAATGATTTTAGCAGATATTGGAGCAAAAAAGAAAACCTTCAATAAAGTAAACTAAACAGCACAATCATCAATGCAAATGTATCTCATATCATATATGAATAAGCCTTCAAAGCATGAAATGAATCATATACTCAGAAAGATGTTGGACTATACGCTTTCCCGTCATCCAGCTTAAATTAGAGCCTATCATGGTTATATTACTTTAAATGCTTCCTTTTCTTTAAAAAAAAAAAAAAATTGACCAAATCATGGAGATTTGTTTTTCTGTCACTGAAATACAAACCTGCAGCATTAAGGCTACTACTAAGACGGATATAAAAAGAGTAAATGGGGGAGGTCGAAGAAGGAAAAACCAAGGGAGATTAAATGCTGGACACCATCCATAATGATAGATTGTGGGGGAATACATAAGGGCAAGAAAAAAAAAAAATTGCAGAAAAGAGAGGAGGAGCCGTGAGAGGGAGAGAAAAAATAAAATAAAAAAGACTCACCTTGGGTTGTTGTTGGAGCTCTGGTATGAGTGGAATGGTCAAGCATTTTGACAAACACCTTGCAGGCAATATCAGAAAAGCTCAATCCATTGGCTTAAAAAGCCGAAGCTATCACAACATTGGCAACCCATACCACAAAACATGCACACATTGAAAGGGGTTTTAGACAAAAAAAAAAATCCCATCACAAATCCACCAAGAAAATAAAGAAAATTTTAAAATTTTAAAGAAATATAAAAAGACTCACCTTGGGTTGTTGTTGGGGCAGCATGTACTGAAAGTCTGAGAGGTTTAAATAGGAGACTGAGTAATGATTTTAGTAGGCGTTAGAAGAGGCTGGATTTAATGGGGAAGGGGAAAAGATAATCAGGGAGGGAGTTGAGGAGTTGAGCGGTAAGAGAGAAAAGAGGGGGAAGTAGGCGTTAGAGGAAGGAAGGGGAATAGACAATCAGAGAGGGAGATGAGTCAAGCAGTAGAGAGAGAAAAGAGAGAAAGGGGAAAAGGAAGAAGAAGAAGCGTGAGGGAGAGGGAGAGATGTGTGTAACATGAATTTAATGGTGAGAGAGAGAAAGGAGGAGGCTGGAGAGAGAGAGAGAGTGAAACAGAGGTGAAATTTTCTGAGAAAAGAAAATCTGACGTGACAGGTTTTGTAGGAGTCAAAAAACTCTCTCAGCTCCACCTTTTAGTTTATATTATAGATATTAAATTTAGTTTGTGGATATCGAATACGCAATGTATTGACTGACGACAAAGTAGTGGAAAACATCAGTTCTAAAGGTCAAATAGGCCAATGATGGTTGAATTTTCATAATGGAGCTCGAAAGTTTTACTGTACCAATCACACTGATGGGGGATGAGATTCCCTTCCGTTTAAATCCTTCAATTCCCTCCAATTTTTAATCAAATGTGAGACATGTAGCATTTATTTGATTTTGTGTAGTTTAACTTTATATGGGTTTTTTTCAAGACCATTGGATTTTTTAAATGGCACATGTGTTACATCTGAATTAAAATCTGAAGAAATTGGAGGATTTAAATGAACATTCATTTAGCCCCTAAAAATGCAGTTACAACTTACAACACATCCATCATGTTATACAGAATCATTTAATTCACATAACCAACAAAGCACATTCAGCAGAATTAGTAGCAAATTAATACCTGCATAAATAGAAAAATGCTGGGGAAAATAACCAAAAGAAGGCACTTCTATTTATAAATCAGCCACCACAAATACAACTGGGTAATAAATTAACTTCTCTGGGAAGACAACAGAATGCATCTAGTGCATCAAACTTATTGCAACAGCATAAGAATATGAATGCTAAAAACTAAGGTGGGATTGGATAGAGACAAATGCGTATAGATGGGAAGGAATATCAACATGCTGTTAAATGTTGGGTTTCTAAAGATTCCTCCTAACTGGAAAGAACATAATTCCCGATAAGATACCTTCTCCTAATAAACATTTCCTTCTGCTTGCAAAATTAGCACAAAAGTTAAAGAAATAGCTTCAAGTTTCCCTTGCTTCAGTCAGATATCCTCATTTCAACTCCGAGAATGTCCTTGACCACCTCGTATGTCACGAATGCAATTGCTATGGATGGGACCACCTAGAGAGAATAGCAGTACCATTAAAATGTTATCGATACTGAATAACATTAACAGACCAAATGTAATTTGATTTAATAACTCCTCCTACAAACAGATTGATATTTGAATTTACTTGAAAACAAGAAAATGAAGCTAAAATACATCGATATCAACTCAATTTACCAATTAATAGATTAATGTAACTCTCCTTAAAAGGCATGCCCAAAAAAAAAAAAAAAGCAAACAAGAAAAGCACTAACGGTAACTGGTGATGGATGAGTTTAATATGCCAAATGAAGCAGAACATGGAATAATTACACTATACCTTCACTGAATTGGGGACCAAACCCTTGTACAACGCTCCAAATCCTTCATGCCGAACTGTTTTCCTGAATGCATCAACCATACCAGTATATTCAAGGGGTGCCTTGCTCCTCCCATCACCAGTCACAACAGATGCAGCATTTTTCCAGCCCACCATCTGCATTCTTCGTCGAATGACGTCAAGAGGGTAAGCAACAGTCTGGCCAACAGTTCCAGCAGCAGCACCGCATGCAAGTCTTGTTGTCACACTCAGCTCAGAGTCCTCAGCCAGTCCAAAAGGTTTAGTTTGAATCAACCAGTCTTTCAAAGATTCATACACGGCAAAGTTGAGACCCACATATGGAACCTGCAAACGCCATACAGTAATTACATGCCTCTTCATATAGAAATGAGAATTCAAAATCTTCTGTGAATATAGTAGTGTAAATATGCAGGGAAATTTTTTATGAACCAATAACGGATAATATTCAAATTAAAGCAGCAGAGGAGCTTAAAAATCATCAAGTATTTACTTACAACTCCTATGACAGAAGGTAGCCAGCCTCTGTAAAGAGCCCGAGGGCCTTCTTCCCGGAGGATTGTAGAAAGAGCATGGAAGATTCCCCTATATTGGCAAGGAGAACCTTCCGTCTGTAAAAATTCAACACAGAAACAAAGTTAAACCAAAGTGAATAGATGAAAAACTGGTCCTGCACTCCAAAGAGAGTAACTAGCAGAGCCAATCACATATAAATCCAAAACGAAACTGCAAACTATACCTGGACAGTCAGCCGACCTCGTACCATGTCCATTGGGTAAGTTGCTGACATGGCAATAATTCCGGCACATGCACCAGCTCCCAGTCGTAAAAGAGGCGTAAGCTGAGCCTCTTCTGCATTGATGATAAAGAAATGAAACGTTAACCATCTTCCACAATCATCATTATAATCTTGGTCCAATCACCCCCTCCACCCGCCCCCCCCCCAAAAAAAAAAACAATAATAGGGAGGGAGAGAGAGAGAGAGAGAGAGAGAGATTAAACACTGCAGAAGCAACCATTAGCATTAGGCATAATTTCCCGGAAGAAGAGTGTGTTCAGATGTGCTTATTTTTATTGGCTTATTTTGTTTAAAAAATAAGTAATGTAAAAATACAATTGTACCTAGAAAAAGTGAGGCCTTAACAACTTTTACCTAGAGGTTAAAATAAGTTGGCATTTTAAACTAAAACAAACATACCCAAAGAAAGAAAAGAAAAGAAAAGTATCACTTTTTAAAAAATCCTGGCTCAAAATGATAACAAAAGGAAAAGAGATGGTCATTACCATTTCCAGGTTGTTGCCGGTAAAGCCATAAAATGCCCCTGTTTACAACAAGTAAGCAATGGAAAGAGAATAATTATTAGGATAGAGAAATGAATGTCAATGGAAATCAATGATATATTGGGGAGAGGGGGGAGTTTAAGTGCAGAAACGTACTTAGATGCTTGCTCATAGCTGTAGAACTTGACAGCTGAGTTTGGGACAATACGAGCACAATTAGTTCCATTTCCTTTAAACATTCCTCTGAAACCCTCGGTATTCCATATATATTTTAAGCCTTGAATCGTTCCATTGTATTTGACACTATGAGAGTTTTGAACCTGCATATTCCAAAAGCAAAAACCATTCATTCCACCTAAAGAGACTGATATTATATACATACAAAAGTAAAACATTCTCCCCAATGCAATCATGAGAATCATGAACAATAGCATTCTCTCTTTCTCTTTCTCAAAGTAATGTAAATAATCATGAAAATATATCTGCTCACTAAAAGGTGGGGGGCAATCCAAATAGTGAAGAGGAAACTACCTGGAGCAAAATTTTTAATCTTTCTAATGGAGCAACAGCACTACGTGAGCTGCAGCAGAAAGTACATAAGACTTGTTAAATGTAATAAACTACAAAGTAAAAAAAAATTACTCCAAGAATGCCAGTCGCAAGAGAGAAAATTTTGCGCTAACCCTAGCAATAAAAATAGTTAAATGTATTGAAGCAGTTCAGACCAATACATATTTCTTCCAGTTCAAGGACCTCAAATGATGATAACATTCTGATACAATACTCTAAAGCATATGGTTGTAGATAACATTTTTCAACTAAAAAGCTTCTAAAACCTTTATACTCAAAACTCTCTAGTGTGCCAAACATGACTTATCGCATTTTACTCCCGTAAATCTTCTATTCGATTGCCATAAACCATACATTTTCTCCCAAAAACATACAGTCAATTTCTTAAATGCTTCAAAACAATAACTTGTAGCTAATAGAACAAAATCCCAATTCCTTAAACCTCATAGATTTGATTTAACTGCTATTGCTGTCAGTAAATTCAACAACTTAAAAGTAAAATTAAAAAAAAAAAAAAACAAAGAGAACTTTTAATGATTGGGAGCTCCTTGTGGTTATGTCTTTCTTCAGGTTCCTTCAACCCTTTCTTGCGAGAAATGTGAGAAGGGATACTATGACTTGGAAGCTTCACAGTTCTGGTAAATTTGATGTTAGTTCATTTTACTGTGCTCTTCAATCTTCTAACAGGACCATCTTCCTGTGGAAAATTATTTGGGGTGTTAAGGCTCCGCGTCGTATTTCTTTCTTCTTGTGGACAGCGGCTTGAGGTAAAATCCTAACGTGCGATAATTTGATGCAAAGGGGGCATGTGTTGGCTGGTTGGTGTTGTATGTGTAAGAATCATTGGGAGACTGGGGGCCACCTTCTTCTTCATTGTGAGGTTGCTGCTGTTTTGTGGGGTTTTGTTCTCAATTTGTTTGGGATCCAGTGGGTGATTCCGGCTAGGGTGCTTGATTTGTTATTTGGTTGGTATAACTGGTTTGGGAGACACTCTTCCGCTATTTGGAACCTCGTTCCGCATTGCTTAATGTGGTCTGTGTGGCAAGAGAGAAATCGTCGCATTTTTGAAGATTCGGAGAAATCATCATCTTATCTTTAAGAGCAATTTTCTGGCCTGCTTTTTGACTGTTCTAGGACATGGGGCTTCACTGAAGCATCTTCTCTTCCAGATTTTGTTGCTTCCCTTAATGCTGTTTAATTTGTTTTTATTGGTTTCTTTGTTATTTTGTATTCTTCCCTCCCGTTAGTGCATGTTTTATGCACTTGGGAGTTTTTTCAGATTTAATGAAGTTCTTATTACCTATAAAAAAAAAAAGAGAACTTGTCACTAAGACTTTCATCCTCATAAGAATTGAGTGGATGGCGACGTCATGGGTTCAAAAGCCATTAGGACTAAAAGAATTACGATCCCATAAGTTTGGAAACGCCTATGGGGGCATAAAATAGTAAGACTGTAATAAAAGTACACATAATCTCATCCTAAGGAGTATCCTACTCAAATTAGTTTCCACTGCCAATTGCAAATTTGATCTCACACCTACCTAAACCACCAGAAATCTGACCTAAGGATACAACCAAATTCTTCACGGTATAAACACTGAGAACCCAATACAGATAAAAAAAAAAAAAAAAAAAACCCTCATGCAGCTCTAAAAGAAACAATTTTTTTAAAAACACATAAAGTTGCTAATTGAACAAAATTGAAAAGCAAAATAGACACCAAATTTACAATTCTTAACAAAAATACAATATATATATATATATATAATCAATGACCTTAACCACAAAACATTTCAAAGCACCTCATTTAACAAAATATAAAAAATAAACCCCCAAAAAATTACGAAATGAAAAATAAAAACTTTCGAATGATTAAAGCAAATAAATATAACAAGTAAAAAACAGAGAGAGAGAGAGAGAGAGAGATGATTCACAAAAATTAGACAACAAGGAATACGGATCGAGAACTCACACTCCGCCGGCGACTCCTCCGGCGACGAGAGACTTGCAGATGCTGAGTAAGGCATGGCTGGGGGCTTTGACACCTTCGCTAGCGAGTTTGGCTTCCTCAGCTAAGTTCACAATCGTCGAAACGGCAGACTCGCTCGTCGTTTTGCTCACCGCGTCCTCGGAAGCCATCAGCGAAGACAATCAACCAAAAAAAGAAAAGAAAACACAAACCCTAGGGGTGGTCAAAATGCCTCCGTTGACCGGCTCTTCGGTCCGGCTACCGTCGACGACAAGTCGTTTAGCGAGAGAGAGTTCGCATATTCGTTCGTACGGCTAGGCTTTGCGAGAGTCGGAAGCGTCTCTTTTTTGTTTTGGTTGGTTGAGAAAAATAAAATTGTGAATGAAAATAAATATGAATTTTGAAAACGAATATTTTAACGGTTAAGATGGTTTTAGTTTTTGGTTTTTTGTAAAGACCAAAGAGTGTATCACATACACACGCAAAAACGCCTAGTCGTACAGTCGCCGCGTTTGGGGATGCTTATTTATTTCTTATTTCTGAATGCATCTTAGGAATCAATTTTAATATGGAATAAAATAAAATAAAATATAAAATTCTTTCTCTATTTGTTGTTAAAATGGAAAGGGTTTCGTTTAAAAATGAAATCTTATTTAAATTCGTTTGTTTTTCCTTATTTCATGGAATGGGTTAAAGGACATTTTAGATGCATGAAAAAGAATAAATTTATAATATTAAATGGTGTGAATAGATTTTATCAAAAAAAAAATGGTGTGAATAGATTATTGATATTTTTTCTTTAGAAACCTTTTCTTTTCCCTTTTCGAAATATGACATGTTTCGCATAGGGTTTTATATGGCACCTATGAAAATGCATAGTTATGATTATAGTTGGTGTTATACCCTAATAAAGCATAGAGGTATCATAAAAGTTTCCTAATCTAATCATATCAAATCATTGTTTTAATTATCCAAAAAATCATAGGAAATCAAATTTTCAATTTGAGATATTGTTAAAAACTTAGGATAATCCTTTGGTCAAAACAACCTTGTACGACCAAACTGCACCCATAACAATCAAACCTCTCATCAGAAGCAATCCACCTTAATCCAAGCTCGGGTGAGGCTTACTCGGAGTCGGAGGTCGTCTATCAACCTCATCTACCTAAAAAGAAGTGTATTCAAGATAACACCCCCCCCCCCCACATCCAACATTAATTAGGGTTCACCAGCCTCCATCAACATTTAATGCAAAGCGACAATGTTATCCCCTCCAGCCCTTCCTATTGTTAAGGGGAATTCGTCCTATGATCACATCACCTCAACTGACCTCAAGGAGTGGTATGTTATTAAGCTCTCTACTCGACTTTATTGGGAAACACCCACCAACCTCCATTGAGGGAGCCCTAAAAGTACCCCCTCAAATAAACAAGAAATGTATGTACTCTATCATCCCGTTATTTGTAATTTTTCTCATAGTTTACTTTGTAAATCTTTTTTTTTTCTTCTATTTATCAATGTCATGATGGGAACCTAGTGAGTAGTTTTGTTTCCTTTAACAGATGCTCATATGACAAATCCTCAGAGTTTACTTTGTAAATCCCTTTTGACTTAATCTTCAGAGTCTCTCTAACTAGTCTAATTGGTTGGTCTATGATCTAGTGAGTAGTTTAACAGATTCTCATGCTGATGAATTGTTAGTTGTATGAACTCCACACATAACTAGGATCCTTATTGTGATTTTGTTTCTCATTCTACCCACCTTCACCGGCCATTTTGAAGCACTAAATATATAACTAGGTTTAACCTATGGATACTTCTACCGTGAACATTTCATGTCTAAACCTCGTGAAGCTTGTTAGCAATTAATCAAAGTTCTTGTGCAGTTGTGCCTATTTAAAGATCCTACAATATTTGAGTATTAGCTTATTTTTCCTTCTTCCTTCTTTTTAGTACTTTTTTGGCCGCAATGAGCATTAGCAAATAAGAGAGTATATGAGTGTTCGAATCTAAAATGAGCCGGTTGTGTACTCGACAGCTCTTACATGTCATGGATATATATGTGTTGTTGGTAGTTGAGATAACTGATAAGTGCTCATGTGTAAGGTTTCTCCAGGAATGTCACTATTTCATTAGAAGCCAACATTGTGGGTCATTTGATGCTTTTAGTCCACAAATGGCAACAAAGGCTTTTTGGTTGTCAATATTGTGGAATGTGTTGTCTGAATTTTTTACGATGTCAACATCTGTTTTTTCTTTCTTTCTTGTTCTTATTTTCAATTTTTGGCCAAGAAGTCGATGTCTACATTTGATGATGTTCATTAACAAGAAATTCTAGCCACACATGCAAAGAGGAAAATAACAAGTCACTGTTTTGGATGTTGTTTAATGTTATCAAGTATTCATTGACATAATTTACATCCAATTATTTACCTATGGAGGCTGTTCTTTTTATTTTTTTAATTGGCGGATAGCAGCAATGAAGCGAATGTTTGATTAGTTTTTTACTGAAAATTTTATTTACTTATTTACAAAAAATTGGGATTTTAAAAATCTATACATAAACAAATAATTTAACAGAACTAACTAATCCAAACGAATTAGAAGTCAAAATTTGGAAGCAAGGAATATGGAACCTGATCTTTGCCTTTTTACCTTCATTATACCAAGCTTGAGGTTGTGATTTTTCCAGGTGGCACACAGAGGGATTATTCCTAGACCAAGTGAAAGTAAATTTGTCTCATGGAATGCGACAGTTCTGTATGTCCATTTCCTTTATTTAATTAGAATGTAATAATCCTTTGCCACTTATCAATTCCATGATGGGACTCTCTTCTCTTTAAGCAGGTTCACAAAAAAAATCAGGCTTGAGTGCTTGACTAGAATCTAGATATTGGACGAGCCCAGCCCAAATTTCTTAACTTTCTGAGCTTGACCAGACCCCATGCTGGGCTTAATTGGGCCTATGTACAGAATTTTTGGAGTCTCACTTAAACTCATCCACAGGCCCAACCCTCGATAGTTACTAGAAATTCAAAAAAGAAAAGTATATGAGTATATCATGAGACTTATAGTTATATAGAACATTTCTTTAATGTTTGGTGGATCTTACACACACTCACATATCTTAAGAGAGATGATTAGGCCGATCTCATAAGATAATTTTCTACAAAAAGGAACAAAAAGCAACACTGAAATAATTCCGGGAGAGAAGTACAAATTGCTGAGACTTTTTTTTTTTTTTATTAAGACAAATTGTGGAGACTTGGGAGGCCACACAAAAAGACATTTTTACCGACGAGCCAATTGAGTAATGCATTTTTTGTTAGTGATAAATGATAATCAATGTTATCATGATGAGATCATTGGAATCAATTTACAATAAAAAGGTTTAGATATCCGGCCCCATCCTGTATATATATATATTTGTAGCTTAAGTGGGACATGGGAAATTTGATGCATGAACTCCTAAGTGTGGAGCAACTTTTTTGGTAGGTGGCCTCCTTGTCGTCTAATGGGGGGAAATGAATTTTTCCTAAAACTTAAGGAACATGTTAATGCAACAACTTTGACAGCCCAATAGCATTGCACCACACGTCCTATACTTGTTTTAGTTCTATGGAACATATTATACTTCTATAAGACAATTTTTGGGTGAAGTCATGTCATTTTTCACCAACAAATATAAGTTTTTTTTATTAATAAAAAAAAGGTTATCGAATCTCTATAATAAGCTCAAAATATCATTTTGGGTATTGCAAAAATGAAGAAAAGAGAGGAAGAAGAAGAAGAAGTTAATATCATATGGGACTGTGGGAGTCCTTTATATGATTCATATGAAATAGCTTCACTTGGTCATCTACTTGAGCGACATATGATGGCCTTGCCTTTTTCAGGTAGCTCTAGTCGCTTTACAATCCCACCAACTACATCAAGCTCAAATAAGTGCTACACCATAAAGAAGGAAGGCCTACATGAAGTGGGATCACACACCAAAATTGTAGGGATTAAATTGTGGAAGAGGAAGATGTCAGCGCAAAGGAAAGAGAACCCCAAAAAGCTTAGGATCGGATTTCAAGGTATTTGTAGAAGTGTTGGTTTATGCAAGAAGAAATATAAGAAAAAAATGGAGGACTAATTGCAATTCATATGGGGCCTCCAAATTGCTCATTGCAAGGGATAATATAGTTGTAAAATGGTGGCAAATGATTCTTGCATAGCAGAAGGCATGTGATATAAAAATATTTTGTACATGAATGAGTGAAGGGCCTAGTAATGGAAATTGGCTGGACTTTCTTTCTGTGCAGGGAATTTTCTTCGAGTAAAATTTCTGTTTTCGCTTACTATTTTAATTTTGAAGTAGGTATTCTTAATTTCACATTAAATAGAGAGGATTCTAATTCTTTTATAATATTTTATATTGTCTCTTTTATTTTTTTAGGAACCAAAAAATATTACATTAAAAAAATAATAGTTCTCTTTTATTTTATTTTATTTTTTATTTTTTGGTGGGGGGGGGGGGGGGGGGGGGGGAAGAAAACGAAATGAAATGCATTAACAACAAATAAAGGGATTACACATAATCTCAGATACATCAAATTTTAAAGTTCCAAGCTTCCAGCACATGAACTAGGGGTTACGTAATAAACAAAGTCAATCTGTTGGTCACTGACAACTTTTGCCAAGATATCCACACAACCATTAACCTCTTTGTCTATATATGTTGAAACTTGTATTGCTCAAACCTCCTTATTAGGTACTTGCACTCATTCACAGTAGGTGTCAAAAGGACATTACTGTTTTTGCTTGAATTAATTAGATCATTAACTATCAAATAGTAGGGTTCAATTTCTATGTTGGAACAACCGATGTCTATAATAGTGTGTGAGCCCACAATTGTGAATTGGATATATGTATCTTCCTTCTTAGTTTTTATAGTATGTGAGCTCACGACCATGTGATCCTACGCACAATAAAATAAAAAATAATATATTCAATACATAAGATACTTCGAGACATGGAATAAAATGCTAACATATCCAAATTTATATTCATGATCATGTGGGTTTGAGGCTTTGAGCCCAAACATGTCCACTAGGCTTGTCCAAAATACAAAAGTAGATTCCACTGACCCAGTAACCCTAAAATCTAAAACTTGTTTTTGCTAAGGGCCTGTTTGGTACGTGTTTTCGTTTTTTGTTTTGGTTTCGTGACTTTTTACTTTATTGAAGTTGGAACTTTAATCCTGATTTGAATTCAAGATTGTAAAAAAAATTCTGTTTGGTACATAGTTTTGGTTTCACAACTGAAATCACAATTTAAAAAAAAAATTGTGTTTGGTACATAGTTTTGGTTTTTAGATTTAAATTTTATCTTAATTATTATTTTTTTTTCTTTTTTTCTTTCCTTTTTTCATCATCACCCACGTACACCACTTCTTATTTTATTTATTTTTTATTTTTTCTTTCTTTGTTTTTTCCCCACCATCCACTAACCCCCCCACCCCCCTTTTCTTTTACTTTTCCCCCCACCAGACATACATCCCCTGCCCCATTTCTCTCTTCTTCTTTTTTCTTCCTTTCTTCTTCTTACTTCCTGAACGTTCCTGCATTTTTACATCTTTATTTTTTCACACTCTTCCTCTCAGTTCTACATTATTATTTTCGGTGTTGCCATGGTGGAGGTTGAGGTTGGTTGTGCAAGGGGTGCGAGAGGGAAGTTTTCGGCGACATGTGGGTTGCATCGGCGCTGGAATGGTCACGGCGTGAGCTCGTTCTGGCGACGTGGAGGCTGGTTGGCTTGTGTTGCAATTGGGTTTGCTAAGGTGAGTGGGTTTGGTTGAAGTGGGTGGATCTATATATATATATATTTTTTTTCTGGGTTTGGATTGTTGATGCAGGGACTGATGTTTGATCACGGTGGCTGTGGGTTTTGATGTGTGGGTGATAAGTTTGTTGAAAAATTCTGTAGGCCGAGAGCAAGAGAGAGAGAGAGAAGCAGAAAAGCTTACGGAGGAGAGAGAGAGAAAACGGGAGAAAAGAATAAGGTGGGCCCAGCAACGGTAATAAACTGGGACCCACAAAAAAATTGAGTCTGGATTTGAATCCGGATTGGATTCAAAAATAGGTGAAGGGGTGAACTAATGATGGGACAGTTAATGGGATTTAAATCCTCATTCAAATCTTGTGTACCAAACAAGATTTTTTACTGTGGGACCCATGATTTTCTGTTAACAATCCGGATTGAGTTGCTTACCAAACACGAAATAATCTAAAACTAATGGCCCATACGTTCTAAAACTTGGCCCATTTTATAACATGGCAAACAATACAAGACATTATACAAATATGCTTGTTGCAAAAAACAAAAAACAAATGACAGTTTTATCAAAAAAAAAAAGAAAAAAAAATCATGCATCCAAAAAAAAAAAAAAAAAACTAATGACAGAGATGTGGTGGTTAACAATCTCTTGATAAATTTTGGAATTGAGATCTATAATTGAGAATCTATGCTATAATTGATTTTAATCCACCCATGATCTCAATCCTCAATTTTGTTGGTATGAGTTAGTTTATATTTTTGGAGGTGTTAATTTTTCCACATAAGAAAAGCAGACTAATATGGAGATGTCCTCTTCAATGAAATAGTTCGTAATCTCTGTTTTATTATTTCACCAACCTAAAAACATAGATTAAATGCCTCAGATCTTTAGTCAACCTAGTGGGGGTTGGCCTTTAATCCTCCGTTAGATATGAATTGGAATAAAAACACATTTAATTCAGAGAGTAAAGCTTCAAAGAAGAATATTTGCATACCTCATCGATAGGGCCTGTTCAACTATTTATATCCCCTCCAATGCCAGGTGTTATTTTAGATATTTATTCATCTCCTTCTACTTTATTGAATCTTTTTTCTGCCAATATTTATGGGTTTTTGGACAACCGCATATAATAGTCTGTTTTTCATTGAAACTAGCATTTGCATTTAAAGTTCTACCATGGAAGATATTTCTCGAATTAAATGCTTTATTCCAGATAAATCCTGGATCATTTTAATATTAGCCAAACAAGATCTCTATTGATTTGCCCGAACAATAGTTTTATTTGGCATAAACCGAACATTACGGACCAGTTTGGTCAAAGTCTTGATCGAACTGAGTCCATAGACTGGTCTAAAAGGTTTTTCTGATTCAATGAATCGTCTGTTGCTTTCTAATTTTATCATCTCCAATTTCTTCTCCAATTTTGTTTTTGAGATAGATAACTTCACATTAAAATAATTTTTTGTCACATCACATCATCTTTGGTCCCCTACCAAGTGCAATTCATTTCTAACAAGGAATGATATGTCATTTCAGGTAAAAAAAGTCCAAACCAAATAAAAATAAAAATTTGATATGATTTTTAACAAAGAAAATCCTAAACTATTACTAATTTTACTATAAAGGACTTCTAAATTGGCATAACAAAGAATATGATAAGTTCTAAAGTTGATACATCAATTTGTAAGATTTACATATTAAAAATTGTAATACCCTAATATTATAATTTCAATAATTATAAATTACAATTTATTATATAATAACACAAGAAACTGATGTCAAGGCTACCAATGTACCAAATACCAATAGGTTTAGATGTATGACATTATGCCTCAGTTTCGAGGGAAATATTGTCCAGCAAAACTTACTCGTTTTCATGTATTTGGTTGCAATCTTAAAATCTGTAAACAAAATATTTTTGTTGTTTGGCTTAGATGGAAATTATCAATAATTCTAATAATTCCAAATAATGATATAAACAAAAAAAATCACAAGAAATTACCCAAAATGGGAAAGTATTCTCTATTTTTGGCCCATTTGCAAGGTAAACAGACCTCAAATTCAAAAGTTACATTAAAAATTAAACGGCAAAGCAAATGCTTTGAGAAAACAAAGTTATTTGGAAAGATGTCGATGATCATTAATAACTATATAATGACAATCCATTGTCCGTTTTTGGGAGAAAAAGAAGTTTTGGACTTATTGTTCGGAATTTTTCTATGGTGTATTAGACTTAGTCTTCGTTGACCATAACAAAATAATTTTCCATTCACTTACATATTTCCCACATCAAACGAAAAAATAAATCCACCAAAACGATAAAAATCAAGCAGAGTACAAATATTCCACGTGGCCACTTGTCTTGCAAGGACAACACGTGTATTGACTTTTAGCTAAGAAGCAGTCTGTGACGGGGACATAATAATAATAATAATCTAATATTTGCATAACCAAAGTACCACCTAGTTTCATTGGTCACATCATTTTCTTCTTGTCAACGAATCAATCTTCAGATTCAAAAAAGAAAAGAAAAAATTCATCTACTCAAGACTTACTACTTACTTCTCCAAATCAGTATTTACTCATAAACAATCAGTATTTATATCATAAACAACTTCAATATACTTCAAAATTAACAATTTCCTTTTCTTAATCTCATTAAGTTTTTTGTGAATAAGCTACACCAAGTTGCTTAATGAAGTCTAATTAAAGTTATGTTGCATCATATTTTGGAGAGAATAATGTTGACCTAGTCAAAGAATCATACGATTATCCAAAAAATAAAAAAATAAAAAGTCAAAGAATCATACAATTTTAACCTTTATCCTTTTGAGTTGTTTTGCTAATCACTCAAACTCTTGGTCTTCTCTGAACCCAGTCAAAAAAGAAAAGAAAATAAAAAAGAGATGATTTTTTTTTTTTTAACTCATCGTAAAATACTCTTATTATATGGGATCTCAATCTGATTCTAATATATTCATAACCTACTAATCAACTAATAAATATTAATTTTCCTTTAGAGAAAATAGAATCATTAAAAAAAAAAAAAAAAAATACTATATGAACAATATTAAATATATATAACATTTTTCATAATTTGTTAAGATGTTATTTTTATATAAACCCATCATTAAAATCATGTTTATTATATACAAATTACAATTTTATACAAGGACATAAAAAATATACAAGTTTATTTACCATTTTTTCTTTCTTTTCCTCAATTTTTTTAATCTCGTTATAGTTAAATTTTTAATTGATTTCATTTTAAGTAAGCAAAAATTATAAATTTTAATTCTCACCCATATGCCTTTGTAATTTAATTCTTAAAATGCAATCAGAGAAAAATTATTTAGTAGTTTTGGATTACAAATAAATACGTAATTCTTTTTTTTATAAAATGATGAAATATATCATAAATTTAATTAATAAAATTTATAATTTATATAATAAAACCTATTATTTATGTAAGAAGGATAAGCAAGTACGTTCATTGTTCCTACCCATTTAAATCCGAATTTGACCTAACGTGGGATTATTTCTAATCCAATCTACTGAATAATAACTTTAGCCGGTAGATACGTCCAATTTAAGAACTATTAATTAATACATTAATATAAAAACAAAAAAATTTAATACATTAAATGTCTTGTAGTAATAGTGCCGTTTCTGTTATGCTTCCCTGGAACATAAGCGGAACATACCCGTTAATTTCTTCTTAAATCAAATCAATCAATCATGTCAGTCGCCAAGTGCGAGCCACAGGCTCACAGCCAGCTTTACTTTTTCCAAAACCAGCTTTACTTGTTCCCACCGGTACATGTACTACTAAAACTTTTCCGACTTTTACTTGTTCAAACCAGCTAAGCTCTGAACACTGCGGTCCTACTATACCGTATTTTCTAAGTTAACAATAACAAGTTGTGTGCCTTTTTATATACCATGAAAACTGTCGGAAACCGAGCCAACTATATGGTCCAGTCAGTTCAAGTTCCCTCCAAACTCTCCCTTTACTTGGGAACTGTATATATTCTCAGTTCGATGACCGCTTTTTTTATCTTTCTAGGAAATTAATAATAAGAAAGAAGTTTGTTTTGTTTGTTTCAAAAGGAAGGAAAATGTGGGAGTTTGTAACATCAAACCAATCACGAAGTCCAAAGTAGTAGTATTATGTAAGGACGTCGTTTATGTAATTCCAAATTAGGTGTTTGTTTACTATTTCTTTGATTATCTTTTGTGACAATATGGTTTGAAATAGAAATTGTCGTTGTATTGTTAAGTTTTTTGGGTTTTTAGTTCAAAGTGGTTTGTGGGTTTTTCGAGGTTTGTTGGGGTTGGTCTTGACTCTTGAGCGTTATGATGATTTAGGTTGGTGTTCTGGTTCTGAGTCTTCGATTCTGATACTTTAGTAATGGCTGAGCGTTCCAAAGTGCGGTTAGTTCGTTGTCCCAAGTGTGAAAACCTGCTTCAAGAGCTTCCTGACTTCTCTGTTTATCAGTGTGGTGGTTGTGGCACTGTTCTTCGAGGTACGCTTGCTTTTCCTCTGACTTCCAAGGTTTTTTTTTTTTGGGTCCTTTGACCCTTTCTTAGTTTGACTGCTGAGAAATCAAAGTGAGGAAAAGAAATTTGAAAATTAATGCTAAGATGTCAAAGTTTACTTCTTTATGGTGTTTCATTTCATTTTTCACAATTTCAATAGCAATTTAGAAGGCTGTTTTGGTGTTACAGCGAAGAAGAAAGCTCCTGGAAATGATGGGTTTTTGTTGAAATCTGAAGGGAGTTCTGAGAAATTGGAGAGTTTGTCAGAGAGAGAGGATTGTAGTTTAGGCATTGCTTCTGAGGCTGAGAGGGGGAGTGATGGGATTGAAATGAATAGGAGGAAAGATAGAATCTTTGGGGAAAGAACTGTTAATTTGATTGGTAATTCTTTATCAAAAGCAGAGAATAAACAAGTTTTGATTGATAATGATAGAAGTGTTAGGGAAGAGGTTAAGGGCTTAAGGATTGAACAAAGTGGCACAGAGAAAGAAATTAGATATTTTGATAGATATAAGGGACTGTCTGAACGCCCAGTTGACAATTGGGTTCATGGAGATGATCATGATATGAATATGCATAGGCCTGAGTTTGTTAATTTGAGTAGTGGAGAAAATTTGGCCCAGTTTAGGGGTTCAGCAGGGTCTTTGAGATCAAGGGCAAACATGGAGAGGTGGGGTGTGGAAAGAGATGAGGTTGGGGGATTTTACAGAAATTCCAGGGCGGTTGTTGATCAGAAGGGATATCCAACTTTTGCTTCTCCTGATGAAGGACCCTCAAACTATAAGCCAGAATCATATTATGGCTATGGGGGGCCAATAAAACATGGTGATGAACTTGATGGGCCTAATAGAGTTGAACATCTAGAACAGGATAGAGTTGAACTTCTTAGGAAGTTGGAGGAGTTGAAGGACCAACTTAGCAGATCTTGTGAGGTGGAAAATAATCCAAGGGTACCTGTTGATAGGACTCAGCCTGATCCTTATGGTGACCGGGATGTTTATAATGTTACGATGCAGCCTTCTGCCCTGGATAAGCATGTCCTACGGCCACCTTACTTCAATCAAACAAATGGAACTATTCCCTTTAGGAATCACCATAACTTGGATATGCTGAATTGCTATCCTCCTCCACGGCATGTCATGGATGAGTTTCCTGGATACGAGGATCCATATCAGCCACAAATGACAAGGAGGCATCTCCATCAAACTCTGCATCAATACCCACAACGATCGCCTCATGAATACTATCCAGGGCGGTATATGGAATTCAATCAAGATCCCTATGCATCATCATATCAACCTGAAACCATTTTTCACCAGCCTGCTTGTTCTTGTCTTCACTGCCTTGACCAGAACTGGCAAGTTCCTCCACGAGTTCCACCCAATGTGTTTAGCACTAGAAGGATTCAGAAGGACCCTATCAATTCCAATTTCCACCGCCATGACAATCATGGGCCACAGAGTTATAATCCTCAAGTTGCCAATCCTCCATTGCACTCATGGAATCCACAGATGCATACAAGATGGGCAAGTGACATTGACTCTGACATGGATGGTCTTGGTCAGAGTCGTCCAAGAAGGGTGGTGGCAGCCCATGGGGATGGACGGCTTTGCCATCCTGTAGCAGGTGGTGCTCCATTCATAACTTGCTCTAATTGCTTTGAGTTGCTAAGACTGCCTAGAAAACTTAAAAAGATGGAGAAGAATCAGCAGAAACTGCGATGTGGTGCTTGTTCAACTATAATCTTGTTTGAAATTGTAAATAAGAAGCTAAGTTTGACTGTTCCTGAAGAAACCAAGCAAATATCTGCTGAGTCTGATGAAGGGTCTAAAGAGGTATTAGATGGAAGCAATCTAAGCTCTCATGGTTGTTCGAATGCTGGCAACATCAACTCCTTCTCTGATGATTTTGATAATTCTAGTTATAACTTCGATTTGACAGATAATAGAAATTATTTGCAATCAGAAGACCAGAGGTTGAACTTAAGCGAATCTGAGAAAAGACATGGCCTTACTTCATCTTCCATTTCTTCTTCTGAGAGCCCGAATACAGTGATTGTCCAGGGAGATGTTTCTCACTCTGCTGAGCAGCCCTCGAGAGCTGACCTGTCTCCTACACTTTCAGTTTCACCTCTCCTGGAACGTTCTTATTGTTCTGATGATCATGCAGTGAGCAAATATGGGCAGGGAAACAACAGCAAACGTGTGGACCAAGAGAAGGTGGTCCTTAGTAGGATCACTTCTCGACAAAATTCTGTTAAAGATGCGTCAGTGGCAACTGAGATGGATGTGTCATTCAATGATTTTCTTAATACAAGTTTATCTCAAGAATATGTGGAGCAAAGTAAGGAAAAAGATCAACACAAGCATAACAAGGGTACTGAATCATTCTTCATTGGTCTCATCAAGAAGAGCTTTAGATCCACTCAAAGTCTGGAAAATGAAAGACCTAATGTTATTGTCAATGGGCAACCAATACCAGCCCGCATGGTTAAAAAAGCTGAAAAGCTAGCTGGGCCAATTCAGCCAGGAGATTATTGGTAAGTCTATATACTAATCACAATCAGGTGTTTGATGCATTATATATCTTCCAAAACATGCATATCTTGGATGGCAAACATATATTGTGAATGATGCCATGCAGGTAACACAAAAACAAAAACATTGTTGGGTAATCCAAATTTTGGAGTTCTTATTATTAATGTATATTAAGATGCTTTCATAAATGATCTCTAACCTAATTACCGATTAATTCTAAATGTTATGAAGCAATTAAATAATTGTCTGATTTCTTACATAGTTGGTTGTGTATTTACAAATGAAGGCTATAAAACAAGTCTTTTACAAGGCTTGATAGGTAAAATTTATGGGTGTTCTCTAGACATATTTGGGCATTTGGTGTGAAGAGACTTGTATTCACTCTTTTTATGTAAGAGGAGAATGGTTGGGGGGCTTATTGTATCCCGGGGATAGCTTGGCCCAAAATCCTTAGTTCTTTATGAGAGGCCATGACTCTCTTTAAGATAGTGGTTAATCTACGCCTCAGAGTATTGGCTCAGCTAGGTCTTATATTAATTTGTGTAATTTATGATTTTGGCATTTTGCAGGAACTTATAATCAAGGTTATGGTTCCAACAAGTATTAGTTACTAGTTAGCCTGCAAATTTTTGTATTCTTGTCATGTTTGCATGAGAACTTAGGAATATAATTGGTATGGGTATATAATCATGTAAAAACCTCAAGATTGTTGGTATGTTGAAGCAAGATTTTTTTTAATCACCATTGGGATGTCAAATTTACCCGGTTGGTTCATGACTGGGAGCTGGAATCCGTTGCTGATTTCTTGGATGTGCTGTATTTGGCGGTGCCCCGCCCAGGGGAGATTGACAATATTTGCTGGAATCCTTCATCCAACAAGGTTTTTTCTGTAAACTCTTACTACAAAGTGCTTACTTCGCCAAATCATAGGTCCTTTCCTTGGAAGCGGGTGTGGAAATCTTGTGTCCCATCAAAGATTAATTTCTTTGTGTGGACAGCAGTCCTAGGGAAAGTCCTCACTATTGACAACCTCCGGAAGCGCCGCTTGATGCTGATTGACTGGTGCTGCATGTGCAAAGCCAATGGGGAATCCATTGATCACCTCTTCCTTCATTGCTCTATAGCTAGGGATCTCTGGAGTTTGGCTTTTTCTGCTTTTGGAGTCCGGTGGGTCATGCCTTGTCATGTCTTGGAGCTTCTGCTTTGCTGGTCCACTGGTTTTAAAAGTTACAGATCTGCCCATCTTTGGGATTTCATCCCTCATTGCGTTATGTGGGTCATTTGGTGGGAGCGCAATGCTCGGTCTTTTGAGGATACTGAGCGCACTGTTCCGGAGCTGAAACAATTCTTCCTTACTAGCTTATTTGAATGGGCTAATGCCTCGGGGCATTATCATTTTCTTTCTGTTCATGAAATGCTCAACTCTTGCTGTTTCTCTTTGTAATTGATACCTGCTGTACACACTTTGTGTACTCGGGTGGTTTTTTATTAATGAAATTATTACTTATCAAAAAAAAAAAAAAAAAGATTTTTTTTTAATCAAAATGCACATATTCATGTCATTGTTTATTTGCATGACATTATGCAAAATTTTCTTATAGCTGAAATACTAAAAATATTTTTCTTTTGGTCTTTGCCTTCACCAGGTATGACTTTCGAGCTGGATTCTGGGGTTTGATGGGCCAACCTTGCCTTGGCATAATTCCTGTGAGATCCTTTGGTTCCTTGGTTTATAAAATGGTGACGGAATTTAATGTCATGAATTTTTAGTTAAAACATTTTTGTTGTTTTGCAGCCATTTATTGAAGAATTGAAGAATTCAAACATTCCATGCCAACAAATTGTGCTAGTGGAAACACAAGTGTCTTTGTTAATGGGAGAGAGCTTCATCAGAGAGATCTGGACCTGCTTTCCAGCAGAGGACTACCAACTACAAGAGATAAATTTTATATTATCGAGATTTCTGGGAGAGTTGTTGATGAGGACTCTGGCAAAGAAATAGATGGCCTCGGCAAACTTGCACCAACGTAAGTCCTGCTACTCATTCATAATGCTTAGAATCATGTTTGAAATCATAAGAGAATGCTAAAACTATCACATAGATAAAATTCTTAATCTCTTTAAGAAATGTGGTTCACATGATTGGTGATACTAAATTAATAATTGTTTATTGCTCGTAATTCATTAAGTTTCTTTCCTTTCTGATGGGATAAATTGCATTCTTTATGATGTGCCATTGACCATGGCTAATTTTTTGAACAGAGTTGAGAAGACAAAACATGGCTTCGGCATGAAAGTTCCCAAAAGGTTCATGTGATTTGTATTTTGTTGGATTTGATAACCTTGTTGGGTTGTGCGGGTGCTTCAGTTTTCTTTCAATGAGAACTGAGATGGAAATAGCAGTATGGGTGTGTATTTATAAGCTTAAGGTGCTGTGTTCCAATGATAGCTGCTGATGTCAAAGTCCTTGTAACATGTTATTGTAAACCATACAGTTTTTCATTAATACATATGTGCTTGTTCATACATATGGATCTCTTTGTGGGCAAGCTGCTTTGATCATGCTTATTGTCAGGTATATTGGGCTTTGGCAGCCAGATAAAAAGGTCTCCTGAGTGGGTCTGTCTTTCTCTGTTGCTGGAGGAGAAAAGCCCAAGTAGTGCATCTGTTTTTTCATAGTTGGCTAGTCCCAAATCAATGGGCCAGTAGCATATCAAATGAGAGACAAGCCCACAACCCTTTTTAACATTTCATATACCTCGCCTACTTGCACCTTGAGAATATTTCTAATGTGCTTACCAGTATTTGAAATATGCCAACTTACTTGTTTGAAGTCAATTTCTGCCTCGCTTTTAAGCAAATAAGCTTTAGTAAAAAATATGTGTGCATTTGGATTGGCTTATTTGTTAAAAAGTAAATAAAAGTACATGGAATAAATATACTCTATTACACTTTTTGTGTTTCATTTTATACTTTATCAATATAATTTTACACATATCTGATTTGTTTTTATTTTAATTTTAGTTATTTTATAAGAAAATAAACTTGGCGAGTTGTGATTGATAGAACATAAAATGAAACACAAAAAAGTGGAATAGAAGACACAAAATACTAAAGCAAACGCACACAATCTTAATAGGTTTCATTCAATCAAAATTATACCCTGTTCCTGAACTTGTGAATCGATTTTAATCACCACTTGAAGTGAGACAGAAATGGGGAACCAGGAACCCTGTGGTTTGATATTTACAACAAATTATTTAATAGAAAGTAACATGGAGCTGGGGGGCCACACAACAGGTATGCCAAGAGGAAGGTGGCTTATGATACAATAGGGTGAAAAAAATAACCAGCGAAAGAAAAAGGTTACCATCATAGGGTGAAAAAAGTGTAATCAAAGTGTAATCTTGCTCTTTGTGATCTGGTCTGGGTCCTTGTTGGTTCCCCCACATAGATGCTTTACTTTGTATACTGTTTGATTCTTCAATAAAATTACTTCTATCTTTTTCATAAAAAAAAAAAAGGTTACCATTATTGGGTCGGTTGACCAGGAAAGGCTTAAAAAATTTAGTATGATAATTGATGAATTTTACCATATTAGACATGCTTCTAATATTATAATTATAATGCTTCTTTTACAATAATTGAATGATTGGTTTTACTAATTAAATTCATGGTATGACCTATTATTCATATGAGCGGAGAAAGTATCATATTGTATTAAATAATTTTCTTGTAATAACTGCCATTTTTTGAACCAATTTTTTTTAAAGCAAAGGAGAGGTCCACCCCAAAATAAATGAAATAGGACTTGATTGAGATGGCTCAACTTAAGTAAGGACTAAGGACTGTACCAAAATCCTCCACGCAACAGCCCAAGCAATTGTAGGGAGAAGAGAGTGGTGCATAAAAATGAAATGATAGTGACATTGAGAACCCAAATGGTGTAAGCTGGGTGCAGCTTGGGTCCAGTGCAGGGTGCAGCTTGGATCCAGTGCTCCAATGCACTGGACCCATTAAGATCATGTCACGTGTCAAATTATCCATTAAGATCATGACACGTGTCAATAATTTGACACATATAATGATCTCAATGGGTCTAGTGCATTGGAGCACTGGACCCAATCCAAGTCCGTGTAAGCTAAGCACAAAGCTTGATTAAACTCTATTAAATTTTTAATCAAGTAGCCATCACCCCCAACCATAATTAAAGTTGGTGTCAACATTGACAACCTAGCTAGGGTAGAATTAGTCCATTATTTGCTTACCAACTCAAGAACTAGTAAATGATTGGTTTTTTGTGCTGGTTTGGAATCACGTTAGCAAAGGCTAAAATGCTTTTTGAAAATACAAATGTGATTTTGGTGTTTGGTAACAGGCATGCCAATGTGATTTTTTTGCTAAAAAAACGCTTTCGTGAATGGACCTCAAAGGTCAATTTTGATTCCATGGTTTTTGATAATGTGGTGTTTGCATGTCGGTTTGTATTTCAACTCTTCTATTCCTTTTGTCTTCTCATAATCTCAGCCACAAAATGGAGCCATGGAGGTCCAAGAGTTGAAACCTCGGTTATTGAGGTAAGCAAGGGATTTGTCATATATATTACAGGGTTAATTAGAATTACCTTCCAAAGGTTAGGGATATTCTCCCAAAACTTATAGAAACCGTAATTAAACCTCCTTATGAGTTAGAATAAAATGAAATCCTTATTATTTGGGTCACAATTAACGGATTTTCTCTTGTAACATGTATGTGTTGTATGAAAGATTGAAGTTAGCCTCCTGAATTGCAGTAATAATTATTATGCTTTAAGTTAAAAAGAAAAGTATTCACTATTATGCTTTTAAATTAAAGAACAAAGTACTACTACCTCTTCCAATCCAAAGTTCCAAACTAAAATAAAGTTTGAAGGACTGTTTAGTAATTTGAAATTATTCCTTACCACAAAGTGAGAATTTATAATTTGTCCGATATAATAATAAATAAATAAAAGGATATGGATTTTTTTTTTTTGGGCTCATGATATGGAATTATCAATAAAGAAAACATATAGCTCAACTGATCCGGCCTTGAGTGCGCTCCCCAATAGTCACTAGTTCAAGTTCCCTCAGGACCACCTATCCAAGGCAAAGTTTTGCGTCTATCGTGGTACACATGCTAGTAGGGTGTTGCGTGTTCCCTTGAAATTAGTTGAGGTGCACGTATCTACGGAACGCTGGCTCAGACAGCCAAGATTATCAAATAAAAAAAACAAAGAAAACATATATAAAGTTTAACCAAAAAAAAATAAAAGACATTAAATAAAAAATTGAATGTTGGGTCAAAACCATTATATTATTATTATGGTTGGTGGCCTGATCAAGGCTTATATCAACAAAAAGTGTTTCACGTCATATCTGCCATGTGTCTTATTCTTTATTATTATTATTATTATTATTTTCACATTCTAAAACTTAGTTCCAAGTTCCAACTACAAAAAGCCTTTAGCCCTTAGGAATACATAGGCCATATTGCAAACCATCCTCCTCTACATTACCTTATACATGCTTGCTTCATACATTGACATGGCCGAATCTGCCCATTCAGCCAAAACAAAGATACTATAGAAAGATGTCCAAGAACTGTTAATCAATGGCAAATAACTTCAAAAAATTATATTCACAAATATAAGAATAGCAGAAACTTAGATGTTCCATTGGTGAAGATTCCAGTTGTCAATCTTGGTTTGCTCAAATCTTTGTCAACCAAGAAAGATGAGTTGCTTTCAAGTCATACTCCTACACAATAGATAATTACCTAATACTATAGAAGCCATCATATTGACATTTAGTAAATTTTACTATAACCAACTATGATTCTTTGCTATATCAAGAATTAAACTTACACTTTAATGCAATTTCTTTTTGTCACAAATTTAGTCAGTACCTAAAAGTTCATTTGTCAAACAAATCATGTGCTTTAACTTCAAATAACAAAGAAGAAGACCCACTTGAATACTCGAATTACTACAAGTTGTAGTCTACAACCCATGCCCTTGGTAATCTATTATTGAGAGAGTAATAACGTGCAACATGAACATTGTATCAAATATTAAATAACCTTCTTCTTCTTTTTTTAAACCAAACCAATAGAACTTTATTTACTAATGAGAAACTTATGACAATACAATTATCTTCATTACACAAAATACCACAAACAGCACTTTTGACACAAACCAACTAAGCCAGAAAAAGTGATGCTATATCAACACGAAGCAATGAATTGACTTCCTTTCAGACTCTAGCACTGTTTGATTGGAGTATGTAATCATTGCAGTCCAAGAAGCAGTATACTGATGAAGGAGATTGAGAACGATATTCTCTATACTATGTAAGTCACCACATTTAGTATACATTACAATTAGAGAACATAACACGATATAATCGAATTCCATAAAACCACATCTTTCAATGGCATTCAATCAAATATCTTACGCGCAATATATAAGCATCTCATTTCACCATACATTCTAACCAAAAAAGTTTCAATAGCATCAGTATGAAAGCCACATTTGACTACCCTTCCATGGACCTTCCCACTAATACCCATACAATCAACTGCATCATGAACATTGTATTAATGGTTGTTTTGAATGAAGGCTAAAGGCAGGGGGAGCGGTGTCGAAAGAAGTATTGCGCACAAAATCAAAGAAAAATAAAAACTAAAAAGATGTCTTGGATACCTGTTCGTTTGCAATACCAGATACGTTCACGGCTAGTTTCGTTGATGGAGCATAGGTTTAAAGCTAAAAGAAGACCAGAGAGACATATTTTCGTGAACCTATTGTTCACTACTAAACTAAGTGAACAGTAAAAACTAAATTGAACATCCTTCTAAAGAGGGTGATGTCGACGTCGTCGAAACTCTCGGCGAATCCGAGACCTTAACTGGTTGAGGTAGGACCGAACCTGGCAGCCGAAGCAAATCGAGGCCGTGTTTAGAGATGAGAAAGCCTTTGTTTTCTGAGGGGAGGTAGAGATCGTCGAGATCGGAGGGCCAAACAGGTGAGAATTAGGGTGAAAATTTGTGCTACAGTGGATTTGAGAAAAACAAATAAGCAGCTACAGGTTTGAGAATCGGGATTTGAGGCAAATATTAAAGAAAATAAATGAATAAAAAAATATAAATGATGTATAAAATTGTGAGGGCTCAAAAGCTGATGTGTAAAAGTTTTAGGGAGTCAACAAAAAGTAAAAAATGCTTCTGTTTTACATTATAGTATAGATTATTATTTTTAATTTATAAGCAAAAAAAATAAAATACATATATAAACGTGTGACATGTTATGATTGATGGAATATAAAATGAAACATACAAAGTAACATAAAATATATTTTTTTAATTAAATAATTATTTTTATAAATTCATTAGACAATTTTCAACCAAAAAAATTGTTTAGAAACTTTGACGAAAATTCTAGGCCTTCAAACCGTCACAGTAAAATCTAGAGTATTAGATGCACATTTACTATGATAAAGAGTGTTACAAGTACACGTGTTAAGCAATATTAAATATTCAATTATAAACTTTGTCAATTTTTCACTACTCATACACATATTGAAAATGATTGTATGTACTTTATTTTATTTTATTTTGTGTGTATAGTTTTACTTTTTGCTAACAAGGTTATATAGAGAGCCCCTACTTATTCCTCCGAGATGTGTAGTCTCCCATTTCATACACATTAGATAGTTATAGGGAAGAATTCCTTCGAAGTGATCCCAAGAGGGTTAGATAGAGGAATAAATTTTAGGACCTTGTGGATTTCATGAGACCTTAAGAACTATTAGCCAATTCTCTTAAAGAGTTACGGTCACTCTACCTATGCATTAAAAGAAGTGTGATTAGTAAGAACTATCAAGTATTTGTTTGCAAGATAAAAAAAAAAAAAAATCTGTTTGACAAGAGATTTTTCTTCTTTAGATGCAGTTAATAGGTGCTTGGGACATTTGACAAGGAAGTATTTAATATCTTTTGAAGTTAATTGCTAATAAATACTTTTTAAAGTCTCAAAGTACAATTATACTCTTACCTATGAGCAAATAAGCAAAGAAGCTTTGCACTCTTAGACCCCTTTTTTTTTATTTAATTTCCTAGTATTTTCCTTCTTGAAATTGAAACTTGTCTATTGACTATTTGACTCTGTTCCCAATAATCGCGGCCATTTTTTTTATTATGACATTTTTTTTTTTGATTTGTTATTATGACATGAACATTAAAAATCGTACTTCAATGTCGGTTACTTTAATCTATTCATCCTTTAATACCATCCTTATTCCCTTCTCTCATATTCAAGATTTGAGCTCAAAAGCCCATAGTCAAAGCACCAAACCAAAGAAACCAAAGCAGCAAGTCCCAGTCTTTTTAGTGGCAAAATGAAGCTCCAATGGTTTCGAAACAAGCAGAACCATATGCTTGGGAAGATGGTGGTTGCCATTCTATTAATGGGGTTTGCTCTTCGTCTCGTTTTCTTTCGTTCCACAAGACTTTCTCCCATCTTAGAAGCAACCCCTATTGCCAAGAAAAGTGTGCTTCCAATTTCAAACCCACCTGTTTCTGTGCTTCCAATTTCAAACCCACCTATTCCTGTGCTTCCAATTTCAAACCCACCTGTTCCTGTGCTTCCAATTCCAAACCCACCTGCTCTTGTGCCAGTTCAAGAAAATGAAGATGAAAATGGAGATCATGTGCCTCCTAACGGTAATTGAATCTGGCTAATCTTTGTTGGGTTTTTGTTATTTTTACATTTTCTTTGGGTTTTAGCATTAAATGCAGTTACTAGGGGATAATTATATAATATTCCGAGAATACATTAAATGAGTATTCCCTCCTCTCTTAGAGAAGTAATGGATCCCGTTAATTAAATTCATGATGGGATCTATTACTTCTGTGAGAAGAGGGAGCATACATTTAATATACTCCTGAAGTATAATATAATTTTATATTAATAGGTGTACTTAGGGAGAAGGTATTTAGTACAGCGGATTATATGATCCTTTTGTACTTAGGACATTTGACAAGGAAGTATTTAATATCTTTTGAAGTTAATTACTAATAAATACTTTTTTAAAGTCCCAAAGTACAATTATACTCTTACCTATGAGCAAATAAGCAAAGAAGCTTTGCACTCTAAGACCCCTTTTTTTTTTATTTAATTTCCTAGTATTTTCCTTCTTGAAATTGAAACTTGTCTATTGACTATTTGACTCTGTTCCCAATAATCGCGGCCATTTTTTTTTATTATGACATGAACATTAAAAATCGTACTTCAATGTCGGTTACTTTAATCTATTCATCCTTTAATACCATCCTTATTCCCTTCTCTCAAATTCAAGATTTGAGCTCAAAAGCCCATAGTCAAAGCACCAAACCAAAGAAACCAAAGCAGCAAGTCCCAGTCTTTTTAGTGGCAAAATGAAGCTCCAATGGTTTCGAAACAAGCAGAACCATATGCTTGGGAAGTTGGTGGTTGCCATTCTATTAATGGGGTTTGCTCTTCGTCTCGTTTTCTTTCGTTCCACAAGACTTTCTCCCATCTTAGAAGCAACCCCTATTGCCAAGAAAAGTGTGCTTCCAATTTCAAACCTCCCTGTTTCTGTGCTTCCAATTTCAAACCCACCTATTCCTGTGCTTCCAATTTCAAACCCAGCTGTTCCTGTGCTTCCAATTCCAAACCCACCTGCTCTTGTGCCAGTTCAAGAAAATGAAGATCAGGTGCCTCCTAACGGTAATTGAATCCGGCTAATCTTTGTTGGGTTTTTGTTATTTTTACATTTTCTTTGGGTTTTAGCATTGGATGGCAATAAAAAAAATTAAAACTTTACTATTCTTGAAAAGTGTGGTGTGGAGTTTAATAATTCAGATTGGTTTGAGATCTAATCTATGGACCATAAAGGTTTTGTGGATTTTGTTGGTTCTTTTAGATGTGTGTAGTTAATTAGCATTGGTTGATTCAAAATCATGCATAGAAGTGTGATGGTTTTGCTGGAAAATTTTAATGCGGGTTGTTCTAATTTGGTTTTTGTATAATAAAATGCTGAAAATTTTGATGTGTATGTTGCTTATTACTATGGTACTGCATGATTCATTGATCTAGTGTAGTCTGTAGTCTACTTGATCGGTGGCATTTTAGTTTTCCTGAAATTTTCCACATCAGATTTTGTTGATTCTCTTATTGTTGTATTGTCCATTTTGTATTTAATGGAAGTAAAATCTGGCTGCAAAATTTATTTTTTTGCAGAAAAGTGTGATCTTCTTAATGGGGATTGGATTCCTAACCCATCGGGTCCAACTTACACTAATCGGAGCTGCTCATTAATTGAAAGTCATCAAAATTGCATAAATAATGGACGACCGGATACAGGGTACATGTATTGGAGGTGGAATCCGAGAAATTGTGAGCTACCACCTTTTGATCCAGAGAGATTTCTTGTGATGATGAGGGACAAAACATGGGCACTAATTGGTGATTCAATATCTCGCAACCATGTCCAGTCGATGCTCTGCATGCTCTCAACGGTACTTGTTAAGATTGTTGTAGCATATTTGAGTGTTGAATTTGGATTATTGAACTAGAAGCGAGTTAGGTCCTGAGCACATTTATTATTTTTAAATAGTCAGAACAAGGTAATCCACCATAGAGAATAATTGTTTACTTTTGATGAATTTATACTTTTATTTACTATAATTGCAATCCTAAAATAAAATTAGCAGTAGTAAACAAGGACATGTTAATTAAGGGATGACAAAGAATATGATTTTAGATACGATAGAATGGCGAAGAAGAATACATTTAAATGCTTCTGATTAGTTTGTTAAGGATCCATGACCGACCCAATAGTTTTAGGGCTAAGGTTTTTGTTGCAATTGCGATCATAATGAAAACCTTTTGCTATGATTAGGAGATGATGTTTACTACTTTTTGTCCTCAAGCAACTTTAACAATTTGTCTTCTTCACTATGACTCTCTTTGTAGGTTCGTACTGGTTTAGGGGAATTTTTTATGTATTGTATTTAGCAATTGTTGCTTTTGTTTCTCTGAATTACTCACATCAATGAAGGGAACCGTCATGAAAGCATACATAACGCAACCCCCCCCCCCCCCCCCCCCCCCCCCCCCCCCCCCCCCCCCCCCCCCCCCTTTCACCCCAAACAACAAACACATGCACACAAGACATCCTGGTGATGATATGGATGTATATTTTAGAAAATAGGGGTCTTGATATGAGAAGGTATGGTTGTCAATGAAATTTTTTATTCTAATCAAGGAGACTCTAAGGGGTGTTAGGAATCTCCCACCACATTTCCTTTTGTGTATGTTTGTGTTGATTATACATTCATTTCAATACTTAACATCCTGGTGATGATATGGATGTATATTTTAGAAAATAGGGGTCCTGATATGAGATGTTTGTCAATGAATTTTTTTATTCTAATTAAGGAGACTCTAAGGAGTGTTAGGAGTCACCACATTTCCTTTTGTGTGTGTTTGTGTTGATTATACATGCATTTCAATTCCTATAAGCTCATCCTTCATTAGTGGCTTGTTAATAACATCATTGCATTCATGCAGGCTCAAATGCTGGTAACTTTGGTTATTACTTGACCTATATGAATCCTACCTGGTCCATACTTGGGCCATTTGCTTTTAAGAGTTCAAGAGGTCATTCTCATTGATGCTTTCTCATGATCTGAGTAATTTGTGGATGTTATTGATTGTGTTGCTTTGATTTCAAAATTTCTTGTGAATGTGCTGGTTATTAATTATTAGTTTTGTTTTGTCAGTTTATCAAGCATCGTTGTAGAGACGTGCATTCATATTCTGATTTATTAAATAAAGTTCCGAGTGCCTTCATTATGGTTGATGATTCTTGTTAGGCAGCATGATGTGGGAGATTTTATCATTGTCAAAAGATGGCACTAGAGGATTGTCTGACTTATGCAATTGAACTATTATGTCTTTCAGGTAGAACAAGCCGTTGAAGTTTACCATGATGAAGAATATAGGTCCAAAAGATGGAACTTCCCCTCTTACAACTTCACTATCTCAGTTATTTTTTCCCCCTTCCTTGTAAAAGCAGATATTTTTGAGGACTTCAATGGTGTTTCAACATCTGAAGTTGAGTTGTATCTTGACAAACTTGACAAGAAGTGGATAGATCAATACCAGAACTTTGATTACATGATAATTTCAAGTGGGAAATGGTTTCTCAAAACTGCAATCTATCATGAGAATGACACTGTGTTGGGCTGCCATGGATGTTCTAAAGGGAATTTGACAGATTTGGGATTTGATTTTGCTTATCGCAAATCCCTCCATTCCGCTTTGGACTTCATAGTATCATCCAATCACAAGGGCCTGATATTTTTTAGGACATCCACACCAGATCACTTTGAGAATGGGGAGTGGTCTAGTGGAGGGACTTGCCCCAGAACAGCACCAGTTAAAGAAGGTGAGATTGAACTGAAGGACTTAAATACATATCTGCGTAAAGTAGAGTTAGATGAGTTTGAGAAGGCAGCATCGAAAGCTTCTGAAAACGGGGTGAACCTTAAACTTCTCGACCTTACCATGCTTTCACTTTTTGCGGCCTGATGGGCATCCAGGTCCATATAGAGAGTTTCATCCATTTGCAAAGGACAAAAATGCAACAGTTCAGAATGACTGTTTGCATTGGTGCTTACCTGGGCCAATAGACTCTTGGAATGATGTGATAATGGAGATGGTTGTAAATGGCTAATTATTCAACCATAGTTTTGATGCATGAAACATATCTTTTCCATTTCAGGTTATGAAAGATATTGGATATGAGAAAATTATTCTTGCAGGAGTTGAGAAAAAAAGGGTACATTCCCAATTTCCCGCCCGGTGTTTGCTACACTTCACTTTTCAGGTATACCCGTTTGGTGTCAACCAGCCCTGTCTGCGAATTTATCTTCTAGGTGAAATGTATAGAATGCTTCAAAAAGAAGACGGGGGTTAATTGTAACTTAAGCTATTATTTATAGTTGACATTGTTTTATGATCACAAATTCGTTAGTAAAATCTAATTGTATCTGAAGTTAAGCTAGAGCTCCATATCAGTACTAGGAACATAAAAAGAATTTGTATGTTTAGTATAAATGGGTGGCTGCTAAGTCCCTGGGAATAAGTATCATAATTAACCATTATGGTCTCTGAGCACATTGAATGTTTAAATCACCTGATGTACAGGTTGGATATCTGGGGCACCGGATCGCCTTGTCTGTTTTACATTAGGTTTTTTTATTTTGTTTATGTACAGATAGTTTTTTATTATTATTATTTAATCCTCACTTTTATTTAACCTCCATTAAATAAATGAGTAATCAGAAAAAGTTGCATCCGAAGGCACCGAACCACCCTTCCTTTTTCTTATATTAGGTAAATTGGATGACCTCTTCAACCCTTTATGGGATTTGGCAACAACATGTTGGTCTTAAAGTTTACTTAGAGCTTCCTTTTTCTTACATTAGGTAAATTGGATGACCTCTTCAACCCTTTATGGGATTTGGCAACATGTTGGTCTTACTCCTAGAGTCTCTTCGGGTTTTTTTATTTTTATTTATTTTTTTCACATGTAGAGAGTTTTGCACATTTAGTTATTCACTTTTTTTTCACACCTTCCAACAATCTCTTTATTCTTTTCTCTATTTTGTTAAAATGACTTTTTTTTTATTCATTTTTAATTAATTATTTATTTCTCTCTCATCTCATCTGTTCAAACTTAAAATCCTATTCTGTTAAAGAGAGAAACCCAAACCCGTGGAACTTGAGAGAGACAAAAAGAGAGAGAGAACAGCGGAGCTCAGTCATCGTGCTCACCCCCTCCATTGCCGTGTTTGTCCTCCACTACCATGGGCTTGTGTTTCTCTCTCATCTCATCTGTTTCAAATCAGATTTTATGGGTTTGTTGTTTTAGATCATTGGTTTTGTGGGTTTGTGATTTGAGATATGTTGGTTTGTGGGTTTGTGATTTCAGTAAAGAGAGACCGAAGAAATGGGTTTGACCGAGCCAAATGACCGAGATCGGCGCTCCATGGCTCCACCACCCCGTGCGAAGAACGGTGCTCAAAATGAGTACTAGTTGGGTTTTGAAATGGCCAAGAAATGGGTTTGTGGAGATAGTTTTTTTTGATTGAGATGGAGATTTTGTGGAAAATTTTTGAGATGGATGGAGATTTGAGATTTTTGAGCACTAGTTTGGGAGAGGGAGTCGAGAGGCATCTCAAGAAAAAGACGTGGGGAGAGAGAAATGAAAGAAATATAAAAGAAAGATGTTGTAGTGGGTAAGTTTTAGTGCTACAATTAATTTCTTAAAGTAGTAAAAAGTACTTTAGTCAGACTTTCCAAAAATAACCACCCTCCTTTATTAATGTTTACTTTTGAATTTATAGTACACAGTACTTTGTACTTTGTTCCCTTTCCCCAATGTGGGACAATTCTTTATTCAATAAAGTACAATAAAGTACAAAGATTCTATTGACAAGTACTATATTCTATGTGCTTTAGGCTTTGGGCCGAGCTTTACACTTTGACTTTTGATACGGCCTGGGCCGAGCTTTGTACTTTGGCCTCTGCAATAGGTTTGGGCCGAGCTTCATACTTTGGCTTCTGATACAGGCTTGGGCCGACCTTGATACTTTAGCCTCTCTCGTGGGTTTGGGCCGACCTTCATACTTTATCCCTTGATATGGGCTATTCATTTATGGGCCTATTTTAGATTTAGATTTCCCCACCTCCAATTGCCCCTCAAATCTTTACTCTTTATTGAAGAGAAGGATTTGACCGAAACAGTGGAGAAATATACAGTACTTATTCACAGCTTTAAACGAAGTTCGGTCAGGAATAGGGTTTGGTTTACGGATTCATAACTCGGTTGTTATCCCTGGACGGTTCGGTCCGGAACATTTATGATAAGGAAGCAGTGACTTCCAAATCGATGTTGCGTTTATTGGATGAGGACAAGGGATAGGGATAAATTAATTCGATATTATCTTGACAGCATCCGTAAGCCATAATTAAGGAAGGACGTTTGGCGTTCCCTAAGTTATCTCGTTTTTAATGCTTTATTGCGATTAGGACGACGTTTGGATTTCCCGAGGATGCTTTGTCTTCCAAGGATATAGTGCAAACCGGAAGAATCATTTTCCCTCGCTATTATTTTTTATTTATTTTTCTTTTTCTTGCAGGTTTCTTACCAGCCCGTGACTGGTTGACTTCCGGTTGCCTGTCGTCACTTTGGCAGTATATAAGAGAGCGAGACCCCACATTACACTTTTACCTTTTAAAACACTATTCTTTGCCTCCAGTCGTGAGCTTTTTTACTGTTTTGACTTTGGTTTCTTCTGTCCAGCTCACTTGTACTCAAAGCACAAGTAAAAACATGCCTATCCAAAAGAGGATCCGTAGACATACGATCGGTGCTTGAAGTACGCGTGCCCCAGAGTTGCCGCGAGTTCCTAATGCTCCCCCCGTGCTTCCGGATTCCCCCCGAGGGAGAATCTGTTGTAAAAAAGAAAAAGAGAAAGAAGGGGAAGAGGAAGCCGAAGTAGCCGAAAAGCAGCAGGTACCTATCAACATCGAACCCACGACCAAGCCCTCATCGAAAAAGGGTAAAAGTAAAGACAGCCGAACTCTCCAAAAGGCCGTCGGTCATGTTTCTCATAAACGCAAACACCAAAAAGAACAACCAGCGCCCTGGCAGTGTGAATTCTATGTGGATGGCCGACCGGTGAATGAAGATGATTCGGTCTGGAAAAGTAAAGACGTCCGCGGTGGGCAAATAGCTGATGCCCTTGGGAGCGCCCTTCTCCTTCCCAAAGACATGAAAAATTGGAAAGGAAATGACTCAACACATATGATCGAAAATCTGAAGCGTGACTCGGTCGTGGTGAGTTTCGTTTTACATCCTTTCTTTTGTTACGATAATCCGTCATTATTATTTACTCATTATGACGATTTTTTTTCTTTTTATAGGCCGTCCAAGGGGTTTTCGAGGCCGGGTATCGACTAATAGAAGCCGAACGTCTTCTTAACGAATCTCTCGCTGAAAACGATAGGTTGCGTGAAGTCGAGAAGGCGGCGTCTGCTAGAATTCGGGAGGTCGAGAGTCAACACAAATCTGCCGAAGAAGGGCTTCAGAAGGCCGAATGCCAACTGGTGGAGATGTCGGCTAAGCTGGAACGAGAATGTGAACGTTCCAGTGGATTACAAGCGGAAATTGATAAACTTAAGGCCGAGTTGGCTGAAGCTCGGCAGGTGTCAAATGATGCTGAGAATGAAGCTCAGGCGACCTACGACCGGGGTTTTGCAGATGCTGCAGGGTCTTTGAGATTTCAAATGCGTAGGGAGTGTAACATTAATTTCCTGAAGGGGTGGGCGTTGGCTCTTGAACAAGCTGCGGTTGATGATGAGTCTGAGCTTTACGTCTTGGGCCGACGTTATCGACCCTATGATTCAGGAACCCCTGAGAATCTTGAAGAAACAAATGTTGAGGTTTTGGGAGATCGTGAAGCCTTTGACGGTCCTACGGTCATGGAAAACGCCGAAGTTTTTGATCATCAAGAGCGGGCCCAGACTGAAGAGGTTCAAGATATGGAGAGAAGGTGTCTCTGATAAAGAAGATAATGTAGATGTGGATGATCAAGGGGGATCTGCCTATGATCCTTGAATGCATCTATGACTGCATTATACATTTCATTTCTCCATTGAAGCAAATCGCACCAAACAGACATATTATCCCATTCATTTGGGGTTCTCGGTCTTGGATTCGTAGGAATGTTTGTTGTGATCAGCATAAAGGTTTCCATGTACACCAACGACAGAACTTTTGGAAAGTTTGTTACTAACGAGGGGAAATGAACGTTGACCGAAGGGGTTCAAGAAAGGTGTCTCTGATAAAGAAGATAATGTAAAAATGGGTGACTAAGGGGGTTTGTCTATGTAATTGTCCCCTATTTTTTTTTTTTTTTTTTTTTTAGAAAGGGGGAGAAGTGCTACGATGTAATTGATTGCCCCGTTTTGTTTATGGACAACTGCCTTTACTTTGTCATAGATCTGAATTGAGTTATATATGAGTGTTTTGTTTGTTTGTTTGTTTGTTTTTTGATAGAATTGAGATAAATGGATCAATACATGCCTCATACCGATCTTAAGGTCCTCGGTGGAAACGTTCGGTCTGATCAGAATGCTTCAACTAATGTAATCCACAGACCGTAGAGTTAATCACTAGATCGGTCAGCTTTTGAAGTGATTAATGAGAAGGCAGAGTTTCACCTTTTCGGTGTATAGGAGTGCTTTTATTAATGGAGATCTGACGTTGGGGTCTTTTCGATTTTTGGCTATTAAATGAATGACGGCTGGCGTCATTTATTACGCCGTTCTGTGTTCCCTAGGCCATCAAATCATTATGAAGGCTTTTTGGGGGCCGAGAGAAGCTATTTCACTGGCTCTCTGATTTTTACCGGCCCATGACCGGCTAAGTCCCGGTCTCCTTAGTCCTTCAACTCTTGTATAAAAGGGGGAAGACCCCACTTCATTTTTACTCTTTACTTTCACTTCTAGAGATAAAAAACATCTCCTTCAGTCCTTTGAGTCTACCTTTCTTAACTCTTCTGTGCCGTCTTCACGTCAGTAAGTCTTTTTCTACTCTTGTATTTTCCTTCCGTCGTCCTAGTAGTATTCTTCGGTCCAAAAAACTTTTTTTTTTTTTTTACGTTATGGGTAAATTTGCCAAACTCGTAGATACCGAAGAGAAAATCGTAGAGTTTAAAAAACGTTATGGGATTCCTGAGGACGTACACATTCGGTACGTTCCTTACGGTGATCTTGCACTTGTCTTGAATCAAGACCTTGTGCTTCCCATGGTAGCAATAATCGAAGGAGGGGTTAGAATACCCATGCATACTTTCTTACTACAGTTTTTAGCTCATTTTAGACTAGCCCCCCTTCAGTGTGCCCCTAATGTTTTTAGGATAGTAATGGGGACGGCCGTTCTCATGGAGAAATTGGGCCTTGACCTCACTGTACATGATATAACATATGTATATAGTCTCCAAGCGACCGGTAGGGACCAATATACCCTTTTTGCCCGTAACGCTTATAGAAAACTGGTGACCGGGCTTCCGGACTCTAGCAAGGGCCGAGATGAAGATTTCTTGGTGTTCACGGGGAACTGGCAAAACCCCCATATTAATTGCTCTTTGAGGCCCGGTGTACCAGGTTTTAACTGTTTCATGTCTAACTGTTTCGCGTCTTTTATGCAATGCATTTTTATCTATTTTCGTTTGTCTTGACCGAATGTTTCTTTTTTCTTGTCAGATAAGGAATTTACATCTAAGAAAGTAGAACTTGTGGAAAGGAGAACAGTCGAACACCTCCTACAAAAACCCTGTTTTATTGATTCGGGTGGTCGGCCTCGGGCGGCATCCGTCTTACTGGACTACGTGCCTTCATACAAATCTTTCCAGAAAGGTCCCATTGTAAAACATTTTAGACAGGAAGAGGTTTCGGTCGTGCGGCCTGGGAAGGATCAGGAGGACATCATCCAAGCGGTCCCCTTAACGGCTAGAAAAGGAGTACAAGTACCTCGGCTTGTACCACCTCTCAGCGATCCTAACTTCATTCCTTCTATTGAATCTTCGGAAGCCGGTCTTCCAGTCATTCGGTTTCCGTCTATTTTTGACCCCGATCCTAAACCGACCGAAGAGATGCCGGTCCAACCAAGAACCGTCAGCATAGCGGATGTGCTTGGGACGTCGGCTCCAGAGACGTCGCGGACTTCACTATCTGCCTCTCCCCTACCTCTTCCCCCTGGATTTTCTCAAGGAGAAGGTGTTATGAGGAAGAAAAGGAAGAGAGGGAACGGCGCAGGATGATGAAGGCTGCGTTCAGGAGGGGTCGTCTCCACCCCAACCTTCAAAGGCCAAGTCTCCAAAGAAGGCTAAGAGTAAGAATAACCGAGCTCTTCAAAAAGCCACGGGTCAAATTCCTCAAGGTCGTGTGGGTCAAGATGACTTGCAACAACCGTGGAGTTGCTCTTTCCTTCTTGAGAATCGATCGGTCGATAAGGGAGACTCGGTCCTCAAGAGCGGGAGAGGAGTTCGAGGAGGACAAGTGGCCGAAGCAGTTGGAAAAGCTCTCCTCCTTCCGGAAGACATGAAGGTCTGGCAGGAGAAGAGATCCAAATATATGTTGGAGAATCTCAAGCGTGATTCTATCCTGGTAAGTTTAGTACTTCAATGTTTCATTATGCATGTTACATGTGCTCTTTATCCTTATTTAGACACACACTCCTTTTTACTTTATCTTATTCTTTGCTTCTTTCTTAGGCCGTTCAAGGTATATTTGAAGCTGGCAACAGACTTTTGGAGACCGAGCGTCGCCTTAACTTGTCTACCGACGAGATCAAGCGCCTTAAGGATCTTGAGAGCTCGGCATCTGTAAGAATTCGTGCTGCTGAGAGTGCCCAAAAGAGTGCCGAAGCTGGTCTGCTAAATTTGCAGAATCAAGTGGCCGAGCTTCAGAGAAAGCTGGACACTGAACATAAATCTGCCTCTCAAGTTCGAATTGAGAATAGCCAGCTTAAAGAGGCGCTGGCCGAGGCCGAAGTGAGGGCTGATAAGGGGGCTCAGGCTTATTATGACCAAGGTGTTAACCAGGCATCCCAGGATCTAAGATATCAACTCAGAGGCGAGTGCAACAAGTATTTCGTCCAAGGATGGCATCCAGGCCCTAGATAATGCCGGGGTTGATGACGACTCTGACCTTATATGATTTGGCGTATTCACGTCAACCTTATGAGGTTCCTGTGTCCAGAGGAGGGAAACGAGTTGGAGGCTGGTGAGGGTGTCGCTGGAGATCCGACAGTTCTTGGGTCCCCTGAAGCCTTAAGTGAGCCCGTGCTGGTTGATGACACTAAGGCGGCCGAGGATAGGCCTGATGATCAAATCCCTGCTGCTGAATCTCAAGAAGGAGAAGAGGGTTCGGACGTTGATGAGACCATTGACGTGGTAGATTAGTTTTAATATTTCACTTTTGAACTGTATTACGCTTTGTATTCCCTGTTTCCTTCATAAGAAGGGGGGAATGATACAATTTGTTTTTGTGTTCCCTGTTTCCTTCATAAGAAGGGGGGAATGGTACAGCTAACCTTTGTGTTTTTATGACTAATGCCTTTTATGTGAATCTCATTTTTGCTTGAGCATGTTTTCTACTTATATCCTTGTATGCCGAATGTGTTTGTTTAAATTTTACTGAATTTTGAGTTGGTTTCTATTTTTGACTTGTTAGTTTTCTCGGACTATAGCACTTGGAATCCCTTAGGTTGAGGAAAGCCAAAGTCGAGTTAGTTTTTTCCAACTTTCTTTTCTTTAAGGAGCTCAGTATTTGGAAAATTTGGTTTCGACCGAGGCCAAAACCGGGTCGGTCGTTCCAACTTTTATCCTACTGGTCTTCTTGGGGTTTTGCATTTAGGAACCTTCGGGTTGATTGAAGCCTAATTATATTTTAAGCTTTTAACTTGTAACTTGCCAGTCCCCCTGGACCTCAGTGCTTGGAAACCTCTTCGGTTGACCGAAGCCTAAGTCAAGTTATGTTTAAGTTTTTAACTTGTAACTTGCCAGTCCCCCTGGACCTCAGGGCTTGGAAACCTCTTCGGTTAACCGAAGCCTAAGTCAAGTTATTTTTAAGCTTTTAACTTTTAACTTGCCAGTCCCCCTGGACCTCAGTGCTTGGGAACCTTTTCGGTTGACCGAAGCCTAAGTCAAGTTATTTTTAAGTTTTAACTTGCCAGTCCCCCTGGACCTCAGTGCTTGGAAACCTTTTCGGTTGGCCAAAGCCTAAGTCAAGTTATTTTTAAGTTTTTAACTTTCAACTTGCCAGTCCCCCTGGACCTCAGTGCTTGGGAACCTTTTCGGTTGACCGAAGCCTAAGTCAAGTTATTTTTAAGCTTTTAACTTGTAACTTGCCAGTCCCCCTGGACCTCAGTGCTTGGGAACCTTTTCGGTTGACCGAAGCCTAAGTCAAGTTATTTTTAAGCTTTTAACTTTTAACTTGCCAGTCCCCCTGGACCTCAGTGCTTGGGAAACCTTTTCGGTTGACCGAAGCCTAAGTCAAGTTATTTTTAAGCTTTTAACTTGTTAACTTGCCAGTCCCCCTGGACCTCAGTGCTTGGAAACCTTTTCGGTTGACCGAAGCCTAAGTCAAGTTATTTTTAAGTTTTTAACTTTTAACTTGCCAGTCCCCCTGGACCTCAGTGCTTGGGAACCTTTTCGGTTGACCGAAAGCCTAAGTCAAGTTATTTTTAAGCTTTTAACTTGTAACTTGCCAGTCCCCCTGGACCTCAGTGCTTGGAAACCTTTTCGGTTGACCGAAGCCTAAGTCAAGTTATTTTTAAGCTTTTAACTTTTAACTTGCCAGTCCCCCTGGACCTCAGTGCTTGGGAAACCTTTTCGGTTGACCGAAAGCCTAAGTCAAGTTATTTTTAAGTTTTTAACTTGTAACTTGCCAGTCCCCCTGGACCTCAGTGCTTGGGAAACCTTTTCGGTTGACCGAAGCCTAAGTCAAGTTATTTTTAAGCTTTTAACTTTTAACTTGCCAGTCCCCCTGGACCTCAGTGCTTGGAAACCTTTTCGGTTGGCCAAAGCCTAAGTCAAGTTATTTTTAAGCTTTTAACTTTTAACTGTTTATGAACAAGGATAGTGAAGTGGTAGGGACACCAGATTTACCGTGGTTCGGCCAATGGGGCCTACGTCCACCTTTTGTTTTTCTTATTCATTATTAGTTTACAACTTGTGCTAAACATCCATACCAAACTACCCCCCTTTTTTTTTTTTTTTTTTTTTTTTTTTTTTTTTTTTTTTTAACGGGAGGAAAAGGATATGAACTAATGGAAATACTTCCGAAGATTGCTGACATTCCATGGCCGAGGCAAGGGTAAAGAATTCAAGTCTTCTAGGTGATAGGCTCCTGTTCCTGTGACAAATCGCACCCTGTACGGTCCTTCCCAGTTTGGCCCCAGCTTACCGTCGGTCGGGTTCTTTAGTGTTGCCCAAAACTTTTCTGAGGACCAGATCTCCTTGTTGAAAGGACCTTGGTCGAATGTTCTTGTTGTATCCCTTTTTCAGTTGCTGCTGGTAGGAGGCTAACCTGATCATTGCTTGTTCTCTTCTTTCTTCTAGTAAGTCTAGAGCTTGGGATTGAGCCAGATCATTCCTTGTTGGTTCCCATTCCGATGTTCTGAGAGTGGGGAGTCCGATTTCTAATGGGATGACTGCTTCCGATCCATACGCTAATGAGAATGGGGTCTCCCCTGTTGACCTCCGTGGAGTGGTTCTGAAAGTCCACAAGACATTAGGTAATTCTTCCACCCATCTTCCCTTGGCATCTTCCAGCCTTTTCTTGATTCCGTCTAACACGGTTTTGTTCGAGGCCTCGGCTTGTCCATTACTCTGAGGGTATGCCGGTGAACTGTACACGTTTTTTATACCGAGTTCTGAGCAATACTTCGTGAAAGGTTTACTGGTGAATTGTGTCCCATTATCAGAGATGATAGTTTTGGGTATTCCGAACCTGGTTATAATATTCTTCCAGACGAACTTGATTGAATCTCTGTCTCTGATGTTTGCCAAGGGTTCGGCCTCGACCCATTTTGTGAAATAGTCTGTTGCCACAATCAACCATCGTCTATTACCTGTTGCTTTAGGTAAGGGTCCGACCAGGTCCATGCCCCACTGTGCGAATGGCCAAGGACTTACTAATGGCTGCAGTTCTCCGGCTGGTTGATGAAGCGAATGTGAGAATCTTTGACATTTATCGCACTTTCTGACATAATCCACTGCGTCTTTCTGCATGTAGGGCCACCAATATCCCTGGGTAAGAGCTCGGTGTGCCAGAGATCTGCCCCCAGTATGACTTCCACAGATGCCTTCATGTATCTCGTATAGCAAATCCTCGATAACGTCAGGGTGAACGCATAAAAGATAGGGTCCCGAGAAGGACCGTCGGTAGAGTTTCAAGTCCTTTGACAACCAGAACCTCGCGGTTTTCCTTCTGATAATTTCGGCTTCCTTTTTCTGTTCCGGTAGAACGCCCTCTTTAAGGTAGGTGACATAGGGATCCATCCAACACGGCCCAACTGTAATAGCATTTATGTAGTTCGCAGGTTGATCGGTGCTGGGCGTTGTGAGGGTCTCAATTGGTATAAAACGTTTAAAATCTGCACTCAGAACAGATGCCAACGTTGCCAATGCATCCGCGTGATTGTTCAAGTTTCGACCGATCTGTTCGATTCTTACTGTTTCGAAATCGGTCATGGCCGTCTGAACTTTCAACAGATAGGCCGACATACGCTCATCCCGAGCCATGTACTCCCCGTTGATTTGACTTGCTACTAACAACGAATCGCAGTAGACGATCAGACGTCTGGCTCCCAACGTTTTTGCCGATTTCAATCCAGCCAGGACTGCTTCATATTCGGCCTCATTGTTAGAAGTTTTAAAATTAAGACGAATCGATTGTTCAATCACGGTTTCATCCGGCGTTATTATGACCACCCCGGTTCCTGATCCTTTGGAATTGGAAGCTCCATCTACATACACCTTCCACCACCCTGTATGGTCGGGCGAGTCTTCTTGGGGTGTTGATTCGCCTAAGTTATTTGGTTCCGAGGTTGGTGCGAATTCTGCAACGAAATCGGCTAGCACTTGCCCCTTTATGGCAGTCCTCGGCAGATATTTTACGCCTAACGCACTAATCTTTGCTCCCCATTTCCAAATCCGTCCCGTGAAGTCGGCCTTGTTAAACATGGCTTGCACCGGGTATTGCGTTACCAAGTAAACGGTGTGTGCTTGAAAATATTGTGGTAGCTTGTCGGCCGCAGTGATCAATGCTAGGCCGACCTTCTCTAAAGGGGGATAGTGCGTTTCTGCCTCCGTCATAGTTTTGCTTGCATAATATACTGGACACTGAACGGTATCTTTGATTCGAATCAATACGGCACTTACAGCTCGGTCAGATACGGCCAAATACAGAAAAAGTGGTTCACCTGGTGTGGGGTTGGACAAGAGCAAGGAGGAAGAAAGATAACTCTTCAGATCTTCAAAGGCCGAAACGCATTTGTCGTCCCATTTGAAAGTAGTGCTCTTTTTCAGGAGTTGAAAGAAGGGCTGGCATCTGTCAGCGGATCTTGAAATGAATCGGCTCAAGGCTGCGGTCATACCTGTTAGGCGTTGGACTTCTTTGTGAGTTCGTGGTGCTTTTAGTTCTTGGATGACCTTGATTTGATCTGGGTTTACCTCAATACCTCTATGTGATACCATGAACCCTAGGAACTTTCCAGAGCCGACCCCAAATACGCATTTTGAAGCGTTCAATCGTAGTTTGTGCAGTCTTAATACCCGGAATGTCTCCGTCAAATCCTTTAAGTGGTCTTGAGACAACCTGCTTTTTACAACCATATCATCAATGTATATCTCCATTGTCTTCCCTATTTGATCTTTGAACATCTTAGTGACCATCCGTTGATATGTCGCGCCGGCGTTTTTTAGACCGAACGGCATTACTTTGTAGCAGTATATCCCCAGTGGGGTGATGAATGCGGTTTTTTCTCTGTCTTCGGCTGATAGGGCAATCTGATGGTACCCTTGGAAGGCGTCCAGAAAACTCATTCGGTCGTGCCCGGCTGTTGCGTCTACCAACTGATCGATCTTGGGTAAGGGGAAGGGGTCCTTTGGGCATGCTTGGTTGAGGTTTGTGAAGTCTACACATACTCTCCACTTCCCGTTTTTCTTTTTTACTACCACTGTGTTAGAGAGCCAAGTAGGATATTGGATTTCCCGTATTGCTCCAGCCTGCAATAGCTTCTCTACTTCCTTTTGTACTGCTTCTGCATGCACTGGAGCTGATCTCCTCGCCTTCTGTTGCACTGGTTTGGAGTGAGGATCTGTGTTCAGCCGATGTTCGATGTAATTGGGATCTACACCTGGTACTTCGTAGGGATCCCAAGCGAATACGTCCACGTTGCCTACGAGGAAGTCTATGAGTTCGGTTCGGTTGCCTTGACTGAGCTCTCGGCCGATCTTTGAAATACTTCTCTGGATCAGAAGAGAAAATCACCGTATCTAGTTCTTCACAGGACGAGTATGTCTCTGTGTGGGTATCCCTCGCCTTCTCTAACTGCTATAAACCCTTGGAGCATTGTGACACCATTTTCCCTTTTTGTTTTGATTCTGGGGGATTCTGTTTGACCGCCGCCATGATGCACTGCTTGGAGGCAACTTGGTCGCCCTTAATCTCCATTATACCGAAATCTGTTGGGAAACGGAGTTTTTGATGGAAAGAGGAAGGCACGGCTTTCAACCTGTGCAGCCATCTTCGTCCCATAATTGCTGTGTAGGGGGACGGCACGTCTATTACCACAAATTCGGTTTCCAAACTGATTGGTCCGGTATGGACGTTCAATGTGATCCGTCCCATCGGCCGAATGCTTTCTCCTGAAAATCCAACTAGAGGTGCGTCGTAAGGTTGCAGGTCGGTCTGTTTGAGACCCAATCCGTGAAACAAGTCTGGGTACATTATTTCAGAACAACTGCCTTGGTCTACTAGTACCCGTTTGACATCCGAGTCCCCAATTCTCAATTTGATCACTAACGGATCGTCGTGTGGGGTCTGGACATCTCTCAAATCCTCGTCGGAGAAGAAAATCTGCTGTTCATTTTCTGGATAATCCATCCTCGGTTTTTTGGACATAACTGATCCTTCATGTATTTGAAAAACCTCTCGAAGGTGTTGAGCTTTCTTTAAGTCGGATTTTAGTCGATCGTATGAATGCCCATTCGACCGAGAAGTATGGATTGTTTCTATGATCCTTGCAGCTGGTTTGGTGTTGTGAACGATCGTTGGCCCTTCATGGTAATGTTGTCTCTGGCCATCACTTATGTAGCATCGTAGGTGTCCGGCTTTGGCCAGATCATCTAGGTGCTTTTTCAATGTGAAACATTTCTCGGTCATATGGCCCTTTTCTCTGTGATAGGAACAGTATTTATTGGGATCCCTCTTAGTTGGATCTCCACCCAGGGGCGCAGGCCACATGAAGAAAGGTTCATTTTTTATGTCGCCCATAATACGATAAATTGGTTGATTAAAAACTGTATATACCCCGACTGCTTCTTTCGGTCGTGGAAAACGGGTAGGATTCCTCGGCGGTATTTCGGCCCTTTTTTGCTCCGTATTGTTGGGCCTTCTTTGGGGTCGATTTTGTGCGGATAATGCCCCAGTTCTAGCTCTGTCTTCCTCCACACGTACGTACTGTTCAATTCGCGACATAAGATCTCGCATGTTTCTCGCCGATCTTTTGGAGAGACTGTGTCTTAACTCGGATTCGGGGTGCAAACCCTCTTTAAAGGTTTTCATGGCCATATCTTCTGTACCACCGTCTACCTCGTTATAGACTTCCCAGTATCTGGCCGAATAGTTTTTTAGTGACTCTGAGTCCTTCATTCTCATAGACATTAGGGAGGCAAACTCCTTAGGTTTCCGACTGTTTGTTATGAATCGGGAGACAAATGCCTCGGCTAATTCATTCCAAGAAAAAATCGAGGAATGTGGAAGGCGGTTGAACCATCGAAGGGACATCGGTCCCAAGCTTGATGGGAACATTCGGCACATCAGAGCATTGTTGCCGAGGTGTATAGCCATGCTTTGTCTATAATGGCTAATATGCCCGACAGGGTCGGCCTTGCCGTCGTACATTACATAGGTCGGTGCTGAAAAGTTTCTTGGCAGACGGGCGCTTTCTATTTCTTTAGAAAATGGAGAGTGTGATATCTGATGAAGGGCTTTCCACACCGTTTCCCGCCCTATTCTTTCTCCGTATGGTTGTCTTACGGCTGAGGGGGATTCGGACCAGTTGCCCCTTGACCCTCTGTTCAAAGTTCTCCCCCCTTTATTTCTCCCGTCAGAGCTTTCTTCTTCATCAGTTTCCGCGGTGGACCTGCTGGAGCTTTCAGATGACAGACATTTTGTATGTCTGGTTCTAATCTTCGATCGGCTAGAATGTTGTGGTCTTCTGGACCGCTTATTTTTCTTCAACTTCTTTTTTAGGTCAAGAACCTGTTGTTGTAGTGCCTCCACTGTGTCTTCATTATATTCATCCCAGGTTCGGTCACTAGTCGAACTACCCGTTCGTGGTTCTTCGGTTAGCCTTGATCTTCTGTCCATTTTGGAGGGTTCACGATATCGGTGTGATGGTTCAGGTTTCTGTTCTCTCCTGACCTCTGATCTGATGATGATTCTTCGGCCTCGGAGTGCTTTTTCAGAAGGAGAACCTTCAGGCCACCTTTTTTCATTATTAGAGGAGAGGTCCGTTTCTACTAAGGGATCTTCCTCTTCTGGGATCATTGTTTCCTTTCCTCGGTCTGAGTACTCGGTCGCTTTTTTTATTCGGCTAGTCATTTTCTTCGGAATTTTGTTTCTGTAAAAGTACTTTCCCACAGACGGCGCCAATTGTAGTGGGTAAGTTTCAGTGCTACAATTAATTTCTTAAAGTAGTAAAAAGTACTTTAGTCAGACTTTCCAAAAATAACCACCTCCTTTATTAATGTTTACTTTTGAATTTATAGTACACAGTACTTTGTACTTTGTTCCCTTTCCCCAATGTGGGACAATTCTTTATTCAATAAAGTACAATGAAGTACAAAGATTCTATTGACAAGTACTATATTCTATGTGCTTTAGGCTTTGGGCCGAGCTTTACACTTTGACTTTTGATACGGCCTGGGCCGAGTTTTGTGCTTTGGCCTCTGCAATAGGTTTGGGCCGAGCTTCATACTTTGGCTTCTGATACAGGCTTGGGCCGAGCTTCATACTTTGGCTTCTGATACAGGCTTGGGCCGACCTTGATACTTTAGCCTCTCTCGTGGGTTTGGGCCGACCTTCATACTTTATCCCTTGATATGGGCTATTCATTTATGGGCCTATTTTAGATTTAGATTTCCCCACCTCCAACTATCATCCCTTTTTCAATCCACCCCCTAAACTTTAAAAAGTATCAATTGACCCCCTAAATTAATCCAATTGCACGGCCGTTACCCCCTGTGGCCAAAATCGAGTTAAAATAGACGAAATCGTCTATCATGTGACACGCACGTGATCCCGGACCCACCAGAACACCTTTACCAATTTGATTTTTCCCTAAACCCCGAAATACCCTTATCCCCACTTAACAAAATCTGAAGTGAGTGTAGATTGAAGTGCCGGCTTTGTAAGCGAGTTGCTGGTAGAGAATGCTTCGGGTTAGGGCAAGGAATGGGGTTTGGAAAGTGTTGAACACTGGCGGAGAGTGGAGATCGATCAAAGGGGAGAGATTCGGATTTGCGCTTCGGAGATGACGGAGAGCGATTTCGACTTCACCTTCACAGGAGAGAGACCTCGCTACCATTCTCGGTGCGGTGTTGAACGATTTTCGATTTCTGTTTCAGGGTTGGGGTTTGAGGTTGGGTTTGGGTTTCGGTGGTGGCGATGGGAACGATTTGAGTGGAATTATTTGGGTCGGGTGTCTCGTCGGGTGAGAGTTTTCGGATCTTTCGAGGACAGAAGTGGATTTTTGATGGTGGAGATGAGGTTTGAGTTGGCCCATTGGTTAATTCGGTTGGCGTTGGTGTGGCTTCCACTATTGCCGTACTAGTGGTAGTAGTGGTGGTGGCTGTGGTTGTTGTAGAGTCATGGTAGGGCTGAGTCTCCGTTGATCCTATATTTATTTGAGATAGAGACATACACAACCATCTCCCTGAATTTATATTTCTCAGTCCTTCGAAAAGTTGTAGGAGTCAAGCCCATTGAAACTATTACTTCCTGTGAACTTATAGACTTGATAGCCTCATTATGAACAGAAATACCACAACTCCAGGTTTAGTGAAAATAACATATTATTAGAAAAAGAGAAGAAAAGGGGGCGGGTGGAGCAAAATCAGAATCTGAAAAGGAAGACTAGGAAAATTAATCCTTAAATTGTTGGCCCCTAGATCAAATTGTTACATTCATCCATATCTTGATAATATACAACTTCTAACAGTTAGGAATCAGTGTAAATATGAATAGCATTATTATTCTTATTGATTTGTTTCTTTTTTCTGTTTCGCTACGAAAGAAAGAAGAAGTCTTCTAAAGAAAGCAAATATATGTTAAAAGTAAATGGAATTGGTTGGAGCTTGAAATCTTTGGCCATGAAGTTTTAGAGGAAGAAGAAGGAAAGTTCCGTGGGTGAAGATTAGGGAATAAGGAAAGAAGAAAGAGAAAGAAAGTGGATGAGGGCATTTTCGGGTTTTCAAAGGCAATTGTGGGTGATAACTGTCCAGGTGGGCCCGTATGTCACGTGCGTGTCACGTGATAGACGATTCCGTCAATTCTAAAGCGATTTTGGGCTCAGGGGGTAACGGCCGTGCAATTAGATTAATTTAGGGGGTCAATTGATACTTTTTAAAGTTTAGGGGGTGGATTGAAAAATGGGTGATAGTTGAGGGTGGTAAAGTGTAATTTTCCCTTCTTTTTTATTTTTATTTTTTATTTTATAACTATGGGTGTCCTGACTAGTATTCCGTAGATACGCGCACCTTGACTAATTCCAAGGGGACACTCGAACTAGTGACCATTGGAGAGCATACCTAAGACCATATTAGTTGAGCTACCCTTCAAGATTGTTTATAAGATGACATTGACTTGGCTTTTTTTAATTATTTGACACTTTATTATTGGTACAATTGGCCTCGTTGCAGGGATTGCATATTCAGCAATTGCAGCTGACATGCTCTCACTTTATGCCTTCATGCCTTATTAAATTCTCTTACTTATAACTACATAAATTTTTTCCTATTCCATTCTATGCCTTCTTATATTCCAATCCATTTATTCTTTCTTGCATTCCTTTCCATTTATGCCTACATCAATCTTTGACGATACCCCAATTTCATGTGAGTGATTATTCAGTAATTCAGGACTACACATAAATGCGTAGTCCCCCTTTCACATGAATGGTGGATCCCACCATATAAATGTGGGTTTCGCTAATTAAATTCATGGTAGGACCCACCATTCATGTGAGAAGAGGACTAAGCATTTATGTGTAGTCCTGGACTACTAAATAATTTTCCATTTCATGTCTTATTTTTCTAAAAAATTATTAAATAAATATATTTTTTGCCTTCTTAAATTCCATTCCATCTGTCTTTTTTAAATCTTTTTTTTCTATTTTCAATGTACAGTACTTTTTTTTTTTTTCCTATATAACCATTGTTGTTAATCTGTACAGTACTGGTTTTGTTTACTGTTTTAATCTGTACAGTACTGATTTTTTTTTTCCTATATAACCATTGTTGTTAATCTGTACAGTACTGGTTTTTGTGTTTACTGGTTTTTCAATCGGTACAGTATTGGTTATTTTTTTTTATCCTATATAATCATTGTTATTAATCTATACGGTATTGCTCATGGAAAAAAAAAAAAATTTTTTGGTTTTTGTGTTTACAGCATATACCAGTATTTATTTATTTTTTTGCTTTTGGTTTTTGTGTTTACTGGTGTTTTCCATCTGTATAGTACTGGTTATTTTTTTTCCTATATAACCATTGTTGTTAATCTATACGATACTGCTCATGGGAAAAAAATAAAAGAATTGTTTTTGGTTTTTGTGTTTACAGCATACACCAATATTTATTTATTTTTTGCTTTTGGCTTTTGTGTTTACTGGTGTTTTTAATCTGTACAGTATTGGTTTTTTTTTTTTTTCCTATATAACCATTGTTGTTAATCTGTTAAGGAAATGAAAATTTGGAAACCATATATGCTCAATAACTCAATCCGTTCCGAAACCATATATGCTCCGTCCAATGTGGCAGGAAGAAATTCAAAAGGAAATTGGCTCTCGTGAATCATGATGCTGTGTTTTCCATTCAACATTGGCAGGATTCAGAGCTAGGCCAATCTATCATTTAAAACTTAAAAATGATAGATTGGCCTAACTCTGAATCCTGCCAATGAGATATTTTTTCCTTTTGTTTGTTTTGAAATCTTATCTTTAGAAATATAAAAGAAAGTAGGAGAAAACTTTGTTTGAAAAAAATATGGTATTGCATTATATGATTGAAAGGAAAGATCGGTCATTAGGGGCCTTTACATATAGATATGGATTGGCTCGGTTCTCTGTAACTAGCCAATGAGAGGATGGATTATGGTCTATGGTCTATATCTATTGATTGGTTTTTGTGTTTACTGGCTGGTGTTTTTAATCTGTATAGTACTAGTTATTTTTTTTTTTTTTTTTCTATATAACCATCGTTGTTAATCTGTACAGTACTGCTCATGGAAAAAATAACTAGTTATATTTTTTTTTTTTTTTGCTTTTGGTTTTTGTGTTTAAAGCATATATCAGTATTGTTTTTATTATTAAATTTGTACTGTACTGGTATTTTTTAGTTTATACATAACATAATACTAAACAAGATTCACAAAAAGTGTAAATATATAATGCATTTCAAAAATGGTATTTTAGGAATTTGACTAAAATATAATGTCATTCCACCACGTTATTATACTATACCAAACTATGGAATACAGATTTAGGGTTCTATTAATGTGTTGTTACCAAATTGATGACTAATAATACTTATTCCATTACGACTTATTCTATTATTTGTAATACTAATTCCTATTACACTATTATTTGTAATACTAATTCCTATTACAATGCACACAAATGTTACATAGGCAATAGTGTATCACTCCAAGTCAACCTTGCACACAAAGGTTACATAGGCAATAGTGTTTCACTCCAAGTCAACAAGACAACAACATTAATATTGCCGTCCACACAAAGGTTACATAGGTAAGTAGTAATCCTATGTGCCAAAGCTAAGGTGCATTCGATGCACCTATGAATTTAAGCCAATAAACAACAGCTATGTCTTCCCTTTTTTCACACTCTGCAGTTTTTTTTTATTTTTTTCTCTCTCTCTGTGCAGCTGTCACTACAAGAAAAAAGGTTAATTGCAACGAAATTTTTTGTTGCAATAACTTTCATTTTGTTGCAATAAACTTTTATCGCAACGAAAGTTAGTCGTTGCAAGCCGTTGTAATAAACTCTGTGGTAATAGATTTTAGCCGTTGCAATAAACTCTGTGGTAATAGGTTTTCGCAACAAAATATGTCATTGCAATAAATATCATATATTGCAACAAGATTTTTGTTGCGATAATTTCATTTATTACCACAACTAGTTCGTTGCGATAAGGTATTGCTTCAATCATTTCGTTGCAATAAAGTTATATAGCATTTTTATTGCCTCGATTATTTCGTTGCGATAAGGTATTGCTTCAACCATTTCGTTGCAATAATTTTTTTTTTTTTTTTATCAGCATTAATTGTTGATATTTCTATTTGTCACCGGTCCTGTTTAATAATATAAAAACTAAATAAAGATCAACATTCACAAAATCAAGAAATCTACAAAAAGATTTAAAATTTATAACACTTCACAATATTTTTTTGATGAGTAACATTTCACAATATTAATAACTACAATTTCTACATAAAATTCATAAGTACAAAAATAATCCCCTGTCTAAGTTTAAGTCATTAATGGATACAAATTCATGGATTTACAACAAACACAAAAATTCTCTTTGAGCTCCAAGCGTACCTACAGTTCACAATTCCTGGAAATGAGCCTAAAGATTTAAAATATACTTTTTTCTCAAGTATTACAGGTCTGACTGCTTCATGTACCTGGCTTAACCAGGTAGTCTTTAGTCCAACATCCAGAATAGGAATCCATTCAAAGATCTTTAACTGCAAGGGTGGAACCTCCACTTTAGTTTCAGCATCACTATTGCCATCTTCCTCAGTATAGAGCAAAATCAGTTCTTGGAATGCTGGTTCCTAATAGGAAAGGCACTATTTTTTTTAGCACATAGATTACTAATCATATTGGCAATCCCTAAACATTAAATTCATTACGACTGTAAATGTCATTACAAATAGGAAAGTTAAACAAAACTGTTATGATAGCTGATAGCTTCATATTGCAAATGAATACATAGAGAAAGAAGGGATCATAATTTGAGTAAAAGTACATACAGGGAAAAATAACTGTTAATATTAGGGCTTAAATGACATGAGAAGGAAAATTTATAGTAAGACATCAATCATTGCTGTCCCTACAATTTGGAATAAGGACTAACCTGCAAATATTAACTGTATCTGCATAAAAAATAGCCAGTGTAAAGTCTAAGTGACACAGGAAGAAGAAGATGGAAAAATATAACTTTGTAATTAAAGGCAGATATAGTAATGGGTGTAGCTTTGACAATGGAAACCCTAAGCTTCACCATAACTCTAATCAATCTTCAATGAGAAGAATAAAGTGATTTTTATGGAGCTCTACAGGGCATCTGTAATTAGTTGGCTCACTCAAATCTGATATCATTTATATGTTTTAAAATATGATAAATAAATAAATAAAAAGAAGCATACCATATTATAGGAACTAATTAAAGCTACAATATCAATAATATTACCTTCTAGACTTTTTGATCACCACTTTTCTTTTCTTTTCCTCTTTATTATCCAGAAGATTGATGACCAAAAATGGGTAAAAGGTATAGTCTTGACTCTTGATATCTTAAGTGTACTATCCATAGTGAACAACATTAAAGACAACTTTCTCAATAGAACTAGAGCAGGAGAGATATAAGAAATACCTGGAGAATTGACCGAGAGAGAAGAATCGAAATGGAAGTTTTAAACATCTTCCAAAGATCATTTCCACAGTATTTCCTTGTAGCAGGTCTCCAAATATCACTAAATGTTATCACATCTACAGAACTGGCTGTAATTTGAGAAAAATAAGTCACTACACAACTGACATACTGAAACAAAATAAAATAATTATATAAAACTATAATTTTCATTACAACTTAAAAGAATTTACAGAAACTTGCTTCTATAAATGAACAAGAAAATGACCCTCCCCCACCTAGTAAAAGATATCCCTATATATATATTTTTTCCTCTGGATTTCTCAAGATGCCTCCCAGCATCATATGTGCAATCATCCCCAATGAAATTTACAAACACCAGAGAGTGAGAGACAACTATTCCACCTTGTTAGTACATGTTAGGATTGCAGATTTCATCTCTTTCTTACCTAATGATGTTTGAACTATCACCTGCCCAAAATAATGTATCATCAGATGGATGAGAATTTAAGTTTTGCAAGATCAAATTTCTGGATCATGGAGGAAAGTGATGGGAGGTTGAGTAATCTAGTTCTGTTTGACAGCAGCCAAACAAGCAAAATTCTGAAATATTTAACTCTTGTACTTTGTTTTCTGATCTAGCAAGTAACTTGTACTGATTCTCAAACATGGATGCCATGTACACCTGCACCAGAAGATAAACAAGAGAATAAATTTTATGAACCAAGTCGGACACAAAAGGTTAAAAATATTCAGAAGAACTAATAAACATGAATATAAACTTGGATGGGGATGGTAAAGTGATGTTTATAGTTTCCTTCATAAATCATTATGAATATATAAAATAGGGCTTGAACCAAACCAGAAATATTTTGTTTTGATGCTCAGCAGTGAAGGTTAGCAGTGAAGAAACATGAGCAGCAAAATTTTCCTGTCATAACCATGGTGCTACAGCTTATTAATTCCACTTCTTCCCTATTTCCTGTCATAACCAGATATTCTGCCTTGGTCCAATCAGTTTCTCCACTTTCCTACAAATGTAATACATACAGTGAACACCAAGGACCATCTCACATTACTGCCCAAATAAAAGAAAACTATAATATGCAAATAATCTAACCTCCAAAGGTGATGTAGCAACGAGATTGTTTAACTCAACAACATCACCATCACCTTCAGAATTCACAAAAACTGTCTCTTCTCTAGTAGACTATGGTGTTCTTTTCACAAATTGGTCTAATCTATAATAAAGCAGAGTAGTTGACAAGGGCAGTGGGGGAACCTGATTTTTCACCACTATCTTCCTAGTTAAAAAGGTTAGGAAAACACTTTGAAAAGATGAATGAGAATAATAAAAGGGAAGGTGTTCAGTCAAATGCAGAGTAGTTGCACCAGATTGGAACCTGATGCTTTGTGTTTAAATGGTCAGCTTTAAACTCCAAATTTGTAGTTATTTTTTATTGGTAATGGGCAAGATACTTTAACCAAAAGCCTCTTAGGGTAGTTGTGAAGTTTAGGAAGCCAACATCTTAGAAACTGTTGACAAAGGACAGATCTCTCTCTCTCACACACCCAAACACAAAGACACACACATCAGACCACATACATAGAATATTCACCAAAAATATAAAAAATTAAAAGGGAGAGACTAGATCTATTGATTATGCATGTACACTAGTTGTTTGCATAGTAAAATAATTATCAACCTGTTTTTGTCTACATATTCTTAACCCTTAAATCGAATAACTGTTTTGAGTTGGCAACCCTAGCCATATGATCAGTCACCAAGCAATCTAATGACACAAGCACGCGCAGACCACTGATTTGCAAGAGAGATAGAACAAAGCAGTACTAATACAGCTATAAGAAAGAAAAAAATAACTATTAGATTCCGACAAATTTTGTATTTCTGTTCCAACCATAAATATAGTTTTTAAATTCTTGATTTATTAGAACATAACATATACCAACTATATTTGATAATTGAATGAAAAATCCAAATTCTAAAATCAGATTGGATAAAGATATGTATTTAAATCAGCAAAGGCTTTTGAAATAGCAGACCTCATTGGGATGAAATAGCAGACCTTATTATCCTCCACCATATCCATATACTAGCCAAGTTCCTCAGGTGAAAGAGCCTAGTAACAATACCAACGTGCCAAATAGCAACAATATTGCAGGCCAAACTTTCCCTGGGATTTATAGCGAAGTCAAGTTCTTCTGATTAAGAGGGCCATTATAGGATTTCAACCTCTCAATGGTAATCCTATAACAAATCTGATGAGCAATAATCTATCTTGAACATTCAAGCACAGCAAAAATTGTCACAAACATGAAAAACAACTAGACAATTCAACTAGACATTAAAAAAAAAAAAAATATAAAAAAAATCCATCATTAATATGAGATTAACGGAGGTGATGTGAAGATATAAATTTCAACCTTAAAACACACACACACATGGCACTTAGCTTAGTGACAACTTGTTGCAACTATGTGTCATTTTCTTATCTTGTTGAGTCAACAGATTGATTTTAGCAGCTTTATTAGTTCAGATAAGAACAGAATGGAGAAAAAGGGGAAATTTGTGTGAGCAGTTCAGAAACCATGAGAATAGTAAAGTTAACTGGAACTCATACAGTTCCAACTGATTGGGGAATAGAAACAAGCCTGCAACTCTAAGATTCTCGAATCCTACATTCACTAGAATAAGACTTCCACACTTCTTGAGTTTCCAGCATCGTTCAGCTAATATATTGCCCTGTCTTTAATTCTTAATTTGTTGAAGTTGCCTAATTCAACACCACAAAAAGCCAGTTTCATCGACTCTTACCCATTTAAATGAGACATGGCTTATTTAAGAAATAATATGCAGAACTTGTTTCAGATAATGGACATATCAAAGCTGGAACCTGTTAGACATTACATTCTTCCTAATAATCGATTTAAACATCTCAGTCTAAAACTAATTCCAATTATCAAAACATATCCAATATTCTGACATCCAGACATTCTGATTCTTATTTTTAATCTTTTACAACAAATTTTTCTGTATATAACTCAATAGTGGTCACATGAATAATCAACAGTGGTAACATACCTATCAGACTGAAAACAAGAAGGAAATAGACTCCGTGACCACCTTGTGCTTGGATCAGCTTAAATTTAAAATAACTATGCTTTCTATATTCTAAAAAGTGAAATACTTTAGGAAGAAAAAAACCTCACAGCAACAGTTATTAGAGATATCTAAAACATCAGGGCAACCATTTGTAAGCAAATGTGTCAGAATAAAAAACATATTCACTCACCTAAAGCCAATTGTATAGCTATTGAAACCCAAATTTCTGCGTTCAACCAAGGCCACTTTGTCAGTTTGTCTCAGGAATTTTGTCGAACATTTTGACAGCAATGGCCATTCATATAACTTTGGCTCAAATGGCCACCCAGACTGCTTCTGTTGCCCCACTGTCACTGCTCCTAATACGATATAAAAAGGCTATAAGAGTTTAACCACTTTGGAGTACCTTTAGTACTTAAAAAGCTGTATGAACTGAGGCAAGTTGAATCGCTACTATATTAGTCAGAAGTTTAAAAATAAATATTTCATGTCCAGTACAAGGAAATAAGAAAAAGAATCCAAGACCTGACGCATGAAAAGAGACGTAATTATACATAAAAGATGCTTATTTTAGTAGTATATGCAACGCAATGCATGGTGCATGTCTAAAGAAATATTCAAAACTTCTTATATCAAATCCTATCTATTCCCTTTTTGTGTGCATGTATCTTGTGAAGAGAAGGGATGGCTCTGCACCATTAAACAACAAGAATGCAGATCAACCATGTCCATCCCCTCTATGCCATCCCCTTGATAAGCCAAAAATAGCTTATGTCTACTCTAGCAAGTAGCCATTTCTTAAACCATTCCCGTAACTATAACTAATCCCATCAAGTTGCATTGTCAGAAAAAATTACTACTTTCCCCAAGTGGCATTATCAACATAATTCAATAAGTACTAATCAGCAACTTACACCATAATTTTTTCCCAATCAAAAACTGCATATCATTATCATGTTCTTCCCACAATGCTGGCAATTAAAGATGCAATCACAAATCAAGGCTAACAAAAAAAAAAAAACCAAATTTACCTATAGGCGCACCAAATGCATCCGGCGGCAAGGGATCAAACTCCATCCCGAGAATGGGTCCATCCTCCCTCAAGGTCCCCCCCAATTGTGCCTCCACAAAAGCAATTGCCCGAAGCTCAGCTATCGACTGCTGCGGCTCGTAGTTTCATTACCGCCAAATCACCTCCCATCCATGCAACTGCTACCCCGGTCCGCCCAACAGCTCGCCGTGAATCCACAGCTAGCCATTTCGTCTTGTTCTCACCCTCCGGCAGCTTCTTCTTCTCTCCCTCTGAACCAACAACAACCTCCATTGCCGAAGATCAAGCTCAGCACCAAAAACCCTCGAAATCGAACTTCTCCGAAGCTCAAAATCAAAAATTATTTTCCAAAAATAAAAAACCAACAAAATCTCCCTCACTCAAACCCGAAAGAAATGAAAATTCCAGTTTCTCACTCTAGAAATGGAGTTTCTCTCTCTAAAACAAGGCACTTCAAGTTCGTGTTTGACAAGAAAAGCGAATATAAATTCCAGAGTTCTGTGTTTCTCTCTCTAAAAACTATTAAGATGAAGAATCGAAGAGCGTGATTGAGATGTGCGGTGAGATTTGGGGAATAACAAAATAATAATAATAACAACTCTACTACTACTACTACCTCTAATAATAATAAATATAATAGTGGTAATAGAAGATGAAAGAAGAAATACAAACTTTTATTTACGTGATTGAGAAAAGGTGGAACAAAAATAATAAAATGACGAAAAGAAAGGATTTTGATTTTTGATTTTGATTTTGATCAAGGATCCTCCATGTCTGTATGTTGCTTGTTGTTAGGCAAATTCTCATTTCTCTATTCTCATATTCTCATTGCTTAGAGAATATGTTTCACGGTGATAGTTGAATTTTTTTTTTTTTTGCAACGAAACACATGGGCCTGGGTTAAGTTTAACCAGCAACTTGGGCACTCCCAGTGTCTAGATGGTCTAAAATCTTTTTTTTTTTTTTTTTTTTGCTTCTTGTAATATTATATTTTTCTTATTGCAACAAAGTATCTTGTTGTAATATCATATTTTTCTTATTGCAACAAAACGTCTTGTTGTAATATATATTTTTCCTATTGCAACAAAGCGTCTTGTTGTAATATCATATTTTTCCTATTGCAACAAAACGACTTGTTGTAATATTCATAACTATTGCTTTTCATTGCAATAAATTACATAATGATTTATTTATTGCAACGATATTTTACAACCTATTACAACAACTTATTTTTGAAGTAATAAATTACTAGTTTTTAAGTAACTCTTGCAACGAAATCTAATGAATTGATGTAATAATACGTGTATTACCACAATAATCATTTTTGTTGTAATAACTCTTGTTGTAATAGGTGTATTTTGTTGTAGTGTGTGTTCTACCTTGTCATGCAGCGGCACCTTCCTTTTTTTTTTAGCTTGCTCTCTCCTCTTGGCTGTCTTTCTCTCTAGCTCTCCTTGGCTACATTTTTCTCTCTCATTCACCTGCACATCACCTCTTTAAATGCTCATTTAATAAGTTTGACTTGACAAACAAGGCATGCCATTTTTTCCTGCTTCTTCCTTTTTTCACACTCTCTGCAGTTTTTTTTTTTTCTCTCTCTGCAGCTGTGTTCTACCTTGTCGTGCAGCGGCACCTTCCTTTTTTTTAGCTTGCTCTCTCCTCTTGGCTGTCTTTCTCTCTTGCTCTCCTTGGCTACATTTTTCTCTCTCATTCACCTGCACATCACCTTATTAAATGCTCATTTAATCAGTTTGACTTGACAAACAAGGCATGCCATTTTTTCCTCCTTCCTTTTTTCACACTCTCTGCAGTTGTTTTTTTTTTTTTTTTTCTCTCTCTCTCTGCAGCTGTGTTCTACCTTGTCGTGCAGCGGCACCTTCCTTTTTTTTTTAGCTTGCTCTCTCCTCTTGGCTGTCTTCTCCCTAGCTCTCCTTGGCTACATTTTTCTCTCTACGTCTCATGCACCTGCACATCACCTCATTAAATGCTCATTTAATAAGTTTGACTTGACAAACAAGGCATGCCATTTTTTCCTGCTTCTTCCTTTCATTTGCCAGCCCACTTGTTTGACTAACAAGCTCAGCGATGTGGAGTTCCTCTTTCGCCGTTATGCCCCCTTTGCCAGCAACATGATGAAACCGTGACACATATCCTTTGGGGTTGTCCTCTGGCCCTTAATGTCTGGGCTTTTAGTCCCTGGCAAAATTCAAAAAAATGGCCAATGATGATTCATGTGAGTTTATGGACTTGGTAATGTTTGTTTTCCATCTCAGTGAACGTCATCTTATTGCGCTATGGACTATGGTTTGTTGGGCTCTTTGGAACGCACGGAACAAAGGAATATTTGAAGCAGTGCAGGATCATGCTCTACAAATTTTAAAAGCAGCGCGTTCTCTTTGGGAAGATTTCCAAAGCTAACATCTCCTATATAGCATTGATAATGCTCCACCAGCCGTTCCTTCGCCAGTTCCGACTACTTTGGTGTAGCTTTTTAATTTTTCGTCCTATTCTAATGCTTTCGTCTCAGAAGTTTGTTTATTAAATATACTATGTGTATCTACACTTTTATCAATAAAAGTTTTATCTTTCATCTAAAAAAAAAAAAAAATAATATATATATATATATATATATATATGTGGGCTGGATCACCAACATTATCCTCCATCATTTCTCATCACACTTCACAAATTTGACAGATTTGTACTAAGTAATTACAAATTCAAGGCATCGCGGGTCCGCAACTTGTTTTAATGAAACGAAAAGCTTGTTTATGTAAACTAAACCAGCAGTAGGATCAAGTACCAATGAACTGAAAGTGGAAGATGATAAAAATGGGTGAGAGCAGATGGGGTTGGGATGGGTAGAGACTAGAGAGACATTTGAGAGAGATAAAATATTTTATTCGGTCAAATTTGTTTATAGATCTACCGTGACTTTTTGGGTGCCGAGAGTCATTGTAAGTTTGTAACAAAAATAGTAAATGAAAATCCAATCAAAAGTCTTGGAGATGGATTTTGTGGTTTCACTTTTTAATATTAGTGCCCGCTTAGTCTTCAACCAACCCAACTACCTCACCACTGGTCAAAAAAAAGAAAAAAAACCCAACTACCTCACCCCCCACCTGACATTTTTTTCAAAGAAAAGGAACAACCAAATTGTACTAAAGCATGTTTTGAAAAAATCAACCAACTTCAACTTATCCTCAAAAAGGTATCATCTTATACACAATGCATCAACTTTTTCCTATAAAATACTCACCTTCCCGCTCTTCATTCAAGAGAGTCATATGTGCTTATAATATCATTAGGAATGACGATGTCGCTAATATGGCTCTCGCAACTCTTCTACCTCTTGCTTCTCTTGTATTCTCAACTTACATCAACATCTTCTTCAGCACTACTGTGCTCCCAAGACCAGAGCTATGCATTACTCCAGTTTAAGCATTTATTTTCTTTTTCAAAAGAGGCTTCTTCCTTTTGTGAGGAAGTTGGTCATCTTTCTTATCCGAAAATGGAGTCTTGGCAGGAGGATACTAATTGCTGCTTATGGGATGGGGTTAGGTGTGATACTGCGAGTGGGGACGTGGTTGGCCTTGACCTCAGTTGTAGCTGGCTTAATGGCACTATCCCTTCCAACAGTTTTCTATTTCTACTTCCTCACCTACAACATCTCAACCTCGCTTACAACTACTTCAATCATTCGCCAATTTCATTTAGATTTGGCCAATTTGCGAGGTTGAATTATCTTAACCTTTCATACTCCATGTTTTCTGGCAAAGTGCCATTTGAATTATCCCACCTCTCCCAATTGGCCTCATTGGATCTCTCTGGCTATGGTTATCTCAATGGAAATGTTAGCCTAGAAGCATCTGTTGTGAAGAGTCTTGTTCAAAATATGACCAAGCTAAGGGAACTTCATCTTGATCATGTTGACATGTCCTCTGTTCCATTGAGTTCTTTGATGAATCTGCCTTCCTCTTTGGCATCACTTTCTCTCAACAATTGTTTGTTGCGTGGCCGGCTACTTGATCATATTTTCCGCCTAACAAACTTGCGTGAGCTCAGTTTAGCATATAATCCTGAACTCACATGGTTTTCTCCAATGCTAAATTGGAGCAAATCCCTAAGGTTTTTGGATGTCTCTTACACGATTTACTCAGGGGAATTACCAAAACCAATTGGCAAGCTAAAATTCTTAAGGAATTTGATTTTGAGTGGATGCAATTTTAATGGGTCGATTCCTACATGGCTTGGTAACCTTACACAACTCACTCATTTGAATTTATCAACTAACAATTTTGGTGGTCAGATGCCATCGTCACTTTCAAATCTCAAGGCACTCTCCTCCTTGGATCTCCATTCCAATAATCTTAGCGGTAACATTCCTTCAACACTTTTAGTTATCAACATATAGTCCTTACAAATCTTTTGAACTTATAAAATTGCAATTTTACAGGAGCAATACCGATATGGGTTGGGAATCTCACAAGAGTTACTGAGATTGTTTTTGGACATAACAAATTCACGGGCCAAATCCCATCATCATTTTCAAAACTAAAGGATCTCACTTGGCTTGGCCTCAGTTATAACAACATTGAAGGTAGGATTCCTGATTTTTTGACCAACCTCACAAAACTCACCACAGTTTTATTGTCTCATAACCAACTCAGTGGTCAATTTGGTGAATCTCAATTCAGCAATTCACTGGAGATTCTAGCATTAAGGAATAACAACCTTTTTGGCTCTATTCCAAAGTCTCTCTCTAATCTTGTGAATCTTACATATCTTGATATTTCATCAAATGACTTGACTAGCTTCATGGACCTTGATATGTTCAAAAAGCTCAATAACCTTAAAACTGTTGACTTTCGTGCCAATCTACTACATGGCAAGCTTCCTGTTCTACCATTTTCTTTGCATAATTTTTTTATCTCAAAAAATAGATTAAGTGGGGAGATCCCTTCTACGATTTGCAATATAACTTTCCTTGAAATCCTGGACATCTCTTATAACAATTTGAGTGGTACAATTCCGCCATGTTTGGGAAACTTCAGCAAATTTCTCTCAGTGATGAATTTGCGGATGAATAACTTCCATGGCAACTTGCCTGAAAATTTTGCAGAGGGTAATAGGTTGAGGTCTCTTGCCTGTAATGGAAATCAGTTAGAAGGTCTATTACCAAAATCTCTACTCAACTGTATAAATTTGGAAGTTCTAGACCTCGGGAATAACAAGATAAATGATTGCTTCCCTCATTGGTTGGAAGCTCTTCCAAAATTACAAGTTCTTGTCCTGAGATCCAACAATTTTTATGGTCCCATAAATAATCATAAGAGTAGTGGGGTGTTTTTCTCTAAGCTACGGATTCTTGACATCTCTCATAATGAGTTTATTGGACCTTTACCTACCAAATTGTTCGAAGAGTTGAAAGCCATAAAAATAACCAATGAAAGTGAAGATGATTTAAAATATATGGGGGAAAACTATTACCAAGGCTTACCTGGGGCATATCGAATGCAAAACTATGTATTTCGGGAGTACCAAGACTCAGTCATAATAGAAATGAAGGGGTATGAACTTGACTTAGAGAAAATCTTAACCATCCTCACTATCATCGATATGTCGAGGAACAATTTCTATGGAAAAATTCCAGACGTACTTGGAACGTTGAATTCTCTTATTGTGCTCAATCTTTCCCATAATAGACTAACCGGCCATATCCCATCATCATTGGCAAATTTGTCAGCACTTGAATCCTTAGACCTCTCTTCAAATATGCTCACTGGAGAAATTCCTATTCAATTAACAAGTCTAACATTTTTGGCCGTGTTAAACCTTTCACACAACATGCTTATTGGACCTATACCTCAAGGCAAACAATTTGATACATTTCAAAATGTCTCATATGATGGGAACTTGGGATTGTGTGGATTTCCATTGTCAATGAAATGCGGCACTAATGAGACGCCACTACCTTCAATATTCCAAGAAGACAACGATTCGATGTTTGCAAGTGGATTTGGTTGGAAGGCTGTGTTAATGGGCTACGGGTGTGGATTGATGTTCGGATTATCTATGGGATATATTGCATTAGAAACAGGAAAACCTGAATGGCTTGTAAGGTTCGTGAACGAGGTGAAAAGGAAATTAAAGACAAGAAGGCGGAATAAACAACGACCTATAGGCGAAAGAAGAAAATAATGCAATTGAGGGGTGCTCTTTGGTGAGTTTGACAAACTTCTCTTTAGACTAATATTTTGCACAGTTTAAACAATATATCTGTTTGCAGTATATATTATATATGAATTTTCTATGTTACCTGCATGGTATTGTAGAAAGCGATGAGGACCTTATCCTCTATATAATAACATTCTCAGAAGATTCTGAGCCATTAAATGGTACAAGAGCGTTAGGATGGTGGTGGTTGAGGAGTGGATCATGATTATATGAATTATTGAATTATGTCTATTGTATTCTTGTTCCTAGAATATTAATCATGTTCAGATTTTATATATGTATGTTCGAGGGAATTCATTGGGTTATGGGTTTGGGTTAGGTTCATCGGATGCCGACTCAGGAAAAGGAAAGAGCAAGATGTCAAAGCATGTAGCACATATATGGCTTTCACTTGGTAAAGGGAAAATCGCATCATGCCATGGAAGATTATGTCGTTGCACAGTTTAAGCCAGTTGATGAACACGAGCTTGGTCTGTTTGCAATCTTTGATGGCCATTTGAGCCATGACGTACCTGATTATCTGAGGTTTCATTTGTTTGACAATATTTTAAAGGAGGTAATGCATGCAGTTGAAATACTTGTTTCCTTTTCACTCCCTATATATATGGTATAATTTTTTTTGTATATATCAATATCTTAATTTTTTCACTGTTTCCTCGAAGTAGGATGACTTCTGAACAGAACCAGAGAAAGCCGTCAGGAGAGCTTATCGCATAACCGATACTAAAATTTTGGAAAAAGCAGTTGATTTTGGCAAAGGCGGTTCAACTGCAGTTACAGCAATATTGATTAATTGCCAAAAGCTGGTAGTAGCAAATGTTGGTGATTCTCGAGCTGTTATCTGTAAGAATGGCGTGGCCAAACAACTATCTGTTGATCATGAGCCAAGCGTGGAAAGGGAGAGCATTGAGGAGAGAGGTGGTTTTGTATCAAACTTTCCAGGTAACTAGATTTTTGCAATACAAGGTACTATTGATCTGAGATGAAATTTTTTCGATGCCAAGTGAAAATGATATCATTCTACCGTGAGCTTATTTTGATTTTGGATGCCTTTGATGTGGTCCACTTTGTGCATTTTACTTGATCATGAAACTTATATTATCCTCTTCACACTTTTTGTGGTGTCAAATTGCTCCATTTATAAATGTAGTTGACATTCATTTGTTAGATACACTAGCATGGTTACAAGCAATCCAACTAAAGTTGATGGAACTCTGAAAAATATTTGCACTTTCTGACCTTTACTATAGCGCCGTTAGCTACAATTGTTGAGATTAATTACCAGTCCCAATAATATTGATGTCTCCAGCAGTTTCCTACTCAGTGCAATGTTTTCTTTTCATCTATTTTGGTATCAAGATTACAAGTTCACAACTCTGAATGAATTCAGGCGATGTCCCACGAGTTGATGGGCAATTGGCGGTGGCAAAGGCATTTGGCGACAAGAGCTTGAAGAAACACCTGAGTTCAGAACCCGATATATCTGTGGAGTTTATAGAAAATGACACAGAGTTTGTTATCCTGGCAAGTGACGGATTATGGAAGGTTGGTTTTGTGATCTTTTCAGGTCATGCTAATTGTTACCTCTTAGTCCCATGTCTACTTATGTTTGATAGTATATGTTAAAATAATGGTAAAATGATTAAATTGATATCAACTTAACCTGTATATGTTAGAATAATAGTAAAATGATTAAATTCATATCAACTTAAGCTTTTGAGAATAATTGATAATTTATAATCCTATTAAAGTAGGTGGTCGTAGGTTTGAACTCTGTCTTCATTCTATCTCTTATTTAAATAGTTAAAAATCTTACATGTTAGATCTATTCATTAAGGAGGAGTCTAAACTATACATGAGAGAAATGTTAAGAATAATGATTAAATGATTAAATTTACCATAAGAGTAAGAGTGAGAAACAGGCCCAATTGTAAAAGAAATACTCCCAGTTATCTTGAAAAAAACTTAAATATCAAAACACAATGTCTACGGAAAAGCGGAACAAAAGGTAAAACCATTCAATCTTAAATATTCAAGAGATTCTCTTCTATCAAAACAGAATGTAATACAAAATATTCAAAAAAGACTTAAATATCAAAACACAATGTCCTAATTGAAAAAAAAAAAAAAAAAAAAAAAAAAAACCTTTCACGTCATCCTGCAAATTTTCTTTTTCCTTTCTATCTCCGAAAAACCTATTCTCTCATTTTCCTTCTCAAATTTTCTCAGGAAAATCATGGGGAAATGACCAACCTCTACTCCAATATCATTAGAAGCTCAGATCTGTTGGCTTTGATTTTCGGATCTGAATTTGTTTTTGGAGGAGCTCTTCCATGGCGACGAGGAACCGGACACTGATCTTCAGGGGGTAGAGGTACGGGGATGCTTTGAAGAGGGTTAGGGTTCTGGCAAGCTCTTCGCCGGAGGCAGTGGTGGTGGTCCGGTGATCAAATCAGTTAAGGCCTCGCTTCTCCATCTGAATCGGTCCTACGCTACTCTTAGTACTGAGGATCCTGGTAATTCAAGGTCCCTCTATCTCTCTTTCTTTGTTTGTTTACTGAGAAAATAATTTTGGTTAGCGCTCAGATCATCCATAGTCTCTGCAATTGCTTTTGATATTTTCTTGTCTTGGATAAAATAATTTGAAATTTTCATCTGGTTTAGCTTTGGATTCAGTGACTTTGATTTTGCTCCTTTTTTATTTATTTATTTTTTTTTTCAGAGTTGTGGTAATTCTTTGCTCTGAGATGTCCACTCAATATAAACAATTTTCTGTAATTGATTTTGTGTGTAAAATTTGAAAGGGTGGGATTGAAACTCGGGCGATTACAGAAGCTTTTGGGTGTTTATGCGTGTTTTGATTCTGAATTGCAGCTTATGCGTGTTTATGGAGCGTTAATGTGGTCTCTTAAGAAAGTTCTAAACACTCCTGAAGTTATGCGTGTTTATATTAGGTAGGCTCTCTATAATTTGGTATCTAACTTACTTGTACAAGTTTATTTCCTATGCTTGTTCTCATATTGGGTATCATCTCCATAATTTCGTATCTAATATAATTTGTGCAGGTTGAGCATTTTGATGATTTCACTCTTGCCTCTTCATGGGAAAGGTAATTTACATGCAACCATTACAGAAATATATGCATTTTGATTCTGAATGATGTTAACATTTGTCAAAGTTAGGTTTCGATGATATGTTGGCCGGCGTTGATACTTGATAATAAGTAATTAGCGTTGAATTATGCTTCTTTTTTGTATGATAGTAAGCATAGACATATAAGGAGTTATTGGAAGTGATAAAATCTGGGCCGAAAAGTATAGCTGTTGAATTATGCTTCTTTTTTGTGGTTAGCTGAAGCAGAGTTTGATCTTGTCCCTCAAATGTAGAGTTTTACTTGAATTCTGGTTGCTTGTTGACACAGGGAAAGTTTCAGAATGGAACTTCACTTTGCATGAGTTGCAGTTGTGTTTTGGGGTAAAGGAGTTTTTGGTATGTTTTGACTTGCGGTTTGTATCACAGTTTTTAATGTCTTTGTTATCTTGAGTTATTCACCCATTGTAATTGCAGGCGATTGCTCCTCAAAGTGCTAGCGGTGTAGTTCTTGATGCACCACAGGCTTTTTGAACTGGAAAAAGAAGCCTTTTGCTGACCCCGTGAAGAAATTGGACTTGTTTTACTTCTCTTTTCTCATGAGTATTGGTGAGTAATCTGTAATTTTTCATGCTTTTTAATTTATAATATATCCTTATGGAATGAATAAATAAAATCAATCATGTTGGCTAATTCATTTGTGTCTCTTGCTGCCGTAGCTTTCATAAAGCTTGCATTGGTTGCTAATAATCATATCGTTGCTTTCATTCTAAAACTCACTTTCTCTGCATTTGTCAAAAGTGCTAAGAAATATTAATCTTGTTAAGCATCTTCATGCCTTGATGCGGCTTTATTGATTTGGTAACTGTCACGTGTTAACATTATCACTTTTATCCCATAAATGGAGAAAATGAATGGCAATACTTTTTCTTGTAGTGTACATTGCACAGAAATGGAGAAAATCGAAACGCAAACATAGTACACAAGATTCTTTTATTTCCATTGAATGTTTTTTTTTTCTCTTTTAAATATGTTGTGTACTTCTAATGGATTAGATCTGTTGCTCAATCTGGTGCCAGGTAATGTCGAACCAAGAAGCAACAGATTGCATCAGGCAAATCAAGGATGCCAGAGCAGCAAAAGCACCTAACTGATGAGGCACTTAATAGGAAGAGCACGGATGATATTTCCTGCATAGTTGTAAGATTTCAGTGAACTAAGGATTGCTCTACTGCATAGTTTTAAGATTTCAATGAACGAAGGATTGCTCTCCATGCTTTTGTTTGGTAAAAATCACTGTTTCAAGTGATGTTTAGACATCCCTGGTATAGAAATAAAACTGATGCCCTATCTTGTGCCATATTAAAGGCTTTTTGTTTTTTGTTTTTTCTCTGTATCAATGTCAAATATGCAAGCAAATTGTGACAGAACAGAACTGCAGTATTTTATTAGTTGTGGAAAATATTAGTATTCCTCCGTTTCTTTTGGAGTTGAACTATTTAATACCTTGAAATTCAAGCTCACAAAATAATATTGGAACAAGAGGAAAAAAAAAAGTAAATGAATTTCCAGATGGAAAAGTTGGAGAAATGTTATTGTTACTGGTTCTTTGGAATTGTAAAAAGAATCACTTCTGCTTGAGAATGCAACTTGCTCTACTGGTCAAAATGGACTAACAGCAAATGCAATGTAAAACAAGCTGGGACCAAAAAGTATCTTATATATATAGTATCAGTTTATGCAACACCCTTTTCATATCTATGGTTCTTCTGACTTATAAACATGGGCTATAGTATTTGAGAGTGATGTTACATATACTCTTACATAAAATACCATCTCAGTTGGGATATTTGAGAGTAATTTTACATATACTCGTCACATAACTCCATTAATTGGATGTTTGTATATTTACAGATCTATGTATATTTAGAGTCTCTCTAATTCTTTAGAAGTTCCTTGTTTATTGTTGCAATTTGTTGCGGTTTTTTCAAGTGTTCGAGAAAAATATTTTCTGTTGTGTTCTGGGATGAGAAAGAGGAACTCGGGACTGTTTTTTGAGTATTAGAAACGTAAAGAAGTAGCTAAATAATAAATCCCCGAAGCAATTTTCAATGTTCAGGCTTAAACAAAATCTAGAATGTAAAAATATGTACAACATGATGGCAACAAATCAATTGATTATCCTTATATTAAAAAAACAAATCAATTGATTATCTATCTATGCGATTAGCACAAGAAGGAGGTGAATATCAGTAAGTATAATGCATGGATTACGTTAACTAGTTGCTATTTATAATTTAAAGAATAGCCCTTTAAAATTTTGTCTAAAAGAATACCATCCCAAAGTAGACCCAAATGGAATTTGCTACAGTGAAAGATAGCTTGTGCAAATATATATATATAAAATAACATTCAAGTAATTCCGTATGATTAGGGAGAAAGTGATACCCAGGTGGTATCTCTATTGATTCATCAATCATGGGTGGGGTGGTGCAATCAACAATGTTACTTACGTGAGTGGTCAACTCGATGAATGATTATTCAGTAGTTCAGGATTACAAATAAATATGTAATTTCCCTCTCATTCATGGATCTCACCACATAAATATGAGTCCCACTAATTAAATTCATAGTAGGATTCACCATTCATGTGAGAGGGGAACTACGCATTTATTTGTAGTCATGGACTACTAAATAACAATCTCGATTGGGAGTTTCTAATGTTGAAATTACTTCAATTTTATAACACATAATAAATAAATTAGTTAATTACAATTGTGTGATTGGTGACATAACAATTTAAAAAGATTTATGTAGTAAAATTTGTAATATCCTTAATATCACTCTTTTGCAACAACCAATTCCATTGTTAAGCAGTTGAAGTACCATTGAGCCCTATACCTTAGTGATAACTCTAACTCTCATCAATGAAGAGAGTGCAGGTTCGAATCCGGGGTGTAATCCCCTTTAAACTATTTTGTAGTAAAAAGAAAATGTCAATGTTGAAATGAAATTTATCATCAGCAGTAGAGGTTGTAAGGCTTCAAAACGTGCTTATCCATCATAGACTTATGTTGGAAGTTCTAAGCATCAAACTGGAAATTCTGTCACTCATCAAGTTTGAGAGAAACTTAGGTTTTAAAATTATGTAGGTCTTTATATAGTGAATTAGAGACCATGTCCTTCAAAACTAATATAGGAGTGAAGTACATAGAGAGACAAGCATAGTTATTATAGAACACCACATAGCAATACAAGTTCATAAACAATAACATAAGTAGACCAAAACAACTACCCAAGGTTGTAGTTACAAAGATGTTCATCTCTCAGTACATGGCATAGAAAACCTTCAATCATAAGCAGGGCATGGAAGGATGACAGAAGAGAGAGAGCGTGGCAGAGCGCGGAAACCATTGAACTTATCTAATCTGGAGATGCTTGTAACTGGAATTCCCTGGGATTGTTACCTGAATTCTGCCACTTTGATCATCAGCTTGCCTACTCTGAGTTTCCTTTGACTGGTAACCAACCTTTCTGCGGCGCTCATTATGTCCAGCCAAGCGTATGCGGCAGCTTCTTTTAGCTTCATCAAACTCTGATAGCTCATGGAACCTATACTACGATACCATCAAAGTTAAATGACCAGAATGCTTAAGCATTAGTCACTGAACAACATGGACAAAAAAAAAAATCCTTGTCCTAGTTTTATTGAAGTGGTAAGTGCTAGATGAATATTCAGGCAAAAGACAAATGAAGCCTTAAGTTCTGCAGATCCATCAATATCTCAGGAACATTCTCTAAAAGTAGAAAGTAGCTAAAAATTCACTCAATATATGTTGAACTACTGTTTTTTGAATGCCATAACCCTTTTTTTTCTTAAAGGTATGCTTTGAAAACTTCCTTTTTGATAAAGTTTCCGCTACTGTATCATAGATTTGTCTTTTATGGTAACTTCTTTAATTGCATTTCCTCCACTGTTAGAATTGGGGAACAGATCCTCAGAGTCCAGTTCACGATTAAGATTTTTATTTTCTGGATCTAATAGTGTACAATTCATTGAATTTAGCAGTTTCCATTACTTTCGCCTGACATGATAGTGCATGAATTCTTGTAGCAAATGTCCAAGATGTTTTAGTGTAACATAACATTGACTGAACAAATCCTTGATCACCAAAATCCAGTATAGAAGAGAGTGCATATTTTTAGGAATTATTTTGATTTGCAAACTTTTTATTTTAGTGTAAATACAAGATGGAGTACACATTCATTTCTTTTTAGAAACCAAATTGGTAGTAGTGGAAGTAATGCTAGAAATCACATTCCAAGTCTGCAAACATATTCAAAGGTTTAGCACTGAATATTAGCTTTATTGGCATCTACAGGTCATTGTTTGTCTTGGTGAAAAACTTCTTCAGAAATGACTCCTTCTAAGGAATTTTTAGCCAAAAAAGTATGCCTATAAAGGATGTGTAGCTTGAAAATTCTGAGAAAACTTAAAAATGATTTTGTTTAACACATATAGATTATTATCTAGTTGTAAAAAGAAGCAAAGTCCATGTTAGTACTTAGTACTATAAATTATAATACTAAACAAACCCATATGAGAAACAATGCTAAAAGAAAGTTAGAGATCCTGGACCTGCTGCATTGTTGACAAAACCGTTGCCGCTGCCCTGCAACAATCACAACCAATGCCTTGGAATGATACTCACACACCTTATGACGGCGATGGTACCGCTTTGCATCACTTAAATCAGCTCCACACTTCTCTGCTTGGCAACATGGTGGTGACACCCCACCAGCACCACCACTAGACCCTTTTTTTCCAGAGAAACCAGAAACTGCTTTCTTTCTCTCATGATCTCCATTATTAAAGCTCATAATCTCACCACCACCCTCTTCTTCATCCAAGTCATCATCTAAATCTTCTTCCACTATGGCATCCTTGTGTATCTTCTCTTTGAAAGTTCTCTTGCCTTCAAAGCCCCTAGACTCCATTGAGAAAGGTTACAAGAAGAAGAAGGTGATGGTGGTGGAGAATTGTGGAGCAAAGGGGTGGTGGAACTTGGAGTAATGTAGGTGAAGAGGGTGTAAGAAAAAGGTGAAAAAAGGTGATGCAGGACCACAAGCTCCATTTTCTTGAGTGTGTCAGTATATGGTGATGGATTAATAGTGATTATCAAGATGTTATTAAAAGAGTTTGGAGAATGGTAGGTTATGATTTGCTCATCTTGCAAAGGTTTGAGCCTAATTCTGTTTACTAGTTGTTGGTGTTGTACTAATCTGTTTGGGGTAAGTAGGAAGTGCATGTATTATCACAATTCATTGTTAATTTGGTCTTTGTAGGATCTAATTTCATAGTTGATTTCTATAAGGTGTCATGATGATTGCTACGAAGGATCATTAGTAATTACTTCCCATTTAACTCTAAGTTATTGCTTTTATGTACTAGTTTAAATTATGGATCATTGTGGTCTTATCTGGATTGAACTTGATAATCATTTTGATTTCATATTAAAGTGTTACTTAAATTCATTGTTCCTTGAAATGGACAATTGGTAGTAGAACCACTTTATTTATAGGCAATTTGATTAGTGCCTGAGGGCCTGATGGGTAATAGAGTACATAAGAAGTTAGATTGATCTTATCACTTTGTAATAACTGGATGTATTTGTATTTTAAACATCCAGTTGTATTTGTTTTTTAAATAGTTTGCATTTATTTTATCTTATCTCGACTCTAACTTATCTTGTATTGGTTCAATAAGCACAGATCTTTATTTAAAGGCTACTACATTAATGAGAAAGATTGCCCAAGTTTTCACAGAGAATATTGGGTCGTTATTTTCTTTAATGGGGTCATGAAAGTCTTATTGAAATCATTGGGATATGTATTAGCCTAAATTCCTTGTCATCTTTAATTTGTACTGTCATATATCATGATGCACAATTGGCATGCTAGATAGAACAAAACCTGATTAGAACAAAAGAATGTGTCATAAGGATTGAGAATTGAGGCAGTTGGAGGGATGTAGTCTTCCTCTAACAGGACCTCAATTTATTTTTCATTGATTTTTGTGAAGAATGTTAGTTTTCTTTGTAGTTTTCAATTTGGATTTCTATAGCCAATGATTTCATAACCTAAGTAAAAAACAAGATGCCATACAGACGGATTCATTGACTTTATATAATGCTGGTCTTGTCATCAGACTTGGGATCTCTCACTCTTGTCTTTTTGCTAAGTGAAAGTAGATGAGTGTATGAGCTCTGATCTCTCTCTTTCTTTCTTTGTCTTTTGTCATTAGAATTGGACATCTCTATCTTTATCTTTGTTAAATGAATTGATGAAACTTTTAATCATAAACCTTGAGTTCAACCTCCAAAATGATTTTTGCCCATTTGCCAACAGCTTTTTCTTTAAGCTTTTTAGTTTATTTATTTATTATGAACAACTTTTTAAAACTTCTCTTTTTTAGATAAAACATACATTAACCAACTTTCAGCCAAAATTGCATTCCAACAGAAGCATTTATAAACTCATAGCCTTATTCCTTGCCAAATTAGAATGTATACTCCATGATCAAGTGTTATATAAGGCAAACTTTTTCATAAATGTAGAATGATTTGCATTGTATATCAAAAGCCTGTAAAGTTGTTCACATAATGGAGAGGCTTGAGAGGGACATATCATTTACCAGTGAACCCTTTAATCAACTATACTGCACGAATGCCTATCCAACTATCTAAGTCGCTTCTTTTACATACAAGTAAAATGAACAACACATCAGTACCCTCTAGGTTTGCCTTTCAGAAGACCTATATCTCTAGGCTTTCTTTAATTCATGCTTTATCTGCCTCATCTACTTTACCTACCCTATAATAATTTCATGAATATAGTATAAATTTAATTTTATCAATAAATGTGTCTCAATATTTTCTTGACTTACAAAGACGATTCTGTTTAAATATTAATCTTAATGGGTTGGTATAGTGGTTTCTCAGGTCACATGAGATCTATGAGATTTTGAGTTTGAAACCTTTAGCCAATATCTTGGTGCCACCTCCAAAGGATTCCTCAGTGTAATTAACTGATGTATGTGATGAGAGAACTATATACATCTGGAGAATAATAAGATGCTCAAAGAGCTTAGGACAGAGGGGCCTATTTGGTTACGTGAAGGGACGAGTTGAGTAGCCATGCAACAAAATGAATGTCACAGCAATACCACACATTAGCATAAAAAGATCAAATTAGTGACATGGCCTTGCAACATTAATTAACATGGGCATAAGTAGTTGATGGAAGCATTTAACATAAGTCATAAGTTCTTCTTGTTCGGTTTAAAAAATATGGGAAGAATGATAGACACAAGGATTTGGTGTGCTTCAGGTAATTGATGGGAGCATTAACATAAAATATGACTTCTGTAATTGATGGAAGCATTAGCATAAAAGATGAAAGGACCAAGTTGAGTTGCAACAAATTGAATGTCACAATAATACCATACATTAGCATAAAGAGGAAGGGTAAAACTTAGGTACAGTTCCTTAGGTCAAGTACATTAGATTCCTAGTTGAATTCAAATAATTAAATTTAAATATTCTTGGAAAAGATAACATTGTTTGTGTTTCATTGGTTAATGCAACCATGTGTTTGAATTCAATTGGGGATGTGTTTGAATTCAATTGGGGAATCTAATATACCTAACCTAAGGAACTGTACTTAAGTTTTACCCAAAGAGGAATACTAAAGAAACAAAAAATTTCACAACATTTGAAAAGAATTTTGTTCCATTTATAAAATTTGAGAAGAATGATCGACACATGGTTTAGAAGGATAACAACTTATCATTGACTAGACAAGAATCATAAACAACTGATCATTGCTATATGAACTTGAAAGACAACTGAATTTTCAGACATATGCCTTGATTCGGCCATAGGACCACCGTGACCACACCGTGCTTACCGGCTTCCGCATCGCCCCCCCTTTTTTCAAGTGAGAATCAACATGTCACATCACTTGACTTTCATCACAATAATGTGCCCATCACCCTCACCATTGAGTTGGGTTTTGGTCCCATTATCTCTTCTTGGATTCTTCCTTTTGTCCAAAGCCCTTTAATTATAGGGACCTGAATCATCAAGCATTACGACTTGACTTCAAGAAAATAGGAAAAATACAAAATTTCACATTTGTAATTCACCCAAAAAAAAAAAAAATGTAAATTTAATATCTTTACTTATGTTTGCTGGATATTGATCCAAATATGTTATTATTTACTACATGGCAAGCAAAAAAATTAGAAAATAAAGAACATACTTTTTTTATTTTATAGTCTTGTAAATAAGTGTATTAATAACATAAAATTGAAGCTTATGGAAATGAGAAAAGTGCGGATCCTGTCTGTAAAAGAGGATAAGATAAGCTAGGCATAGAGCAATAGAGGTCCCCCTACACCCTAAGTCATTGTCAAATGTTGAATTGTGGTTTGGTCCCAGCAACTTCAATTTTGACGAACCATGTAGATAGAAGCTAGAACAAATAATATACCCAAAATTTCATGCTTGTTTTGTCCAAAAGTTCACCACACTATTATGTAGTGGCTCTTTCGTGGTGGTGATATTGTGACATTATAATACTGCTAGGTACGTCCATTTCACTTGTAAAAATCCATAATTATAGTGGCTCTTTCAAAAATTGCTTTTCTATCGCGTTTTCTTTTCTATCATTCCCCCAAGCTAGACCTCTCAATTCTATCAATTTTATTCGCCAAAAAATAGACTGCGTATCAGATGCCAGAGGAGTGAGACAATAAACGAGGCATTTTGTATGAGGACAGCTAGCACACATAGCAAAGATGCAGTGCATAAAGCCATTCAAAAAGCTTCCAAGGACAGTCCAAACTTAGGTCTCGTACAGTCCTTTGCATACACTACTTTATGGTTTGAATGTTCTTTTTTTACCTTATTAACTTTGAAAGAGCTATAGATAAGGATATGTTTGGTAGAGTGGAAAAGTGAGAGAATAGAAAAAAGTTGAGAGAAAATAGAATATGTATGTATGGATATTTTCTCTTGTTTGGAAGAATAGAAAAGTGAAAGGGAAAAGGAGAAAATAGGATCATCTACATTTGAAAATCTCTCAATTTGTCTTTTTCATAGTTCAAGTTTTATTTCTTAGATCTAATAGTTTACCGTTTGTTATATCATTTAAAATTTTAAATAATACGATAGTCTGTATACTATTAGATTTGTAATATTTAATCTAGATCATAAAATGGACTCTTTTCATTTCATTTCAAATGAAGATGATCCTTTTTCCGAAAAGGAGAGAGGGAGAGATGGGTATTTTCTATCTTGGCTATACCATTTTAAATCTTCCCAAAATGGGATGAAAATGTAAGACAAATGTCTTGTTAAAGTGGGTCGATAATCTTATTCCTAAAGTTTTAAAAACAATTTGATACAATGACATATTAAGAAGTAAATACAAAATACTCCATTAGGGTTTTTTTTGCCCTTAATAATACTTTTTTTTTTTTTTTTTTTTCAAATTTATTTGGTTAAATAGTATTGTTGTCACGACCCAAAACTTCTAATAACAGAAGTCCCAAGTTGTGACAAAAACCTTACAATTAACATATTCCTATGAGTGATATACTATCATATTCTATAAATGTCTCTAAGGAAAGAATGTAGTTAAATCAAAGCATACTATACACTTCAAATATCTAAAACACCATCAAAGCATTATAGTCATTTTCTTTATATATATACCTTCCATGTACAAAGATTCATCTACATTGTTCCTCTAAATCACCTTAATACACATATACATCAGATTTGTTTTATCAAAATACATTCAAAAGACATAAAAGATTCCTTAAGATCTTCCTTCCCAAGCTGGTAGTACTAGCACTCCAAAAGATCCAGCTATCTAATCCTTGTTCCCACTTGCTTCAAAACATCAACACTACTTAATCTGAAATGTTAAGGGAGAGGGGTGAGTTTTCCACAACTCAGTAAGTAACATAACCAAGACTCAAACAAAACGAAAAGGGGATATTGAATAACATAGAGTGGGACCAGAATTGATAATAAAATTATTCACAGATTTCAATTCAAGACAAAAGTTACAATTGAGCATATATCAACAAGATGGAAGTTTACATAGTGGTGTTCTTGATAGAAAACTTGGAAATGGTCCAGATATTCTCACCTTTCATTTAGGCAAGTTCCAAAGCATACATATCCAAATATCCACAATTCATATCAAGTGGGTTCCAAAACAAATACCACTGGCTAGGGTTCCAAACATATCAAAATCTTATTCGAATTCCCTTTGGTTAATCCAAAAGGGTCACAAATCACAGATTTGGAAATTCAAAGGTTTCGCACTTGAAAAACATATGTACGACATGAATAAAGTTTCAAATTTCATTTTACAATAAGAAGGAACTTTATTAATATGATTGGGCAACAAAGTGGTAAAAGCAAAATGGGCTTTACCCCATAGAGACATAGGAAAGCTAATTGAGTCAATTACAAACTTAAACAAGGTTACCTTAGTACTTAGAGATACAACAATGGCTCCTTAAATTTGAATACACTAAATTTGTAATACATGAAGTTAGGGCTTTAGAAGAATATATTAAACATCAAGAAATCAAGCTAAATAGGGCTTTGATTCTAGAGTACAACCTTAATTAGAAACAAGATTCAAGCTGTAAATATAATGGATTTGTAACATAAAACAAAATTCAAGATGGATTCTAACTAATATAGAGTAACTTGAATTTTCTAGTTAATTCCATGAATAAAACAGCAAGGAAGTAAAACATGTCTAAGAACCTAAATAGTGGTTTAATTAAGTTAAGAGAATCATGAAGATGCTACTTATCTTAAAGTTGAAGATTCAAAATCAAAATAGGAACTTCTCTTTCTAGATCAGCCAAAACACATTTTCTTTTATGCTACCCACATTTTTCCTTGACTAAGAGGGTGTATGGTTTGATTTTTTAGAGAAACTTCTAGTGTTAGGCTGATTTTAAGGGATGAGAGATAGTGGAATATGAGGTTGCATGTTTCTATAGGGTTCTAGCTTATTTAGAGGAAAGGAGATAGTGGAATATGATGTCATATATGAGATATTTGTGGCTAAGTTTCTGATTTTACAAAACAGCCCCCCATTATCAACCCAAACTATATCAAGGCCCCACATGTCTATAATTTATACATATGCACCCCTACTACATGTAATATCACATAATTACATGCTTCTACTTATCATTTCCACTTAACATTATATGTAAATAAAGAACTATCCCCCAACACAAAGTAAGTTTCAAGTATCCTATAATGATATAATACCCAAAGATGAAATTGAGTACATTAAAGATTTAAGGATAGCGTGTGTATTGGAGGTGTTACAATTGTTTCAAAATTATTTGAAAAAATATGCCTTTTTGGAATTCATCTCTTAAATATACAATTTGAGACGAGTTCCATGTGAATCCGTTAGGGTTTTTTAATTTAGCAAAGTCAGACCAACATGATTCATGTTCCAAAAAGAGTATATTTTCTTAAATAAGTTTGAAACTGTACTGTGTAGCCAAATAATCCCAAAAAAAAAATATTTTTTATTTAACAAAAATGGCCCTCCAATGGATCCTTACTCTCAAACTCTTATAAATTTATTATAGAAATACATTAATGGGTAAATACACTGACACCTAGAGGTATAACGAAATTACTTATACCCCAAATTTTCAAGAAATGAAACCCCGCCTTCAAAATGATCAAAATAATTAACATTTCACCTTTTTTTCCCAGCCCCAAATGAATAAAATAATGACACTTTGTTCCAAAATAATTCAACAAAATAGGTTGAGTATTAATTATTTTGAGATTTTGAGAGCGAAGTGTCATTTTAATTTACCCTATATTTTTCTCTTATTATTTCCTCCCAATTTTTCGTCCTTCTTATACACAGCAACCACAATGTGAAATCTTATGTTAACTATTTAAGTAGATTGTTCTATAACATTCGGTAACTTTAGTTAAATATTATTTTAACCAAAAAAAAAAAAAACTATGTATTATGCCTTGAACTTTACCGAATCAGCATAAAGTTTCCCCTGATTGAGTAGAATACTTTAATTTGGTTAATAATTATAAATTGTGTTGCGATGCACATACGAGTAGAAATTCCACATAAAACAAAAAAAGAAACTAGAATAAAGAAACTAGAAATTTATATAGGAATATAGGATGATTGACTTAAAATTCATAGGTTCAAGTTAGGAGTTAAATTATATCTTTATACTTATAGTAAGACCTCAATTAGAATTTTCTCATCTTGTTATTGCACAAGTGTGCATCCCCCACGTGCTGGGAAATCAGAAATGTCGGTACATTGTATTTGTACATGTCTAATATCTTTGAGGAGAGCCATCTACACTCAACCCGAACTACCTTTGCGCATGTCTAGCAAAAGATTGTCTACTTCATGACAATAGCTTTGGATTTGGTTGAAAGTACCCTCAGAAACCAAAATAATGAGTTCTGTATCTGATCTGATCACTCAGTGTAGCAGTGGACGTGAGATCCTTCTCCTCTGGAGATTATTAGGTCCATCGAACAAACTCCTCCCCCCTTTCACAAGAAGTCTGGACCCCTTCACATGGGTCCCACCTCGTGAAAAGGAAGGAGGGAGGGAAGAATCTACCTGGCGAATCTAAAAATTTCTCCTTGGACTTGAGATCATTTACCTCAGGAAATCATTAGGTCCGTCGGACAGACTCCTCCCCCTTTCACAAGAAGTGTGGATCCTTTCACATGAATCCCACCCTTGTGAAAAGGAAGGAGGGAGAGAAGAATCTATCTGGCGAATCTAAAAATTTCTCCTTGAACTTGAGATCATTTACCTCAGGAAATTATTAGGTCCGTCGAACAGACTCCTCCCCTTCTCACAAGAGGTGTGGACCCCCTCATGTAGGTCCCACCTTTGTGAGAAGGAAGGAGGGAGGGAAGAATCTACCTGGCGAATCTAAAAATTTCTCCTTGACCGCCTATCGTCAATTCCCTTCCAACACAACACCTTTTAATTAAATTCCAAGTCTCCAACAAATATAAGACCCTCTCTAATACCCTAATGTTAGTAGGATTGAGATTCTATGCAATTGGCTTTTATAGCAATACTTTTTATTTCTGTCATCCATTAAAAAATGATTTTTAATATCAATCATCCAACGAAAAAGTTACTTTTTTAACATTTTTTAATATATTTGAATCAACGACCGAGATCAAAAGTTACTTTATAACTTTTCATTTCAACCATTAAAAGCTATAACTATGCAATTGGTGAGAAGAATCTCAATCCATGTTAGTATGTCAAAGATTTTAATCATACAAAACATGATTTATATAGTTGTACGAAATAGGATAACAGACCCGGTGGGTGGAAATTCTAATTCAAACAAGAACAAGAAAAGAAAATATTGTAATCTCACTCAAGTAAGCCTCGAGTGAAATACATGCAAAGTCTCAGGTTGAGAGACTCCATTTCTCCCTAAGGTCAACAATTCTTCGAGCAGCTACAAGAAAATTTGTACTAGACTTTCACAAGGAATGAATTACACATCAAATCATGCTATTTGATTACAACCATTGTCTTGTAATTGGCCAAAACTAAAACACTAGCACAAACCACGCTGAAATCATATCGAGTGGTGTAGCTAGGCCCAATCCAAACAGCCCATCATGTTTATATTGAAGTGTAAACCTTCCAAAAGTGACAAGCAGAAATATTCATGTTCAATTAAAATCATACAGACATTGGCTTACAAACATGCCAAACATGATACACATTGAGACTTCAAATTCAACATCAACACCATTTAAACTAGAAATTTATATAGGAATATAGGATAATTGACTTAAAATTCATAGGTTCAAGTTAGGAGTTAAATTATATCTTTATACTTATAGTAAGACCTCAATTAGAATTTTCTCATCTTGTTATTGCACAAGTGTGCATCCCCCACGTACTGGGAAATCAGAAATGTCGGTACATTGTACATGTCTAATATCTTTGAGGAGAGCCATCTACACTCAACCCGAACTACCTTTGCGCATGTCTAGCAAAAGATTGTCTACTTTATGACAATAGCTTTGGATTTGGTTGAAAGTACACTCAGAAACCAAAATAATGAGTTCTGTATCTGATCACTCAGTGTAGCAGTGGACTTAAGATCATTCTCCTCGGGAAATTATTAGGTCCGTCGGATAGACTCCTTCCCCCTTTCACAAGAGGTGTGGACCCCCTCACGTGAGTCCCACCCCTGTGAGAAGGAAGGAGGGAGGGAAGAATCTATCTAGCGAATCTAAAAATTTCTTCCTAGACTTGAAATCGTTTATCTCAGGAAATTATTAGGTTCTTCGGATAGACTCCTCCCCTTCTCACAAGAGGTGTGGAACCCCTCACGTAGGTCCCACCTTTGTGAGAAGGAAGGAGGGAGGGAAGAATCTGCCTGATGAATTTAAAAATTTCTCCTTGACCATCTATCGTCAATTCCCTTCCAACACCACACCTTTTAATTAAATTCTAAGTCTCCAGCGAATATAAGACCCTCTCTGATACCCTAATGTTAGTAGGATTGAGATTCTATGCAATTGGTTTTTATAGCAATACTTTTTATCTCGATCGTCCATTAAAAAATGATTTTTAATATCTACCATCCAACGAAAAAGTTACTTTTTTTAACATTTTTTAATATATTTGAACCAACGACCGAGATCAAAAGTTACTTTATAACTTTTCATTTCAACTATTAAAAGCTATTGCTATGCAATTGGTGAAAAGAATCTCAATCCACGTTAGTATGTCAAAAGATTTTAATCATACAAAACATGATTTATATAGGTGTACGAAATAGGATAACAGAACCGGTGGGTGGAAATCCTAATTCAAACAAGAACAAGAAAACAAAATATAGTAATCTCACTCAAGTAAGCCTCGAGTGAAATACATGCAAAGTCTCAGGTTGAGAGACTCCATTTCTCCCTAAGGTCAACAATTCTTCGAGCAGCTACAAGAAAATTTGTACTAGACTTTCACAAGGAATGAATTACACATCAAATCATGCTATTTGATTACAACCATTGTCTTGTAATTGGCCAAAACTAAAACACTAACACAAACCACGCTGAAATCATATCGAGTGGTGTAGCTAGGCCCAATCCAAACAGCCCATCATGTTTATATTGAAGTGTAAACCTTCCAAAAGTGACAAGCAGAAATATTCATGTTCAATTAAAATCAAACAGACATTGGCTTACAAACATGCCAAACATGATACACATTGAGACTTCAAATTCAACATCAACACCATTTAAACTTTTCATATGACCACCAAAAATAAACAATAGTATTATTCTTCAGTTTGCTTTGCCACATCTTGAATGCTTCGATACTCCGCTGTATCAACCACATTATTTTCTGCCTCTGCAACAATTGTCTCATTGATATGTTGTGTGGTCTTCGTTGTAACATCAAAAGCACTTTCCATTGCCTGCTTAACAGTGTCACCAACATCCTCCGCCGTCTCCATTGCTTTTTTAACACCTTGTCTTGCTGTGTCGGCCACAAAACCTGTCACGCCACTCATATCATCATCATCGTTCATATCTTGTGCTTGGTCTTTGGCTTCATAAGTGTTTGCATTTTTTGTGTCCCCTGTATTATCATGCAGAACTGATGTCATATTTCTACCTTGTGCTACCACTTTGCTACCCTGAAATATTGCACAGAAAATTAGTTATTGGTTATTTTCTTAATATAAGCAATATTAAGGCAACATGAAATTGGTGATTTAGTTAACATAATTTGATTCATCATCAATCATTTGTCCATCCACAAAATAAATAAATAAATGAATTCATATGAATTTTTATTTTTTAGGAAAAAAAGAGAGTTATATGGTTGTATGATTTGACACATTATTTAAATTTTTAAATGATATGATTTCTATAATTTTATGTAAAATTAAATATTATAAATTTAAAAATTTATCCAATATCACATCATTTAAAATCTATAAATTTCACGTTATTTAAAATTTATAAATATAAGTATGTCTCATATAAGGAGGAGGGAATGCAAAATATATATATATATATATATATACACCAAAAACCATTAAAATGGAACATCTAATTAAAACCAGGAGGAAAAAAAAGCTTGTAGAATATAAGACATACTTCAGTATGGTAAGCAGAGGAGAAGCAAGCCCTCCAACATCTGCTACTTATTTTCACATAACCAGGAGTGTCATTAGGCAAAGATTTTGAGACGCCAAAGAGGGCTTTCTTTGCTAAAAGTATCGCTGCCATTTTTCACACAATGTTAACTTCTCTCGTGCTTTACCTGCAACACCACCACCACGTACATATATATATATATATACTCTACAAATTACTGAAGTGGGATATATCCTGAACAGCCTCCATCTGAATAGGTAGCTGATATATCATATTCATACATCAGTCTTAAACTAAGGAAGGCGTGGCTTTGGTTGCGCATAACGCGCAGGGACTTGGACACGTTTTGGACTTGCTGAGGATGTCTCTCATTTTCATGAAGTTGTTACTCGACACATGTTCATTTTAACTTTTTGGTGATGAATTGGAGTGGCTTTAGGTATTGTTTCACATCATAAATGCTTTACCTCTTCAAATTGGAAAATTACATGTCATAATGCATGGAAAATTAGTCATTAATACGTGGTAGGTCATAAATAACTCCTGTCCTAATTAATTTTCAGGAAGTTTGGGAGTTGGGATGAATTGTAGACCTATTCAATCTCCCCTAAAAGCTTTTCTTAGATTACCCAATATAAGGTTCTGGAATTGTGTATCTAGAGTTTTACTATCTATGGGTGGATCGAAAAGACCTTGCTTAATGAGGTTCCTCGTCTTATAAAAAAGGGTCATAGAGAACGCTTGGTATACTAGAAGCTATAGATTAGTGGTCCTAATACATGTTTGGCGCACTAATTCCTAATACATGTTTTACCCCCTACCTTTGAAAAATATTCAAATAATTCATTTTGTTTAAATTTTCATCGTATTTATTAGAAATTCAATTTAGAGTTTTGTTTAATACAAAATATTTTTAATGAAATAATAAATTATTTTAATTCATTTATCCATAGAGATTTAAACAAAATAATCAATTTGCTTAATTCTCAAAATTCAAGAACTTCTAATTTCAAATTAAAAAATTATAGGTTTGATCTAAAGTTTTAATGTTGGTTCCACTTCTAACTATCTATCAGTGGATGCATCTTGCACGTACGTACACACATAATAGCTTCTATTTCATTTTTTTTTTTCTTTAGCTTTATTTTTCATTCATTGATTCATGTATAAATATTGTTGTGTATCACACTATACATTACTTAAGTGTGGATATGCAATTACAAATTATGACATTAACGTTCATAAATTGTGAAAATCAATATTTACAAATATCCACAATTTATAGATAAATCAATATTTTAGATAGATATAAATATTGTTGTGTATCACACTATACATTACTTAAGTGTGGATATGCAATTACAAATTATGACATTAACGTTCATAAATTGTGAAAATCAATATTTACAAATATCCACAATTTATAGATAAATCAATATTTTAGATAGAGTGTGCGAATATAAATAAATTTGTAGAAGAAACATTCACAAATATCCATATACTTTAGATGGTAATACATTGATGTATACATATTAATATATTATTATTCTTATATTAATAATATATTACATGTCTATCTATGTATTACCATCTAAAGTATTCACATTGATGACTGGTAATACATTGATGTATACATATTAATAAATTGTGAAAATCAACATTCACAAATATCACACCCTTTTACATGTCATGGTGACTGCAGGGTCCAATTTGAGGTCTAATTCAAGCTTAAATCTTTCAAAAGCTACATTTTTCATGCATACCTCCAACGTTGGTCCATACTTTAAACACACAATCTTTGTTTTTTGTTTTTTTTTTTCGTATTTGAATAAATTATATTTAAATCCTTTTAAACATGTACGTGGTTCTCAAAATCAAGAGGATTTATGAAGACAACAACATAAAAGACAAGAAAGTCTTCAACTTTGTATCTAAAATACAACTGGAAAACAGGAAAAGACACATACAACAAGTTCAACATAAACACATTCCAAAGTTTTCCAAAGTCTTCAATGGTCACTTTTATCATACCCTCCAGCACGCTTTCTCAAATCCTCTATATTATCATCTTGTGAGCTATGATCATTTGGCCCTTGACCCTCATGTTTCTCTCCTCATGCTGTGTCTTTGATCTTTCTTGGTAGTGTCTTGGGCCGCTTTCCATCTACCATCTAATGTCTTGCTTAGCCGTGTCACCCACAGTGTCTGCCATCTCCGCTGCTTTTATTGCTCCATCTTTCACATTATCGTTGGTCATGTCTAAATCCACTTGTTTGGCCTCGTACATACCTTCACTCACGGGATCATTTGCTATACCAGGCGGCGCTGATGATCCACGGTCTCCAACAGGGGCGGATCCAGGAATTCTATTCAGGGTGGGCACCTATTGTATTTTGATTTCAAACTTTAATATATATGATACAAAAAAAGGCCAAAAGCCGAAATATATTGTTCATATAAACAGAAAGTAACAAACAAGAGGTTTATCATAACCTTTTACAATTGATTTCGATGTGTCTTCATATTCTGAAACCGTTGCATGATAGCTTCATTATCAATGCTATGAAAAATGTCTTTCTCTATGTAGACAATCAAGTTATCATTCATCCACTGATCACTCATTCGACTACGCAATCGATTCTTCACAATCTTCATAGCAAAAAATGCTTTTAAAATAATAACAATAATAGAACTAAAATCAAGTCTGTGTTGGGCTGATTTGTTTTTATTTGGACTGATTTGTTATTGCAAATTCATTTTTGGGCTTTTAAGATATTATTGGCCTTTTTCTTGATATTTGGTTGTTGAGAATACATTCAATAAGGAGCGGGTGTAATATCCTAGTTTTACACCCACTAATAACAACATGTCATCTCAGCCTTTTCTATTTTAGATTCACATTTGAAGAAAAGCTCACCCACACACAATAATAATTTCAAAACATTACATTTACAATCAAAAACGAGAAAGGAAAAAAAAAAACCAATCCGGAGGAAACCCAATCTGGAGAGAGGGACTAGGAGAGAGAGAGAAAGAGAAACAGAAGATGAACTCACCGCTGTCGGCGTGGGTGGTCGCAGCGTCAGTGTGGGTATTCACGGCGTCGCGTGGGTTTTCTCCCTTTCTCTCACGGTCTCCCTCTTCTTCTTCTTCTTCCTCCCTCTCCTTCTTCATCTCTCTCCAGATCTGCTTTTGCTGACTTTGCTATAGATCTGGTTTTTTTTTTTTGGTTTGGGAGAGTAAATGTAACGTTTCAAAGTTATTACTGGGTGTGGGTGAGTTTTTTTTCAAATGTAAATCAAAATGGAAAAAGCTGTGGTGGCATGATATTATTGGTGGGTGTAAAACTAGGGTATTACATCTGATCCTTATTGAATGTATTCTCTTAGTTGTTTGTTATTTGTGGTGAATGCTATAATTTTGGACTATTTGGAGCTTTTGATGTAATTTTAATACATTTATCTTTCTTAATTTTTTTTTTCTAAAACGTAAATGAGGATTTAAAACAAAAATTAGGGTGGGCACTTTAACATATCTATATTTTTTTGAATTTATATATACCTACTAAATTTTTTTTTTTTTAAATTTGAGGGTGGGCTGCATCCGCCCCTGGTCTCCAACTCCTTCTGTTTCTACAACTGCATTGCTACCCTGAAAAGCAAGAACCATGCACAGAAAATTATATTTTCATTCTTTATTTTATTTTTTAACAAATGAAATACTCAAATCCGAAGAATAATGAAAAGAAATAAACCACAGACACTTTACTGTTAGAGATTTTATTTTCTGGATTAAAAAAGTGGACGCCATTTAAAATTTTAAATAACGTTTAACAAAGAATACACAATTGAATTTATAATATATAATTTGAATTTCTCATCTAATCAATTTAGCCTGAGGTACTCCATTAATATGAGCCAAAATGACTTATCGAATTTTAAATAACTTCTTTCAATTTTAAAATAAGGTTAATATATATTGTTTTCGTCCCTAAAATTCATCTTTCGTCCCTAAATTTTTTAAAGATATTTTTCAACAATTTAGGAACAAACAATGATGAAAATGAACTTTTTTAGTATATAAATATAATAAAAAAAACTTTTTAAATTCTAAAAACACGCCAGTTATGTATAAAAAACGAAGTTTTTAAAGTTTTAAAATTTAAGAACAAAAAACGAAATTCATGTAAATTTTAAGAACATAAACAATATTTTAGCCTTAAAATAATAAAAGTTGAATTATACACGAGTTAATTTTCTGTTAATAAATACATACATAAGTTTTTATTTTTATGATCTTGGTATCTTTATGAATGATAAGATAAGTGATTATATTATCATGAGAGACGAAATTTCTACACTAGCCATAAAAAGATAGAAGATAATTACTTCAGCGCGTTCAAAAGCAGTGGAGAAGCAAGCTCTGCCGAATCTACTTTACTTAGAGACATTGGTAATGGATATCTTTGCTAATAATATTGCTGCCATGTTAACTCACTCTGTGTTTCCTTCACACTTTTTGTCTTTGGCCATGATCAACTATGCTCAACATTGTTATAAGAGTTAAACGTACAAGGTGGCGCATGCAATGAGTAACACACTAACACGTCAAGAGGGTTGGACACGTTTTGCTAATATGAGGACGATGCATTTAACACCTCAGCACAGTTCATTCTACTCTTCGGTGATGAATAGAAGGTAGCTTAGATTGTGAACAATTGATTGGGACTATGAATTACATTGTTGAACAGTCAATTTAATTGATTGATGGCTTAAACAGAAAATTCCCAAGTTAGACATAAAATCCTAATCCTAATATACAAAATCTCTAATAATTTGTTGCCCATCCACTGTTTTGATCAATTGCTAATTTAAATCTTCAATTTAGGTCCTCAATTTCATGATTTATTGCTCAATTCAAAGAAAATAGAAATGTAACATAAAATCCCTAAATCTAACCCTTACTTTAGCATCTTTCTAATTCTTACAAAAGCAATAGGATTTAATAAAATTTGACCTCAAGTTTGAAAAGATTCGGTTTTTTGATTATTTTCTATTCCAAAATAGAAGTATTTACTATGTGCAAGCTTGCATTGTATTCAAAATTAGTCTTTGGGATCAAATCCAAGCTTTATCTTTAGGGAAGAGCCGAAAATACCACTTAAACTAAAAGGCTCGTTGTATATTTAGACTAGTAGGAGCGATTTATCTCACATTTATATCTCTACACAATTGACAATTCATAAAACGAAAAAGGAAAAACAGAAATCTTTATGTGTTATTTCACACAATTCATATAACTCTACACATACTAACATGTACGATGTGTAGAATTTTTTTTTACATATAAATGTGATGCATTTATACACGCTATTTGTGATAGACTATAAGTTTGTTTATTGAAATTTGATTAAGAGTGATTGTAATTCATATCGTTGATCGTGGATTTTAGTTAGCATTGGTCATAGAGATAGTCACATATGCATAGTCACATAGGCTTGGAGGTGACAGAATTAATTGTTATCTTATATGGCTTGTTCTATTTTATTGTTTGTATGAACAGGTTTCCAAAAGTCCCAAATCACAACATAACCATTATTCAAAGGATTCAAATTTCTTCTGAGCTATTGGCTACAGACATTATGCAGCAAGAGTCATAGGAAAAGAACATCCAACTGATAGCAGACTACCACTGGACTAATTTGAGAGCTAAACTTTGATGGGTTAGCAAGCAAGCAATCATTCACTGTAGTTTGCAATGCCAACATTGCCAAGCACATGAGAACTAAAGAGGAACTTGGTCAATGAGAATAATATATAGTTTGGATGCTTAAAAACATAATTCCTGAGTACACACACATGGTACACACAAATCGAATGTTGAAATTTTGGGATTTCAAGCTTGTCAAACTTTTAATATGTTATGTTGTATTTTCAACAGTATCTTGTTGAGTGAGTGCACTTTTCAAACACAGGAGTCTCATTCCTTTTTAGAAAGCCACTTTTCTAGGCATTCACTGCCAGTTCAAGGAAGATGAATGTGAAAGAAGAATCGTCCAAATTTAGAAGATGTTAGTGGGATTTCACATCAGGAATTTTGGTTGCACTGTTTGTGGCATAATTCAGCCAATGTGGATGAAGTTGTTAGCCTCAAGGTTTCAATAATTATTAATTGGCTAATTAATCCAAGGACATTCATGTAGTTTTGATGATAACCATGATTTTAAGTTGTTCATTAATGATATTTTCATATGAACTAATGATTTATGTTTTAAAGCTTAATTTTGACTATTGATTTAATTGGACCAAGATGGCCAATTCAAATATCAAGCAAATGCAAAGTTGATAAGTTGCAAACACATTGAAGATCAAAGTCATCAAGACTCAAGACAAAGAAATCAAGCTCAAAGACAATGATCCGAGACATATGAGAAGTAAGAGTTAGGTTTTGTAAAGTTTATTAAGATTTGATCTTTAAGGCTCAACTTTAAAACAAACTTCAATTGAAAAATCTCTTAAAGTTTTCAAAAGACAAACTTGATTGGTTGAAATTCAAATGTAAGACAACCATATCAATTGAAAAATCTCTTTAAAGTTTTCAAAGACAACTTGATTGGTTGAAATTCAAATATAAGACAACCATATCAATTGAAAAATCTCTTTAAAGTTTTCAAAGACAACTTGATTGGTTGAAATTCAAATATAAGACAACCATATCAATTGAAAAATCTCTTAAAGTTTTCAAAGACAAACTTGATTGGTTGAAATTCAAATATAAGACAACCATATCAATTGAAAAATCTCTTAAAGTCTTCAAAGACAAACTTGATTGGTTGAAATTCAAATATAAGACAACCATATCAATTGAAAAATCTCTTAAAGTCTTCAAAGACAACTTGATTGGTTGAAATTCAAATATAAGACAACAATATCAATTGAAAAATCTCTTAAAGTCTTCAAAGACAAACTTGATTGATTGAAATTCACATGCAAGACAACCATATCAATTATGGTTGAAAAATCTTAAGAAGAAAAGTTTTCAAAGAAAACAACTTGATTGAAATTCACATGCAAGACAACCATATCAATTATGGTTGAAAAATCTTAAGAAGAAAAGTTTTCAAAGAAAGCAAATTGATTGATTGAAAATCAAGAAGAATGCAAGACAACATGATGGCTATAAATACTACCCTTTCTTCATTTCTAAACATCAAGCATATAAGAGAAATCAAAGATAGAAAAGATAACATCTTATACATCAATCCATCCTTCTCAAGCTTATATTTTCATATCATTCAAAATCCTTGATTGAAAATTTCTCTAAACACTTTTTGAGCCATATTGATCAAATCCTTGATATACTATTAGAGTGAGCATATTGTGTACAATTACTCTTTGAGAGAGCCTTATCTTGTACAACAAATACTTTGTTGAAACCATTAAGTGTTTTTGTTAGGGTTTTGGTATAAATCCTAAGTAGTGAAAAGGATTTTTCACTGGGTGGTTACTCTTCACCTTGTAAGGAAGATTTGTGGGTCTTGGTATAAATCCTAAGAGTGAAAAGGATTTTTCACTCGGTGGTTACTCTTCACCGTGTAAAGAAGATTTGTAACAGTTTTGATCTTCACCCGAAAGAAGATTGTCAAATTAGTGAATTTGGGAATCCTCGAGAAGTGATCTTGAGGCGGGGACGTAGGCAGGGAAGCCGAACCTCGATAACAATCACTGTGTTTGATTTTCTCTATCTCTATCTCTTACTTATTCAATTGCTTATATATGCTTGTGTTTGATTTTCTATCATATCTTATTGCAATTGAATTGTGTTCTTAAATTTGTTTTTGCTAATTGAAAATAGTTTTTAATTCCGCATTTAAATCGAAAAAGTTTGCCTCAACCTAAATCACCCCCCCTCTTAGGTTGATATTTGGGTAACAGAAGTCAAAAAGAGGATCCTTTGTCTCAAATCCTTTCAGCTGAACCATTAGTACCTGATGTAAAACAAACAACTCAAGCTTTCCTTGAACAGAGGGATCAACTTAAATTGTAATTCAAGAAGTTCAGGAAGTGGAATTGAAGTAGTAGAAATCCTTGGAACTGGTCGTAGAATCACATGAAATTTGGTGATTGGAAGGAAATCGATATGGGGGAGTAAATCTCACACTTTACGGTCGTGACCTATGTCGCATTTTGGCCTAATTCCATTGTTTGGGCCTCCGTTTTAACGAAATTGCTATTCTAAGAATAAGGTCTCGTTTGTTTTGTAACGTTTCTTAGGATCTGAAATATTATTTTTCGCAACTTTCTCAATTTAGTCTGTTTTAGACGATTTTTTTCTCTTCCTCTTTTTTAACCTAACTGCTGGCCTAATATTAATTATAATTTCTTTATGATTTCCTAGTTGCCATAGAGTTTTGTCTAATACTTTCCAATAAAGCTCAAGTCCACTTCATGAGGTAGATGTGCTCTACTTCTTGTGACTATCTTGCTACATCATAAACAATTCCCCCAGCACCCCAAAAGATATAAAAGCATATTTTTTTATTAACTTTCCTAGGTTCTCCTTCAACTAAGAAAAATCTAGTCATCCTTTGTGACAGCAAGGAACACGATTCAATGTCTGATTCAGGACACAACTAATGCAAATGAGAAGTAAAAAAAATCTTTGACACAAGCAAAGCTATTATGCTGAAGGAAAATGATGATCAGATTAAACAAAAAGGAAAAAGAAAAAGATAAAGGTAGGGATTGAACTTCCTGAATATGCAATGTTTTTCAGTCAATTTAGCTCACAAATGTAGCACTACATCCAACTTCAATTTCAGACGCTACATACAACAATTAAGTGGAGAATTGGCTTTTGGAATCTCCATCCCCTTTTACATAAACAAGTCCTGGCCTTAGTAACAGAATGTTATAAAGGTGAAAGAGCTATTGCTTAGCAAGTATTGGCTTTTTCTCAGCTGGATGGTAGCACCACCAATCGGACAAGTGAGTACTGTCAATAAAATCCAAGTTATCACTTGTCAGCAGAATTACCTTTTTCAAGAGTTTGTGCAAACTAAGCTTCAAGAACAGGGAAGAGAAAAGTGTGAGAATCAAAGCAGCTGCCATATAAGACGAGTAAAAAATAAAGTAAAAGCAAAAGAAAGAAAGAGAAAGAAGTAGTTAGACCAACAAAGATTCCTTCTTAGACTCTTAGTCTCTAAGAAATGAAAGTGTAGCTTACCAATCAATATAGGTTGAAGAGGGTCCAAGATTGAAAAAAATAACGACTAAAGAAAGAAGGAAACAAGTATGGATTTAAACAAACTAAGATAAAAAAAAATTTCAAACATTTAAATGCAACGAAGTCCATAGTTCTTCATTATACACCGTTTCTGAAAAAAAAGGTTTTATAGTAGTACAACCAATAATGATGAAAATCAGTGAACATGGGTGTGTTTCTTGAAAGATTTTATAACATTCACTTCAAAAATATTTAATAGAGTGGAGGGGAAAATAAAATACTTGCCTTATCATAAGGATAAATGTGAATGAAGAAATCTTAGTTGGCAGTGATAGTTTAACAGATAATTTAAATCCCACCAAAGGAAAACACATCAACTAACAGACGATGCAATCATCAAGCTCCACATGAATCAAAATTGCAACATGAAAATATTAGATAAGTGTTTGGCCATCTGCAGATTAAGACTTCTGTTCTTTTTTCTCTTTTTGATAATTCATTTGTTGAAAAAATAAGATTTGAACCCTGGTTATCTCCTCATAGAAGAAACCAATGAATTCTAGTTGAATTACAAAGTTCTTAGCGATTAAGACCAATGGAAGCAATCAACATTAAGACGGTGTCCACGCAAGAAGAGAAAATATGAATTCATTTTGACTTGCTTTATGTAGCATAATTGATATTTTTTTCATTTTTGCAATGCATTGGAAACCCATAAAAAATTAACCAAAGTAAGAATTGAGACATTCCATAAATGCATATTTCCAGCAAAAGAAATGGCCAAATAGCCTATGTATACAAAGTTCATCTGTTACTATACAGAACATACGGCTGTACTTGATAAGAAACCAGTCACTAGTTGAAACCCACTCCAAACTCTAAAAAACTCCGGACAACATTTCTTTACAAGTATACTCTCCTTTTTTCTCCTGACAACCACGACAGAAAATTTGATCCATAAGAAGAAAGTAATGAAGTTCATTGCTGTGCATCATTAAATCCGGCACCATCAAGCCACGAAACAACTTGTTCGATAGAGGGCCTTTGTCGTGGATCTCGGTCTAAGCATTTACATGCAATACCAAGCACTTCCAAGAGCTGCTTCTCACAATCCTTATCCCATATTGCTGAATCTATAATTTCTTCCTCCCTCTTCTCGGATTTCATCTGAAACACCCACGACACCAAATCCCTGCAGTTTTTGCCTTTGCAAACTTCCACAGGCCTTTTACCAGTAAGAAGCTCGAGAAGAACAACCCCAAAACTATAGACATCGCCCCTGAATGTTGCTGTTAAAGTCTGACTATATTCAGGAGGGATATAACCCAAGGTACCAACCAAATCTGTAGTGACATGAGTATCATAAGGTTGCAATAGCCTCGAGAGACCAAAATCAGCCAAATGAGCTTCAAAATTTTCATCCAAAAGTATGTTGCTGGATTTAATGTCGCGATGAACTATGTTTGGCTCACAACCCTTGTGCAAGTAAGCCAATCCACGAGCTGCGCCTTGGGCAATCTTGAGCCTTACATCCCAGCTTAGGAGTGAAACCCCATCGACATTCTCATGTAGCCAATAATCCAAGCTTCCATTCTCCATGTAGGAGTAAATTAGCAACCTGTCATTACCATATCGGCAATAACCTTGAAGAGCAACAAGGTTCTTATGCTGAGCTCTTGAGAGGGCTTCCACTTCGGCCTGGAATTCACGTTCCATCTGACCACAATCCCCAGAAAGTCTCTTGATTGCAGCTTTAGTCCCATTAGGAAAGTTGGCTTTGTAAACCAGACCAAATCCACCACAACCAATTATGTTTGCTTGGTTGAAATTGTTTGTAGATTTTAACAACTCTGTGACTGTGAGATCTTTGCACTCTGAATTCTGAAAGAGCACCAGCTTTGAAGACCCAAGAGCTTCAGATAACCTGCGTGGCCTGCTGAGTTCCTCGTCAAAGATATCAATTGGATCCCCCACATCCCGCCTGGACATTTTAAGCAGAGCAATTGCTAGTAGCACGGCAACTCCAACACCTATACTGATTGTTATGCCAAAGATGCTGCTTCGACCAAATTTATTGTTTGAGCCAGATGACATACCAGGTCTTAGCCCTATATTGCCACCAACATCACACGGAGAATCTATTTGCCCACAAAGTTTCTCATTGCCCTCAAAGCTGGAGTTTGGAAAGCTTGAGAACTGTCCCCCGTTTGGAATTGCCCCATGCAAGTGGTTATATGCCACGCTAAACTTTGACAAGAATGTGAGCCTGCTAAATGCGAGGGGGATAGTTCCAGATAGATCATTATATGACAAATCCAATGATTCCAAGTTCCCCATCTCTGAAATGGAGCTAGGGATGGCTCCACTTATGTTGTTCCTGCTCAAATCTAAGACATGTAGCTCTTTTAATCGCCCAATTTCAGGCGATATTACTCCACTTATGCTGTTATAGCTCAAGATTATTGATGGGGGGAAACTTGAGGCCTGGTTGTATTGCAAACCATTAGCACTCTGGTTTCGCTTTACATATAGTGGAATGCCAGCAGAAGCAGAAAGATTTGACGAACGGCCATTTAAGAAAATGAGGCTCTTTAGCTCTTGTCAAACTCTTCGGGATTTCACCTGTGAGAGAGTTATTAGAGAAGTCCAGGTAAAACAAATCCTCCATCTGACCAATCCAATCGGGGATACTGCCATTTAAGTGATTCCAAGACAAATCCAGGACTCGCAACTGCCTACAACTCAATAGCCATTGTGGGATTTGGCCTTTCAAAGCACAATTCCCAAGCCCAAAAACCATCAAGCTCTCAAACGCATTCACATTTTGAGGAATTTCCTCACCGTGGAAATTCCTTGTAAAGATAAGAGTAGTGAGATTTTTGCATTGCTGAAGCACAGATAGTGCCCCAGTTAAGTTCACAAAGCTGTTGTTAGACAATGAAAGGGAAACCAGCGATGTAAGCTTTGCGAAATCTTCAGGGATTTGACCAGACAATTCATTCTTAGCAAGGCTCAAAATTTTCAACTCACGGCAATTAGATAGGGAATTTGGAAGAGGACCAACAAAACGATTAGTGGCAAGATCAAGTGTGCAGAGGTTGGGCAACCCAGTGAAATTTAGATCAATATAACCCACAAACGAATTGTTACGAAGATCAAGCACTCGAAGCTTTGTGCAAAGTGCAAGGGTAGATGGCAATGTCCCAGAAAATGAATTTGTGTGTACAACTAATTGTTCTAGTTGTGTGAGGTTCACAAACACATTAGGCAGATCACCTGAAAAATGGTTTCCACAAATGACTAAGGTTTTAAGGCTAGTGAGCTTACTCAATTCCTCGCTTAACTGGCCAGAGAAATTGTTCCCAGAGACTGAGAGTTGCTCCAAAGCTGACATAGAATACAAAGAATCAGGAAGAGGTCCTGAAAGTGAATTGTAATCCACATGTAATCGTTGGAGAGATGTGCTGCAATTATCCAAGCCTTCAAGACTGCCCACCAAACTGTTCATCGACAAATCAAGAATCTGAATCCCATTTGAGGAACTGCAAATGTGAGAAGCAAACCCTCCAGTGAATGAATTGTTGCTAATGTTGAACACAACAACATTTGGAAAACCCCTGAGCTCGAGCAAATTCTCATTGAATAAATTGCTAGAGATATTCAGTGTTTGAATGGATTCAAGACCGGAGAGCGCCGTTGAAACCTGTCCTGATAGCATGTTATGGCTCAAATCAAGAACTTCCAACTGCTTCAAGTTTGAGAGCTCTGCAGGCAATTCACCATTGAGATGATTGCTTGAAAGATCAAGCAATTTCAGCTGGTCCAATTGACCCAAAGAGTGTGAAATCATCCCTTTGAGACCCCTTTTGGAAAGAAGCAACTTGGTCACTCTACTAACAACTGAGCTGCTATTATTCTTCACATTCTCACAGACAACACCATCCCATTTGCAGCAAATAGATGCACTGGACCAAGCTGTGATAATGGACCCATTTGTGAGGTTTCCTGCAAACTCCTTGAGAGCCAACAGATCATGTGGATTACAGGATTGGGCTGGGGTTTTCAGACCCAAAGATGAACAAAGAAAGCAAGCCAATAAGACCCATTTGAGGAAAGTCATTTTAACAAGCCCCAGCATCACCATTGCTGAAAACAAAGGAGATCTTCCAGCTTAAATCAAGACCAACACTCCCATAAACTCAACTGAATCTGCTATAGTTCTGCATGCACTGCTTTTCAGAAGCTAAGAAGAATCCAAATGAAGAAACTTGCAGCTTGCAAATGAAGCAAGAGTTACAAGACAATTGAGGTCACCAATCCCCACCAGAAACCAAATCCCTAGACCAGTAAATTCAGGAACACAGAAACCCTACTTCAATGTGAAAGTGCTAAACAAACACTGCCCCTTTTAAGCCTTATAAAAAGAGAAAAGACACCCAGATGAAGAAACGTTCAAGTGAAGCACCCTTATATACCCAAATCCCAAAACACCTCAGAAACCACAAAAGGACCCAACTAACAACAGCTTGCAAGTGAAGCAATTAACAGTGACCATTATAAAAAAGTGAAGCAATAATAAATACCAGTAGAACCACTGAGATCCCCAGTCCCCACCAGAAATCAAAACCCTTGACCAAATATCAAGAACCCAATAACCTTATTTTGCTGAACAAGCAACAGAGTAACACTAACACTAACACCCCTTGTAGAGAAAGAATGAAAAAGACCCAATTGAAGAAACTTGAAACCCACCTACAAAAACACCTAAAGAGCCGCAAAAGAACAAACTTGCAAATGAATCACTGATACCAGATCCCAAGATCAAAGCTTTCAGTCACTCAACTTACAAAAAATGAAACAAGCATAAGAAAAAAAGGAACAAGCTTCAATTTAAGCAAGTAGACCCATGAAAAATCCCAAAGAAAGGCCCACCAGTGAAAACCATAAAGATCTGATCTTGCATTAACATCACTTGCAAATGAAGTAACAGTAAGCCATGAAGCCAACACTGTAGCCACTTTTTCCTCAAATTAGCTTCATCAATTTCAAAACAAGACGTCTCTCTCACACAGTCACACTATTATTCAAAAGTCTAAAAAGATGACAGAATCTAGAGGAGGAAAAAGAGTGCTAGATATTTCAAATCAAGGAACAGTGTGATGTGTGAGTGAAATTTTCTGATATTGAAAAGGAAAGTTCCTTATCTTGGTAGAGAGAATCTATATATTTAATTGGACAAACACTTGGGGGGCAAGTTATTTTGAAACTGAAAGACGCAAGAGCTGACTTTTTGTACAAATTTTGCTTTTCTTTTGTGTTTTTCTTCACAGATCACAAGTCACACATGGTCTCTCTCTCTCTCTGATTTTCAATACCTACATTAATTTGTCTGCTTGTTTGGTACTCCAATAAGTAAACAATAAAATAATTAGTGTGGGGTTGTGGGGTTTGATTAGGAGGACCTGTTTGGTGCGTTCTTACGAGGAAAAAGATATCTCCCCACTCCCACACCTTTGCATTTTGCGCGTGCAGACACTGTCTAATCAATTTGTGGACTTGCAATTTCAAGGATGGTGGCCAACTAATATTTTCTATTCTTGACCATTTTGGCTACATTATCACTTTCTTTCTTTTTTAATAGGATACGATAAATTTGAATTTAAGGTTATGTCACGTCAAGAAATTAGTTAGTTTCTGGTGTATAAAAGATTCAAACTTAAATTCTTTATTCAAAGACAAAAGACTTACTAATTGAATTAACTAGAACTTACTTCATATGTATTTATTAAAAGAGAAAACTTAGATACCTATTTTTTTTTTGTACTTAAAAAGAAATGGTTTAAGAAGGTTCAATTGTTTGAAAAGAATTTCTAGCTCTATTTACGCATAATTTGATAGTTAGGGGAGAAGATTTCTTTCTTATAAAAAAGTTAAAAAAAAAATAAAAAGAAAATAAATGGTTAGGTCTTCCATTTCTCCTCCATTTCTTTTTAATTTTGTGGGGTTGCAAAACAAATTGGTAACTCTCAATTCATTGAAGAGGGTAGAATGTGATGAAAAATTATGCAATAGGTAGAAAAGTATAAGTCACATAAAAATAAGTTAAATTTAATTAAATTGAACCATACAGAAATAATTCACCAAAAAAATAAAGAACCATAAAAAAATAAATTTTTAAAAAATTATAAATGATAAAAATAAATATAAATTAACAATATTTTTTATTTTTAATTTTTGATAATCAGAATATCTGAAAACTTTGCTCCGACTAACCTTAAAAGCAGAGTAATTATACTATACTCCGAGAGTATATTAAATGCGTATTCCCTCATTTCACAGAAATTGTAGATTCCGCTAATTAAATTCATGATATGACTCACAATTTCTGTGAAAAGAGAGAATACATACTTAATGTATTCCCGAAATACCTAATAATTTTCCTTAAAAACACATGTTGCGGGTGATTAGAGTGCCAACTTCCACACCACAGGTTGAGGTTAAACGACACCTAAAAGACAATAGAGCACATGATTGTAATTGGTTTGGTGTGCACGCATTTGAGAGGCAAGTGATGAACAAAAACTGAGACTGAAAAAGAGAGGGTTTGAGGTCAAAGGCTAGAGGATTGGAATTGACAAAAGATTTTTTACCGTTAATAGCCGGTGGACAATATGGGAGCGGCGGTAGGCGGACGTCACGGGGCTTCAATTCCGTGATATCAGTGAAAGTGAAAGAAAGAGATTTTTCTCAGCCACCGGCTTGTCAGGTCAACTACTCAACCTGTTTACATGTGATATATTACCAAACCCCATTGCCCACTTTTTTTTATCTTTTTTCACTTTTTTATTTTTTTGGTGCTGAATTTCTTTATCACATTCATTGTTACTCACTTTTTTGTTTTTGTTTTTTTTGATAACATACTTTTTTTTTTGTATGTACTTTCATAATTATTACCTCTTATAATTGATTTTTCTTTTTCAGGAAAGGCTAGTTTTTTTTTAATAAAAAAAATTACTTTGTGGCAAACAACCTTAATGTTAAATGGTATTTTAGTTGTTGTTCGAATGAAGATGTCCCATATTTAAATCTCTCTCTTTTACTTACAAAATATAAAAAAAAAAAAAAAAAAAAAATCACTTCATCATCCTAGAACTTTTTATATATTTTATAGTAAGAAGGAAAAGGAAAATAAAAGAAATAGTAAATAATTATATGTAGTTATTGGTATGTTTGAATGAAACTTGAAAGAAGGAAGAGAGGGAGAAAAGAAGAGTTTTATGTTTTTCTTGTTTGGCTTGGATGGATAAAAGAGATAATACAATCTTATATTGTATTTTGATAACTTTATTCTTAATAACAATATTAATATTGTTATTTTTTTTTTAGGACAAAACCATTTTTTTGGATACATATGATTTCCCGATTCCATATATACTATATATTACAAGGATGAATCCTTTAGTATAGTCCTGAGATACTGGTTTAGAGATTTCAAACTTAGGAAATCATGAATCTCATAAGGTTTTAAGAACCACTAGACCAATCTCATCAAATTATATTAAAATAGTTATTAGTATTTAATCAATTATAAGAATATAAATGTAACTTAGCCTACAAAGTGATTTCCCTTCCATCCCTTTCTTTCCAAATCAGTGGAAACCAAAAAAGTGCACAAAAAAAAAATGTGAATTGGGAAAATTGTTCTCCTCTTCAGTGGCGTAGCAATCTTAAAGGTAGACTTTTTATTTTTTTACCTATATTTAAAAAAAAATATACCTTAAATTAAACAATTAACCAGTCAATAATTTTTTTTTTTTGCAATTAGTCCACCCTAATTTTTTATTTTTTATTTTGTCTCCGTCCCTGCTCCTCTTAGCTCCCTTCTCCCCTTATCTTTCCTTCAACCAAAAAAAAAAAATTGAAATGAATTTATTTTCTTTCCATTGTTTTCCCTTATCTCCAATTAATTACCTCTCACCCAAACATAGTATTATGACATATTGCAAGAAGCATATATAACATCATCCATATATATTAATTGGTTGTCCTAAAACTTAATTCCTGCTTTTAAGATTATCATGAAGTGATGGAAGACTTTTTCAGAAAAGAACATAAAAACAAATTTGACTTAGTGGGAACAAATACGACGTGTTAGGTAAAATATTTCAACTCTTCGTCTCTTTTTTCTTTGGGGCAGGTGAAGTTCGGTAAAGTTTATTAAAAAGTTCATACTTTAAATTCATCATGCTAATTATTTGGCAGCTTAGCTGTGCTTCTTTTGTTGCTTTTCTAAAATTATTCATGATTAATCTTCTTGAGCAAGCTTGCACAAACCAAGGGATTTCCTCGTTAGATTGATGGTATTGCCCACGATAAACACATCAATGACAACCATCATTATTAATGCCATTTTTTTCTGCTTTCTATATCGTTGACACTTGACATTGTCCAATGTGGCCTGAAAAGATAGTGATAGTCCACTAATTCACTTTTAACAAGTATTCTATTTCTTAGCATGCATGTTTAATTGTTTAGTACATAATATATATATTATAGATGGGCGCATGCATATAGTATGTATAGTATATTTAAACTTTTGAGTGGTATTCATATATGTTATGTTAAAGTCTTAGTTGGAGTCTTCCTAATGTGCTATCCTCCTAATAAATAGTATTAGAGTTGATGGTGGTGAGTGGTCATATGACAAGGTTATCAAAGTTCATTTCATAATTGTAGCTCGACGAATTGTATGTACTTTAAGCCAACACAAGTGCCTATTACACAAGACAAGTCCACAAACCTCAAATAAATAATCTTGGAAAGTGGCCCAAAAAGAGGAGTTTCTCAACTCGAAGCCCACAGAGAGTAATGAATTGCATACGAGGAGAAGTTTGTTGAGTATACATGTTTGACAGTATGAGTGAAAGTCCCATGTGGAAGAAAAAAAAAATTAAAAGAATTAATAAAATATGGTTAAACTCAAACCCTTAAACTTAAACCTTTGGATTAATTTGGCCGGTATGATTATATATTATATTAAGATCTCAATTGGAGTCTCCTCAACACTTGTTTAATTTATCTTCTTAAGTATAACTTGTTAAAACTTTATATTTTCTAAGATTAAGTGTAGTTTTGTCCACTTTCAACAAATAAACAAAAAGCGAATCAAATTGGTGTTCAAGTATACACGACTCATAAATTAATTGCAAATAAACATGAACATGTTTTTAAGGGTTCATTTCCGAACACACGAAAATTGCTTAGTCTAATGGATTATTTTAGTTTTTGAAAAGATGTGAAGGTAATGCAAGAAATTGAACTTCAACTTCTTGGGAAGCTTTATATATGATTGATGGGTCATTCTACAATACCCATATTCTTTTTGTGGGTATGGTACCTACTCAATTGGTACCATTATATGTGATATAAGTATCATTATATGTATGTTGGTACTATCCAATGTGATATTAATACTATCCGATTTTTGATATATGTTAAATTTAAATAATAAATAAAAATTTAGGTACTAAGTAATATGATGGTAGGTACCATTATATGTGAGATAGGTACCATCATGTGTGACATTAGTACCATCAATGTGAGATTTTATCTATTATAGGTACTGTACCCACATGGGTATCGTAGAATTACCCATGATTGAAACCTATCCGTGTAAGATCGATTTTTTTGTCAAAAATAAAATTTATAGTAGATTATTAAAATAATTGGAAATAAATAATAAAATTGATTAATTAGTTATTTAAACTTTCTTGGAACTTTGGTAATATACTATCACCTAGAACAGAATTAGTTTAACATCGAGGACTCTTTTATTGGTCAGGATACAAGGTCTTAAATTTGTAAGATAAAGGAGTAAAAGGAATATTAAAGTGGCATAAGGAGTGAAAACGAAAAAAAATAAGGATCAAAAGAAAGGACATCAACTTAGCAAAATCACAACGTATATAACACAACTTTAAGTACATACTATATCATATAACATTAAAAATTATATAGAAAATGCAAATGAAAAATAAAACACCCATATAAAATGTAAATACAAATATATTAGGGATTTTAATGAACAATTTGGAATTAAAAAATGGCTAGATATTTTAAATCATTTCCTTTACTATATTCTAATTTAGTAGTATAATTATGTTATCTTAAAATAGTTTTGTAAGATTTTATTAAAACCAACTAATGTTAGGATATTAATTAATTAGTGGACATAGCTTGTAACCATCTTGCTATAATCCACTACGTGGCAATTCATATAATCATCCACGTGTACTTTTTGTTTAAATAATACATGTGGATAGTCTTATGAGTTATTATATAGTGGATTGTAGCAAGATAACTACTAATTGGTTTATAGCAAAACTTTGTTCTTAATTAGTTGGGTTAATTAAATAATTTCTCATATATGTTAGGGGTGATTATAAATCAAACCCTAGATTTTAAAAGAGTAAATCACTAATTACACTTTCTAACTTTGACCTATTATCAAGTTAGTCATCTAACTTTACTTCTTCTTCTTTCTTTTTATTTATTTATTATTTTTTTATTATAAGTCCTTTAACTTTCATTTGTTTTCAATTCAGTTATTTTGTCCACTTTTGTTAAGTATATATGTTGTCGTTAAGTGCCTCAAAACAAGATAATTTTAATTTGTTTTCAACTTTTAATTATGATGTTTTTGGGACACTTTACGGCACAATGTGATGAAATTAAACAAAATGACTAAATTGAAAACAAATGAAAGTTAAAGGACTTAAATTAAAAAAATAATAATTTAAAGTTAGATGATTGAGGTTAAAATAAACCAAAGTTAAGGGGTATAATTTTGAATTTAACAATGTCATAATGTTTTAGTTAAAACAATTAACTTTCTAAACTATTTAGATTTGTCCCCCTAAATGAGTTATTTTTTACAAAAAGTAAAGAAAATTCATATAACTTGTAATTATAACCTATGTAGAAACAATAAGTGCTTCACACATGACACAGCATTTTAAAACAAGTTTTGTCAGATAGAGAAAAATTTGTGGATCCATCTAAAAGTGATGGTCATTTACTCACAATTCATCATTTCAAAATTATGGCAAAAATCCTAGACTTTCTCATTATAAAAATGTCTCCACAGATTAAATCCGAACAAGAAGTACATCTCTGAAAGAGACTTGTAACTGAACGAATTCATCTTACATCTCTGACTTTGCCAATGCGTGCAGACTGCAGGAGTAGCCTCCCAAGTCCCAAGTCCCAAGTCTATGCATTTAGGCTATATCCGAATATTGGATCAGCCTCAAACCTTTGTGGCTTGGAGCCTCGGGCTTGGTCAATAAAAGAAAGAAGTGCTCCTTGGTGGGCTGGACATGTAATTTCATTGGCTCCATATCCAATTCAATTGTGTATAATAGAGTTTGTGTTCGGGTTGGGCCTGGGCTATCTCATGCACAATACGACCAATTGAGAGAACATATCATGTAGCAAAGGTGGCAATTTTTTATTTTTATTTTAAAATTATTTATAATATTTTTATAGGTAGGTTAGAGCATTCCCAACCAATTAGTCAAAATACTATTCTAGTTAAATATGCCTGATACACCGCAAAAAAATCCCAATGGAGCATAACATTGAGCTACAATATTTCTCTATTTAAGACAATTTTTTTTATTATTATATCTTAGTATTTTTAATTCATTTCTATTGCTCTCTTGCCTCTGCACACCCCAACAATTCCAACTCCTCCTCCTCATTCTCCTACCCATTCGTCACCCCCCTCTACTCCAAGAAATGGTTCCTCCCCAACCCCCTACGTACTCCACTTTCAACCCTCTCGACCTCACTTCAATCCCACCACTGAAATGGGTCCTAAATAACCCACCTTCAAATTCCACCAAAAAGCTTGAACACAGGTCTTCTTGGAGTTCTACACGCATAAGAGTCCATGTACATCACGTGAGGTGGAGGAAGAGAGTGCTATTTTATGATTAGTCGTTGTATGCCAACCACTTGATCGAAAACTACTAAATCAACAGAGCCACTCATCTCACCCACTGACCCACAGTACTATTTGTGGCTTCTCATTCTCCCATGACGCACTTGTCTTCCAAAACTCAACTCTCAACTACGTTGTCAAGCAGATTGACCTCGGTGGCAAAGTATATCAGCCAAGCCCACAAGTCGTCCGAGTCCTTGCTCGATTTAGTTGTGGTGGTGGGTTCAATGGGTTTAGTATAGAGTAGAAAATAAAGAATCAAATGCGGGTGTTTTGAAAAATAGTTACGTAAAACATAAAACAAATAGCTCCTTAAACTAAAATTAAATACATATATATATATATATATATAAGTTTATTGTTTGTTGTAACTGCCACATATGAGTGGCACCACGAGACAAAATATCTCATAAATGTTATGTTCTAAAGGCCTAATACGGGTAACAAATTAATGACACCCAACTACCATTTACCTTATGTTTATATAATAGACTTGTTTTTCTATTGAGATTTATCAATCTCTACCGACTTTGAGGATTATTTTTTTATTATTTTTTAGAACCATACAATGTTTTAGTTTTGTAAGTATCATATATAAAAAATTCAACAAGTTTTTAATAAAGATCATTAATTTTCTTATCTTCAATTCGATCTTATGATCTTATCTTGTTACAATATTTTGTTTTATTTCACTTTCACCCTTATCTAAAGTTAAAAAAAAGAAAGTACCAAAAAGGAACTTAACATTCTCATCCAAAGAAAACAAAAGCAACTTAACATAATAAACAATGACACCTGGTAATTTAAAGCCGGATTAGGTTTGGAGGAATGGAATGGAATGGAAAAAAAAAAATTTTTAAGAATATTCTCTTTTAAAACCCTTGTTTGGAAGTTTAAGTAGGAGGGAATGGAAGGAAATGGAAAGTTCATTCCCTTGTTTGGGAGTTTAAGTGAAGGGAATGGAATGGAACACTCATTCCTCCCTATTCCCTTAAATAAAATTTTCATTCCCCCCAAGCTTTGTTTGGGAGTTTAGAGGGGAATGGAATGAATAAATTATAAGGGAATAAAATAAATGGAATGAATTTAATGAATGGAATGGAATGGAATGAAATGAAATGAAACTAAGTAATCTTGTTTGGATGTTTTAAAATAGAGGAATGAAATGGAATGTAAGTAACTTTGTTTGGAGTAATATTAGAAGAAATGGAAATGAATCATTTTATAACAACATTACTATAATACCCTTTATTTTTATAAAATGTAGGATTAATCTATAGAATAATACTATAGAATTACCACACCATATATGACACCTTGTGGTGTCACAATAATATTATAGAAATACCATGAGAGTTTATTTCTATTTTTCTAACCCTTGCTAACAAAGAAAGAAACAAGTAAGGACAACAAGTGGTGTAAAATCTGCTTATTTATAAACAAGTACAAAATCTAAGCAATATAAACTAAAATATAATCCCAATAAATGGAAATTTGAAATTCATTGTCCATAAAATAAACATTTAAAAGAAAATTGACATTGTTAAAGGTCCATGCATGGTCATTTAGAAATACAATATTATAGAAATACCATGGAAACTAAGGAAAATAAAAGGTCAAATCTATAAGGGTAATTTAGGATCTTACAAAAATATTAAGGGCATTTTGGGACGTTTGGTGAAAAAATCATTAAACTTAAATCCATTCCCTCCTATTCCTCTCAATTTTGGGAGGAATGAAAATTTGGGATTTGGAGGAAATAGGGAGGAATGAGTGTTCCATTCCATTTTCCTTCACTTAAACTCCCAAACAAGGGAATGGTCTTTCCATTCCCTTCCATTCTCTTCTACTTAAACTTCCAAATAAGGAAAAAGAAAGAATATTCTTAAAATATTCTTATTTTTCCATTCCATTCCTTTTCCTCCTCCCAAACAGAGTGCAAGACCTCGTTTGGGAATTTAGAGGGGAATGAAATGAATAAATTAAAAAGGAATGAAATTAATTTAATGAATGGAATAGAATAGAATGGAATGTAATGAAACAAAATAATCTTTTTTGGATGTTTTAAAATAGAGGAGAGGAATGGAATAGAATGTAAGTAACCTTATTTGGGAGTAATATAAAAGAGAATAGAAATGAATCATTTTATAACAATAATATTATAAGAGTAATGCTAGAGAAGCAACTTATTTTACAACCAAACATTTACAAACTGACATGGTATCCTAATTGGAGAGTCTCACATCAGCAATTAAAATACACCTAAGCATTAGCATTTAACATTTAATATTAATGAAATCATTAAAATTTTAAAATTAACTAAATCTGAAAAAAAAAAAAAAAAAAAAAAAAAAAAAAAAAAAAAAAAAAAAAAAAAAAACCTCACGCAAGCAAGCAACGAGGGCTTCACCTTGGCCTTGGCCTCCGATGCTGTCCAAATCCTTGGTGGCGTGGTTCCGAATGTCTTCAAATTGGTGATAAGGCTCCGAGACCGAAGCCAAGTAAGGAAGGAAATTGGATCGGGAAACTTCGGAGGCGGACTTGGAGATCAACGGCGCGAATTCCAACAGTGTGAGAGAGGACGATGACGTGTAACTTCCCGTTGCCGGGAAGGCCGTGATTCCATCTTCGAGAAATGCGATCCATTCATTGAATTTTGACGGGGACGTGGGTGGTGGGTGGGCGTTGGGTGTGAAGTGGTGGGGGACGGTTTATTTATTTTTTATTTTCAGATTTAGTTAATTTTAAAATTTTAATGATTTCATTAATGTTAAATGTTAATACTGAGTTGTATTTTAATTATTGATGATGCTTTTCACTGATATCATGTTAGTTGTAAAATAAGTTATGTGTCTAGCATTACTCATATTAAAACCTTTTATTTTTATAAAAATAATATTAAAAAGCTTATCAAAAAAAAAAAAAAAATTATAGAAAAGCCCACGTACGGAACGCATTTTGTTGTCCCTCACCTATCCTTTACGAACCCATTTGGTTTTGAGAGCTGCTGACAAAGCCGAGAATGGCGGATACGAAGATCATGGGAGTAGTGGGCAGTGGCCAAATGGGCTCGGGAATAGCTCAGCTCGGCGCCGTCCACGGCATAGACGTATGGCTGATTGACTCTGACCCTGACGCTCTCGCCAGAGCCTCCAAATCCATCTCTTCCTCTATCCAACGCTTAGTCTCCAAAGCCCAACTCTCTCAGGTTCTCTCTCTCTCTCTCTCTCTCTACAAAAAAATAAAACAAAGCTTCTATGTAATTTAATTTTCTAGTATTGTAAAAATAATTCCCAATTCTTTCTAATCAAATGTTTTTTTTTTTTCTTTTTTTTTCTTTGACTCACCTTTCTAAGTTGACTCACCTTTCTAAGATCATGTTTGATCTACATGATTAATTGGTATCAGATGAATATATTCAATATTCCCGGTTAGTACGCGTACTCTTGCATCATGAGTTTCTGTCCTTGCACGGAGCTATTATCTTGTGTTTCAGATATACGTGGATCCCATGCTTGTGAGGAGAAGTATATACATCTGAAACACAAAATCCTTTTTCCCGTCATGCTGACCAGTCCAAATGAGGTCGTGTCCGCAGTGTCCCGTCTAGTGCATTGGATGGAAGCTCTTCCCAGTATCGAGATCCCATAATTTTAATAGATGAGATGAAAAGTTATTGGTTCTAACTTTATTAAAAATTGTTTAAAAAGTTAAAAAGTTACTTTTAGATGATCGAGATGAAAAGTCTATTTTTGGGTATTGGATGGGATCTCGGTCCCTTTTCTGAGTACTAGACTACTAGTGATGTACTATAATGTATTCATAACGTATCATCTCCAATTTATTTAGTCATGTCACAGTTGTCAAATGTGTACTAAATTTTCAAAAACAAGGTGGAAATGATATACTATTGTGAAAAAGAAAAAAATTTGGGAAAATAGATTTTGGTAACATAATTAATAGGATAGGCTGCTCATGAGGCCTAGCTGAATTTGGATTGTGCTGAATGAAGTTCTTAGCTTGACCTTGATTATAAATTTGTAACAAAAGTTGTGCATAAGAAAGAAGAAGGAAAAATTCAATGGTTGCTTATAGATTCATGCAAGGTTATGCTGTTAAAAAATTACAATGTTAACAAAATTTGTCAATTCTATTCATCAAGAAGAATAAAATGTTTGTTGTACTTAACAGGCAGCAGGTACTAGTGCTTTGGGACGTTTGCGGTTTACAACAAACTTGGAAGAGCTTTGTTCAGCTGATGTTATCATTGAGGCTATTGTGGAATCTGAAGATGTGAAAAAGAAGTTATTTCTTGAACTAGATAAGATTGCAAAACGTTCCGCGATTTTGGCATCTAATACTAGTTCCATCTCCATTACTCGTTTAGCATCTGTGACAAGCAGACCTCGCCAGGTTATACTTGGAATGATTTACTTGCATAAGTTCTTGCAGAGTGTGTTTGCTTTCTTTAAATGTTTATACTGATTTTTACTACATGAGAAATTTGATTATGCCAAACCAACATATTTGCTTCTGCAGGTGATTGGCATGCATTTCATGAATCCTCCTCCTATCATGAAACTGGTTGAGATTGTACGAGGTGCAGACACATCAGATGAGACGTTTAATGTAACAAAAGCCTTGGCAGAGAGGTGATTAACAAAAGCCCTTGGTACAGTTACTTAGGTTGAATATATTAGGTTCTCCAATCAAATTTAAACACATGGCTGCATTGAATTTAATTATCCTTGGAAAATCTAAGACTATTTGTGCTTCATGAGTCAATGCAACCCATATATTTAAATTTAATTGGAGAACCTAATATAATTTACCTAAGTCTTACCCCATAGATTATTATAGTCTTGATCTGTCGACATTTATCTGGTGACTTTTGAATCATGTAGGTTTGGCAAGACAGTTATATGTTCTCAGGATTATTCTGGCTTCATTGTAAACCGGATCCTTATGCCGATGATAAATGAAGCATTTTTCACTCTCTTTACTGGTATAGCAACAAAGGAAGACATTGATACTGGTATGAAGCTGGGAACAAACCATCCAATGGGTCCTCTGCAGCTTGCAGATTTCATCGGTTTGGATGTCTGCTTGTCAATAATGAAAGTTCTTCATGCTGGTCTTGGGGACAGTAAATATGCTCCCTGTCCTCTTCTTGTGCAATATGTCGATGCAGGCCGACTTGGAAGAAAACGTGGTATTGGCGTTTATGACTATAGTAAACCATCACCTCGACTTTGAGCTGTTATCATTTTGAGAATAGCAAAGATCTCGCTTTTTAAGGTGTCTGTCAAGTATCCATGGCCAACCTCAGACAAGTTGATAGGGTGACAAATTCCTGCAGATGAGCATCAGCATGTGCTATTCAATTCTTGGGCTCTCTGGGCTCTTAGTCATGTGGCATTATCAATAATGGACCTCTCAACCAGTGCTTCTGTGTCCAGATTTCATAATGTTTGAAATTCCTTTTGGTTTAGAGAACTCCTACAACCATTTTGGTTTGTCTCATACACTGTGATTCATATAAGGCGTGGAATAAATTAAAGTAGGTATAGAAATAGTGTCACCCTTTTGTTCATAATGTATGTTACTTACAAAAATAATAAAATGGTAGAAGAAGCCTTCAAGAGATATTATCTAATATCAACAATATTCAAGGAAATCCAATGAAATTTCATTTATTTCCAGGTGGGGTATTACATTATTTGTGTCAAACATTGCATTTTTAATGTGTTTTGGTAGAATGGCAAGTCTTGAATGTTTTGGCAGACATTAAAGTTTCTGATATCCTCTAATCAATTTTTGGTCCCCTGCCTACAGAAGGTACTCGATAAATAGTTAAATACTGCTCCTTATTAATTGTAGCCTGCTGGGTCACCTTTTATTCTCACTGGGGGTCCATCTCTATCTCATTTCTCATCTCTTCCCTTGATTGTCTTTCAAAGTGAGGACTTAGATGGGCCTGGTCCTTCCTGAGTGGTTCTCTTCTTGAGTAAATCTTATTTAGCAAAAGAAAAGAAAAGAAAAGAAAAGAAAAATTCCTTCCTTTACATGAATGAGTCCCTAGAGCAAAAGAAGCAATACCAGTTTTGTGTACTAGGAGTAATATAAATTTGGTAAAGCTTTTATGTTATTGGATACCATAATCAAGAAGAACAAACAACAACAAAGTCAGTAACGAAAAACAGATTACAGATCAACACAAAAGTGATCTATTAACTATCCACAAATCCAACTGATATTCATGTAAGATTTGTGATATCGATAACTCACATACCCCCAATAAATTGATGTATGTTAAGCAGGAGTGTGTTGAGTCCCACAATAGACATGTAACAATTACAAACTTATGGTGATTTAGAGATTGGAACTAGTGATCTCCACTTCATGAGGTGTGGTCCCTAATCGATTGTACTATCTTTGAGGTTATTAATTAGTTTTTTTGAGGTATAACCGAAATATAGCTATCCCTTTTCCTTGGCCGTGACACTATATACTAATTGCAACTTAGGTTTATCTACAATCTTAATAGAAGCTTTTTTTAATTGGATTTTAAGGAATTAGGTCTACAATGCAACTATAGAGACTGTTGTGATACTTCTCTTTATATATGCCTCAAAATTCATAATCACCAAACTTCATTCTTCCGCAAAGTGAATTGAAAATGGGGACACAACAATCAATCTGGTAGATTGAGATCACATGGCTTCTTCAACCTTTATCCGAAAGGAGGACAAAATGACAAATAGTCCAACCACAATACAAAAGTGCGGTTGGCTTGCAATCTATTATATCATTCTTAGGTAGAAAAAGTTTCTACCTTTGTCCTAAAACAGACTATAGCTAATAAAGTTGAAAACAAAAGAATTACAATTACCCCCTATTTGTTATTAATATTAATTGTTTCAATCATAGCATTATTAAAATAATCATCTAATTGATAGCTACCAAGTGTAACAGTAACACACTGATCATAAACTAAATTTTTAAATGTTCATGTTCATAGACTAAAAACAAAAATGTAAATCTCTAACGCATTGGTAATGTGAAAAAAGAAGGAATAGACATCGTAACGTGAAGTCTTCCTCCTTCTCTATTGCTTGACAGCTTGTATGAGACAAAATAATTTAAAAGGAGCCCCTCCTTTTCAATATACATGGCCTAAACATGACCCACATAGAGGAGAATTTGTAACTGTAAAACTTCATGGTTCATTGGTTCGACATGGGTTAGCCCCACCACCCATACTCTTACCCTAAAGCTTGCATTATTAGGTGGGGGCAAATTCTATATTGAAAGAGACTGAAATGGAATCCAAGGGATTAATAAAAGGTAAGAAAATGTGCAACATTATTTGATAAGAAAGAAGATAAAAAGAGAGGGCAAAGCCGAACTTTTTATTTATCTATACTTGAGTTGTGGTGTTTGTAACAATTTAGAGCTTGGGGAAGGAGAAAGCAATGAAGTTCTTGTTTCAGTGCCCATGTTGCTCATGTTTCTGCTTCATGAAGCCCAAGAAAGGCAAGGCAAAGGTGAACCAAGTAGCCAAAGAAGCAGCCAAAGATGTGAAGGAAGCCAAGGAAGATAAGAAAGAGTGATATATCATATATGCAACCCAAATGAGCAATGTTGCATGTATAATGTAATTTTATATATATATGATCCTCTTAGTATGCACAAACAAGTGTATCTACTTCTTTCCTCCAAGTTCATATCTTGATACCCATTTGAAAATGTGTAATGCTAGCTAATGCTTGTATTAATAATTGCTGCTCATGGAAAATAATATAACAATGTCACTTTTATCATTTTGTCCTTGTTGCTATCACAATGTATGGGAGCCTCTGGATTTGAAATCAATGCTTATGTAGCTGGTATTGAATTATGCCCATTTCCTGTAAATCTGATATTTGTACATGTAGATCCGTTATGCACAATCTTTTCAGTCATGATAACTTCATTGAGTCTATCATGGTCAGCATCACTCTTTATAAGTTTTTAACACCTAGTTGTCATGTTTAGCAATCAACATTTGTTAGAGGGTAGGATTAAAATTCAATTGGTCCATCCTATGTTGCTTTCAAGTAACCATCTGATTACGTGAGATACTGAAGTGGAAAGTGCATTTCAGTGAGTATTAATTTGAAAATATTATTGTAGAGGTATACCCAATTTCATCAATTCTGGTTGTATAATCACTAAAACATTTAAACATCACATAAAACCTGTGTGTGCATGTCAGTGTCACAGAGAGGGAAAGATCTCAACGAGGCACCCCCCACCCAAAAAAGGTTACAGCAGAATTTAGAAGCTGAAGTAACTTTCTATGAACTACATGCTTCAAAGTAGAGGGATTGTGAAGTTAGGAAGATGCTTCAAAGTAGGGAATGGTAGTCATATTTAGATTTGGGATGACCCATGGATCCTAACGTTACCGGACTTTAAGCCAATCCCTAAAGCATATAGGGTGAAGCCTTTCAACTGGGTGAGAAAATCGAGATCTTGTGCAATAGTTTTCAATTATTGCACGGACAATAGTAAATGAACGGCCGAGATAAGCCAATCCCTAGAGTAGATGAGATGAAGCCTTTCAATTAAGCGATAGAGGATCAAGATCCGATGCAATAGTTTTCAATTACTGCATGAACAATAAAACGTGGATAGGTTGTAACTTTCAATCTCGTGTAAACAAATATATTAAAAAATACAAAAACTTAAAAAATTACTTTTTGTTTAACCGGCCAAGATGAAAAGTTAAAAAAATAACTTTTAATTATTACACGGGATCTCGATCCAATGATAGAGCCGATAAATCACGATGCAAGACAATGGTACAAAAGGAAGTCATTTGACACCCAAACAACTCTTAGAATCCTCAACATTTACCTCAACCTTAATGGCAGGGAAGACCTAGTATGTTGGGATCATAATCCCTCAGGTAAATTCTCTGTGAAATCAACATAACTCACCCTTAAAAAGCCCTAGTTGAAAAATACCAGTTTGATGACCAAGAGCAAGTAATAGCCTGGCCCAATACTTGGTCTCTTGGGACTTGTTGGGTATACGGTACAGGTTAATACCCATATTTAATATGCTCACTACTCACTAGTGTTGTTTGGGTTTTTGACAGAGATGGATTCAGGCCCGACTCTTGATGTATTTGCTGTCGTTATAAGAAATCTTCCTATTGTCCACAAAGAATTAATTTATATGTGCTTGGTGTCACATGCTCACATCTCTGTGTGCAAACATTTCAAGTGCAAACTGCAATTTGTAATATATCGTGGCCTAGTGGTATCTCCTGGCATTTCTCATGAGAGACGTCTACGATTCTATCCCTCACAAGTGGGGTTTGCTTGCTATTATAAAAAAAAAAAAAAACTGCAATTTGTAATATACAACCACGTGCATTTTCAACTAATACGTGTGTGGTCACATGCAGCTTTGCTGTCTATTCTTATCATTAATTCGTGGAGGAAGAATGCTGTGAGGTGGGATGATACTACAAGATATTGAATTGTTACGGTTTATAATTTTGGGTTCTGTTAACGAATGCTCTTAGGACAATGGTTAAGAAAGCATTTAATGCTTCCATTTTATAGGAAGTAGTGAAGTTTTAATATTAAAATAATACAAAAACAACTTTTAAGGGTATTTTAGTCTTTTTATATATTATTTTAATATTGAAACTTCACTACTTCCTATAAAGTAGAAGCATTTAATACTCCTTAACCATTGCCCTAAGGGTACTGGTTAACAAAACCCTATAATTTTATATAGTAGTTGGGAAAAGTGTCGTTCTCTTTTATAAAAAATTCTTGTACTCATGTTGCGGAAAATTATAGAATATTTGGAGGAATATATTAAATGCGTACTCTTTCATTTTCATCTCCCATAAATAGTATATCCCACCATGAATTTAATGAACGAGATCCACTTGAGACCCACCATTTATGCAACACGAAAGAATGTACGTTTAATGAATTTTCCGGAGTATTTTACAATTACATAGAAGAAAGAAGAATATCATTCTTTAATTTTCTTTTTCGTATTGTACATACACATTTGTTAGGAATAATAGCAATTATTGTACAAACAGATTATTACAAATAAAATCTTTTTATTTTAGGAACTAAAATAGAATATGATGACAATTTTATGAACCAAATACATATTTTAGCACTAATTATAATGAGTTTCTAAAATTTCTCAAAGAACGCAATAAAAAAATAAAAAAAGTATATATAAAGGGTTTGATAATTCTTTGTAAACCAAGTTAATTAGAAATTTTCATAGGTTCCCTCCCAAAATAAAGGATATGTACAAAGCACCAGGCTATAGTAGTCAACAATTTTAAAAACTAGAATGTACCCCGTGCAATGCACGAGATTTTTATTTATTTAAATTTTAAATCACAAACAAAAACTAAAAATTAAAAAGCAAAAAATTGTTTACCACTTCATGACTATCCTTCGCAACTGAAGTTTCTTCTTATCTATCACTTCTTTACCGTGAACGTGTATTTATAAATAGTATTTTTATCTTAATCTTTATCATCATCTTAATTTTTTCAGTGTATTTATAAATAGAAGAGATTAATCTTTATCTTTATCTCCATCTTAATCTTTATCTGCATCTTAATTTTTTTTTTCTTTATCTTTATCTTTTTTTTTTCTTAATCTTTATCTTTATCTTCATCTTAATTTATTTATTTATTTATCTTTATCTTCATCTTAATTTTTTCTTAATCTTAATTTTCATCTTAATTTTTTTAATAAAATAATTTTCATCTTATTTTTCTTAATCTTTATCTTCATCTTAATTTTTTCAGTGTATTTATAAATAGAAGAGATTAATCTTTATCTTTATCTTCATCTTAATCTTTTCTTAATCTTTATCTGCATCTTAATTTTTTTTTTTTTTTTATTATCTTTATTCATCTTATTTAAAAAAAAAAAAGAAAAAAAAAAAGATCTTAGCACATATCAAATTTTAAGCATTTATATATATATTGATTCATATTTTTCCATCAAATGAGAAAGAAATCTTACATTGCATCAAATTTTCAAGGCCACAAAAACATCAGCACAGCTGTCAGCTCATTTATAAAAAAATCATTTCATTTGTCTTTCACAAATCTTGTCCCCCACAATGTTTAATTTATACATGGTATTGGTACATATCACAAAAAGATAAATTGTTCATTATTTATTCCATTGGACCACTTGTTTCTGAAAATCCTAGTGAGACACTCATATATATATATACACTGATTACAAGCACAAGGGGTGAAGAATTATTAGAAACCAAAATATGAGCGCAAACACAAGTTTAGATAGTGCTACACCCTTGCTAGAGGCTAGTGATCATGATGGAGAAGAAGAAGAAGAAGAAACAAATAGAGGGTGTTGCAAGAAACTCTTGGACATGAAAGAGGCCAAGAACCAAGTATTGTTTGCACTACCAATGATTCTTACCAATGTTTTCTGTTACTCAATAACCTTGGTATCTGCCATGTTCGCCGGCCACCTTGGCGAGCTTGAGCTTGCCGGTGCTACTCTTGCAAACTCATGGGCAGTTGTCACTGGCATCGCATTCATGGTAATTCTATCATCATGTCTTTCACTTTTTCTTCTTTTATTAAGCAACTCTATATTATACTTTGCAAGAATTTCAATGCTGCTGATCATTTTTTATATTCTTGGTTGGTAGAGATAGTAGCTTCATGTTTTTCATAGAGGAAATAAACCAATCTGTTTAGAAATTAAGCAAGAAATCCTGAGGATAATAATGAAACATTCTAGTAATGATTTGTGCACATTGCTAATGCAAATGTCTAATACATAACTTTATAATTTTCGGACATAAACTGAAATGTCCATAATTTCTCGACATTCACATCAAAGATTAGGTAAAGTGTCCATATTTTTATTTATCCACGACAATGATGATTGTGAATTTGTGATAGTAACGAGTTTGGTATTGACAAACCATGTAACCAACCACTCCACATATGACCAGGGAAAAAAATATATATATATATCCAATTGCAAAAGTAATAGTAATCATGGAAAAAAAAAAATATCATGGCTTATATTATCAATATAATAAAACACAAAAACTAAAGGTTCACATGGTTGCAACTATTAGCTAGCCTTGTCTTTTAGTCCTTTGATAGCAACCCTCTAATATACATCTAATAAAATCTTGAAGGGCAATCATTTTCAATGAGAAGGGTGATCCTACATACCTACCATTGAAGAGATATAATTTTTATTTATATTTATTTATTTTAAAAGAATAGCATAGCAGCCAAAACAAGAAAACACACAGAAGCCAACCAAACTAAACTGACAGCCAAATCTGACCCACTAGCAAATCCTAACACAGAGGGCTAGAACACCGGAAATTCTAAGGTTCGCTACTGGTGTAAAAAATTGTAAGATATGTGTGGTTTTTGATAAAATATTTGTAAATTATAATAAAGTTAAGTTTACCACAAATATTATTGGAATTCACATATTTTTTTTTTACAAAAATAGATACATATTTACCACAAAACACACAATTTTTACCAAAACCAACATTGGTCCCGTAACGGGACCTAAGTGTCCCATAACACACACTGTGGAATTCTGCAAAGAATTCTCTTTTGAATGATATCAAAGAGAACTTTCTGCACTAGCTGATCTTCGGTGCATATCCTTCTCTCATGGATTCTAGTACATGTGGTAAACATCCCCTGATCCACTAGCTTTAGTTTGAACCTGTTTTGAACAATAAAGTGATGTTAGCAATGAGTCCTAAAAATCTGTCAAGTCAGTTATTGTGAAAAATGTTGTGCCTTTAGCATTAATCTGTTTTGAACGGCCAACCAATACTTATTTGAAACCACACAAGCTTCCACCAGCTAATTTATGGTTTGCTCACATTGGCTTAGTTTTCTTTAAAGTTAAGCTGGACTAAAATAAATGGTACCTAAAAACTAAAGCATTAAAAAGTTGCAGATAAATATGAAGTCAGAAGATAGCCACATCCAAAGTTGTACATAAGTTGTTACTGATGGCAGCTACTCCAGCTTATCCAAGCCTCCAATTTGGATATCAAACAATTTATCATAAATGATCACATCTCTTTTGTACTGACCTTCATAAATTTATCATAAATGATCACACCAGTCACCAGAAAAAGATTTGGTCTCCATTTCCCACTTGTATCTCAATAAAGGTCAAGCTTCCCCTCTCAAGAGGACAATTTTACTCCAATCCCATGAGCTGTCAATAGGAGTAGTAAACTCCCAAATGGATCTACTCTTCAACCGAGGCATTGAGCCAAGCAATCACATAATGGAAGCAGCAGCAGGTTTGTTTGCAGCTCCATTCCACAAGAAATCTGCCCAACAGATTTGAATATTGTATAACACTGATTATAAAGCTGAAACCTCCTACCAAATGAAAGATACTTAGCACTCTAAGAGGTAATTCTATTAGTGATTCTATCAACTAAAGGCCTACAATCTGCCACAGTTAGTTTACCTTGAAACCATGGGCAACTTTCCCTCCTTAAACTTCAAAATATCAAGAATTTGAGTCTTAACTACAGTTGACACCCCTGAGAAAAAAACCTCAAAACTTTCTCACGTTAATTGCAAAACTAAATAACACTTCGAACTCTACTAAAACCTGATTAATAGCCTCAAAAGAATCTTTGTTTTCAGCAGAAAGGAGGTACATAAAATAAAACCATTGCATCCTGCTGCTGTTTGCCGTATGAAACTTGTGAAAACCTGCATGGCCAACACAATGAGGTAAGGGGACAAGGGATCCCCTTGCCTCAACCCCATTTTCCTGCAAAAATATCCAAATAAACCACCATTCAAAGCTATAGAGTATGTAGGAGTAGAGATACAGGTTTTGACCCAAGAAACAAATCTTTGAGGGCAACCAATAGCAACTAATATCAACCTTGTTTACCTATGAGGCTTTCTATTTTTATGGTAATCTTTAACCAGCTTTTGGAGCCAAGAAATGTTATAGATCTTTCTCCCAGGTATAAATGCAGTTTGGCAAGGGCTCACAAAATCATTCAAACCTAACTTCAGTCTCTCAGATAAAATCTTAGTAATGCATTTATGTATTGTATTACAACAGACTATAGGCTGAAACACTGTCAATTTTGAGGGGCTTTGCACCAGAGTTAAAATAGTAGCATTGGCCTCTCTTATGAGCTTACAAGATACAAATAAACCTTGGACAGCTTCCATCACTTCTTCACCAATAATAGGCCAGCCAGATTTGAAGAAATGAGCATTAAAAACATCAAGACCAGTGACCTTCTCACCACTAAGAGAAAACATAGCAGCTTTTATTTCCTCAGCTGAAACATCCTTCTGTAGCATCACTCTTGGAGACTTAAGGAGCTGATAATTAAGGATTTGAGATAACCTGTCCACCATACTTGTTAGGAACCCTGATGGAATGCCCAAGATGATTTTGATAGAAATTCACAGCCATACTACTAATCTGGTCACTGTCTTCAATTTTGGTTTCCATCACCAACAAACACTTGCTTGAATTCTGAGAACCTCTAATCTTCATAACTTTGAAAATATGAACTGTTTTGATCTCCCACATTAAGTCACCTAATTCTTGCTTTCTGTCTCATATAGGCCTCCTCAGCATTCCACAAAGACACATAGCAACGATATTTTTTCCCTTTCAATAAAAATTTTCTGACTTTGATTAGGATTTTTAAACATCCCTAACTGCAACTCTTCAAGATCTCTTTTTGCCTTGCTAACTTTTTCAGGTAAATCCCCAACCTGTTTCTTTTTAAATCCTTTCAAATCAGTTTTAAACCATTTCAATTTTCTATAAATTCTATACATGCCCACACCATAGAATTCTCTATTCCAAATAGTTCTGACTATATCCAACACACAAGTTGATTCAGTATTAGGGAGTCCTCTTTGTTTTATAAAGGCAATATAAATGTAACTTTTTCAATCAAAATTTCATTTATGTTGCTATGAATATAGAAAGTTATTTGTAAAAATGCATTATAATGATCATCAACCTGAATTTGGACTTTGACCATCCTCACAACTCACAAGTACATATATCCAGAAAATTCAGACAGATGTATATTTTACATACTTTGCATGTATGCATGATTTCCTATTTTCTGATAAAAATGACCTAGTTCAAAGGACCTTTTTTTTTTTTTTTTTTTTTTTTTTTTTTTTTTTTTTTTTTTGAGAATGAATAAGCAATTTATTTAACCAAAAGAGAAGAAAGCAACTTTGCTATAGCAGAAGCAAAGACACTCACAGCCTGGCTGCAAACAAGGCACTAATTCCAGTTAACAGCAGTATTTTTTTGGAAAGTATTAACAGCATGTTAGCCTAGAGGTCAGGCCTTGGTGTGATGGCAAGTGCCTTCCACCAAAAGCAACAGTTGCGGGTTGGAGTCTGAGAATCAGCCTCTCCAAAAAAAAATTTAGGGTAAGACTGTCTACCAATCAGCTTTCTCAGACCCCGCAAAAGTGGCAGCTTTTTGCACTGAGTAGTGATTATGACCTTTCATTAACTACATATTAGCCTAGCTGCAAACAATGATGAAACATACAAAGAGATACTAGATATCCCAATTACAACAAAGGCATCTATTTCGAATTGCATTAGTTGATCTTCCTACAAGAGGCAATCCTATTCCCAACATCTGACTTTTTACTCTTCACTTCTAATTTTGTCATCTTAAACTCTAGCATTTCTGTACAACCAAATAATATATATATATATATATATATATATAGCTAGCATCATTAAATTTATTTTAGAAAATTTCCCCTTAATCTTTCCAATTGCCAGTCTCAACTCATCCTCCAATTTCCAATCTGCTCATTTGATCTAACAATTCTCATGATGCTCTACCAGATCCTTTTTCTGAATGAACATGGACAAACAATTACACAAGCTAACGTTTTCTTTTTAATGATTCTCCATAATTGACTCAGAATTTTTTTTTCTCATTTTAGGTTGGGTTAAGTGGATCACTTGAGACACTTTGTGGGCAAGCATATGGAGCAAAATTGTATAGAATGTTGGGGATTTATCTACAAGCCTCTTGTATCATATCCATCCTCTTCTCTATCATCTTAGCCATCATCTGGCTCTATACAGAACCCATACTGATCTTACTTCATCAGAATACTGACATTGCAAAGACATCTGCTCTCTATATAAGGTATCTCATTCCTGGATTATTTGCATATGGCTTCCTGCAAAACATCTTGAGGTTTCTTCAGACACAATCTATTGTTTGGCCCATGGTCATACTCACAGGGTTACCATTGCTTATTCATTTTGGTATTGCATATGCTTTAGTACACTGGACAGCTCTCAGTTTTGTGGGAGCTCCAATTGCAGCTTCGATTACATTATGGCTATCAGTCCTTATGATGGCCTTGTATGTGACTTGTGCAAAGAAATTTAAGCTTACATGGGAGGGATTTTCATTGGAATCATTCCAATACATTCTTACAAACTTGAAACTGGCCCTGCCCTCTGCAGCAATGGTATGGTAAGTGTACTTAAACTCCTATTGTCTCTACTATTCTTAATGTTTATGTTTTAAAATTAATCAGTGACATAGCCTTATTCTGATATGAGATATGAGGCAGTCTTGGTAAGACAGAAATACAAGTTAAACACTCACCAAATCTTGACTAAGTGTTTTGAATTTTAGAAAATTTTGTTATAAGTGGTACACCATGACTAAAAGAAATTCGAAACTGATATAAAAATTAAGCAGGCTAAAGGAACCCGGCCCTTATCGAAATTAGCATTCTGACCAAAATTACCCCAATACATAAGTTCAACCCCAAGAAATGGTATCAACCAAGGGATTCTGGTATCAATTCATTTAAGCATGATAATGTTTGTCATGACCTTATAAATTATACAAGTCCTCTAATTAAATTTTTTTGCCAGTTTGGAGTACTGGGCTTTTGAGATTCTGGTTCTCTTAGCAGGACTGCTGCAAGACTCAGTAACAACCACTTCATTGATTGCTATGTGGTATGTTTCACTATCCTTTCCCCTGTCTATATCAGTTCCAGACCTTTATAGTTTAATAATTCTTTTCTGGATTATAACTTCAGTGTGAATACAGAAGCTATCTGTTACATGTTGGCATATGGTCTCAGTGCTGCTGCAAGGTTAGTTGGTGGAATACCTTCCTTTAAGTTGTCTTATTCTTTCTAGGCTTCGCATTTTCTTCTCCGTGGATAGAACAATCTCCAAGCCACTATGTGGCGATAAAAATCAACATGTACTTTTAATCACATGATTTATTTGACAGTTATATGACTTGTTTAGATGATTTAATGAGTCATGTGATTAAGTACACATGGATGGTTATCTAAATGCCATGCAATTTGTTGGAGGAGATTATTTAAACCAATTTAGAGGTAAACATTGTCCTTTCTCCATTTTGTTCCGAATATTGAAAGAATTAAACTTCTTGTGACAGCACGAGGGTGTCAAATGAATTGGGAGCAGGACATCCCAACCGGGCTAAGAATGCCATGGCTGTGAGTCTAAAGCTCTCTCTCCTTCTTGGGGTCACACTTGTTTTGGTTATTACATTTGGTCACAATATATGGGCTGGTTTCTTCAGTGATAGCTCTACAATCATTGCGGAATTTGCTTCAATGACTCCTCTGCTTGCAATTTCCATATTCATCGATTCAGTGCAAGGTGTCATATCAGGTCTGAATCATGCAATTTTCTATGACACACTCTATCTGCCCCATCATTTCCAAATATATGTTTTCAGTTTCAAAGCTAATGATTTACACTTGCAGGGGTGGCTAGAGGTTGTGGTTGGCAGCACTTGGCTGTCTATGCTAACTTGGCTACCTTCTATATCATTGGTGTACCAATTGCATGTGTCCTTGGATTCAAAACGAAACTGCAAGCTAAGGTGAGCATTTATCAAGATACTATGAACAAAAGTATCTAGACATCAATTAAACATGTCTGCATAGACGTTCAAAATTTCGTTTTCCTTCAAACAAATTTGAGAAACAATAAGCTACTCTAGAGTGGAACTGCTCTAATACCATGATAAATTACTAGTTGTCCAAAAGTTTAAACTGTTAGGAAATGATAAATTTAATCATTTAACCTCGAACATTATTTTGCACAGGGTTTGTGGATTGGTTTGATCTGTGGCCTCTCTTGCCAAGCTGTTACACTCTTTATTATTACAATGCGAACCAAATGGGATAAGCTGCATCTCCGGGAGGATGATAATAAAGAAAACCCAGTTTCGGTCTAATTGAATGACAAGCAGCTGAAAAGCCATGAACAACATGGACTACTTGAGTGAACTAAATGACCAGTGACACATTTTGTAGTGACAAGTTTTAGCTTGAGGTAGTGCAATTTCCATGAAATGAGGTACAATTTCCATGAAATAAGTGTCAAGATGAATTGCAAATTGTGGAGAGGCTTTAAGCAAAATTTTACTGCTAAGAAATTGGCTCAAGGGACCAAGATTGATCCAGAGATTTTTTTTAATACATGAATTTCCTTTTTCTAATATCTTGGCATTTTCAATGGGAACTAAATTAAGTCCATAGTTACTTAGTTAGCAATCAAGGAACATTCAATAAGAAGTTCATTGAATAATTCGATTTAGTCCTCCTAAGTTTTTTATATAAATAATCTTTGTGCTAAATTACAAATTACACCTTTTATTTTATTTATTACATTAATTAATTATGTGTGAGATTAAGTGTTAAACTAATGAGTTGGCATCCTCCACTTAATGAGAAATTATTCAGTCCACCAAGTGAACCATATCATCTGTCCACTATCCCAATAATTAAATAACATTCATCTAAGAAATTATTCAGTTTACAAGGTGAACCACGTCTTCCATCCACCAATCCAATAATTAATATCATCCGTTTGAGAAATTATTCAATCTACCAAGTAAACCACATTATGCACCCACCAAGCCAATAATTAAATACCATGTGTCTAGATTAATTGAGTTAGAACCTAATCATAATATCCTAGTCACACTGTTTAAATAAAAAAATAAGTATAAAAATTTCCATCACAACCATTGGGGACTTCGGTGCTACTCGCTAATCACAGCAAGCGAGACCATGATGTGTTTTGTAATGAGGGAAATGGTTTCTTCACATCATAGTGTGAAAAAACTGTCACACCATGTTCCACTAAAATATTGGCAGTACTACTACATTGGTCTACTGAAAAGGCCTGGTCCTACAACTTAAAAACATTCCACACAACTTAACTTTTATGGTGGTGTAAGAGAGTAGTGTCAAACCAGTGGTGTGAGTTTATCATTCTTGTAATAAATATGGCATCGGGCAAAAAAAAAAAAAAAAAGTCTCTAAACATATTTGGATCGAGATCTGTGTAATAGTTTTCAAACTTTTGCACAGTGTAAAAGTTTTAAAGGTCGAGATTGAAAGTTATTTGTTCAACTTTTCATATCAACTGTTCAATAAAAAATATTTTTATTTTATTTTTTACACTTCTTTAATATATTTGTTTGGAGTGCCAAGATAATAAAAAAGTTATTAAAAAAAAAAACAAACAAACAAACAAACAAACACTTTCAATCTAGATGTATGAAACTATTAAGCGATCCAAAATATATATATATATATATACCAAAATTGACCGCGACTTTCAAATACAATAAAGAGACCACCAAAAATCAACCCCTTGATTTTCCTTTAAACCATTTAGAGTGTATCGTTGTACATCCCTTAAAATTTAGCATAATTGATTTCTGCCATAATTGGTATATATACAATACTGAAATCAACACAAATTTTGTGGTTTTCAAGCCAATAAATTTTCCTATTCAAGATATGTCCTGAATTCTTATTTTCATTAATCAATTACAACATGCTAAAAAATCTTATGGAGAGGATCTCCCCCATTGAATTCTCTAATATTCTTCTATATTTAACTAGACAAGTGTGGTATTTCAAAAAATCTAATAATTTTAATAAACTCATCAAAACTACATAAAATTAAATAAATATAACTAAAAATTAGATAAAATTAAAGATTTTCAATAGGAAAAGATTTTTTTTCAAAAATTTTACATAGTTGTCAATTCCATGTAAAACCTCCAATTCTCTCATATTGAAAAACCTCGGGAGCATATAAGCTGCAATGTGTGAATATACAATTCCTATAATTTAACTTAGTTGGTCCAATCAAAATTAAACACATCATTTAAAATTACAAGTAGCTGCCATCAGTAACAACTTATGTACAACTTTGGATGTGGCTATCTTCTGACTTCATATTTATCTTCAGTGTGAACACAGAAACTGTTGCCTACACTAAAATAAATGGTACCTAAAAACTAAAGCATTAAAAAGTTGTAGATAAATATGAAGAAAACAACATCACGTAACCCCAATTATCGGCTGACACTCCTCCCTCATGCAGCAACCATTAAACATACACACCACAGCGAACCATGCTCCACGTAACACTACAAGATTGATTATTTGCTCCAATGTTATATATCATAAGCATAGCCAGTCATGACTCATGAGATAACAACCTTCATAATAAGTCATGATGCAAGAATGCCAATTTGCGAAATTAACAAATCCCAACTTTTGTATTTGTGGAATTGGTACATAAATTTTTAAAAAAAATCTTCTCCTATTGAAAATCTTTAATTTTATCTAATTTTTAGTTATATTTTTTTAATTTTATGTAGTTTTGATGAGTTTATTAAAATTATTAGAGTTTTTGAAATACCACATTTGTCTAGTTAAATGTAGAAGAATATTAGAGAATTCAATGGGAGGAGATCCTCTTCATAAGATTTTTTAGCATGTTGTAATCGATTAATGAAAATAAGAATTCAGGACATATCTTGAATAGGAAAATTTATTGGCTTGGAAACCACACAATCTGTGGTGATTTCAGTATTGTATATATACCAATTACGGCAGAAATCAATTATGCTAAATTTTAAGGGATGTACAACGATACACTCTAAATGGTTTAAAAAAAATCAAGGGGTTGATTTTTGGTAGTCTCTTTATTGTATTTGAAAGTCGCCATCAGTTTTGGTAATTGAAGGGCAGTGATATGTGCAATGCATGCACGCCATCTGTACATTCCCCTTAAAATGTGAATATATATCCATTAAATGTCGATCTTATCTTTGTGAATGTTAATATCCATAAATTATGGATGTATATCTAAATTAGGTGGTGTGTGCTGTGTTGTGCAACAATATTTGTTGTTAATTGTATGTGATTAAAAGCAAATGCCATAAAAATAACCACTCACTTCCCTCCCATCCCTCCCATCCCCACTTGCTACCCCATCTTTCTCTCTCTCTTCCTCTCCCTCCACCTTTTGGGATTAGCAACCTCAACGCTGACGCCGTCCACTGCCAGCCTTGTCCAACATCGGAAAACCCAACCCACCAACCGTGAAAGAGAAACTACATTGTAAATATTACCCACTGTATAATAGGATGATGCGAGGAGGAGAAGAGGTTACTGAAGCTGGAGGTGAAGATGAAACAACAAAGAAAAGGTGGTGGGAGAAAGTGTTGGACATGGAGGAAGCCAAGAGACAAGTCTTGTTTTCCTTACCAATGATTCTTACTAACGTTTTCTATTACTTAATCACATTGGTTTCTGTCATGTTTGCTGGTCACCTTGGTCATCTTCAGCTTGCTGCTGCCACTCTTGCAAACTCCTGGGCAACTGTCACAGGCCTTTGTTTCATGGTAACTCTACTTTATGTCATGTCATGTATATCTAGGAACAGGTTCTCTCGGTTTAGAAATTTCTCCATTTGTCACGTGATTTATTTTAAATGACGTGACAGTTTATATATTGTTAGATCTATAATATTCAATTTAACCATAAAATGGATTTTCTCTATTTTTTTCAATTTCATTTCAAATGTCATAAAAGCCTTTGGCTTTCCTCGCTATACATAAATTGGTCATGGGTCATGTTATGCACACTTATCTATGTAACATATGTCTTTGATGGACAAAAAATAAAAAGGGTTATGCTATCTTGTCAAAGGATATGAAGATGATGATGGTAATAGTACAGGATTGAACCAACAATCCACGTAATTAGTACACATATGACCTAAGACATTGAAAAATAAGTCCACAAGAATAGACTAATGTCCACTTTGGTCACTTTTTCTGGTTGGTACTCCACTTGAATATGCATAGCAAATGAATGGTTGAAGAAATAAATGGAACAGTATGCATATCTGGAAATATCTGACATATAGTTTATAGATTGGGAGACACTTAATTGTGTCCAAGATTAGTGAATCTCTGATTAGATTGCATTGTTAATTCAGTGTCTTTGTCAGCTAAGTGTTCCTATTTAACCTTATTATGATGCTTCATTCTTGATACTTATCATTTTAGGTTGGTTTAAGTGGAGCACTTGAGACACTATGTGGGCAAGGTTTTGGTGCAAAGTTATATAGAATGTTGGGGATTTATCTACAAGCCTCTTGTATCATATCCTTCCTATTCTCTATCATCATATCCATCATTTGGTTCTATACAGAGCCGATACTGATCTTACTCCATCAAGATACTAACATCGCAAAGACAGCTGGACTCTATATGAGATTTCTCATTCCGGGACTATTTGCATATGGCTTTCTGCAGAACATCTTGAGGTTTCTTCAGACACAATCTGTGGTTAAGCCCATTGTTGCATTCTCATTGATACCGTTGGTTATTCATACGGGCATTGCATATGCTTTAGTTCATTGGACAGGTCTTGGTTTCAAGGGAGCTTCTTTGGCAACTTCAATTTCATTATGGCTGTCACTCATTATATTGGTCATGTATGTAATCTGCAACAAGAAATTTAAGCACACATGGGAAGGATTTTCATTGGAGTCATTCCATTACATTTTTACCAACTTGAAACTAGCCCTGCCCTCTGCAGCAATGGTATGGTAAGTGACTTGAACTTCATTTATTATATCTCATTACTATGCTCTTGCTAATTGTTTAAAACTAAACAATGGCGTAGCCTACTCAAATATGTGAACAATTTTTAGAATGTAAATTTGGTTTTTCAGCTTAGAACTTCTTAGATATGACGCCGCCTTGTTAAGATGGACCTCAAATACTCAGTCATGCTCAGTTAAGTGTTTCAAAATTTTATAAAATCTTATATTTATTAGTAGTGTACCATGACTGGAACAAATTCTTACCTGGTTTGAACCAAACTAAGAAAATCCAGTCCTAATTCAAGATGGCATTTTGTCCCAAAAAAAGTCTCAACACAAAGGGTTTCAGGTAGTGAGTCATTTTTACTGTTTTAATTTTTAACATGCTGATCAACCAGTATTAAGAGGAGTATGGTATAAAACATGACCTCATAAATTTTACTAGTCCTCTACGTTTAAATTTTTGCCAGTTTGGAGTACTGGGCTTTCGAGATTCTCGTTTTCTTAGCAGGACTAATGCGAAACGCAGAAACAACTACGTCGTTGATTGCAATGTGGTAAGTTTCACATCTTTTCACCAAGTTTTTATCAATCTTAAGATGTAATCTTCATGTTTTACTCTAATGTTTTTTTTTTCCTTTTTGGACTATATCTTCAGTGTGAACACAGAAACTGTTGCCTACATGATCACATATGGTCTCAGTGCTGCTGCAAGGTTAGTTAGTTGAATAACTTCTAGTAGCTTCTCTTGATTCTTTCTAGTTCTTCCGTTTCTGTATTAAGTCACAGATATTGAGAAACATAGAACTTATTATTACAGTACAAGGGTGTCAAATGAGTTGGGAGCAGGCAATCCTAACCGGGCTAAGAGTGCCATGGCTGTTACTCTCAAGCTCTCTTTCCTTCTTGCTCTCATAGTTGATTTGGCTCTTGGCCTTGGTCATCACATATGGGCTGGATTCTTCAGTGACAGCCATGAAATTATACAGGAATTTGCTTCAATGACACCCCTACTTACAATTTCAATAATTGTTGATTCTATTCAAGGTGTCTTATCAGGTAAGAATCCTCAACTTTTTCTCTTTTATAAGCAGATTAATCCTCAGTTATGGATGCTAATGATTTAGATACTGCAGGGGTGGCAAGAGGATGTGGTTGGCAGCATTTGGCTGTGTTTGTTAACTTGGGAACTTTCTATTGCATTGGTGTACCAATTGCAATCCTTCTTGGTTTTAAAATGAAACTAAAGGCTAAGGTGAAACATACAAACATGCCTAAAAATCAGTATACTGTATACTTGTCTGGACTTTGAGAAGCAATCATGCTTAAAAAGAAATTTAGCTATCTAACATTGGCCTGCCATGAATTATTCTATGCAGGGTTTGTGGATTGGCTTAATCTGCGGGGTATCCTGCCAAGCTGCCACCCTCTTGTTTGTTACACTGCGTACAAAATGGGCTAAACTGGATCTCTCCAAGCACAACAAAAAAGAAAATCCAGTTGTAGTCTAGCTAGCGGAATCCGTGATTATCAAAACAGAAAACTTGGGTTCTGTGACATATCTTCGGAGACATTTATGCTGTCTATACTCTGTAGACTCTATACATTAGATTTTGCAGCTTCCTTTAAATGCTGAACTTTTGGTCTAACTCCAGAACTAATGAACTATGACTTATGAAACATTGCAGCTACTTCAAACTGATTTTATCCCTACAATGTCACAAAAGACCAAGATTAGAAGAAGGGTCAGTGTCATTTCACATATTAATCCAAAACTAGTATTGTAAATTATAAGCATTTCACTTTTCTCTTAGTTTGAGATGTGACTACAGGACCTCAGTAGTCCTTAAATGGATAGGGATCCAGGAGCATTAAAAAAGGCATCCCAAGCATATAACTAATATAAGCAACTCTTATCTTGCTTAAAACTCTAAGCATAATAATGCCAATTTCTTCATTTGAAATTGATTCAATTCATATTTAAAGTCAATCTGTATCGAATACCATGTTATTTTAAATTGTTTTGAGCCTAAAATTGACATAGTTAGAATCAATTCTAAAATGGAAGATTCTGATAAAATGCTTAGAAACACTCAAATAATGAAGCCATTTAAAAGCAATTCAAAAATGTTTCCGCTCATTCTTTTCTCTTGCTCAATCACTCAACAACTTTAACAAAAACGAATGTTGATATTATATATGTTCCGTGAAGATTGGCATGTGTTGTACATAACATGGGCACATCTATTCTATATTGTCCCCAACCATATATCAAATAGTCTAAGACTCTGGAAGGTCCGGAGAATCCAAAATGCAATCTGAAAGTGATTTTTTGGATCATGTGTCACAAGACTGCAACCCCATTAACTTGAAGCGCAAAACTCGTAATAGATGAGTGTTACATATCATATTATATTTGAATAATTACCTGTAACCATCAATTACCAAAAAAAAAAAGAAAAAATTACTTGTAACCATATTTGTTACTATAACAAAATTGTCATTGAATTTGCGGAAAATTCTACAGAACCCATTAATTTTTTGTGTGGCCAATGATACATAGGGCATCCGTTAAGGTTGGTCAATTACCTCTATTACCTTTACTTTTTTATTGGGAGAAAAAAAAAAATATATTATTGATGAATATTGTGTGCAATATAAAAAACCATCTCGTTTGGTGTGATTTGTGGTAAAATTTCTTTTTACTTTTATTTTTATTTTTTCTTTACTACTAACATGACAGGACAGATATATTTTCCTCCAGATAGATATGTCCTGAATTTTGTTTTTCATCAATCAGTGACAACATGCCAAAAAAGCCTTACATAGATGTCACTTCGATGTGTCCCTATTACTGTCACACATGTAAATTGAAATAACATTTATTTATTCCATTGGACTACTTGATATACCATTATATTATGAGGACAAGAATAGAGGAAGAAGAACAAGCAAAATAGATATGTTAGCCAACACAAATTTAGAGAGCAATACACCCTTGATAGAGGTTGATCATCATCATGGTGAAGGAGAAACAAAGAAAGGGTGGTGGAATGAGAAAGTGTTGGATGTGGAGGAGGCCAAGATACAAGTCTTGTTTTCCTTACCAATGATTCTTACTAATGTTTTCTATTACTTGATCACCTTGGTTTCTGTCATGTTTGCAGGTCACCTTGGCCAACTTGAGCTTGCTGGTGCCACTCTAGCAAACTCCTGGGCAACTGTCACTGGCTTTTGTTTCATGGTAACTCTTATATATAATCTCCTATTGTAGTTATGTCATGTCATGTCATGTATATCTAAGGTGTTGAGGTCTTGACATGCTTTCCTGAAACAATTTATTTATCTCTCTGTAATTCCTTCCACATATGACAACAATCCGATGAAGATGATGATGGTGATACTAAAGGATTGAACCGACAATCCATGTAATTAGTCCACACATATGTGATATGACCTAAGACATTAAAAAAAAAAGTCCACAGGGAAAAGTACAAAGATGCTTATATCAGCATATAGAATAAACTGATATTCACTTTGGTCCGTTTGGAGCCATCAGCCACTTTTTCTAGTCAATGGTTAGCACTTAGCACGCCAGTTGAATATGCATCTATTTTTGTTGTTACTGCCTCATAGTACAGGAATGCTTGATTAAATAAATGAATTCGTAAAGAAGTATGAGTCCAGGTCATGAGAATTTAATTTACCATGAGGGGTTAATTGAAGGGCAGTGATATGTGCAATGCATGCCGTCTGTACATACCCCTTAAAATGCGAATGTAAATCCATTAAATGTCGACATTTGTGAATGTTGATGTCCACAAATTATGGATGTATATCTAAATTAGGTGGTGTGTGCACACTGTGTTGTGCAACAATATTTACTGTTAATTGTATGTGATTAAAAGCAAATGTGAAGGGTAGCCCTACTTTCACTGTAAGTTTGTTTCTAGAAAAAAAATTTCACTCATTTTCAGGCATAATTAAATATATTTTTTTGCAGTAGAATGTTTGGAAGTACTTTTCTGGCCTTTATAATCTAATATGTGCTGCCATAAGCCATTTATGTTGTTATGTTCTCGGAGAATTATGTTGTTATCCATAAATGGAAATATCTGACATATAGTTTATAGATTGGGGCACAATTGTGTCCATGATTAGTTAGCCTCTTATTAGATTGCATAGTTAATTCAGTGCCTTTGTAGGCTAAAAGTTCCACTTTAGCCTTATTATGATGCTACATTCTTGAATCTTGTCATTCTAGGTTGGTTTAAGTGGATCACTTGAGACACTATGTGGGCAAGGTTTTGGTGCAAAGTTATATAGAATGTTGGGGATTTATCTACAAGCCTCTTGTATCATATCCTTCCTGTTTTCTATCATCATATCCATCATGTGGTTCTATACAGAGCCGATACTGATCTTACTCCATCAAGATACTAACATCGCAAAGACAGCGGGACTCTATATGAGATTTCTCATTCCAGGACTATTTGCATATGGCTTTCTGCAGAACATCTTGAGGTTTCTTCAGACACAATCTGTGGTTGTGCCCATTGTTGCATTCTCATTGATACCGTTGGTTATTCATATAGGCATTGCATATGCTTTAGTACATTGGACAGGTCTTGGTTTCAAGGGAGCTTCTTTGGCAACTTCAATTTCATTATGGCTGTCACTCATTATATTGGCAATGTATGTAATCTGCAACAAGAAATTTAAGCACACATGGGAAGGATTTTCATTGGAGTCATTCCATTACATTTTTACCAACTTGAAACTAGCCCTGCCCTCTGCAGCAATGGTATGGTAAGTGACTTGAACTTCATTTATTATATCTCATTACTATGCTCTTGCTAATTGTTTAAAACTAAACAATGGCATAGCCTACTCAAATATGTGAACAATTTTTAGAATGTAAATTTGGTTTTTCAGCTTAGAACTTCTTAGATATGACGCCACCTTGTTAAGATAGACCTCAAATACTCAGTCATGCTTAGTTAAGTGTTTCAAAATTTTATAAAATCTTCTATTTATTAGTAGTGTACCATGACTGGAACAAATTCTTACCTGGTTTGAACCAAACTAAGAAAATCCAGGCCTAATTCAAGATGGCATTTTGTCCCAAAAAAAGTCTCAACACAAAGGGTTTCAGGTAGTGAGTCATTTTTACTGTTTTAATTTTGTAACATGCTGATCAATCAGTATCCAGAGGAGTATGGTATAAAACATGACCTCATAAATTTTACTAGTCCTCTACATTTAAATTTTTGCCAGTTTGGAGTACTGGGCTTTCGAGATTCTGGTTTTCTTAGCAGGAATAATGCAAAACGCAGAAACAACTACGTCGTTGATTGCAATGTGGTAAGTTTCACATCTTTTCACCAAGTTTTTATCAATCTTAAGATGTAATCTTCATGTTTTACTCTAATATTTTTTCCTTTATGGACTATATCTTCAGTGTGAACACAGAAACTATTGCCTACATGATCACATATGGTCTCAGTGCTGCTGCTAGGTTAGTTGGTTGAATAACTTCTACTAATTTGTTTTTATTCTTTCTAGCTCTTCCATTTCTGTATTCAGTCACAGATATTGAGAAACATAGAACTTATTATTACAGTACAAGGGTGTCAAATGAGTTGGGAGCAGGCAATCCAAACCGGGCTAAGAGTGCTATGGCTGTTACTCTCAAGCTCTCTGTCCTTCTTGCACTCATAGTTGTTTTGGCTCTTGGCTTTGGTCATAACATATGGGCTGGATTCTTCAGTGACAGCCATGAAATTATACAGGAATTTGCTTCAATGACACCCCTACTTACAATTTCAATAATTGCTGATTCTGTTCAAGGTGTCTTATCAGGTAAGAATCCTCAACTTTTTTTCTTTTATCAGCGAATTAGTCCTCAGTTATTGGTGCTAATGATTTTGATACTGCAGGGGTGGCTAGAGGATGTGGTTTGCAGCACTTGGCTGTGTATGTTAACTTGGCAACCTTCTATTGCATTGGTGTACCAATTGCAGTCCTCCTTGGTTTTACATTGAAACTAAAGGCTAAGGTGAAACATACAAACATGCCTAAAATCAGTATACTTGTCTGCATCGACATAAAATTTGCATGTTTCCTTCATAGCAATTTGAGAAGCAATCATGCTTAAAAAGATGTTTAGTTATCTAAAATTTTCCTGCCATGAATTATTCATTGCAGGGTTTGTGGATTGGCTTAATCTGTGGTCTATCCTGCCAAGCCGCCACCCTCTTGTTGGTTACACTGCGAACAACATGGACTAAACTGGATCTCTCAAGGAACAACAAAAATGAAAATCCAGTTGTAGTCTAGCTAGTTGAATCAGTGATTATCAACACAGAAAACTTTTGTTCTGTGACATATCTTCAGAGACATTTATGCAGTCTATAGACTCTATACATGAGATTTTGCAGCTTCCTTAAAATGTTGAACTTTTGGTCTAGCTCAAGAACTATGACTTATGAAAAATTACAGCTAGTTCAACTGTTTTGTCCCTACAATGGCTCAAAATGCCAAGATTAGAAGAAGGGTCAATGTCATTCCACATATTAATCTGGAACTAGTGTTGTAAAATACATCATTTCACTTTTCTCTTAGTTTGAGATGTAGCTATTGGACCTCAGTAACCTTAGATGGATAGGGATCCAGGAGCATTAAAAAAAAAAAAAAGGCAAATTTCAAATTACCCCTCTAAGTTTAGTTAAAGTTCAATTTAGTCCTCTAAGTTTTGACCATTTCAATTTAGTCCTCTAAGTTTGGTCAAAGTTCAATTTGGTCCTCTAAGTTTTGACCATTTTAATTTAGTACTCTAAGTTTGATTTTGTTTCAATTAAGTCCTTTAACTTTTTATTTTTTTCACGAATTTTTTTTATAAATAATTTTTATTTGTTTTTGTTTTTAAGTTTTTGAAACAAAATATAAGTAAATTGAAACGAAAACAAACTAAGGACTTTAAACGGTAAAACTTAGAGGACTACATTGAAACCAAACCAAACTATAAACTTTTTTTTGGTGTGAAATAAAAAAAAAAAAGGCTTTGTATAAGTTATAAGTTTATACTATTTTTTTTTGGTGTGTACTTTGTTGTTATACTATTCACTTATGCTGCCAGGATTTGTACCTGGAATCTCAAGCCCAGCCCAACCCAAAAAATTAAAAAAAATCCATTACCCACAATTTTAGTGAATTACGAGTGTTAGTGTGCTATAACAAATTACCAATTTTGAACAAGTTGTGGGACAATTTATTTGTAACATGTTGATTGGCTTCATCTTAAATTAGGTAGGCATAATACACACAAAATAAGGAAAGTAAGAATAATAGAATTCTCAACATTTCTTTACCAATGAATCTATAGACACAATGTTTTTCACAATTGTTGAAATGACAATGTGTTAACGATAAACAATAAAATAACGTTAATAGTAGGTTTATGTGAAAATTAATAACAACTTATCACATCAGCAAATTGTGAAAAAAGTTGATATATCTATAACATATACTGTTTCTTTACAAAATGATACTTTCTTTTTTTTTTTTTTTTGCTAAATTCTTTACAAAATGATACAGCACCGCCTTTTTCAAACTAACGTGTAAAATAGTTTCCTTGTCATTCTGCTTTAAATTTTGTAAGATTTATGTCCTTGTAAGAAACAGTTTCCTTGATAAGAAAAACATTTTGAAGAATTGAATAATAATAAATAATTAATTGCTCCTTTTTTTGTATTGCTTTAGTTATGCTCTAGATTTATATAATTAAATAGATATACCCTGTATGGTTGTTATAAGTTAATGCTGAAATCTGTATCATGTAATGTAGGGAGCAAGTAGTTGAAGAATAACCAGTCAATTATGGCCTAACTAACAAGTCAAGGTAATAACAAATTGGATTATGGATAGTGATACATGCAAACTACCAATGCATACTCGTCCGTACATACTACTTAAAATGTGGATTTACATCCATAAAATATAGACATTTGCAAACGTTGATATTCACAATTTAGAGATATATATCCACGTTAGGTAATTGTTACGTGGTTACGTTTTGAGACTTCAAGCCACTGGCTTGTCCGCACTTGCCAGTGCATCACAAAAACCAAGCCTTAGATTTTTCCAACCGAAAACCAGTTCCAACTCATAGGGAAAACAAACCTTATTATCTCCTAACTGAACCAACATTCAACAATGACTATAAAAACACAAACTTCATCAATAAACATCGTGCCTAATTTCCTTGTAATTAATAAAGCTCACTACTTTATTAAAAAAAAAAGGCAAAGTAAGAAAATAATGGCATCAAACAAGGTTGCTGCAGTGCTTTTCATTACCCTGATCATTTTTCTGGCATCCACTGAAGTAGGAGAAGCCATTAGATGGCACTTGGACCAGCAATGCTACGATAATTGCCACATGCAATGCTTGATTCCTCTAGGCTCCCATGGAGAAGATTGCACCGAATTTTGCTCGCATTTTTGTGTTAGATTTGAATGCTTTTTCTGTATTAATTTTGAAGACTTACGAAAGAATGGATTTCCTTAAGTGCAGGATTCCCTGGAAAACTTACAATATATAAGACTCAATGTATAGTGCGTTTGCATTATATTATATTGTTGTGTCCCAACTACTGACTCCTGTAAGAAATAATATTATGTTCTGTGTTGCTCTTGTTTCCTTTTCTTTTTTAGGTTCTTTTCAGCATTGTTATAACAACAAAAGGTTTATAAAGATGTTTTGCGTTTTGGCACATCAAAATGAGATTATAAATTATACATGATTTCTTTATAAGGTAGTTTCGTATCCAAATTAGTAATGTTACAGTCACAACATTTTCAAAACTTCGTGAGGTGGTAAGTTATTATTGATTTTCACATGGGCCAACTATGGACTCTACTTTATTGTTTACCATTCACGACTTGACACATTACCAATTGTGAAAAAATGTTGTGTACATAGACTTATTGATCCAAATTTTATACCACATATTTTAATTTCTTAAGTAAAAAAATATTTAAGAGGCAAGAATTTTATGCAAGCTCTTGGCTATTAAAACAAAATCTTAAGGAAATTTGTATGTTTTAGTATCAATGATGCCATGATGGTCAATCTCTTGATCATTGGGATGACCTTCCCCTCCATCCCCTTTTTGAAGATCACCCCCATCAAGCGTGAGAACAGATAACATAAACGAGGTACGTAGCAGATATCCATATATCCAAATTGCATGTTTTAGCAGATATCTCAATTGGGTAATGATTGTTTCATATCATCTTATTTCATACCACTTTATATACCACCTAAGTGTGAATATATAAGGTGTTGTTAACGTTAATGTCCACAATTTGTAAATATCCATGTCTACACTTAGATGTATGGTGAGTGGAATGAGACAATACTAATCCATCCCAAAAGCCCCTCATCTTGCTCACCCCACCTCACGATTGGTTGAAGTGCAACTTTTCCATGGCAACCCAAGAATCTCATGTCCTCTCACTACTAACTATAGGAATAGCTTAGAAGTTGTGATTGCTACCTAGATCGTCTAGACCGGCTTGGATCAACTAGGTCATATGTGATCCCACTTGTGCTAAGGTAATGATGGTTTTCTTAGCTTGTTTAAGAGCAAAGGAGGGTTTCTTTAACTTTATTTTGGGGACAATGCTAGCAATTTTATAGAAGCCTGAATAAAATCCATTGTACTGCCTGATCAAATCTCGACAGCTTTTGTTTTTTTTGGTTGCCCATTCTTTGACCTCTTAGACCTTGTATTGTATGCACGTAGGCCCATTCCTATTTCTTCCTTCACAGGCCCAGTCCTGAGGGGTGTGGAAGCAGATGGTGCATGCCCCTAACCCATCATAAGGGGTAAAGATATATAAGGATTTGAGAGTTTTATCACTTTATGTAGAAAAGGTTTATGGTAATCTTAAATAACAAAGATAAAGTTAAGGTTATCCTTTCCATTTCACGGTTAAGATTTATTTTCTTGGATCTTATGATGTAAAATAATGTGTGAAAATAGATACACTTTTAAACTTTAATATCTAATATGAACAATGAAATTGAATCTATTTCAAATTAAGAGTTCTCCTTTTCTATTTCACATTACTTCAACAAATTGGTAGGTAATATTTATATCACTAATAAAATGGGCTAAAATGTATACCAAATGTAAAGCATAAGTCATGTGATCAATTGATTCAATTGTATAGTACTACCAACCTGAAAATGGTATTAAATGTAGTATGAAGGATGGCCATCCATGTTTTGAATTTTGCTCCGTACAAGCTAATAAAGGTACACTAATAAATACCAATATCAAAATATAAGTGTGTGGGCAATGATTTCAAATAACCTAATGGCTTGCCTTTTTATGTTGTGGTGGGCTCAGTTGAGGTGAGTGTGTGAATATAATTCATTCCAATAGTTATTCAAAACTTTGATGGCCATAACAATTGACTCATACCCAAAGGCCCAATCTGGACCACAAGTTGTAAATGTTAACCAATACAAGAGAAATTATTCATCTTTCCGTTGTATTATACATGTGATTCTCCTTAACAATACAAATAAATTACTGTGGACTTTAATGACTCTATGGCTCCTTAAAATTAGCATTGATTAAGAAATAATTCTTATTATTGGTTGAGATAACCACATGGCTATATATGCTTATGTTATATTAAATAATTTCTCATATAACAGGTCTAACCCCCACCATGTGTTAATGAAGTCCTAATGCACTAGTGGATCTTCTAGATAATGGAATTGATGAAATTGATCCATTTCAAATGGAAATGATCATTTTTTCCATGTCACATTACTTCAACAAACTTGCAAGTAATATTTATATCACTAATGATGGACTAAAATGTATACCAACTATAAAATACAACGGAGGTTCAAGGAACTTTAGAAATAAGAGAGTGATCTATATATTTTCATGTAAGATAGTAATATTTTACCCAAAATAAAAGGAATAACATTTGTACCTACCCAATATAGAGTACAATTCATCATTAAGTTCAAAATATAATTATGATACCACAAAAAAGCCATGTGATCAATTTATCAGCACTACCGACCTAAAAATGGTATTACATGTGGTATGAAAGGATTGCCATCCATGCTTTGAATTTTGTTTTGTACAAGCCCTTAAAAAGTACACCAATACGCACCGATATCAAAATATTACACAATAGGTATTTAAAACTTTGATGGCCATAACAATTTTTTTAACGCCACTCCTTTGGAGTGGTGATGGAAATTCCTAACTAGTCTAGTCTATGTGTGTGTGAGAGAGATCGAACTCACACCCTCAAATAGGGATGTAGATTAAGTGAGAAGAGGGAGACACCATTGAACTATTGCTGAGTAAATAAATGGCCATAATAATTTACTAGCCTAATCCAGAACCTAATTGCTTAGCCAAAACAAGTCTAACCCCACCAGTAATTATTATTCATAGCATGTGTTAATGAAGTCCAAATTAATTGACTAGTGGATCCTCTAGATAATGGACTTGATGAATGGTAAAGATGGGAATTAAAATACTCTTTTTAAGATTATATTTTTCTCTCTCTCTCTCTCTTCTCTTTTGGGGCGGCTAATAATAAGTAGTAAGTTGGATACCCACATTAGTTAAAAAAATAAAATTAAAACTAAGTTGGACAAGTTCTTCTATTTATCAATTATGATAACGTGACCAAGTGCCCATAAAGAAAAAAGTGAATAACAAAACAAACATTTATATACAAATATACAATCAAACTCTTACTCTTAGACCCCATCGCTCCAAACCCACATAACTCTTGCCACCACATTAAATTCTAAACACTACCGATTGAGACTTTCAGTCCCTAATCCCCATCGTTATGCCACGTCTACACAGCCCGACATGACTTCCAATAAAACAAACGGTACCTAATTAATTTATCGTACCATATCAAAAAAATTCACACGCTTTGTTTTTAATTTGTTTGAATTATTTCTTTGGAAATTGGAAAATCCATTTATAAGTTATAACCCCCTATCCTCTTCACAGAGTTTCGGTTTCCACACGCTTTAAAGTCTTTCACATTCCAAAGACTTCAAAATGAATTAGATCTTCCTTGAACTTTCGTGATGACCTCGTGTATTATTCATGTGTATATTTAAATATCTGTCTCTTGCTCTCACTCTATATAAATATATTGTTCATAATTCATAATTCAACAAAACAAAAGAGAAACCGTTTCCTTTCTCTTTTGTTTTCATAATTCCCTTCATAGTCATGGAGGTTCATATTCATAGGCATATCTTGTTGTTGTTGTTCTTGGTTATCTTTTCTTGTTCTCTATTTTCATCACAGGCATTCAAATTCTACGTTGGTGGAAAAGATGGGTGGGTGTTGAATCCCTCGGAGAATTACACTCACTGGACTGAGAGGAATCGGTTTCAAGTCAATGACACTCTTGGTAATTATTAATTAACTTTTTTTAACATAATTATTTAATAATCACAATTTTTTTGGGGGGTTTTGATTTTGGGACTTTTGGGTGTGTCTAATTTGTGTTAGTTTTGTTTGTTTTTGTATAGTTTTTAAGTATAAGAAAGGGTCGGACTCTGTGTTGGTAGTGAACAAAGATGATTACTACAATTGTAACACAAAGAACCCAATAAAGAAATTGGAAGAAGGTGATTCTGAGTATAAGGTTGAGAAATCAGGGCCATTCTTTTTCATAAGTGGGAAAAAGCAGAACTGTGAAAAGGGGCAGAAACTTCTTGTTGTTGTTTTGTCTGTCAAACACAACAACACAATCAAACACAACCCTCCTATTTCATCTCCAACACAATCACCAACACATCCACCAAGCAAAACCCCAGTTTCAGCACCAACTCCTGCAAGTTCTTCACCATCAATATCACAACCACCATCAATATCACTAGCACCAGCTCCAATATTGGCTCCTGGGCCTGTGTCACTAGCTCCTGCAAGTTATTCACCTGGACCAGCCCCAGAATCATCAATATCATCACCAGCATCATCTCCATCTCCAGGGTCATCATCAATATCATCACCACCAGCATCATCTCCAGGGTCTGAGCCTGAAGCTTCACCATCACCATCATTGTCACCAAGTAATTCACCATTTTCATCTCCACCAGCACCACCATCAGAATCACCAGTGAACTCTCCGTCAAATTCACCGTCATCGTCATCGCCATCGTCACCGACATCGTCAACGCCATCGTCACCGACATCGTCACCGTCATCTTCACCGGGTTCTGGAACTCCAGGCAGTCAAACCGCACCGACTCCGGCAACTTCTTCTGCATGGGCTGTAACTCCTTCATATGTGTTGCTGGGTTCGGTTACTCTTTTGCTGAGTGGTGCCTTTTAGGCTTTTGGATTAAAAAATAAATTAGTAATTAATTAGTGAGATTTGTTATTATTAAGGGTTATTATTTTTGTCGTTTGATTTTTTTTCAATTTTAGTTTATTTTAGAACAATTTAGCATGGTTTTCTTATGATATGATTATACATGTGTATCAATAATATGAGCCATTGTGCCTAATAAAACTTCTTTTACCTTTTTTCCTTATTTTCTTATTTTCTTTCTCTGCATTTTATGATTTATCTGTCAATTATCATTACCATAAAGGAAATCAATAAGTTTACACACACAAAAATTCTCAATTGTTGATGTGTCAAATTGAATAGATAATAATAATTTTTTTTTTTTTAGAAAAGTATCATTCTCGATGTAAAAACGACAAAACATGTTTATTGTGTTATTTAATGCATTGTTCCCTTTTTTTCTTTCAACACTATTAATCAAATTGTGGTTTTCCATGTTCTGATAAATATTGACATGACAAAATTTAGAACTATGAAAAATTTGAATTTTATGATAGTGAATGTTTTACCACTCCCAATCTGTGACTTTAAATACATGGTAAAAATGGGTATTCGTAAGCGGGTTGTTGTAATTAACTAACTATCATATAAAAAGTTGTTAATGGAAAGCTAATTTCAGTCTAACCATGCATCATTCCTTTTTACTAAGTAATCATTTAATGATTAAAAAAAGAGAGAGAATCACTTCTTTTTCATTTAACCAAAAGTCTATTCTTCATGTAATCACTTAGTTTCTTTTATTTTTTTTAAACAATGATAGTTTCACACCAGCTTATTTTATATCACTTTACATACATCTAAATCGGAATATATTTAGGTGGTATGTATCCACAAATTAGTGAATTGGTTACTATCACCTTTCATTAGTGACTCTCTAGCCCTCTCTAAAGCTTCTTGGATTGCCATTTTCAACTGGATCAAAAAAAGGGGTAGGTTACTATCACCTTTAATTATTGACTCTCTAGTCCTCTCTAAAAGCTTCTTGGATTGCCTTTTCAAATGGATCAAAAGAGGAGAATAAGGTGGCTCATACAGTTGCTAAATATGCTTCAACTAGTAATATTAATATGCTTCTTTGTAATAAGGATAACATTCCCAATGTGGTTTTGAATGCCTGACAGACTGATGTTTTGAGTGTTCTTTAAGTAATTGAATTGTTATTTATATATATATAAAAAAAAATATGGAATATATATCCACAAATTATAGATATTTATAAATATTAATATTCACAATTTATAGATGTATATACACACCTACCCAATTGATGTGTGGTGTGAGACAATATTTACATTTTTTCTATAAATAGAATCACTTAGCTTTGTTACATAGTAAAAAATATGCTCAAATATTTTAGAAGCACTTTATGAATTTATGCTTTACAAATAAAATCTTGTCAAATAATAATGGAGTGTAGTCTAGTGGAATTTTTCTTTTTGTGAAAGTAGAGTACGAGATTCGTGGAATTTTTCTTTTTGGAAAAAAAATAATAAGAACAATAATAAATCTTGTTGAATAGATTTTTCATACGGAGTTGTAGTTTTAGTCTTGTATGAGTCTAAGGACTTTTAGTTTTACACCCAATCATTATTGATTTTAATCTTTTTGACTATTTAGTCTTCGCGACCACAATTTCACCGTTGACTAGGTTTCTTTGGCAAGTAAACAATGTATTATTTAGTTCATTTGTACAGGACAAATCAAAACATCAATAACAATCCATACACGGAAAACATATTTTTATAACTTTTTATATAATTAGTTGAGATGTCCAATCGTGGTTAATAAGATATTGTTACGATTCCAAGTGTCTCATATTGGTTAAGTATAGGCTTGAACATGTGTTTATTAGCTCTTACGCATCCTCCCATTGTAAGTCGGTTTTCAGGGGTAAGTTATACCTGGGGGTTTGTATCATTTGGCAAGCTATCTGGGGAGGGTCACAGGCCCTACCTCAGAGTGAGAGCCGCCGTGGACATCCGCTGCAGAGCGTGGTGGTGGTTTGTTACGATCTTAAGTGTCACACATTGGTTAAGTGTAAGCTTGAACATGTGTTTATTAGTTCCTAGGCACTCTCCCCTTGTAAGCCGATTTTTAGGAGTGAGTTCTACCTAGGGGTTCGTATCATATATCATTTTAAATAAGACCACCATTAACATCACTTTTATTATATATGGTTCACAATTTGTTACCTCAACAATTGTGACAAGTATTGTAACATTAGATTTATTGAAATATCAAATGATTTTTTTTTTTTAACAAATTAAATTCTGAATTTTTAATTTGATCATTTTAAACCTCATACTTATAAGCATGAAAAATTAATCCCTATTTCCATATGATGGGTGAAAAAATTTCCATTGGTGTTCATTACCCCCAAACAGTATTGTTTTTCCTACTACTACACACACATTCTCTCTCTCTACACTATATTCTCTCTTTACTACCTCACTTGCATTAGAATTAGCTGTGTATTTTTCTGTTTGTTCTTTTTACTGGGTTAAGAGAGATGCTAACCATTTGGCAGATGCAATGGCCAAGGTTGCTCACTCATTATGTCTTCCATTTTGCTGTAGTCAAGAAACTCTTCCTCCTTCTGTTAAAGAAGCATGGCTAAGAGATGTCTTTCTTTTGTCTTCTTAATGAAATCTTCACATTTAGCAAAAAAAATATTCTCTCTTTACCACCCATATTATCCCCTCTCTACTTAATTTGTTACCTTATGAAGTCTGAGAGTCAAAAAGAAAAAAAATAATAATAATTATAAAAATTATGCTTTTATTTGTCACAAGAGAGGCAAACTCTAGGTTATTTATTTATTTCTCCCTCTTTTTTTTTTTTTTTTTTTTTTTTTTTTCTTTTTTTTTTTTAAAATATAGTTGCAGTCCAACTATCTTAGAGCATTCCCAATGGCTTGTCTAAAATTTAAACCAAATTTTGGCTTAAAGAGCTACTTTTTCTATTTTGCCCAATCACTTTTCAAAACATCTTCCATCCGATTCTCTATTTCTAACTCTATTTCATTTAAATATTATTTCCTCATAAATTTTTTATTATTAGAAAGAGCAATTGATGGAAAAAAAGGAGAGAGAGAAATGATGGGAAATAGTAAAATAATAAATGGCAAATGAACAGTATCAAGGTAAAAATGCCTTAGTACTGTAGCAAAAATCTATTTTGGCGAATGTGTTGCTAATCTTGTTGGGAGTCATTTTTGGGGCTTATAAGTTATATTTGAGTTGAAATTGGATTTTGGCAAACCCATTGAGAATGCTCTAAGAGGGTTGGGTGCTCAAAAGATCAATAAAATAAAATAAAAAGTGTGGAAACATCAATTCTCAAGTATCAGTTGCCAAGATAAAAATTTTATGGTGGCAAATTTGACAATATCCACCTCTAATTAGGTTTTGATTTTAAAAATAATAATAATAATTGAAAATTTAAAAAAAAAAAAACAAAAAAAAAAAAAAAATCTCTAGTTATTATGTGATGATTTTGGAAGCTTATGCTTTAAGCATGAATCGGTAACCTTTAATTATCACTATCAAAAAATTAAATTAGTTGGATTAGAGCAATGCAGGTAGTAGGACATTAACTGAGGAAGGTGGGCAATGATGGTGCGTTCAATAGGGGGCAAAAATGTGCACCACTAACCATAGTTTATGTATAATCAATTAAGTCCATGGCTAACCAAGGCAGACCCCATCATTTGAAAATGGGCACAAAGTGGTGAATTGCAGGGAAAGTCTATTAAAAATGGTGGACCCAATTTCCATTGGAATGCCATGACCGACTAAAATCTGCAAGAAAGTTAATGCTTCAAAGTCAAGCTGACTTTGTTCCATTCGCATATTAATTGCCCAATTATGATTGCCGTATACGTAGAGTTAGAGTAATAAAAAAAAATTTAGTTAGGTAAGCATTAGCAAGAAAGAACTTTAACTTGTTTCTTAGCATTTGAACTCCAGTACTATACAATAAATATAAAATGACAGTATTATACACGTGTGGGTTCCACTTGCTTGTGAGAGAGATGCTGTATGCAGCCGACATATAAGATCCCAGCTCTAACTGAGGATCTTGGCCAAGGGGAATCATTTATTAAACTCTGCGTTTCATCCAAGGTTTGTTCATAAATCAATTTTGTAGCCATTACACAAAGAAGGTAGAGAGAGAAACATTCGTTTAGGGAGAGATTTTTCGTTTAGAGTGAGAAAGTGATTGCCATAAAATCAAAATTGATTATCTAGATGAAACTCAAAGTTTTTTTTTTAACAGTTTTTCGTTTTTATTTACTCCATTATTGTTCAGAATAACGAAAATAAATGATGGAGATGAACATGAGCTTCAAATTGAAATAATTTCAAAAGTTTAAAATTATAATTGACAAAATAAAAAACCCGGGACCTAATCTAAAACAACGTATAAACTCTTAGGCCTTTCTTATGTAATTGACTAAATTCCCTAAACACTCATTGATATTCAAGCAGACAAAATTATGAATAGTTAATATCTTTTTTTTTTTTTAATTATTATAAAGTCATCCTAAGGACTGCAATCTTAAAATAATATCTAATTGAATAGCAGGGGAACACTTAGGTGACTTTTGTTGATTTTGATAAAATTTATGTGTTTTATGGTAAATGTTGTGTCCGTATTCATAAATGTGTGTTTATTGTTGTAAAAATAAAATGTGTGAATTCTAGTAGAATTTGTGATATTTGTGATAAAGTTAACTTTATTAGAAAATTACACACATTTTACAATACCTGACATATATTTATCAAAATACACACAAATATTACAAATTTTGACATGTTTGACGGGACGATCCCGCAGCAGCGGGACTTAAGAATTTCTCAAATAACAACCAGCCAACCACTATCTAAAATAGGAGTCTTGGTCAATTAAAAATTTTAAAACAATAGTCCCTAAATTATTAAGCCAAAGTAAATTGAAAAAGAAAAAGAGTCTTACATACAATTTTTTTTTTTTGGGGGAGGGGGAGGGGGAGGGGGGGACTTAGATTTAACAGGTGATTACCATGTGTAAATTTAGAGTAAGTCTAAACAGAAAAAAATTTCACAATTACCTAGTAGATTGTGATTAATATATAATGATGATCATATTTATTTGTACAATTGTACTACTAAAAATCTATCACTTCAATATAATTATATGAAAAAATTTCGGATAACATTGCATTGCATGTAACTTTAAGCCTTTTGTTCCTTTTAAGTGTCTAGGTGTGGCTCACGTGTGTGACCAAAAACCTTGACAAATGGCAGTTGACGCCGATTGCAGTCAATCTAGGAAAAGACTCATCTCTTTGCATTACATGCAATTCATCCGCTTATCTCCCACGCATCAATCTACCGACAAAACTTGGAACTTTGTGCATCACAAGTTTTTACACGTACCCTCCACGTTCAAGGCAGCGAGGGGCTAGGCAGCAAGTTGATATGTACGTTATGTAATAATTACATACAACATCTCTCTTTTTTTGATAATTATATACAACATCTCTCTTTTTTTTTTATAAAGATATACAACATCTCTCTTGGATCGTAATGACTTCTACACTCTTATAGAATTCACCTCGATGTACTTCCTACACGTCCAAGGCAGCGAGGGGCTCTTTTGGATCATAATGACTTTGAACACTCTTATAGAATTAACCATTCTCTATATAAATTAAAAAACTTTTTCCAATGCAGAACACATATTACTATTACCTACCAATAATGTCACTTGTCTTTCTCGTGGGCCGTGGCAACTATATGTCTTGTCCCTATAAAGATAAAGCAACCTTAACTTTAGGGGAACTTTGCATAAAGCGTAAAGGGACAGGAGCTTTTGTGAATTGTGATAAGCTTAGCTTGGTCCTTGGACCAATTTATGGTGTAGTATTTCATATTCTTTCATTTTCACGCAATATGGATGTGATGGTCCACGAAATAAGACTATTGTAAATCTGGTCTCGTGGCTCTATTTAATTTCTTTTTTGTCGGCAGGAGGATAGACTATAGAGACTATAGAGGGCTGTGCGTAAATTGGATTCTCTAGTCTTGTCATACCGGGGCATCCAAGTGTGAGGTCCATAATTTACGATGACTTAGCAACAAAGTTCCAAACTATCACTTCAGTCTACAATGAGGGTCTGTGCTCAAATATTTATTACAGGGACAAAAGATTGCATCACGTTGCAATCTTGTTAAGGATTATTCAAACTTTCTATTCAAGAGAAAATTACACTTGTTTTGTTGTGTTACTTGAAAATATTCAACTTAATGATTTTGAGAATTTAAACCTTAGTAAACCATATTATGGGATTGTTGTTGTCTTTATTAATTGCTTTGGTGGAAACGTGGAACATATTTTGTCATCACTTTTCACTTGTGATCAACAAGCTTTGATTGATAATTTGGTAATTTCCTTGAAGAAGAACAATGGTTTATGGGATTGTTGTTGTCTTTATTAATTGCTTTGGTGGAAACGTGGAAGACATTTTGTCATCACTTTTCACTTGTGATCAACAAGCTTTGGTTGATAATTGGTAATTTCCTTGAAGAAGAACAAACGACAAAAGTGTTTTGAGGACTTTTAAAAGCCCAAACTTATTGGTCTATTGAGACCCAATTGACCCCAAAATAGACTTGACCCGTAAAGAGTCTTTTTACTCGAAAAGTGGTGAATTCGAATGAGGGTATTTCTTTCCACAAAGTCCATTCAACAATGTATTTAAAAGTGTCAACTTCATACCCATTAGGCATTTGGTCCAATGGTGCACTCCTCATCCCCCACCTAGTTGAGCGTTGATTCAATTTCCCTCTACCGGTCCACACTCATATATTGTGTGTGCGTTTAGAATACGATTTCTGCCTTGGATTAAAAAAACACACACACACACATATTTACACCCAACAACTATATTTTTATCATATTATATTTTTGAATACTACTACATTGGCTAAGGAATTAGTAAGTTATTCTAAGAGACCTAGACACCCATGTTAACAGAACAAAAAACAAAAAAGATAGTTTCAATTCTGCTCTTTTTTGGTTGGGTTGTTGGTTTTCATCTATATACAAGTGAAGCTTCTCATGTCACATTCCTGTGATCTTTGGCAATAATTGACTCGGTTCTAAATTTAACATCTCCAACACTTCACTCTTGTCATTTACAGCATGGTAAAAAAACAAAAGGAGAGAGGAGAGGAAGGGGAGGGGTAAAAAAGAATCCAAGATTCATACATACATACATACAGGCTACAGCTTTAAGGAAAAAAAAAAAAAATTTACTGCAACCAGATTCACACTTCTGTGTATAAGGGGAGAGAGAGACTCATTACATCAAACAGAATTTCAAGGGGCCTCAAAAGGGTAGAGAACTAGAGATGGACTTGTGAGTAAAGTATAAGAAAAAAAATAACAATCTACCATGAGGAAGACTTGGGAAAACCAAGAAACATACCGTCATAAAAGAACATCAAGGCACTGCTGTGGGCACCCAGATGCAACAATGGTTATTAACTTGTCAAAAGAACCACCATCTCCGGCGCCGGTTCCTCTGCAACAATATATCATCATGAGTTCTAAAAATAATAGTATTGCAGTAAATATAATATGGCCATCTTGCAAGTAGGTATAGTCGTGGCCATGGTTGAAAATAAAATTAATAAAGAAATAATAAGCGAAAAGAAGTAAATAATAAGTGAAAAAAGAAAGGCAAGAGAAAAACCTTCTGCTCCTGATTTTGTGATTGTAAGACGATAGGTTTAGACAGGATGCCATTGTCAATGTTCTGAAGGTATGGTTGCACCTTCTCCACCAACATCTCATTTAACTGAAAATTGAATACAATATATAGGATCATTGTACAGAAATGGATAGTTTATGACTATTATTACTTTGAAATAAGACGTTGCCTTATTTAAAAAACAACTATGAAATCAGCTGTACGAAATATATTGCAATAGTATTTGGAAAATTCATTCTCAATGGACTGCAGGAAAGTACTTAGGAAGAGCAAGTTAATGCATCTGCCATGCATATGTGCATGTATGAACTTTTGTCAGCTTCTTGGTTTCTTTTCTTTTCCTTTTTGCTTCCTACGAAATGTTTGGCTTAAAAATGGATCCCAAACCCCACAAAACTCATGTGGTGAACCATTCGACTACTCCAAAGGATTTCCAGATTCCTGAACTTTTCCATTAGAGGAATCTCATTACCAACCTCATACCACTAGGACAGGATGCCATCGGCCATCAGTTAAATATTTAGAAAGGCATTAATGTGACATCCATATGGGATTGTTGTACCTTAAATTCAAGATACATTAGTTGTACAAGTGGACACACAGCTGCTACTAGAGTGGGGTGCATAGTGGCTCTTATGTGCATGTGTTTTTGTCAGTGTGATTGTTGTCACAGAGAGATAGAGAGAGAGTTCCTTGCCATTTTAAAATGAAAATGGAAAGGCCCAATATTTAGAACCGTAGCTCTTATTATTTTCCTCATGAGTTTTGGCAACCTACAGGTTGCTAAAGAACCATATTCCCGAGTAGTTTACTATCTTTTAAGATTATTAGGTTTCAAACTTGACTTTCAAAAACCAAAATGTTGTCAACATGTCAAGTATTTTTCAAACATTAAAAATCAATTCCCCTCTTAGCCCACATAAAACTCAGAACTTACTAACCTTTTCCTGACGCCATTTAGTTTCCCACTGCACATCCAAGATTTTATCAGCAATTTCTCTTTGTGCATTAAGAAGCACAGTCATCTCATATAATTTCTCTGGATCTTTGAGATCTTCCTTACTCCAAGAAGATGCATTCAGTGGAAGTTCCAGCTCCTGCCAATGCTCTGCAGTTAGTTCAAAGCCATTCAAACTACATTCCTCATCTCTGATGCATACAGACAAGATTCTTACCCATATGCCCTCTTCTTTGTTATGCAATATATATTTAAAGAGAAAAACGAATGTTCAACAGAGAGAGGGAGAGAGAGTAGACATTAAATTCAGGACCAATTTATAAAAGCCAAACCAGTGTTAGCAAGTCAAACCACCATCAAATGCATCACATGCGGACAGACCAAAAGAAATCGGATAAAATTGTAGTGGCCATCGCATATTCACATCCAAAGAACATGGAACATTGAAACAAGCAAGAGAGAAAGACAGACAGAGAGAACAACGGATATTTTTAACTAAGAACCAATCCATAACAGCGTTAGCATGTCAATTTACACTTGAATGCATTATATGCTAAAGCAGTAGATAAATTTTATCAAACACTAAATATGAATTTCTAATTTAAGACACTTCTCTTCTGGAACAGCATTACAATGTTTTTTTTTTTTTTTGATAAGTAGAAAAAACATTACAATGTGAAATCTTTATGACCAAATATCAGTCCAACAACCCAGACCCCATTGATATATATATTTTTTTGATATGTGACTCAGACCCCATTTACTAGATACTCAATTCTATTATTTATTGTTAGACAAAACTAGCTGTAATAGGTCCTAGCAAAGTCAAAGAGGATGGCATGAGACAAAAGACCGGTAATTCCCTACCCCCACCTTAAAAGAAAAAAAAAATTAAACCGTAAAAAACACTCACTACCATTCAGAAGATGTTGAAAAGGAAGAGCTACACAGTATCATACTCAGACTACTGAACAATTTGCCAAACAAAAAGAAGGGATAAAATATAAGATGAAAAACCATGCATCACAGTCGTAGTCTTTGCAATGATAGCTGCTGTGAGACACTGTAACAAACATTTGTACAACAGCAAATGTCAGCTTCCTATGGAAACCCCTTCACAAAAATCAAAAACCACAGTTGGCTGTTATCTTACCACTAGTTAAATTTTTAGAGTTTTTTACAAGTTTTTTGAAAAATCTGATAAGTAGGGTCATGTTCTAGCCATCTAAAAAGCCCCAGTTTTTCAGCCAAGAGCTATCAGCTTCTTCAGTTACCCATTGAATTGATTTGGTCAAGTCATCCATGTAACCAACATGCTAAAATATTTTTCATTTTTCAGAATCAAAATTCAGAATATGATAGAAAAGTATACAAATGTTTAAAAGTAAGAACTAGGAAATATAGCATGATGACAGAGAATACGCACACCCCAATTTGGTGGCCGCGGTGGAGGATCAAGCTTCATCACTTCTGACTCCAATGCCTTCGTGGCCTTGAAGTAGGGGACATTTTTCACTATAACAGGATCATCCCTAGCACGGACAGGATCTACAGAGATCAAGGCCTGTGAATCATAAAAAATATTAAAAAAAGTATTTTCCAAAAGTTGAATCAAGGGAAACAACACAAGTATGTATAGAGTCACTATAATCTAGATGTATTAGATCGCAGTTATTAATGTACATTTTTAATAAAATGGAAAAGGGTACAATGGAAAGATGAAGATTAAATATTGCCTCTTTTAGAGCCTGCAACTGATGGATAGACATCGACCTTTTTTTACACGGTTCTCAAATTTAACTATCAATCAGCAAACCCCAAAGCTCAGCAACTTTCATGTGAATGCACACACAGAGATTCAATTTTTAAATAAGTCTCAATACCTGTTCTAAGATCATTTGTACTTAGATTTTTTTTTTTTTTTTTATTGGTACGTTACACACACACCCAGTGGGTCTTGAACCCACGACCTCACCCTCCACCTAGATTTTATAAGGGGAGGAGATGCCAATTGAACTAGGTCATTAGCCATCTGTACTTAGATTTATTGAAAAAAATTTAGATTCGGGTGAGGAACTGAGGATATAAAACAGGAAAGTTGCAGAATAGAGATAAATTTAAGTGATAAAAAAAGGAGCTAATTAGCATATACTTATGAGTAAGAGCAAAATAAAGAAATGACATTTTTCGGCTTTGTGGGAAACTCAGAAAGAAGACATCAATCAGAAAGGAAAGGAAGAAGATATGTGTATTTATGTGGAGAAAGAGGAAGAAAGAGCACTAAGATTCTATACCTGTTGAGATCCAATTTCCACTTACAAACTATTTAATTTCTTTGCATACAAAATTTTAGGTTGGACATTGACATTCGACAATTGTACCATGAATGTCTCAAGACTGTACATTCTACATATAACTTGAGCATATTTGTTTCTCCCCAATAAGCAAACTAGACAAATCTTAATTACATACAAAAATCACATTGGTTTTCTTACTGTTTTGACAAATTTCTTAAGTAGAACCATCATTGGAGGATAAAATTATCTTACTTCCTGCAAGTGCTCCCAGCCTGGTTTTCGCTTTTCCACCTCATCTCGAAGTTGATCATACTGCAAGGATTCCTGAACCCAACAGAAAAATTAAATAATTACAGGAAGGCACCAGAAAAAAAGCATGCTAAACAAATTTATCTATGTGATAAAGATGACAATATAAAATGTGACCTAAAAATGAGGGCAATGAAGGGTCATAATCTTTGACTCTAGAAGGAACAGTACAAAATCTAACAATGTCAAGTAGCTCACCTGTATTAATATTATAAAGTTTGCCATTATCAGTTTCTATGAAATTGCATATAAAGCACCTTTCATAAATGAAGAACTGAAGAGTTAGGTCAAAACACCATTTAAAATGACTGAAGATCAGATAATAGGAATACCGGAGATATTCTAGACCAAGGGTAGGTCCAAAGGGATGTGAGCGGAATGAGCTTGATTTGAAGTTAAAAATTCTTAGAACCCTGTTTGATTGGATGTCCGCCACTGGATTGTTCTCTTTCACATCTTTCTTAGAATTCATTGATTCTTGTTCTTTATGATACTGATTCTTTGTATTTTTGAAGTACACAACTAGCGTACTTGGATCTTCTTATTTATCAATAAAACTTTATTACTTATAAATAAAAAATGCGTAGGTCCAAAGGGCCCTGCCTTGTTGAGGTTCCTCGTCATAAAAAATAAAAATATAAAGAGTCAAGATTATTTTCATAGTTCAATAATTGGCTTTGATCCAAACCCAAGTCAATTAGGATTATGGTTCAATCCTAGCAGTCTATATAAGCGTGCTATTGTACTCCTACGGAGACAAGTTTATGATGAATAAAAATTTAGTTGGAAATTTTCTAATGGCCTGGGGTTGACTCCAATCAACCCTAGGCGCTAATTTATAGGTTCTCTATCCTGCTTGGAGTTGATTCCAAGCAACCCTAGGTGCCAGTTCCTACATTTATCTTACTTTTTTGTTTTGTCTTCCTGCAAAAAAAATATATATATATTTTGGAGAATTGTGTGTAGCATTAGTTTTGGTAACAACCTTGCTGTCCTGCATCAAAATGTATGTAACACAACAGTAGGGGCCTATATGATAATTTATGCCTCAATAACTGAGGGAAAAAGAAAGCAAGATGCACGCAAAACCTTGTATTGCCACCAAATTTTCTGCTTGATGTCATCATCATAGTTGAGTCCACCCACAATCTGAGGCAAGGTGATCAACCAAAATGCAGCAATGCTGGGATCCTTCATGCTGTGAACTATATGCTGAAACAGAAAACAAAATTATGAGTTAGATATGAACAAGATGTTTATATTAATATCTGGCGCACTGGCACCAGTTCCATCATCCTCTATTAACCAACTTGTTCATCAGACAGAGAAGATTACAAGCCTTCCATGGAGGATCCATTATCAAGCACGTGTATTGAGAATACAAGAAAATTATATTTCGTAAGGTCTTTGGGAATGTATATGCCTTATTATGTGATTAGAGCATATGTCTATGGGTCCTAAAGGAATATAACATACACTATTCATATATTACCATGACTCAATCAAGACCGAAACAATAGTAAGCTAACTCTGACCTTGGCTTTTACTGGCATACAGCAAAATGTGTTGTTATCATATGCACAAATCTGTTTTCCCCTTTAATTTGATGTTGAAAGCAAAGACAGAACTGTAGTAAAGTATATTCAATGAATTGTTAAGCAGCATGGGAGGATGACAAGGATCATTATGTCATAACTAGAAAAGGAAGTCATATTTGTAGAGGCATGACAAGACAAAATGCAAGTCGAAGTTATAAAGAAGGAATTCGCTTGAGAGCTTCATTATTTTTAATTTATTTGTGTTAAGTAAAGTCTTCATTAATTTCTCTATAAGGAAAACACGCTCCTCATTTTCCAATTCCAAGGGAAGTGAAGCTGGTGAGGTGATATGCTGCTTTAAAAGGATTGGGCCCATCATTTCACAACAGGGCTGCAGATTATCGAACATTATTCTAATATTTTACATCATGCACTTTTGCATTTAGACAAATGGTACATAGAACTCTAAATCTAAGATGACAGCCAAAGAATTCTGAATACATTTTCACTAATATTAATAATATGAAGAGGAGAATACTAACCTCATAGGGATAGTCCATCTTTTTCAAGACATTATAAGCCGTCCATGGAGGCTCCATGATCTGCAAGAAAGAGATGAGAAAATAAGAATGGAAGCATTTTCAAAATTGGACAGATGAAATAAGAGCAGATAAATATAATAACACAAGTGTGACTCATTAATCTATGAATACCAGGTTTATTAAACATCTTAAAAGTACAAAACCCAGCAAAATAAGATCATATGGTGTCCCAAGTTCTAGCTTATATCAACAGCCTCAAAACTCGGAAGGTGGCTCTATTCAGGCAATTACCATTTGACTTGTGCAGAATCACTCCCACAAGTCAGAACCAAACTCAATATGTAAGTCAAATTCGGAGATGTCTCATATGCAATTTCAACACATCTTTGCTAATATCAACTCCTTATCAGAACCAGTTTGAGATTCAATCATGACAATTATGGTCTGCCATCAATGTCAGAGATGTTCATGGGCATTTCCTCTCCTATCAAATTCATGTAAGGTGAAGTTCCCGTCACATTCTTCTTTCTGATTGTACAATGAACCCTACCTTTTTTTCCTTCCTTCTGACTAGTATAATCTTGGCAACTAGACAAGACAGTTTGTAAGGAATCCTTAAATTGAACGGAGAACATCTAGAACCAGATGGAGGCTCTAAGAGTAGGTAAGTGGATTTTCTTTTTATACTGCCTCACAATAGCTGGAGGACCTGGAAACAAATGGAGGTTCTAAGCATGGATAAGTATTACTAAAATTCTTTTGATTGGATTATGGAATGAAGCAGTCTTTGCTGCTGCATCAAGAATCCTTTTAAAGGAGAAGTGCATGAGGTACTAAAGCTCCAGAATGTGCTCCCAACATCTAGTTATCTTTGTCAGATATAAAGGAAATTATATATGTATAAAGAAAACAAAAATTATTGACAATGCTCAAAGTAAACAAGCAGCAATTCCATATGCATACTAGTCTCAGTTAATTATTGACAATGCTCGGAGTAAAATCATCACACAAGACAACTCACATCATCTGCAGAGATTCTGACTTGTAATTTGTGTTTGCATTCAGGACAGCCCATTACACCCTGCAATACCAATATAAATTTTACATTAAGACCAGAACCTATTATTGAGATGTCAACAGATTATAGTGCAGTTGACACCTGAAGGGAGGTCAATAAATAGCAAACCATGCGTGCGGAAGCACATGCCTTGACTACCACTTACAAAGGACATGTGCTTGAGAATATATTTCTTACCGTCCCATCACAAGTTGGGCAGTCTTTAGATGGCAAGGGAACGTGAAGATCCATGGTGGATGGAAGGTGCAACAACTCAGCTCGATTGTCCACAATGGCATCTGCAACAGATTCAGCTGTTGCCTTCTCTCCACTGGAGAAGGATTAATGGGAGAGAGATATTACACAAGAATTGCAATTGTTGGACTCTGATTAAAGCTTGATTTCATGGAGACAGCCAATGACAATAATGATGACATTCAAAAGTCAAACAACTATATTCTATAAATTTGTAGCTATTCCAGCTCTGTAGCAAGTTCGATAAGCTTTTGAATTTTTTCATGGAGGCACAGAAACATTATCACTTAAATAGAGTTATAAGGTTTGCAACCTAAGGAATCAAAATTGATTGGAGAGAGGTTACCCTTTCAAGGTGTAATTTTTCACTTGGTAGTTCACCCTCCCTGATCCTCTGCACATAGTACACCGCAATGCCTGCCACCCATTGCAGGTTTGACAGTTTCTGCAGATCAAGACCATTTTCAAGTAAGAAAGAATCAATCATTTATTCAGCCTACAAAGTTACCCAGATATCTGTTGTTTGTAGCACATATACATTTCAAAAGGCAAACCAATCTGGTGCATTTGGAAAATATAATTTAATCTCAGCACTTACAAATAAATGAAAAATGACAAACTCTTTAGGTTATGACCCCCCCCCCCCCCCCCCTTTCTTTCCCCAACCCCAAAAAAAAATGAGCACTCTTACAATCAATTTTTATGACCATGGTGGAGATACGGTAGCCCATTTCAGCTCTACAAAATCACAAGAATGCCGCAATGGTTTTTGAACTCTTTGGAGTCTCTTGGGTCATGCTGAGAACAGCTTTGGATGTGTTAGCATGTTGGCAGGGTAGTTTTGGGAGGCATAGGAACTTTCCGATTTGGCGGGCTGTGCCGCACTGCTTGATGTGGTGCATTTGGCGAGAGCGCAATGGGCATAGTTTTGAGGATTGTGAGCGGTCTTATGTCGAGATTAAATTACTATTCTTACGCTCCTTATTGGATTGGGTAGCTGGGTGGGGTCTGTATTCATGTACTTCTCTTATTCAATTTCTTGAGCTTTGTTCATTACAAGCTGTATAATTGTAGTATACTTCTACTATACTTTCTCTTTTTTAATGAAATTTATTATTCATAAAAATAAAAAATCACAAGAATGCCTTGCTAACGTAGACAGTGGTGTGTGTCAAACAGTGCTGGATTCTTGGAGAGGATTTGCGGGTAAGGTTAGGGGAAAAGGTCTGGCGGGGATGGCCCCCTCTTGCCTAATGTGGTGCATTTGGAAGGAGAGAAATCATCGTACCATTGAGGGGACAGAATCTTCACTGCCCCAACTTAATTCCTCTTTTTGAGAGTTCTTTTATGAGTGGAGTTCTAAGTCCTATACTTTCTCCACCTTTTTTTTCACGGACGCCTTAGCTGAGTTCATTTTTACCCGCTAGCCATTTAGCTGCTGGCTTCTTTGTTTTCTTGCTTTTTTCTTTCTATTCTATGTATACTTCCCCGTATAGTTGAATAGTTTTTTCAATGCAATTATACATTACTTATCAAAAGTTTCAAGTGCATGTAAAAGAAGGTCGAGGCAAGCAGTTAGTTGAACTCCAACATAAGCCAAAAATACTTATCAAATTAAATAAATAGCATATATAATTTACAAAATATATATATACAGCCCCAAAAACTATTAAAACAGCAGAATTTTTAATAGAAAACTGTTAATGATGGACAAAGGGTTTAGTGAATTTCCAAAGGGATAATGCACGTACCTCTGACAAATCACTTTCTTTCCAAGCTCAAAAGCAATGTCATAAGTCCCTAAAGTAGCAACAGCCTGCGATCGACCCACAAAGCATATAAATATAAATCTAAATGATTTAACCATTAGAATATCATGCAAGTCCCACTGACCAAATCACTAGCATAATTCAAATGACCCATACAATCAAACGATATTATGTCTAACCCATACATTTGTTGTCTCCAACACCCAAAATTCACAAAACCCAGCTAGAAATGAACAAACACCAGGTTACACACTTAAGAAAATTACAGATAGCACCCAAAACTGATACTAAACTCCCAGAATTTGCATTCCAACATAAATTCACATTAACTTAACATTGTGAATTTTAAGAATTCACAAAGACTGAAGCAACCCATTTATCCCAATGACAAGTTACACTTAAAGCAACATGAAAATTCCCATGATTTCCACACCAACACAGACTTCGCATTTGACTAATTTTTTAGAAGTGTCACGGCTCATAAAGTGTATAGCAACCCATTAAACCAAAACAAAAAAAGCTAAATACCCAATTTTTTTTTTTTGCATCCCTACAAACATACACAAGCACATTTGATTTAACTGTAAAATTCGAAAAAAACCACCAAAATTGGAGCAACCCATTTGATAAAATGGCCAACACCACCAAAAGCAACAGCCAAGTTCTCAAATTTTTGCAAAACCAATACAAATGCACATTTGATTGAACTAAGTAAAATTCAAAAAACCCACAAAAATTGAAGCAACCCCATTTAACAAAACGGCAAAAACCACCAAAAGCAACAGCCAAGTTCTCAAATTTTTGTACTCATCATGAAAAAACTATGTATATGACAAGAAACTCACAAAGATAGAAACGTAGGAGAGCTTGGAAATGAGCTCGGGGACGCCAAAGCCACGAGGAGCAGAGCCGACAATGTCGAAAGCGAGAGTGAAGGGAGAGAGGACGAGCTTTATGGGGAAGTCAAAGATGTCAGAGACATTCTGTCCATAGCGAGCTGTGAAGAGCTTGTACTGAACATCCGCGAACTTCTTCAAGCTCTTCAGCATACGCTGGGTTCCACTCGACATGGCAGTCAGAGAGAGTGAAAAGATAGAGTTTGTGGTTTGGATAATGACATAATGTAGTTGCAGACCAAGGATTGGTTTATCCAGGCTAAGCTTATCCGTAGTGCTGATTAGTGGTATCTATCACTGTGACCAAACGGAAAATTATTAGGTACTCCGGAAGTACATTAAATGCGTACTCCCTCTTCTTACAGAAGTTATGAGTCCCACTAATTAAATTTATGATGGAACCCACCACTTCTATGAGAGGAGGGAGTATGCATTTAATGTACTCCCAGAGAGTATAGTATAATTACCCGTGACCAAACACACTAAATCATATCCCTATCATAAGATGCGGTTCCATTCATTCAAAATGTTAGGCAAGTCCCTTTGAAAAACAATAACAAAAATTTTGATAATTCAATAGTTTTTTTGAACCCATGTTTTTCTTATTAAGAAGAACATATAATTACAATGAACTATGGCTCTTGACATGCGTTGGATACCATTAATCCTTCATTAAACTCAAAATAATAAATAGTACCACATAAAAAGACTTTAAAAAAAACAATGAAAACCCACACTCGTAGGGTCAATTTTGTTAAATATATATATATATATATATATATATATATATATATATATATATATATATATATATATTATATATATATATATATATATATATATATATATATATATAAAGATTTGGCAAAATAACAAGGTTTGAAAGTAATTTTGGGAAATGATCTTTTTTAAGTCTTGTCTTTTAGAGAGGGAGTTTTAGTGTTGAACTTGTCTCTCATGTTTGAGTAAAAAAAAAAACAAGTTCTAATAAAAAGAGATAAAATGTTACTTCCCAAAATAATCTTAAATCTGCCCTAATTAACAAAATAATTCTTGAAATAGTATTATTAAGCAAAAATGATCCACATTTGTCACCAAACTTGAACCCAACTAATTACCTTCTCTAACAAATATTCTTACTTTTACTAGTATTATATACGAGTAATTATTCAATATTCCCGGTGTTAAGTGACATGATATTTCTTCCTCTCATATGAATGGTAGGTCAAATTAAATTTATGATGAGACTCATCACTCATGTGAGAGGAAGTAATATCAAATCATTGTATTCCAAGAACAGTAAATAGCTTTTCTATCATCGAGTGCTATATACTAGTAGCTCTCAAAGTCTACATTCAATTTTTGATAAAATATATTATTTATCAAAAATCCCCAATATAAAACAGAGCTCATTCTAAGATTGGTGAGGGCAAACTCATCATAACAGTTGCTTTTTTTTTATTTTTTATTTTTTATAATAGGGTCCTGTTAACGAGTGCCCTTAGGGCAATGGTTAAGGAAGCATTTAATGCTTCCACTTAATACTTCCATTTAATACAAAAATAACTTTTAAGGGTATTTTAGTCTTTCTATTTATTATTTTAATATTAAAAATTTGTTATTTCCCGTAAAGTGCAATCATTTAATGCTCCTTAACCATTGCCCTAAGGGTACTGGTTAACAAAATCCTTTATAATAATACCATAACAGTTGCTCTTTACCAAGAGCCTCGAATTGAATGCATGAAACGTGCGGCACCATTCAAAATGTTAGGCAAGCCCTTTGACCACGGTTTTTAAAATAAAAAAAAAACTCTTGAGCCAAACACACATAATACATGCCTTTAATATTCTGTTATTGTTAAGAATTTTGTAACTTAATTGACACTTCTTAATGTTTTCAATAAAGACATTTAGAGTTTAAATTTCTCCTTCCCAATTATTGAATCATCAAATAATTTTTCACTAACCTTATATTATATATATATATATATATATATATATATATATATAAAACTCTTGGTTGCATAAAAGCAACAATGTAATTTTTTTAAAAATAATGCACATCTTTTGATTGGTAAATTGTGATTATTGTAACATCCATGATTAACATTAATTTTATTAGATCTAACTTTCTATTCAATCATGGGATCCGAGCGGTCCAAGGGGGACCACCACGGCTCCTCTCTTCTCAAGAATCCATACATCCCTTATCAATATATGAACAATTATCTCTCGAGCATTGGTTTAGGTTTGGCTTCAGTGGAAAAAATAAAACAGAGCACCTAACAACTTATCTTCACAGACCAAGAACTACGAGATTGCTCCTTTCGTTTTGGGATCACGAAATCATTAATTTTATTGTACACCTATGGTAACCTTACATTTTATGAAAAATACTGTGAAATTCCCAAAAGGCAAAACAAAAACCAATGAAAACCCACATTTCAGTCACCAAGGGCTTGTTTGGTACGTGTTTTCGTTTTTTGTTTTGGTTTTGTGATTTTTTACTTTATTGAAGTTGGAACTTTAATCCTGATTTGAATTCAAGATTGTAAAAAAAATTCTGTTTGGTACGTAGTTTTGGTTTCAGAACTGAAATCACAATTTAAAAAAAAAATTATGTTTGGTACATAGTTTTGGTTTCTAGACTTAAATTTTATTATTATTATATTATTATTATTATTTTTTTTTCTTTCCCCTTTTTTTCCCCCACCACCCACGTACCCCCCCTCCCTCCCTTTCTTTTTATTTTTCCCCCACCAGGCACCAGACATATCCCCCCTCTCCCATTTCTGTCTTTTTCTTCTTCGGTTCTTCCCTCTCTGATCGGTGCTGGTGCACAGCCAAGGAACGGTACCGCGTCCTCTCCGCCTCTTTCTCTTCCTCGCTCGCCTCCGTATCCGGCGCCAGCGCCGGAGGCAGCTTCCTCGCTCGCCTTCGAAGCTTCCGGGTCGTTGTGGGCTTGGTGCGGTCGGGTTGACCCGATGGAGTCGAAGCCATGGAAAAATGAATTTGGCCGTGAAATGGCCGTGAATTTGGCCGTCAGAGAGAACACTTAAGATTATTTTTTGCATTTCTGTTTGTTTTTGTTTTGTTGGGTATTTTTCTGTTTGTCTTCTAGGGTGAAGTGGCCGTGAAATGGCCGAGAGGAGAGAGAGAGAGGCAGAGAAGCAGTGGAGGAGAGAGAGAGAAAACGGGAGAAATGAATTTGGTGGGCCCAGCAACGGTAAAAAATGGGACCCACAAAAAAATTGAGTCCGGATTTGAATCCGGCTTGGATTCAAAAACAGCTGAAGGGGTGAACTCAAATTTGCTATGGGATCCACATAAAATTCAAGTTGGGATTTGAATCCTCATTTAAATCCTTTGTACCAAACATAATTTTTTGCCGTGGGACCCGCAATTTTCTGGATTTGAATCCAAAATCACGGATCGAGTTACGTGTACCAAACACCATCCAAACTGTAACTCAATTAAATTACCTGTTCCAACAAATATTCTCACTTCCTGTACCATATACTATATAGTATCTCACAAACTGAACGCAGCCTAGATTATAAGCTAAATCCACACACACGCACGCACTGTCTCTGTGTGTGTCATAGATTGTAGAATCCAAATGGCAGCCGTACCAGCAGTGGCAATGAATGGAGTGAAGGTGGGTTCGACTTCACAGGCCTACCTTGAGAGCAAGGCAGTGAAAGACACTAAGTCTTTGATCTCAGACCTTTGCCGCCAGTTCTACAATCTTGGTTGGGTCTCTGGGACCGGTGGCAGCATCACCATCAAGGCCCACGATGACTCCATCCCTAAACCCCAACAGCTCATCGTCATGTCCCCCTCAGGTTTGTCTGCTCCTCTTCAATCTTTCTTACCACTACTTTTTTGGGTTCTTCTGGATTGTTTGGTTTCTGGGTATGGATTATTAATGAATACCCATCGGGGAATAGTGTGAATTTCAAGTTTCAGGTTGGTGTTTTTTGTGTTATTTTGCCTTTTTGATTTCTGGGTATTCGTAAATGATCAATCTTTTTGTGTTTGTGTGTTCTTTTGTGTTGTTTGGCTTTCTTGGTATACAGTATTGGGTTCATTTCTACTCTAGGAACATGTTGTTCAAGCTCAAATGTGTTATTATGTGCTGTTTGATTTCTGGGTATTTGTTATTTGTGCTAAAGTTTTGTTTTTTTGTGCATCCTTCCATGCTGGTTGGTTTCCAGGCATGTTGTATTTTGGCTAATTGTCTGTGTTGTTTGAGCCCTTGGGATATGAATTGAGGTCGACTGTGTGTGCTGTGTGTTCTTATGAGTATTTTAATTTTTTGAGTATTGATCATATGAACTCAATAATTTGCGTGTTTTGTAATATCTGTAGGTGTTCAGAAGGAGAGAATGGTGCCAGAGGATATGTATGTGTTATCTCCAGATGGGTCTTTCTTGTCAGAGCCCGCTCCAAAACCATATCCACACAAGGCTCCTAAATGCTCTGATTGTGGTCCTCTTTTCTTGAAGGTATCAATAATCTAACTGTGGGATTTTTTTTGGTTGGATACCGCTTGATCAATCCGGAGATTGGGCTACTCTGAATTCAATATGAATCTAGATTGGATTATGTGTTGTGTAGTTTTCTATATTAAAGTTGAGCTCATGTGTATTTGTAGATATAATTATGATAAGAACAAGAGCTTGTGAGATTGTTTCCGTTACCATAATCTGTTTTAGACTGATGTACTAACTTTGTTGTTGCAAATGGGGCATGTTGCTTTTGAATCTTGACTTCTAGTTCTACGGTTGCTATTGTGGTTTTTTGACATTTTAGATAACCTTTATTTTGTTGCATGATCCTGGAGTTTTGAAGTGTTTTCTGAAAACAAGCCCTTGACAATCCTCTAATAAGAAGTTTTCATCAACTTTAGTCATGCATATGAAAGCATTTTGCACCAATTATATAGGCCCGACCTAACTGTTGATCTTTGTTAGGCTGACTTGCAATATTTTTCCCCCTGTTTTGATCATGTGACTTTCTTTCATAAAGTCACAATTGTGCTAAATACCCTTCTTCTTTTTTCCAGGCATATGATATGTGTAATGCTGGGGCTGTTATCCACAGTCATGGAATGGAATCTTGTCTTGTAACAATGCTAAATCCGTCATCAAAAGAATTTCGAGTAAGTTTTTGAATTATTGGCTTGTTTAAGCAAGAATTAAATTTATCTGTTTGCTATTTTTTGAAGTGGTTAGCCTTTCTATCATATACAACCACTTTTGCCTACAGCTTTTGGTTGCCTTTTTTTTTTCTTTGACTTGCTCATGCTTGTTGGCAAATTTGCAGATCACTCACATGGAAATGATAAAAGGAATCAAAGGGCATGGTTATTATGATGAACTTGTGGTTCCCATCATAGAGAACACCGCTTACGAATTTGAGCTCACTGAATCTCTTGCTAAAGCTGTATGTTTTGTTATACATTACACTCTGCATAATGATTAGATTTCCTTATAATATCAATTTGTGGATGGCACATTGAGCTTTTTGAGAAACAAGAAAATTTATACTCCTATGGAGTAGAACCTTATAATGTGAGTGCATAAGTTCATATATTGGAAAAGTATATACTTATTTTCCTCCAACTTCATTTGATTATCGCTCTTGATGGATGCTTACTCTGGAACCTTCATAACCGTTATAATGGACATTTCTCTATATTACTTTCGACTAATTAAAGTTGCATTCACATACCGTAGATTGAAGCCTACCCAAAAGCAACAGCTGTTCTTGTTCGTAACCATGGCATATATGTATGGGGAGACTCATGGATCAACGCAAAAACTCAGGTTTGTGTTACCTATGGAAGATGTGAATCAAATTGGTTAATTGCATCAATTTTTTTAGTGAAATTAACATTTTCTTAAGCATGCTCTAGGTTGTAAATGTAAATTGTTGGTGATAAGACTATTGGCATTTTCATGGGCGCTTTTGGAAACCAACATGATCCCCAACTCGACTGGCTTCTCTCTCTCTCTTCTTTATAGCATTTTGCTTCTTGGAGTTATATGTTATTTTGGTACATAGACGTAACATGTTATTGTTGACTGCCCAAAGGAATAATGTAATAGAAGTATAGCATTTGGATGGGAAAGTAAAAGGGCTCACATTATTGTTTAGTTCCATGAAAGTTAACTAAGACAGTCAAAACCAAAATCATAGAACCATATTAATTTGCTTTTGAGTCATAGAGGCGGAGTGACTTGTTCATGATCATTTGACCGACAAAAAAATAATTATTGTCTTCAAATACCTTCTATGTACTGATTTGGGATTTTTGTAATTTTGATAATTTTATTTGTTACTTGTTGAAAGTTGTTAGCTTGTTTCTCTTTGTGCTTTGAGTTTCTGCCTTTATGTTCTCCTGCAATTCTCTTTTAGCATGTCCATAGCCTTTGTTCTGACTAAAGCTCAGTCAACTCTTTGAACCTACACAATTTGTTATTATGCTTCATCTTTTTTTTTGATAAGTAATAAGATTTTATTAAGAGAAACATCTTAGTGCACAAAGTGTGCACAAGATGGAAACAGCAATACAAAGGAAAACATCAAACAGAAGCTGAGTGCCATGAGTCGACAAACTCAGTAACAGTTACAGCAGTAGTAAAACCCCATATCCTTGCCCAATCAAATAAAGAAGTCACAAAGGTGCCAAGGAGCTGATCTGGAGAGCTAGACAAATCTTCAAAAGTTCTCAAATTCCTTTCCCGCCACACCGTCCACATTAGACACAATGGAATCAAATTCCAAATGTGAGAATGATGCTTACCAAACCAGTTATGCCACCCAAACAGCAAATCTGCCACCTGCCTTGGCAAAACCCAATGGACCCGGAAAGTAAGAAAGACATAATTCCAAAGCTTCTGAACTGCACTGCAATGCAGTAACAAGTGGTCCACAGTTTCCCCATCACAACAACACATACAACACCACCCCACCATCGTATACCCACGCCGCATAAGATTGTCACAAGTCAAAATGCGACCCCAAGTCGCAGTCCAAACAAAGAAAGCCACCCGAGGAGGAGCCTTAACCCGCCATATGCTTTTCCAAGGGAACCTTACCCCCCGTCTATCAATCAAGGCATAATAATATGATCGAGAAGTAAAAACCCCATCCTTGCATGGCTTCCACCGCAGCTCGTCGGGAGCTACATTAGGAGCAGCAGTAGGAACCATACGAGAATGAAGAAATTGGAAAAACTCCGCTACCACATCAACCTCCCAATCATTAAAATCTCGCACAAAGGTAACATTCCACTCCCGAACTCCCCTTGAATTTGGGTCACTCAAAACTTCAGCAATTGTAGCTTCTCGATTGGAAGAACAAGTGAATAAGGTAGGAAACAAAACCATCAAGGATGTATCCCCACACCACTTGTCTTTCCAGAAGCTAACACGAGTTCCTTGACCAACCACAAACTCCACATTGTAAAAATAATCTTCCTAACCAGACATAATACCTTTCCAAAGCCCACAACCATGCGGACCTCGAATAGGTTTAGTGCGCCAACCTCCCAAATCAGAACCAAACTTTGCCATTAGGACACGCCGCCACAAGTGATCCCCCTCCATCCCAAACCTCCATAACCATTTCCCCAAAAGAGCTTTATTAGTCAAAATCAAACTCCTCACCCCAAGGCCCCCCACTTCTTTCGGGGTACAAACCTTATCCCAACCCACCAAGTAGGGGTGGGCTCGGGTCGGGCGGTTCGGGTTTTGGGGAAATTTTTTATCCTAACCGACTGTGTCGGGTTTGCAAAGACAGAACCCGTTGACCATCCGTTAAGCTGGTCGGATCGGGCGGGTCGGTGATCGGGTTGGTCAGTCGGTTATGGTCGGGTTTTGTTTGGTTGGAGGAGATGGTGGTGCCGTGGCAAAAAAGGGCGAGATCTAACCAAAATCCGGCGAGGATCTCGCTAGATCTGACGAGATCTCACCAGATTGGCGAGGATCTCGCTAGATCTAACGAGATCTCACCAGATCCGGTGAGATCTTGCAAGATCTGGCGAGATCTCACCAGATCCGGTGAGGTCTCACCTGATCTGGAGCCACCCGTGGCAAACGCCGAGAGAGAGAACTGAGAAGAGAGCTGCAAACGCCGAGAGAGAGAACTGAGAAGAGAGAGCTGCAAACGCCGAGAGAGAGAACTGAGAAGAGAGAGCTTGATCGTGCTGTGAGCCCGTGCCGGTGAAGAACTGCCGTGAGCCCGCCGAGAGAGAGAACTGAGAAGAGAGAGCTTGATCGTGCCGTGAGCCTGTGCCGGTGAAGAACTGCCGTGAGCCCGTGCCGGTGAAGAACTGCCGTGAGCCCGTGACAGTGAAAGGGAGGGGAGAAAGCTGAGAGTGAAGGAGAGAAAGTCTGAGTAAGTGAGGAGAGAGAGTGAGAAAACTAAATGAGAGAGAAAGGGGATCGGGTAAGGGAGAACTTAGTATGTATGTTTATTTGGTCGGGCGGGTCGGGTAACCACCCGACTAAAAACATAATATCCGTTACCTGCCCGAAACCTGAAAAAAATAAATATCCTAAACCGTATCCACCCGAATAAGTGTTCGCGGGCGGGCGGGCGGGTGATCGGGTCGGCCGGATTTGTCGGGCGGGTCGGTTTTCACGGATAAATGCCCACCCCTACCACCAAGTGATGCTTAACCTCATCTCCCATGCCACCCCAAAGAAAGTCCCTTTGCAGCTTCTCGATTCTGCGCACAACACTAATAGGAATAGTGAATAAGGAAAGGAAATAAGTTGGAAGACTAGATAATGTACTTTTCAGAAGGGTTAATCGACCCCCTTTAGATAAGTACAACTTTTGCCATCCCGAAAGACGACGCTCCAACTTCTCAAGGATAGGATTCCAAACCGTCACCGCTTTGTATGAAGCCCCCAAAGGCATACCAAGGTAAGACAAACGTAAACCGCCAATGTGACAACATAAGGAATCCGCCAACTCTTCAATATTCTGAACCTCCCCTACTGGAACCATTTCACTCTTTGCCATGTTCACCCTGAGACCAGTTATCGCCTCAAAACAAGTGAGCACCATCTGAACATATATCAATTGGTCCAAATCCACATCACAGAAAAGAATGGTATCATCAGCATAAAGAAGATGAGAAATACATAAACCCTCCGCTACATTACTACCCGCTCTGAAACCCCGAATGAGACCCTCCTCCTCCACTTTCCTCAACATCCTACTCAATACCTTTATCACTAGGAGAAACAATAAAGGGGAGAGAGGATCCCCCTGTCGAAGCCCTCTAGAGCAACTGAAAAATCCTTCAGGAGACCCATTAACCAGAACTGAGAATTGGACCGAAGAAATGCAAGCTTCAATCCAAAGCCGCCACCTCCTGCCAAAGCCCATCCTCTCCAAAATGTGCAATAGGCAAGACCAATTCACATGATCATATGCCTTTTCGATATCCAGCTTGCAAATGACTCCGGGAATGCGGCTTTTAAGACGACTATCCAAACACTCATTCGCAATTAAGACTAAATCTAAAATTTTCCTCCCTCCCACAAAGGCATTTTGAGACTCAGAAATCAGCTTATCTAAAACTCCTTTCAACCTGTTAGCAAGCACCTTAGCTAACAACTTATAAATGCTCCCAATAAGACTAATAGGACGGAAGTCTCTAATATTAGAAGCATTCTGCTTCTTGGGGATTAAGGCAATGAAGGAAGCATTGAGGGAACGCTCAAACTTGCAGTGATGGTACACCTCATCAAAAAAGCCCATTACATCCGCCTCAAGCACCGACCAACATTTCTGGAAGAAAGCCATAGTGAAGCCATCTAGGCCAGGAGCCTTATCACCCTGCAAATCCTTAACCACCTGAAGGACCTCTTCCTTGTCAAACTGCCGCTCTAAAACAACGCTCTCATTCTCAGTGATCATCTCAAACTCTAACCCATCCACCGTAGGTCTCCAAGTCTCAGCCTCCTGATAAAGAGATTCATAGAAATGAACCACTTTCTCCCGAATCTCAGACTCCTCTTCAAAAACCACACCATCAACTTCCACCTTATCCATATAATTATATCTCCGGTGAGAGTTCGCCATCTTATGAAAGAACTTAGTGTTGTTATCCCCTTCCTTTAACCACAAACTTCTAGACTTCTGTTCCATGAAACCTCCTCCAATTGAGCCACCCTCTCAAGCTCAGCTTTACACACTTCACGCAGGATGTGCTCTTCAGGAGACAAACTAGAGAGGCTTTCCTTCTCATCATAAGCCTGCAGCTCACACTCCAACTGCTGCCTCTTAATACCCACATCCCCGAATTCGAGCCTATTCCACTCTTTCAAATCACCCTTCAAAGCCTTCAACTTCTGAGCCAAGACAAAGCTAGGAGTACCACTATAAGAATATCCTGACCACCATTTCTGCACTTTATCAACAAAATCCGGGACTTTAAGCCACATATTCTCGAATTTAAATGAACTCTTCCCTCTCGCCATTCCACCAGCTTCCAATAACACCGGATTATGGTCCGAGATTGGCTTAGGCATTAATTTCTGCACTACATCAGGATAGTGCTCCTCCCAATCAGTAGATACCAGCACCCTATCAATCCTGGACATGGAAGGATTTGCTGCACCATTGCACCAAGAATACAGCCCTCCATTTAAAGGTAAATCTATCAAGTTGAACCCTTCAATAAAATCTGAGAATTCCTCCATAGCAGGAGTAACTCTAACACAGCCCCTTCGTTCGCTAGGGAACCTAACCACATTGAAATCACCAAAAATACACCACGGCTGAGACCACTGATGCCGAACTTCCGCCAACTCAGCCCAAAGCTCAGATCTGGAGTCATCCCTATTCGGGCCATACACACCCGTACCTACCCATTCAAAACCATCACCTAAACTTTTCCAGTGACATGACACAGAAAACATGCCAACCTTGGAATCAACCCGCTCCACCACTCGCTTATCCCAGAGTAACAGAACACCCCCAGCTGTATGGACAGCATCAAGAACTTCCCAACCAGCAAACCGATTCCCCCAGATACTGGAAATCACCCTCCCATCCACCTTATCTAACTTTGTTTCCTGCAGACAGACAACATCAACTTTCCACTTCCTCAGCCAGTTTTTCAACACCACCCGCTTTTTGGGGTCATTCAGACCCCTCACATTCCAAGTTAATAGTTTTAGCTTCATAAAAAAAAACACAAGACCCAACATTACCTGACACACCAACCTCAACAGGTTCTCCTCTTACCTTCATAGTTCACTGAGGAAGCAAGATTTTTCAACTCGCGAACGCCTTTCGACTTTGAAGCTGTCGCTTTTCGCAATCTCATCTCACCTCTCTTACTATTTCTCGTAGCCTCAATTTTCCTTAGTAAATCCAAACACTACTGCTCATGGCTATCAATTGGAAAACCCATCAACTTACAGATTTCCCGATACTGGTGGTTTACCCATTTGGACCTCTTTCCACCCTTACGAATCTTTTCTCCCAAATTTCCTGGCACCAAAATCTTCTGCTCAGAAGGCTCAATAATAGCTAGAGGTTTGCAAACCATGGGAGACTGTGGATCGGCATTACTCTCTGATAACTCCTGAACCAGCGGACGAGCCACATAATCCATGTCTTCAAGCTCCAAACCCATACTCATAGAAGGAACAGCTAACTCTAACGTTGAACCCAAGACCAATGCTTCATCTAGCTCCTCAAAGTGAATATTCTCAGCCAAATCCACCCTTATCAAAGCATGCGACATGTTCTCACTCGGGGCCACCGACGCCTTCACTAGGTGAAGGTCACAGGGTATCTCGGCGTCAGCATCCTCATCGGAATAAACCCCATCCTCCTCGTTCACCAGCTCCGCCACCGTATCAGCATCCTCAGCGGAATAAACCCCCTCCTCCGCGTTCGCCAGTTCCGCCACCGTGGGATCTTCCTCGATAGAGTCATCGGGTTGACCCATTGAGTTAGTCGCGCACTGGGTTTCTCCAGAAGCTTCCAAGTGGTTCTGTAAAGGTTCTTCGTTCCTTAAAGGACTGACTTCAATCAGGTCGTTGGGTTGATCCAGGTCCATTGTATTTTTAAGTTGAGGATTGGGCTCATGAGATTTGGTTTCGGGCCTAACCCAAGTCACTTCTCTGGGCCCATCACTTGATTTAGTAACCCGTATTGTTTTTTTGCCCAAAACCCACTTAAACTCAAATTTGCGGGTTGGGCGGGGCTCCAAATCCGAAAGAATGACCCGAGCATTGACCTCATTTAACTTCTGCCGTGATTCACCAGAACTTACCCCTGGCGCCAAATCCGTAGATTTATTTCCACCCCGAGAATCTCGCGATTTCATTGAACTTCATCACGTGATATAAGCTGTAGATCTCCCTAAAAGTACAGTTTCATTCGCCAAAGGTGATAAATCACTTTCAACTTGTAACAGAATTTTCTAAATGATGGGTTACGGCTATTACCTCATTTGTAAAATGCTGAAGATGTCTTGGATGTCATCTTTGCTTAGAGGAGACCATATATTACTAGGAATTTTTTAGCGTATGGTTCTACTAACGATTCTTTTCTGTGCATTGGAATCCTATACTTGTGAGACTAGTTCAAGATTGGGAGTTGGAATCGGTTACTATCTTTTTTGATTTGCTGTATTTAGTTTGGATATATGTTGGAACAAATGATTAAATGTGCTGGAACTTGAATAGGAATTTTTTTTTTGCAAGGGGCTAGTAGCCTAGTAGTTCATATTTTCCTTGGAAGGTTATTCGGAGAATGAAGGTACCTATGAAAGTAGTAATTTTTGTCTGGACAACAACTTTGGGGAAAACTCTCATAGTAGATAATCTTATAAAACAGTAGATAACTATTGTGGATTGTTGTTGTATGTGTAAGCATGAGGGAGAGATTATTGATCATTTGTTACTTCATTGCTCAATTACTATGGAGTTTTGGGCTTTTCTCTTTGTGGTTTTTGGTGTTAAATGGTATATTCCTAAATCAGTGATAATTTGCTTCTATGTTGGCTAAGGTGACCTACACTTCATTCAGGAATAGAGTTTGGAATGTAGTTCCATCTTGTCTCATGTGAAATATATGGAAGTAAAGAAATAGGCAGACTTTTTGAGAGGCAAGAGCTTTCTATTGAAAGAATCAAGTTTGCTTTCACTCAGTCTCTGTTTTTTTTTTTTTTTTTTTTTTTTTTTTGAACTTGTCAGATCGAGGCTGACCTTCCATTTTTATTTTGTGTGGATATTTTGGACTCTTTGTATGCCTGATTTTTACTTTAGGTAGACACTTCAGTATACAGTCTGTATACTTAAGTTACTGCTTTTGTTTTATTAATAAAATTACTTTTACTTATCCTTATTGGAAAAATTATTTGTATCCATAGGAAACATTGTTATTCTTTTGCAATCCTATTTTGCAGTATTGAGTACTAGTAAAAAAATTGTTATCTTTTGAATGATATAAAAGAAAAGTGAATGCCTACATTTGTAATGGCCGATGCCATAATTTTTGGCTTTTCTGTATATAACCTTCCGTTATCTGTAATTTATCCTTGGCAGTTTCATACATGTCTTATATGTGATTTTAGGATCACATTAGTGAATGACACATGAAAATGCTTGAAGCAAAATGTTTCTTGGAGGGTGTCTAGCTTCTCTAGATCTTGTTTATAAATACCTTGTTAGTTTGACACTCAAATACAGTATCTTATACATTCTTGCTTGTGCTTTTGTTGTTTTATATCACTAAAATTATTAGATCAAAGCTTTGAGTGATGCAGAAGCAATATCTATAGTTGTAAAACCACATGAACCCAGCTGCATGTGTATCAATGTCTAGGAACAATTTTCTTCACATCATCTTTTTTCTCTGTGGTAGACTCTCTTTAATGTAATGATGCTCCTATCTGAAAGATGGAGCTATTTATATCTCTCAGAGGTCATTCTATTTGCTTTCTCTTCAATTGGTGTCTTTCCTTTCAGGCTGAATGTTATCACTATCTTTTTGATGCTGCAATCAAGCTTAATCAACTGGGGCTGGACTGGTCTACCCCAAACCATGGTCCCATTCAGAAAGGAGTTCTAGGCAGTGTTGTTAATATAAACACATCTGTGAAGGCAGGGGCAGATTCAAATCATGAAATTGAGCCATTGCGAGTGAGTTTGCAGAATGTTCTCCCTTTTATTGTAAAATCTTGGGATTCTAGACCCATTGTTGATATTCTTTAACATTATTTCTCTCTTCTAATTTTTAAAGTTGTTATGCTTCATATTATCATAATTATTCTTTTATTTGGGTTGCAGCGTTGCATTGTTCTTGACATTGAAGGGACTACTACTCCCATATCATTTGTTACTGAGGTTCTCTTTCCATATGCCCGTGAGAATGTAGGGAGGCATCTATCTGCAACATATAATACTGAAGACACTCAAGATGATATTAAGTTGTTGCGCTCCCAAGTAAGAATTTTGATTTGATAATGGTGCTTGTAGAATTCTATGCCTGTTTGTATGAGAGTTAGATATTTGACTGGGGTACTAGTGGCATCAAAATATTGATTGCTTGATAAATAAGTATATTACAAGATATGGTTCAAAAGAAACAAGGAAAAAAAAAAAAAAAGATTCTGGCCTTTTCTAGTATCATGCTTTCTTTATTGTCCATGCTCCTGTCAGAAGATTGTCATGGTTTGTTGAACTTTCTAATTTTTTATTTTTATTTATTTTTTAATCAGAACTTTCTAAATTTTCATGTACATCTTCTTCAGGGGTAGTGATGGCAATTAGGACCATTAGGCAGGGATCAGGCCCACCCTGGTGCATGCTGGGTGGGGTTCCTCAAAAAATGGAGACAGGGGGATTGATTTCATCCCTTGCGAACGGGGGTGGGGTAGTGATGGAGAGAGGTCTCTCCCTACGTTGCTTGTACGTTGCTTGTTCTATATTTATTATGTAAGTAACTTATTAAAAAAAATATAATATAAGTACCCTTATATAGTTTTAATTATACAGAAATAAAATAACTCCTTAGACATCAGTATTAAGTCTTAAAAAGAGGAGTGAGCAAAGAGATAAGAAGAGAAATATTTTTGTTTTATTTAGGAAAAAAATTGAGAAAAGACAACTATGTCGCTTTTTAAGGAGTTAACTGCAGTGGACAGAAGGACCACATTGACAGCAAATGTGAACTTTAAGGATGGAATTGACTAAAAACTAAACTTTAGGGACGGAAATGATTAGCCTATGTATATCTATATATGATGGGTCAGGATGGAGATGATGATTTGTTCTCATTCCCCAAGTGAGGATAGGGTGGGATGGGGAATGGGATCCCTGCCCCATTGCCATCCCTATTTAATGGGGTTTAGGTAGCAAATGTAGTATTTAGAGTAATAAATGATTCTTTCTCTAGGGGAGAAAGAGAGGGAGGGGGGGGGGGGGGGGGGTGGAGGTGTCATTAAGGAGTTGCTATTTAAGTTTTATGTGTTGTTAGCCAGACTGTTTGTCACATGACATGGACAGGAGTAGTGTGCATGGTATGATATGCACTCAAGTTCACATCTATGTCCCTGTTGCAATTTAGAAGATGACAAATCATTTAAGGCAGAGTTGGACACAAAACTAGTAGTTCACAGAGCATTTGTATTTTATTTGAGTTGGGATTTCAGCCCATATCTTGCAACTAAAGAAGTTTGAATTGACTGCTTAAAAATTTATTTCTATGGACTGTAAAATTATTCTTCAATTTAAATGCAGGTTGAAGATGACCTTAAACAAGGAGTTGTGGGTGCTGTGCCCATTCCTTCTGATGATGCAGGGAAGGAGGATGTGATTGCTGCTTTGGTTGCTAATGTGGAAGCAATGATAAGAGCTGATAGGAAGATCACTGCCTTAAAACAATTACAAGTAAGCAAAGCTGGATTGAAGAAATATGATTGCTATGGAGCCCATCTGTTGGTTGTAGCTGACTTTTAGATATGCAGGGTCATATATGGCGAACTGGATATGAGAATGATGAATTGGAGGGAGTAGTTTTTGAGGATGTACCAGAAGCTTTGGAGAAGTGGCATGCATTTGGCATAAAGGTCTTTTACATTCCCCCTCCCCCCTCTTTCTTCTCGTGTCTTTGAATTTAGTATTTCTGTTTTTTTGTCATCTCAAATTCTGTGTTTTTAGTGTTTTCTTCGTAGCAACTGTACAGAATATTTTCATATGTATGTCTACATGAATTCCAACCAGCAGACACACACACACACACACTTATGATACAAACATGCAAAAGAGAACCCATAAAATGCAAGTTTTATGGAGTATCCAATTTGACCTCCGTGTTTTTTTTTTTAATGTGACCACTCAACTGGATATCTATGAAAGGACTAAGAACACTTTGAAGATGAGTTGACTGCAGCTATTCCAATTATCTTATTTTTGGTGTGATTGCTTCTCCTTGGAGAGGGAAAGGCATTGTTAGAAGCCAGCCAGAGATATGTCTTATGTCTCGTGACTCTGAATACAAATTCAAAGCACATCCCCAGTCAAAATTATCACTCTTTTTCTTATAGTAAGCCTTTTTTTTTTTTGAGATCGAATACTCTGTCTACCTTTATTAAATGTTCATAGCCTTAGCTGACACACCAACCCTCCCCCCACACCCCCCCTCCCCCCCCCCCCCCCCAAAAAAAAAAAAGGGGTTGAAGAGATGCTACCTGTGAATGAGTGTCTTTTTAGGCTCAAATTCTAGACTTCCTTTAGGAAAATGGTCTATATTCAGCAAAAGATTATTGGTGTTGAAACAATTATCATTTTCCTTGGAAGACATCACTACTTCAGTATAGATGTAATGTAATACCTTCAGTGCATTTGATATTTGATGTTAAGAAGACATACAATTTCTTTGAAAGTTTATTTAGTCTCTATCTTCTGCGACAGGTGTATATATACTCTAGTGGTAGCAGGTTGGCACAAAGGCTTATATTTGGAAACACAAACTATGGGGATCTAAGAAAATATTTGTCTGGATTTTTTGACACCACAGTGGGGTAAGTTTTATAAGTTCCATAATGCTTCTCTGCTCTTAGTACTCAAGAGTACCTAGTTTGACTCCTCTCTCTCTCTCTCTCTCAGGAATAAAAAAGAAGCGCAGAGCTATTTTGAAATCTCAGAATCCGTTGGAGTTGATAAGCCATCAGAAATTTTGTTTGTGACCGATGTTTACCAAGAAGCTGTAGCTGCAAAGGTGGCAGGTAATTAGTTATTTGTAAAAAAATAAAAATAAAAAGCTTTAGCCTTTGGATTTTGGCAGCTATGTTTTTATAGGAGATTGATTGACCTTTTGTTGTAGCTCAGTGAATTTAGTACAAATTTTTACTCCCTAGTTAGAATAGGAATGCCAAACTATTTTCTTTTTTATTGTATTTTAACACCAATCCATGTTATAGGTTTGGAGGTGATAATTTCCATCCGGCCGGGAAATGGACCCCTTCCAGACAATCATGGGTTCAAGACAATCAAATCATTCTCAGAAATCTGAAAGCAGAGAGATGTGCTTATGTAATCATATGAAATGTGACAATTTCCAGGAATAAATATATATACATATACATGATTTACAAACTTTCTCATTTTGAAAACAATGCGGTTTGCCCTATGCTCTCATGCTGTCCTCTCTTGATCTGTGCTGCATCTAATTATGCTTTGCCTGAACTTTTCATTTCAAATCAAATTTTTGCTGTTTTCCTAAATCACTTGCACATACACTTCTGAAAAGCTCATAGGCTCAAATTGCCAATGTGTAACTTGTGCTAGGAAACATAAGTGTTTGGGACATCCTATAACTTTATTATTCTCCATCCAATGATAAATTGTAGTATTGTACTTGTACCCCTCTACAAATGATTAATTAAAAATAATCAGCTACTTATAGTTGCATACAATGTTTGAAAGTTACTCAGAAGCATGTTTTTGTTAAGCATTTTGCTGGCAATAGGAGTAACTTGGGTTCTCTTATGATGATTGTGTGGACAATTAAGAGAGCCTGTTGTCAGATCTTTTTACAAATTTGCATTGTTGTAAATTGTAATAACTGTAAATTTGAGCTGGGACTTGGGTTAGGGTATAATAAAAAATTCTTAATTGGCTGTAGTGTTCATAGAATTACATTTTTTTTATTATTTTTTTTTTTTTGAGGTGCAAAGACCCAAAGAGTTTCATTTTTTATTTTTTATTTTTATAAATGTGACATAATGGGGTATTGTATTGGCAAAAAAAAAAAAGTATTGAAATCCTATTGAGAATAGTATGGTAGAAATATTGATCTATTAAAAATGCCAAGACTCAAGTGTCTTGTAGCTTAGTAGTATTATCAAACTTTCTTTACGAGAAAAACTTAGTTCAACTCTTCCCACCCCAACTTAGTATAAACCAAAAAAACAAAAACAAAAAACCCACAAATGGACTCACTTTTAAGTGCCATGCAAAAACAAAATATAGATTTTTATTTTCTTGGGAAGTCCCTTTGTATCCTCAAATTGTAATGTTGAAGTCGCAATGATGTATGACTGGTGTCATGATCTATTGGTATAATAAAATTATTATAAAGTAGGTTGTTTTAAATCCTATTGTTAAAGGCAAAGAAAAAAGTATTTTCATTGATTGTGAAAGCAGCATTTGAAAATTTCACTGCTTTTTCTTTTTCTTTTTCTTTTTTGCTCCCTTTCTTTATCTAATACCATCAGCAAAGTGGAATGCATGCAATAGTTTCTATTTCGGTTTTTTACGCAAAACCAATCATATTTGTGAAGAATAGGTCCTCAAAAACCACATTAGAGCATGTCATTCATGTTTAGTGGAGGAGGGTTCAGCACAAATCAAGGTCATTTGATTGTCAATGTCAAAAAAGATTTTCAATTCCATAAATCAAAGGGGAGATGACTTTCATTGTGCAATATTTTCAATGTAACTGGACCTGATTACCTGAATATGGTCCATTAAATAACAATTAACAACTACCTATTTAATATTCCTTAAGCTTGTGGAAAAATTACTAAGAACCGTACAGTTAATTTCTTGATCACGCAACTAAAATAGTAAAATACCTACATAAGAATAAAGGGGGAAAATAATTAATAAAAGAAAAGAAGTTAATTAATGTGTTTTATCTATCTTCCAAAAAGGTCTCGACTGACAAAATTTAGATAAAGTTTCTTAGATATTGTATCTTATATTCTCTTATTAAATTCACAATCATGTGGTAATTGCATTGACCAATAAACTACATGATTGAATTTATTGTCATAATATTGATCAATACAACTGCATGGTTAATTATATTGAAGAATCTAATATATAGTATTTAAAGAATTGTATCTAAGTTTTACCAGTGTTAATCAAATTCCAATTGGAGAGAGATTGCTATAATTGAAAACACACTCAACTTTGTAAATGAACCCTTGAAACTGCTTCAATTGCAGATAAAAATTATATGTATCAGATTGTGAGGCTTGACAGTAAATATGGGTTTTAAACTTAATGTTTTCTCATATAATCATCTGAAGTAACTTTTACCACAATGGACAAACTCCATAAATTCTAAGATTGAATCTTTACCTCAATGGCAAATGCCTTAAAAAGTGGTTATTAAAACAAACAACTTGCATGAAAAAAAATATTGACAGTTACTTTTGGCCCCACTAATTATTGGGCCCTGTCCAGGTACAAGGACAAAATGAGATTACGAAGAAAAAGAAAAAGTCTTCACAGTTTCTCTGCTTTTATTCAATTTGATCATACTCTCCTTTCCTTCTTTTTTCAATCATCATAATCACAAAGTCCAACTTTCTCTTTCCTTTGTTTTAACCTTTATTGTGTTCCCACTTACTTTAACTGGTCTCCTATGAGTAAGTGGTCTCCTAAGGATTTCCAATTTCTTTTTTAAAACGTAAAAAGGAATAAGAATTTGCATTTGTATAAAATAAATTTTTTTTTTTTAATATAACAATTGATAGAAGAATCTTTTATCTCCAAATCATTTATTTTTGCAAGAGTAGAATGTTGAATTTATAGATGTATCTATATGTTTTAATCTAGAACACTCATTTTCTCCCTTATCTGTTTAATCTATACATCATCTCTATTTCACTCAAACTGGAGATAGTTCATTTCAAAGTTCATATTTTATTTCTTAGGTCTAATCGTGTATGAAGTACTATATCATTTAAAATTTTAAATGATATGATACTGGATATTAGATATAGATATACTTTTATATTTATAATATTTAATCTAAACCATAAAATGTATTCATTTGAGAAACATAGGCATCTTAATATGTAAGATCAATAATCAAGTCATAGATTGTATTCTCTACACAATTAGTCGTCGTTCGCTACTAAAACCTCTCCATTCAAAAGGGGGAGGATTTTATTATGCCATGCCCTAAAAATAAAATAAAATAAAATAAAGTTTAAGAGCCAACAACAGTATTTTTGCTCTCCTGCTAAATTTGAGTCTGCCTAAAATAATTGGATAGGTCATTTTCAAACCGAAAATCTTTCTTGGGAGGAACTCTAAGAACACCTTTAGGTAGAAATGGACTGATTGGTTGAGTTATCAGGACCAATGTTTTGCATAATGCAAGAATTGAAAAAGATCTTAGTATGTATGACTATGTCATCAAGTAGAACATTCAAATTTGCCTTTGGGTGACATAGCTTTAGTGACAGGGACCCAGAAGGGCCAGAACCCCTTCACAAGTTGACTCCAATATTCAAAGCACCAAACTTTCAGTAAATGCTAAGTATGATAGTATATCCATCTTTCTTAAACAGTCTTTTTTGCTTTGCCAATAAATCACACAAACTTCCTAATTTTCCAACCTCCACTCCTTATAAATTTTATAAATTATACTGTACTTCTTCGAGAGTACAGAAACATTGTATTTCATCCTCTCATATAATAATAGGTCCCTTTAATTAAAATTCATGGTTGGAAATGACCCACTATCTATATTTATATTTATATGAGAAGAAAGAATACTAACATATGTTACTGTACTATGCGAGTACATAATAATTTTCCCTTAAGTTAGAATAAGTCCTCTTATAACAATTCTTCTCTCTCTCTCTTCATAAACATTCTTAAAACAATTTTATATTTCAAGTCTAAAAATAATGGCAGTGGGCAAAATGAAATTCATATTTACAGTTCATATGCATACACAGGTTCAACATTAGAGAGATAACTTTTTAGCAGACAAATGACTTACAGTTCATATGAAATGCTACTTTATATGTAATTTTTCATAAAGTAAAAAAAATAAAAAGGTTAGGAAACTCATCCATGGAATTATATGAAGAGAGAAAAGGAAAGAAAACCAAAAAAGGCAAATTGACCTGAACAAAATCTATCTCATGTTGATGGTTCTTAATAATGATAATATAACCATAAAAAGAACAAAAAAAAAAAAAAAAAAAAAGGGTCTTTACCTTTCTATGGAAGAGAGATCAAATTGTACAATTAAAAACCAAGATGGTCTACTTGTGATTGAGAACCATGCATCCAAAACCCACCAATTAATCTTCCTTTTAATCATGACCATACAAGAAATTATCTTCAGGAAGAAGACCCTGAAACTCTTGGTGAAGACAAAGGAAACAAAGGCAAAAGCTGCGGCTCAGAGTCTCTTGGTGTTGTGATTGGGGATGGATGCAAGTAGAACTTTTTCTCAGCTATGGCCTTCTCTTCCTCTGATGAGCTCCCAAGCGAGGGAGAGGAGGATTTGTCAAATGGGTCTTCTTTATTCAATGGAGTTACAGGGCTAAGAGCAAGTGAAGGAAAGTCAAGCAGGCTTGGAGAGAGGATCTCAGTCTTGCGTGGAGAGAACCCAGTATTAGCATGAGCAAAGTTAGGCATCAGGGTGTTGATCATGAGGCTGTTTTTAAGGTTGTTCCTTCTCTCATAAAGCTTGAAACTTTGTTGCTTCTTTGGTGCAGTCCTTATATGGTGGTGATTCTTTGATGATGAGGATAAAGGTGGTGGATTTGATGATTGTTTGGTTGTGGTGGTGGTGTTGTTGTTGTTGTTCTCAGATGAGCCTGTGAGCATTTGAACAACTTGTTTGAAGTTAGAGGTGTCAGCTTGGACAAAGGTTGTTGGGTAAGGGTTAGAGTCAGATCTGGGGATGGGTTTTGGTGTGAGAGGTGGTGTGGGATTTTGGAACCCATTGCTTACATTGCTTGTTGGGGAGTTTGTTGGAGATGGGTTCTCTCTATCTTGGGGTTTTGAGGTGTTTTCCATTGATGGGTCTTTCTGTCTCCAACACCACGAAGAAAGAGAGAGAGAGACAGACAGATAGACAGAGAGACAGAGTTTGGGTGGAGAACAAGGGATTGAAGAGTGAAAAACAAGGTTTGATGTGGGAAGGGATTGCTTACTTGCTATGTTTTTGTTTTGATATGCTTGTGCTTGTGTTTCTCTCTCTCTCTCTCTCTCTTTCTTTCTCTTCTTTTGTCTCTCTAGAGTTTATAAAGATTAGTCTTTTAGGTGGGCGTTGGAGTTGATTGGCTAGAGAGAAAATGCCCCAACGGTTTTGGGAATTTGATAAACAAAAAGAAAAAGAAATGGTATTGGTTGAATTAGGAATTTTTGGCCATCAGCATCTGTACCACCGGTGGCAAATTTATCAAATACATTTCTGTCTACCTATGTTTATATACACAAATAGCATTGACTTCAGAGCCATGACTAAAAGAGACACTCTTGTGTATTTTTTAGTATACATATGTGTGATGGGATTGGAGATGATGAAAAGCATTTGATCTGATTGAGATCACCCATCCATTCCTAGATTTTCAACATTTAATGCGCGTGTGTTACACCTACAAATAAGAGTGGTTGAGAAGGTCCTTCCAATTAGGATTGGAGTCTGTCCAAGTGCATTGATAGAATAGAAGATAAAAGGAAAAAAAAAAGAACCCTACCTCACTCACTAAATATGAGCATTTATAAAGTCAAGATTCATTATGTAAATTGGTCAAATCTATAGTGCGCAGAGACTCATCAACATGAACCTTTAGCTTCCGTTTGCAGTTTGATTTGTTTGTACCACTAATTTTCCTCTTTCTTTTTTCTTAATCATGGTTTAGGAAATTAATTTTTTAAACAGTCATGTAAAACAACATTAGAGAAACATGAAATGACCCTGGTTTTATTTTTACCCGCTCAACCCATATGCAGTTTTATGCTTTCCCATCATCATCATCAAAATTTGTTACAAAATGTTTTGCACTTAAAAGATCTTGATGGAAGGAGATGCTAAGATCTACATGGATGAGTCTGTTACTATTTAGTCAGTAATATGAAGAGTCTTGCTTTAGAATTTCCTGCTTGTTCCTTTTGTTAGGTGTGTAGAGATGCTAATGGTGTGGCTCATTTCCTCGCCGAAATTTGCATTTTCTCAAGCCCTCTTGTTTTTCATGTAATAGTTTAAATCTCCCTCCTTCTGTTCATGAGGCTTAGCTTAGAGATTTGTTGTTTGTCTACGTAATAATACATCCGGATTTAGCACCAAAAAAGAAAAAGAAAAAAAGTTAACTCAATTGATTAAGTGTCTTGGTTTGATATTAAAGAGTATTCATTTAGTTTGAAATCTTATTGTATTTATAAAAAATTTGTTACAACTCTTCCAAAGTAGGATTATCAAGAAGACATCATTTTTGTGGGTAAATTGGATAAACCATCTTAAATTACAAGTGATAAGAGAGGTTGGAGTTTTTTTTTAATCAAAACACCTTCTTTTGCATATTATTAAACTTTAAAACATCACTTCAATGGTTCCATTTGTGATGTTAGGATTCGAAACATAAGAAGTGCTATAAGAAAGTATATAAATTAATTCATAGTGACTTATATTGTAATGCAATTAGGCACTTGATAATTAGTTTTTTTTATGCTAATCATTTATGTGTGAATAAGTTCGGTTCCAAATAAGTGTTATACCAGCAAGAGAAGTGTTCAGATTCTAATTCTCATTCTCTAATACAATTTCTTAATATGTTGTTCCGTATCCACATTATATTTTGAGTGGTTCTTAATTTTGATCACATTTGAATTCAGAAAAAGCAATAAAGGGAAAGAGAATCAAATTCTTATTTATATTGGGGAAAGAGGAAAGACAACGAGAGAGAGAGAGAGAGAGAGAGAGAGAGAGAGAAAGAAGGGTGGGGGGGACCAAACCAAATGCAATGGGTCATAACCATAATCATTATTGTTTGCATTGTGGAGTCCCTAACATACTCCATCAACCATGTAAAAGATGGTTATATTTGCTTAAGTCGTACTATTTAATTGATGAGCAAGTGAGAAACTCAAAAAGAGGTACCAATTAATGAACTTATGGTCTGTTGGCACACTGCCTCCTTTGTGGGGTTTGTATTTCGGTTAATCCTTCTTATTTACGCTTTAAAAAAAAAAAAAATTAAAAGGTGCATAGACTTTTCCATCATAAAAGATGCAAATAACAAAATGATGTATCGTGAAGTAAATTAAACCTTGTAATCAAGTGTTACTACTCAAATTAAAAGTGAGACAGCGAATTTTTATTCTTATCGCTCCCTTCTTAATAAGAGACATAATTTGCATGACGCATTAAAAGGAAAAAATGAATGACGTTATATAGTCTAATATCGTGTGCATCATAAATATAAAAAAGAATATAGTAAGAAAATTAGAAGTGGTTTTTTTTTTTTTTTTTTTGGATTAGACCATGAGACTTGGGAGAGCATCTTATGAAAATTTTGCATACTCATGATGATATTCAATCAGCATAATAATTTTGGGCAGGAAATTAGTTCAAACCTATAAAGACAAAAGCAAAAATGTGAAATCCAAGTGGGAAATGAGTAGGTTTATGAAAGGATGGGTAGCAATGAGCACATGACAGCAATACAATCTTGTATATGTGATCTTTTTCATTACGAATCATTGGTGCTATTGCATGAGGATGACTTGCTGGTTTTTCTCTTCTCTGGCTCCAGACTTTAATGTCCCAATGTCAAACACTCATCAATTGTCTTTTTGCTTTTACTTAGAACCTTGCTATCCCCCCATTTTTTTTGTGCTTAGTGTGGAACCTTAATATCCTGTCGTTATAACATAGGACGGTTGTTTTCTTCATCTATCCCAAATTTCATTCCTAAACCTTTTGACTTAGTATATTAATATAAATTTAGATAAATTTATTTTTCATTAGTTTATTTCACTTGAGTAAAATAATAAATTGTATCTTAAAAAATTAGCGAACTGTACATAAATTAAATAAACCAACTAAACAAATTTTTAAGCTAGACCAATAGGCTCTTTAGGCCTTAGCCCATGTAACCATGCAATTACTTGTAAAATCTTGGAGATTGGACTTCATGGTTTTTCTTTTAAAAAAGTTAGTGACACAAAATTTTCACTTTTTTTTTTTGATAATTATTGACGTAATTTCTTGTGATTAATACATCATAAAAATTATATTAGTGAAGGGGTCAAATTAAAATAATGTTATTCAAATTAAAATTTACTATCTTAACAAATTGTATAAAAAAAAAAAAAAAGTATGTTTAGTATTACTCTTTTCTTTTCCATATTTTATGTCTTATATTTTTTATTAACTTTTTGGATCTCGAGAAAACAGGATAAAGTAGTTGTCAAAATGTTATTATTAAAAAAAGAAGACAAAAAAATGTTGAAAAATACCTAATACAAGGAACTTTTTCCAAGACTAAATGAGACTGGATAAAGACCCATTGAGAGCCTATTGTCTGGTCCAATAGTAAAGTATTGACATGTTAAAGCGCAAATTGTGCATATTTGAGTCATAAAAGCAATTGTCCATGCAATAATACAAAAGATATGATCATATCTAAGCCATCTCTTCTAGAAACCCCACTTAAATTATACCAATATTGTGCAATAACTATTTTTTTGTTTTGTTTTTAAAGTATCAAAAGGAGCTTAATACGGTAACATAATACTTTCATCATCCCCGGGATGGGAGCTACTAGTTAAATTTGCACTACTTTATTATGTATATATATTCAATTCTGTAAAGTTAACTTTATTAGTAAACCATTAAAGTTATTTGACCTCGGTTTTATACGTAGGTCATTAGGTTAAGACACCAATTAAATTTTTTTAGTGTAAACAAGATTCACACCCAAAATCTCTTATTCGATAATAAAAAATTTTATCAATTAATCTAATCGAAAAACACACACACGAATGAAGTTATATCAATGAGTGCCACAAACTTGATCTAAGTTTGAGAAAGAGAAAGGAAAAAAACAAGTCCCATATGTGCATTATTAAAGTGTTTCTTAGCTCTTACAGAAATGCTTGAATTCCAACGACATGGAATGCCATTCGTGTCAACTGGTCGACAGCCTTATGAGTTATGATCAATAATCCGACCGTAAAGCATACGAAGGTTGATAATAGTTAATAATAGAAACAATAATAATAGTTGAGTCTAAGGTTGGCCGGCTTGACTAAAGCCATAAACAATGCAAATATGAGGTGGCATAAATTTGGTAGGTTTTATGCTGTGGATATGACTGGATGGTGACCAATTTTGTGGAGAATCTTACTTTGATTTTTCTGACTTTGTTGGGTCCGCCAAACCCTAGTCTTATTATCTCACCGTCATGGCAGGTCTAAGCTAATGTTAGGCACATGTTTTATCTACAAAACCGGCCAATACTTAATTCCAATTACTTTTTAAAAAAAAAATAATTAACATGTGATTAGTTCAATCCTATATATGATAGTAATATCATAATTGAGTAATTGATATAACATTAATTTGGTCTAAATTCATGGACTTGAATGTTTGGATAAATTAGATCTGTCCCAACATATATGTCAAGCCTCACAACTAAATTTCCAACAAATTGAAAAGGAGTCTATAACAATTTCAACTTATTGTAGGTCTAATAGGGGAGGGTCCAAATTCATGGACTTAAATGTTTGGATAAATTAGTGTCCCAAAATATTATGTAAAGTCGACCTCACAATTAAATTTATAACCAAAAAAAGGAGGAAAAGTAAGCCTCCAACAATTTCAACTTATTATAGGTCTAATAGGGGACGGTTTAAGAGACTTATTAATGGGGAAAATGTTCATAATTATTATATTTTTAGCAGTCTATTAACAATTGGATTATTCATTTCGGTTCTTTAACTTCCATTTGATCATGTCCAATTTAGTCATATTGTCCTCTTCTATCCAATATGCATAGTTAAGTCCACCAACCACCAAAACAACGTGGTTTGAAAAATAAAATACTGAAGCTTAATGTTGAGATTTGATGAAACTAGATGAAATAATTAAATTGAAAATTAACGTTAAAGGATTGAAATGAAAAACATAAAATTTAAAGGACTGAATTTGAAAACAAGTTAAAATTAATGGGGTAATTTGTAATTTAACCTTATTTAAATCTTTCTTTAGGTTGGTGTTAAGGCAGTAACTTTTTCTTTTAATATTTTATTCACTCACATTTTCCACAGTAAGATCTCTTCATGTCATGAAAGAGAGGCGAGTGTTGAAATATTAAAAGAGGTATTAAAATATCATTTCCCTTTTGTTTCTTCATGAAAAGATCAACTAGTCTTTTATAAATCCAAGAAAAGGATATAGAAAAAGAAGAAAGTGGCACATGCTTGAGCCAATGCTACCCACCGTATTTAAAACGTTGATAGCACTCTTTGCATCACCTTCTAGGATAATACTTTGTACTTAGGGGTGTGCATGGGTCGATTGGGGAGCCTTTCAGGTATTTTTCAACCCAATTTGACCTTATTGGGTTAAAAAATTCTCAACTCAATCCAACCCGAAGAAATCGGATTAGGTTAGAGCCATTTTGTCAAACCTAACTAAAAAAAGGCTTTTATTAAATTATTTAAGCTCATTATTCAATAAATGAATGCAATTTATACAATTAGGCCATCATAATTTCATCAAAATTAACTTTCAAAATACTAAAATAAAAAAAACTATTATTATCGTGAGTTGGGTCAGGTTGCTTGAGTTTAAAATTTTGTCTATCCAAACCCAACCTAACTCAAGCTTGAAAAAAAAATTAGAATCCAACGAAACCTATCAACCCACAAAAAACCAAATAGAGTTATCTGGTTTTGGTTGGGTTGGATCCATCACATTGGTGGGTTGAATGCACATGCTTACTCTTTGTGGTCCTGACTCTTGTCTCCTTCGCAAATGATCCGTTTACTATCTTCATTGCCTTAGCCTTAATTTCCTCAACTCACTTTGCATCATTTCCCTTTTCTTAATTACAAAATATCATATGTATAATTTTATATATTTGGACAAGGAAAGAGTTGGCAGGTGTATAATTAAATTCTTTGGCAACCAAAAAAAAAAAAAAAAAGTGTATGATAGAATTAATAATTTAGTTTAAAATTTGTATAGGATAGATAGACCTGTTGAACAATCTGCCTTTACCCCACTCCCCTCAAATGTTTATAGTTTCATGCTCTGCTCTATCTTGGATTGCAAATGGGCATGAAAAGATTTTTCGTTCCTAGGCAGCTCACAGATGAAGGAGACCTATCTTAAGGTTCTTCTATTATTTGATAATAATAAATAAATAAATAAATAAGAATCTTTGTGATAATTAAAAAAGACTCGTGAGTCGTGTCAGGTTGAACTCCTTGTGTTACGTCTTTTAGTTGAATAAATACATTATTGAAGCAACAATTACAAAACCCCTGCGGGACCTGAGTACCTGACTATGCCCATCTCTTGTCTCACTGAAACCCCAGTTGGGAAGAGAAGAGATGATAGTGGTCCCAAGTCAATACATGAAGCAACCCAAGCAATACAAGATTGGTTAAATACTAATAAGCATTATTAAGGATTTTACAAATTTTACTATATGTGATGTTTCACCAAATTCCAATCACAAAAAAATTAATTCAAGATATTTATTTATTATGTTTTGAAATCCATAAATCGTATTAATTGTCACGTGAGTTTGTAAACTGTATATATATAATCAAATAAATCTGTACTATTTTTCAATATTAAATTAATATAGATTTTTTTTTTTTTAATTTGCCTCTAGGGAATTAAGTTGGGTTTGTTTGGTTTGATTGGGATCGATCATGATAGATGCATGGTAACAGAATATATAAAGACCTCAAAAACACACAAAAAAACAAACCCTAATGTGAAATTTTCTTGGTGGGTGAGTGTACTACTTGTCTGGATTCCAACATTCTGATAGAGAAAGAATGAAGACCTTGACTTGGTGTCCTTCTTGGTTAGAACTAGAAGAGCTGAAATCTTTGATTGTTCAACGAGCCAGCGAAGTGTGTGTGTTTGTTTGTGTTCGTGATAAAGTACTGTCTCTTATAGACAAAGCTAGATGGCCCTACCCTTGCTTCCTTGAGTTGTTCTCAAGATTGACAATAATGGATCACCTACAGACCATTAAGACTTGAGGAAAATAAGAGGAAGGTACATACTACTGCCAAAAAAATGTTGTATTGTTTTCAGAAATCTAGATAACACTAGGGAATATTATCTTCACAATTATATGTTGTGATTAGATCATAGCATCACTTTCACTTAGGTTTATCAATGACACTAATTTTATTATGTATCAATCACAACAAGTTATATTGCTATACAAACTCTTACTATCTTTTACTAACTCAGGTTGTTTAGCACACCCATAGAGAAGCTAATTGTGTGTCGCACAGTATTGCTAAATGGACTCGTTTGTTTAGCATAAGAATGAATGATTTTCATCTCCTCTATCCCCAATTTTTACATGGGGACATTTGTAATGGGTTTTTGTTTTCTATTTAATCACTTTAATGAATTATTCTTATTTAGAAAAAGAAAAAGAAAAATCACAATAAATCATATCAACAATTGTGATAAGAAAAAATAACGAAAGATTGTTACGTCGTCATTAGATTTATTAGTGCAACTAAATGCTTCCCTCACTTGAAAATTGAAGAAGCTGTCAACTGTGTGCTTCACTCACTTAAATTTGCTCTTAAAACAATTAATTCGGTTCTGAAAATAATAAACACAGCCAGAACCTTTTTGAAAAACTTTTCCTATCAGAAATTGTGTTAAAATGTTACTCCACTTATACCCTTAAAACAGTAATCAAGCTGTGCCAAGTGACTTGTGAATGGCCAAAAAAGAATTGTACACTCACGGCTTCACGCTTTTAATTAATCTATTTTAATCATTTGCACCTTTCAATCCTGATATAGTTTTAATACTCATTTTTTTAATAAGGATTGGTTCTTTATAAGAAGTACTTAACCACAGTACCAATATTATGTTTTTTAATAACATAGTTTGAACCATGCATTAGGTAGAAGGCAGTAACTATCAAAAATGACATCAGTCCTACTTGAAATATAAGATTGTTATATTTTAACATTTCTTGAGGGTGATGGAAGAAAGGTTGCAATCAAATGATCTAGGTTAAAACTTACACCACAATGCTCCTTCAAATATATATATATATATATTGCTAAATATGCAACTTTCATTAAACAAGGAAAGGAATACAATAAAAATCTCTAAACCAAGCCTCTTCTAAAGGACCAGGGAGATTTTGCTTCTTCAAATAATGTTTTCATACAGAGATAGCCCTTTCAAGAAACATGCTCTCTTTGCTCCATAACGAGTCTCGATTGTCAAATACACAAATTTTAAAGAAGTGAACAATTCAAATATTTTAACAAAATTTATAGTTTGTCACCTAAAAAATATTGTGAAAACATGATGTCTTTAGCTTTATTTTTTATTTTGTAGTGGACATACGTTTCGAGACAACAATAAAAAGAAAAAAAAAGGCAAATTATATTTTAAAGTTCGTTTCAAATTCAATCATGAATTTTAAAATTGTTATAAATTAAATCATATAGTTTCGTTAGTTAATTAAGTATACAAACCCTTTTTGTTTTGTTTTTATTTTTTAAGTCTTAAGTATACAAACTTTACTTACAAGTTACAAGGACAATGTTTCCAAAAGCATATCAAACCCATAATAGCTAAAGTCAACTTAAGCTGCTCCTTTTAGAAATTAATTAACGAAAGTGTGTTACAACTTCCAGTTTAGACTTATCGTATGTGAACAAACAGTGACATATTTTAACTTTTATTAATACTTTTAAATTTTTCTAGAAGCAAACAATAATAACTATGGCAATTACAATTCTATGAGACTTCAATCAGAAACTAGAAGGAGGAATATTGCTAAGAAAATCTTGCTTAAAAAATTTGCGGCTGATACGAATATTCTGATTGCCAATAATTTATGGGGAGGATTGGATAAAAAAAATCTAGTGATTACAAATTCATCTTGTTGGACTAGGTCTATTGTATTATAGACAGAGGGGATAGAGGGGGTTGGGGGACCACTGACTTCCATGTTACAAGGTTCATGAATATTTCACAGAAAGGGGTGACACTATAGCTGTCTTTGTCTTTATTTTATGTTTCCTCTATGTTGTCTAAAGTCAAAAAAAGTTAGGGTAAATTTCACTTTTCGTCCCTTAAATTTGGGGCATGTGCGATTTTGATTCCTTAATTTTTAAATACTGTGTTTTAGTCTTTTAAAATTTTGAAAGTGTAATAATTTAGTCCTACGATCAACTTTCCATCTAAGTTTTGGGGCATCCACGTCAGCTAACGGTTAGTCGTGGTAGTAAAATTGGATGGAAAGCTGATGGTTGGACTAAATTATTATATTTTTGAAATGTGAAGGGCTAAAATAGAGTACTTGGAAATTATAGGACTAAAATTAAACATTCTCCAATTTGAGGGACGAAAAATGCAGTTTACTTAAAAAAAGTTATCATGATTGTCTTTGAATGAGAGATTATATGCATATGAGAGAATAGTTAAGTACTCGAAGGGTTCTGAATGCCTCCGATTAAAAAATAAATAAATAAATTGTCTTCAGATAGAATGATCAAAGAGTTGTTTTAAGAAATGAATCCAACCAAAACCCACCCCAAGTCCCACGATTGATTGTAATTTTGCCTTTTAGTATGGTGGGCTATGATGGCTTTGGCAACTGGATTAGAATCGGTTAGTCCTCTTGGCAATGTTTGATCTATTTGATGTTCTGAACTTGACAGAGTTCAGCAATCTCAACTTGCTTGCAAACGGGTCAAACCGTCTCACTAACTATATGCTTTAAAAGAAATTTTAGTAGGGAAAAAGAATAAGCCAAGAAAACACATTGATTAAACCTAATTAGCTGCTTCATTTGTCCAACTGAGAAGTCAAAGAAAGACACCTTAGAATTCATACTTGCGCCTACCACTTCTTTTTTCTTTTTATTTTTTTTTTATTTTTTTTTATTTTTATTTTTTTTGAGATCAAACCATGATTACAACGGTATTTCGGAGTCCACCCACCACAGAAAAACACAGAAACAAATTAGACAGTAACTAGAGCATCAACTTGCACCATCCATGAAACAGCATCTATAGTTTTCTCACTATACGATGCTTCTTGAAAGCGGGTATGATTACATCAGTCATGCTTGGAACAATCCCTAAGATTGCTGAGGAACCTTACTAGCGTACCAAACGATTTTTTTTTTTTTTTTTTTATTTGGGGAGTTTTAAGTTTTAATAGCTTTGTTGACAAATGAACTATTTTTTTTTCGCTTAAACTTAATTAAGGAAGGATAACTCGAATATAGACCCGATGAGGTAGCCATAACATATCAACAAACAAGAAAGGCATTGACACCAATAATTATCTCATATATTGCACATGTTATAAAAGTGACGATGTATACATCAAATGCACGAGATACATTCTCTATCGAGTATCGACATAGATTACCTGCTCTGTTGACTTGAAGGTACCTTTGTTTTTTTGCCAAACTTAAGTTAGGACTTAGAGAGACTAACCCAGAGAGAAACCCCACAAAGGAGGCGACGGCGTACCAACAGGGCCAGAAGGCTATTGGCTGGTTCAAAGTAACCCGTGCTGAAAGGAAAAACAAAGTAAGACTCACCAGTGGCTCATGAAATAAAGCTTTGGCAATTATTTAACCTCGAGGCAATCTTGGTGCGTTTGATGATCTGGATGCTCTTTGATATAAAGATTATTGGCAAAAACATAGAAAATTTCTTGTATTTTTCTGTAAATAAATACAAACCATATTTGCCTCAAACTCTCAGTAATCGAGCAGCACAGGACATAGTATTTTACTTGCAACATTTAAAAGAATCAACCATCCAATCACAAGCTCACAATTAAAATAAGTGAAAATGGTTGATACAGACAGTAAGTAGGGCCCTAGAATCAGAATTTTGTATGTTCACTAGATGTGAAAACCTCTGAACTTCTGGCCATTACACTGTTTCATTAATAATTGGGTTTTGCCAATTTGTTATCATAGTGCCTGAGCAACACTTTTGAACTCATTCAAGCAAGATTGGAGTATCTTTTGACGCTTCCGAAGAGACTGTTGTTCGTTTTGTAGTATATCAATGGCGCCGGGAGCAACAAACATGTCCATGAATCTCTCATCATTCACAGCAAACAAATCCAACCCGAGTGCCACCACAAGCCTATCCCGGCTGCACAGAGAACAAACAGATTGTTATAATCAGTTCTTCAAAGTAAAGTGAACTAAAAATGATTCTAAGCCTGGTTTCTTAGTTTAAGCCTTAAGTCTAGAACCATGGATTTTGCTAAGGACAATAGCCACAAGAATAGAGCAACGAACTATAGTAAAAGAATGTAGAGAGTTCGATTCAAAAGAAAACCCAGAAATCCGTCATTATTGAACAAGAAAAGTGAAATAGAAATTATGAAAAAATCTGCTAGCGTACCTTGAACATAAATCAAGGAATCTATGACATATGCAGGCAATTTGAAAATGACAGTTTATGCAATTTGAAGAAATGGTTTGCACAAAGTAGTGTCAACTGAAAATATGTGTAACATGATACTGACCAAACAAATAAAACCAAGACTTAAGAAAGCCTGATCCCCTCAAGCCACAAAATTTAAACACAACATGTGTTCTGGTGTTTCCATTAATATAAATGCTTTTATAGATGCCAATTAATGTTGAAAGATAAAAAAGCTTACCAAGGGGTTAAGAACCCAGAATTCAAAGTGGAAGCCACACTTCGCTCAACAAGAACTTCACGTATCCGTGCAAAATGATTTGCAGCTGATGAACAGATTTCTGAGTAAGCTGAGCCTGATCTTGAACCATTATCACCAGTTCCAAATAAAAGACCACCATTTTGAACTCTCATGTGATCAGCATTTCTGCTAGTTCCCTGTCAATCTCGAAACCCGTTTTCTCGCTCCAATATCAATGCCATTTCCAAATTCTTTCTTGGCCCCAGCATGTACTGCATCACATGGCTGATCAGGTGAGGGGGTCTCAGGCACAGTCATTTGGCTTTCTCGAAGAGCTTCTCTAGCTTCTGCAGCTTTTCCTGGTGTGGTTTGCTGTCCATTCTTTTCCGGAGGTATGTTCTCTTGATCTCTCATTATTTCATCACGAGCTGCTGGTCCTCCATCAGTTAGCTCAAGAAAAAATGAACTAGCTGAAGCCTGGTTGTACTTGGAAAAAGAGGTTGCACTTGAGCCAAAACCTCCTTGAAATTCATTCTCATAACAGACCTGTGAGTATGGACTTGTAACTGAATCAAGGTGGTGTCGAACTAGTTGCTTGCATTGTTTGGCAAGGTCCTTAATAAAGCGATTGTAAGTGTGCCTTAAAGCAGCATGAAAACCAACATAGCCATCCATTTTTTCTGATTTCCTCCCATCTGCACAGTAAACAAAGTCCAATGGTTTTACGATCAGTTCTATGAAATAAACATACCAACACCAACAATTAGAAAACAAAAAAGGTTACAGAAGAGGCAAAAATATATTAATCTTTAAAAGGCACAAAATTCAGATACACTCCTGACCCCCTCCTCAAGATGGACCTTTTCTCTCCCTTGTAAATTGAAGGTCGGTGTCCTATATTTATCTTAGGATCTGAACACAGAGGTAATACATACTAACAAAAATGGTTTATGTAACTCAGACAACAGATTACAACGAACCTGAACTCCCACAAACATAAGATATTTAAACTACTAACACATTTATGCATATTTTGTATGTCCTATTATAAACATATGCTGAAAGAGAAAAAGAAAATCTCTCTAAGGTAACGTAACTAAACAGAAAAAGAAACTAAACTGAATCCATCAAATCTCTAATCCCAAATCTTCGGGTTAGCAATAAAGTAAAATAAACTAACAACTATATAAGAAATGCGAACAAAGAGTCCAATAGCTTCTCACATTCTGAGTCACGACTGCAATTTCTTTCTAGAGCAAGATCATAGAGAGTCCCCAAAACAAAAGCTAGACGATCACAAGCAGTGTCAAGAAGGGGAGCAAGCCATGATCTGGCTGCGGCACGGGCAATTTCTGCAGCTGCTTCTGTTACTCCTCTACCCCCACCTCGGCCAGCATGGGCAAGTAATATATTTGCCACCTGCCAGAAGACAAATTAATTTCGTTCATAGAATCAAAATCCATCATCCCCAGGTAAATTGCTCTTATAGGATACACACCTTCTCCCTTGACACTGGAGGGCATTCAATGGAATAAGCAGCACAGCGAAATTCATGCATCACCCTTTCAAAAGCAGCTCCTCCATAGAGCCGAAGAGAGGCATTGGGCGGCTTTATATCTGCAGTAACACCAGGCCAACCCCCAAGACCACTTTGTGACTGCTCCTCCATTGTTGTTTTACCCCATTGCTCTGGGGCAGGGTCTGCTGCTCCATCAATCAAAGCTCCCTTTACAATAAGCATGGATAGATAAAATTTATAATCAAATATCTAAAACTAAAAAACTTTCTTATCGTTATTAAAATAAAAAATTAAGAAAATGAATTTTATATGATACTCCATGAAATACTTTTAACAGGAAGTAAAAACTTTCTTATCGTTATTAAAAATAAAATTAAGAAAATGAATCCCATATGATACTTCATGAAATACTTTTAACAGGAAGTAATAATAAGTACAAGAAGTAATAGGGTGATATTTGCAGAGGAATGGATGATTGATAAATTATGTTGTTGAGTGGAGTAGACAATTGGAAATACAAGAGAATCTCACAAAGAAATCATGAATAGGAGATGACATATCATGGATATTAAAGAATTTTCAGAGTGATTACCCACCACATGATTGCTGATAGAAGCTGCATACAACATTGCAGATCTCCTAAGATGAGCAATATCAGAAGTGGCCTGAATTTTAGATTCCATGTTGGCCAATTCAGCTGTAACTTCACAGCAGCGCTGCTCAAGCAAAGCTAGAGTTGCTGGTGCAGCATCTTTATATCTCTTATGAAGCTCAGACTCCAAATAATCTCTCAGACAGCCAAAACCAATATAAGGCTTGAACTTTTCCTCATCAAATCCACCCTTAATACCATCGCGCAAATGACGCAGAACTTCCAAGTCCACCTGAGATATTTGCCGGCGGAATTCATCATTTGAAATGGTACTCTTGTCCTTTGGCAGGGCCACAAAATAGGGGCGTGTGTTATCTCCCAAGTAACCACTTGCACTCAAATATCGGTCCACTTCCCACCGGTCACTGAACTCCTGCATATATATAAATAAATTTCATAAAATTAGTATTCAAAAAAATTTATAATTACTTCAAGAGAACCATTCACTTCTGCCATACCATGAAACAAGTTTCTTTAGTTATTTAACTTATTTGTACATTCACTAAAGCAAACCTCAACAGCATAAGAAGGTATAAATTGATTCATTTAAAATCCATTAGGCACATAAATACTGATCTATATTATTATCTCTTTTCTAGAATGCTTAAATTTGATTATTGGAGACTAACTCAACAAAAACCATAAGTTCATACCTTGAGACGATTATCAAATTTGGAGACAACGATTACTGTCCGTCTGAATGTCGGATCAATTTCACGAATGGAATCTAACCACAATGACGAGCACCACTCTACACTACTCTGTTGAAGGAACAACAAAATGCGATTGGGAGGACTAGCCAATGACTTCACCATCCCAAGAATTTCCTCGGGCGTGGTTTCTGGTTCTCCCTTCTTTGCCTGCGAATGAAGTTTCATATAAGAAGATACCATTTCAATCATTCATTAGCCCAAAATACCTACAAAGAAGAGTGCCCACCTTAAGAACAAAGCCCGGGGTATCTATAATAGTGAGATTAGGACAATGTGCGTATTCAGCTCTCATCACAATTGGCTTAGGAGAAACTGCAGTTCTAGTCTTCTTCAAAAGTGCCTCGGTTCTGGACTTTATGATATCCGCAATTGCAGATGCCAAAACAACAGGACTTCCATATTCTTCAGAATCCTCTTCCTGTTTTCAATTCTCAATTTTCAGTAAAATTTTTGTAAATAAAAACCACCCGAAAAGGATTGCATTAATATTCATTGCCACATGACCAACATAAAAGTCTACTAATATCCAGAAAAGAGACTAACCCACAAGTTTTGAGATGTCAATGTTCAAAACCCTAATGTATTTCTTCAAAAAAACATATTAAAAAACATAACTTTTAATCTACCCAGTTTTTAAAATAATATCAATGGCATGTTTCTTCATTTTTTCACTCAGAATTTCACCATGATAATCGAATACAACAACAAAATGCTAATATACTTGATAATTTATGAAACTGATTTAAACCTAAAATAATCATTTGGCTTTCAAATTGCCCTAGTTTTGAAGCAAACAAAACAGAAATGAATTGGAAATGGAAATGAAAAAGAGAAAGAGAGAGAGGAGGACCTGAAAGCGGCATCGGGGATCGAGGGCGGTAGGATCGTGGACCATCTGGAGAATGAGGGGGCGGCGGGTGCCCATTTCGACTTCGCGGACATTGAAGCGGAACCCTAGCAGCGCTTCTAAGAGTGAGCTCTTGCCGTCCGATTGTCCGCCCAGGGCCACTATCTCTGGGATCGCTACTTTCTCTCCGAATGCTACTGCGGCCGCTTGGAGACGGTTGTAGGCCTCGAACCGGGCAGCGTTTTGAGACTGAGAGTGCTGCTGCTGCCTGCGGGACATGGCGGAGGCCGAAGCCGAGGCCGACTTGTCCGAGGGAGTCTTCGAGGGCGTGGCCATTGGAGAGACACTGAGAGAGAGAGAGTGAGAGGGGTTGGAGTTGGAGTTTGGGGATTTCTTTGTTTAATTTGAATTTGAATTTGGCTCGAGAAAGTGAATACCGTTAGGGAGCGCAAGGTTTTTCTTTTTTTGTAATATTTTCAAATTTGAAAGAGGCAAAAATACAATTTTTTTTTTTTTTTGATAATAGGCAAAAATACAATTTAGTCTGTTGAGTTCAAATTTTGTCATTTTTTAGTTCATTAACTTTGATAACCTAATCATTTTGATTGATCCCTCCATCGTTATCATTTGAAAAACGCCGTTAAATCTCTTAAAACTAAGTCATTTTACAGTTTAATAGATTTACTATAAGTTTAAATTCTATTGTAACTAAAAAAAAAAAAACCACTCTATAAGTTTATTGAATGGTTAATTTAGTCCTTTGAGTTTAAATATTATCATTTTAGTCTTTTAATTTTGACAATACGGTCATTTTAGTCCTTCCTTCGATTTTTGTTTGAGAAACATTGTTAACATTCTTAAAACGATTTTGTTTCACTTTTGTAATATCAAAAATGATTTAAGGATTATTTATTCATTTATTTAAACCAAAAAATTGACAATGATTTTTTTTTTTTCTCAAACCTTCCCCACCATTAACGATGGTGTATGGCAAAATACACAAGATATATAACAAATCCTTGCAAATAAAATTAATTTGGAGGTTAATATCCTCACCCTTGCTGCCAAAAAACCAAACTAAACCTAGCCTTTGACTTATTGAACCCGCTATCTAAACTATCACCACTTTATCCACCATCAATCACAATCGCTTCAGATAGTGGTGCACAATCCCTTTTAGAATGAGAAAGATAACTAAGAAAAGAAAAAGGAATGAAGAAAGGCAGGGAAGCTCATGGTAGCACTGATAAAATCCACATGTTAGAGAGAGAGAGAGAGAGAGATGAGATGAGCAGATGAAAAAAAAAAAAAAAGGATAAAAACCTAAACCGTTAAAAAAACATAAAGAGATGAAGTTCAAGGTTTTGAAATCCAACCATTGGCAATGAGACTTAATAGGCTTTATGTGTGTGACTCACTCATCCACATATAAAAAAAATATGGTTTGATATTGTACAAATTGACATAATAAATGAGATTTAATCGACTCTTTTTTGAAAGTCACATGTGAATTTGGTGTTGCATCAATCATAACTTACCACCTTAGCAAGTTGTAAAAAAGTTATATTTCTAGTATTGCTCCTATATTGAGGTCACAGTTGATTAAATTTGCTAATAATTATTATGAATCTATTGATATTATCCCCTTTGACCAAAAATCATAATGCTTTAAAATTTCTTAATGGTGTATAATAATATGTGACTGTTCGAGAAAGCATCGATTAACTCTCTCTCTCTCTCTTTCTCTCTCTCTCTCTCTCTCTCTCTCTCTCTCTCTCTCTCTCTCTCTCTCTCTCTCTCTCCTTTAGAAGAAATCGATTAACTCTCATTTGTATATTATGTGGATTCGTATAATATCTATGTGAAATATAGCCTTTTTTTTCTTCTTATAGTAAGTGGAAGGGAGTCGAGACCAAGTTCTTTTTTATGGGAGAACAGAGGTGACATTCAAACATAACACTCTTGACAAACTATGACTTACGATTAAGCAATGCTAAGAATACAATTTTTTTCACAACTTATTGAAAAAATGTGAAAAACTATGAGTAGTGTAACACTACTTTCACATAGATCAATCATTAGCAATCTCTCTCTCTCTCTCTCTCTCTCTCTCTCTCTCTCTCTCTCTCTCTCTCTCTCTCTCTCTCTCTCTCTCTCTCTCTCTCTCTCTCTCCTTTAGAAGAAATCAATTAACTCTCATTTGTATATTATGTGGATTCGTATAATATCTATGTGAAATATAGCCTTTTTTTTCTTCTTATAGTAAGTGGAAGGGAGTCGAGACCAAGTTCTCTTTTATGGGAGAACAGAGGTGACATTCAAACATAACACTCTTGACAAACTATGACTTACGATTAAGCAATGCTAAGAATACAATTTTTTTCACAACTTATTGAAAAAAATGTAAAAAACTATGAGTAGTGTAACACTACTTTCACATAGATCAATCATTAGCAATTTAGCATTACTTTTACTTTAAAAAAAAAAAAGTTATCATTTTAAGTGATTGTAAATTTCTTTTTATTAATAGAGTTACTCTAACTTTATTGATAAAAAATAAATAAAAATAAAAATAAAAATTTTTGAGAGGAGCCAAGCCGAAAGCCCCATTCTCATCATGCAAAGAATGTTATATATTAGCTAAATGTGCTGTCTTTTTTTTTTCTTTTTTTTTTTTTTTAAATATCATTATTGACTAGCAAATTTAGAAAAGTTAGACCATATGATACAATGAATTAAACATACACACAATTTTGTACAACAGTCACGAGAGACCCTTTGATATCTATAATTAAATGACTTTAAAACTAAAAATCAAAACAAAAATAAAGGGTCTTTTTTTCTTGGGTAAGAACTGAGGAAGGTGGTGAGCATGTTGCATTCCACTTGCCCTTTTTTTTTCTTTCTTTCTTGGAGAAGACTAAAAATGGTCAAATAGTTCTTAAATGGCAAGGAAAACAAAAGAAGAAAAGTAGGGTTGCTTATGCCACATGAAAATAATACCATATATGGTAAGTGGTAACCCTAAAGAATAGGAATTATCAATTCATTGATGATTAAAAATGGTGGTATATATATATTATTAACAACCAAGTCCAACACGCGTAATCTGGGTTGGACTTGGAAGAGTAGTAGTTGCAGTCGGTGGTCCGTCACGGACTCACTAGTTGGGGCATGTGATTTTGTTCACCCGTGATTTGCAACACTTCCAGATTTTTGTGGTCATGATTTGTTTATTACTTACTCAAAATTCTTTGATTGACCAAGGAAATTGGGCCACGTACCTCATCTTATATGTCTCATTCATGAGGATCTAGCGTTGAGTAACGTGACCAACAAGTGAGTTGAACAGGTTTCTCGCCGGAGAAGAAGATCATCCCTACATGTCTATTATGGATCATCATGGTCAGCTAATTTGAAGTAATATTTACGTTCAATTTAAACTTTGTTTCTTTTTCTCTTTTTTGTCTTTGTTTTTGTGGTAATATGTGGTGTTTACTTCTATTTTATTGAAACTTCTACTACAATGTATCAATTAAAATAAGTATAATCACTTTGGATTTATGTCCACACTCGATCATTGAGAGATGTACACTTTTTTAAAAAAAAAAACAAAATTGTTTTTGAGAGGTATGCATTATACTCATGCCATATAATCACTTTGAATTTGTGCACAACACATGTATTATATTGTGCACATACAACAACATTGAATTTGTATACATGCTTAATCACAGGCAACTTTATTTCATTTTATTTTTTGAAAAATGTGTATTACAATTTATAATTAAACATTTAATATTCCTTAATTTACACATACAAAGACAAGTAATTATCCAATACTTCCGGAGTACATCGACGTGGTACTCTATCATTGCACATGAGTGATGAGTCTCATTAAATCAATTCATAGTAAGATGATGGAGTATTACGTCGCTGTATTTTGTGAGTACTGAATAATTTTCCTTAAGAGACTTAAAGGACATGTTAAGAAGACTATGATAATTGGTTTTTGTTAATAAGTGCATTGGGTATAAGTCATGGTGCATTTAATGAAGTTTTTATATATTTTCAAAAAATCAAATCAAATTATGCACGCATATCAAGAAAGACGCATACAACCACAATGGATTTGTGCAAGTAAATCAATGAATTATTGACAAATGTATTTTTCTTTTCAAAAAATGTGTATTGCAGTTCATGATTGAATATTTATTATTTCTTAACATGTGTCCTTAAATCACTCTTTATCAGGATCCATGATAAGTTAGACCTTGCAATTTTTTATGATAAAATGATCTGGAGTTTGGAAAACTATGCCCTTAGTTTTTAGTGACTTCAAGGCCTAAAGCCTAGAGGAAAGAGAACAAAAAGAAGAAGAAAAAGAAACATCAAGGCCTCAATTTCATGTTCCACAAGATTGTTTTCTCAACATTTGTCAATGAAGAGTTAGGTGTTGAATGTTTAGGGGGATATATAGAGGACATGAGGCACACCAAAGTCGAAATTAATACTACAATTACATTCATATTTACAAGTCAAATTCTTAGTTATCTAATTTGTTAGCTCCTGTTATGTTCTTAATTAGAGTGCAAGAGGTTGATGTCGAGACCAAGAGTTCATGGCATAAGTGACACTGGAGGTGTTTGAAATAAATACCATGCTGATCTTCATATTTACGGTTCAAATTCTTAGTTTAATAAATTACTCCAATTTAAAGCAATTGGATTCATAAATACACTTAATTACAGCTCTGGCTGTAGCTACTAGAAGTAGGTGTACTAGAGGCCAAGTTTCCCATCGAGCTATAGTCAAAACTATATTTTAATGTGGTTTAGCGAGAATCTAGAAGCAATTAATTAACAAAGCTTAAACTCATTCAAATTTCAATGCCTAGCAAGTTATTATTTATTACAACTCACTAAGACCATGGAATATTTTATCAAAATCTTGCAGCATATAATGCCCATCTTCCTTAGCTTACACTCTTCAAGGCAACCCACAACTTCATGAGAGAATGGGTTGCACTACTCTCCTTAAGCTCACAACCATTCTCTCCCTAATCATTCCTCTAATCTTAGCTTTGCAATATCAAACAGCCTTCTCAAATGACATTGAAGAAGATGAAGAATACATAGTTGATACCCCATTGTCCAATCTAAGATCAAGAAGCCGGTTCTTAGCTAGTGTAATAAAGAGAGGTGCACATTGTAATCCAATTTCTTACAATGTATGTAATGGGGTTTCGGCAAACAAAGGGAAGAGCATTCTACATTGTTGCAAGACACATTGCCGTGATGTTCTTGGTGATAAGAACAATTGTGGAGTATGTGGGAACAAGTGCAAACAAGGACAACGTTGTTGCAATGGAAAATGTACAGACACTTTCTACAATGTGAACCATTGTGGAAAGTGTAACAAGAAGTGTCAGAATGGTGTTAAATGTGAGTATGGATATTGTGGGTATGCCTGAATAGTTTTTGGGTGAATTATTGTAAGATTGGATGTTTTATTATTGTATGTAGGTTCAGAGTTTTGAATCTATACTGGGTGTAAAAATACAAGTTCATGTCAGTTAAACGTGCTGACCTTTTACCAAGTACTTCTTTCAATGTAATAATGTTTATTTTCATGTTTAATAATTAACATTGCTATATGCATCCTTTATAAGCTGGCTTGTTTCAACTCACTGCTTGACTCAAAAAAAGTTCATTGATTTTTAACTCGCATAAGCCAAGTGAAGATATCTCCAATCTCCACATGCAAGGGCAATGTGATTGTTTTGTGTTTGTGTGGGGTGGGAGCCTAATGCTATATGCCTGAAGATTGGAGTTGGAAGATAAACTCTCCTTGTAATGACACTCTGCACTTTGCATTGCGTTTTGTTTCTTGCTCCTTTAGCTAGACTAAGAGAGAAGCAAACACTATAGCTCATTTCTTAGTCAAGTTTGTTTTACATCTTAACTTACATTTTTGTTGTAATAAAGACACACTCCCTCCCTCTGTGTTAGAGGCTTGGTTTGGAGATGTATCCCTTGTTTTTGCTTAATGAGATTCTCTTGTTCTCTAGCCAAAAAAAAAAAGATAGTGGAGATAAATTTTGTGTACTTTATTGCTTTGGAAAAACTTTCTTCATGCAAATAGCATTAGTGAGTATGAAGGCACCAAAGCATTGGTTTACATGGTAATAAGTAATAACCTATTATAATAATATTACATTAGATGCCAACCACAACGTGAATTTGTAGGCAAAATGTAATAACATTTTCAGTACATAGAGTAAATATTTGACAAATTAATGATGTACAATATTGTAAAAAGAAATGGTGACCTAGTTTTATTTGTAGCCGCATCAAAGTTAAGTTTTATGCAACTAATGGGAGGTTTAACCAAATCCATTTTGCTTCACAGAACCTTTCACTAATGCATTTGTGGTCATCTTGGGAGAATATGAATTATATGCCTATGAAGTTGTCAAATTAAACCATCCATAGTTATGGGAACTTTATTTTAGTGAATTTGGTTCCTAGCCTTCCAAAGAGTAGTGTCCATGACTAGTCTGGCATTTAATACAAACCGGTTCTATCAATACCTTCACCTAAAAGTATATGACTTCAACTTCTCCAACAAAAACTTGAAATCCTTCGATTTCCTTTTGATCAAGAACAAAGGTGACCTGAGGTATTTGGAATCAAAAGGAATTTTCATGCATCCCAGCTGGCCACAGATTTGATTAAGGAACCTATCATTGACACTTTTTTTTTTTTTTCTTTTTCTTTGTTGCTGAATAAGATGAGTTTTATTGCAATGAGAAAAGTCATTGGTCCACTCCATCTGCGAGGTCTGCATGCAAAACATGAACAGGGAGGTTGGAGATAGGAAAGGACCCGAGACAGTTATAAAAAAGGACCCAGGCAACAAGGCTATGGGCAGCACGATTGGCTTGCTTTACAACAAAAGAAAATGAGCAACAATTAAACCCAGACTATGTATAGAGGAAACAAGAGGGAGAGTTGCTTTAGCTTTAGCTCAAAGAGGATCACCAGTATCCTCCATAGCAGTCCAACCATTGACACCCCTTGATGCAAACACTCCAGATTTTGCCACATTAACTAGTTGACTAGACCAATTATAATATTTGATTAAAAATTCTTTAAACTTTTTCACCTCTTGTATCTTGGCCCTACAAAATAACATAAAATCATCTGTGAATAGCAAATGGGATATAGTAGGTCATGTTCTTGACCCCTCTTATTCTCCCTTTATTTACCTCCTTAGGGTTAATCTTGACAGAACTTCTCCACAGATAATGAACAAGTATGGGGAAATTGGATCTCCCTGTCTTAGGGCCTTGGAAGGGGTAATTCTTCCACTTATGTTGTCATTAATTAATAATGTAAATGACATAGTAGAAATACACTGCCTTATTACACCAATGAACTTCTCAAGGAGGTCTTCATTATCTTTTCCATCCAATTGCAACCTTTGTACAGTGTAATACATCTTTATAGGCAAGGCTGTCTTCTTTCTTTTTGGAAAAAAAAAAAGAATATTATCATGATAGTCAATATTAACAAGTACAATTTTGTTTTCATTATCCCTCAGCCTTCCCCACCAAAGGTTGACACTGAAGCTTGCAATTAATGTTCAAAGTTGATGCAGCTTTTGCTTTAGACGAGAACCATTTTTGTTCATAAGGATCAGAAGTCCCAGTTCAGACTTCAGAGGCAGAGAACATGTCACTTGTATGGGAACAGCCACTTCCATGAATGATCTGAGAATGTTACCTCATGCCAGATCTTATTATAGATATCGAATGAGCTCAACTTCAAATTTTCCCTTGCGTGTAGACCTTATTTCTCCAATCTAAACCAAAGTAAATTAGAAGATCAGAAATGCCAGCCTAAATACTTAAAAATGCCATTTCGTCAGCTAGCGGTTTCATTAAATGAATTTAACTACTCACCTTTAGTCTTCCTCTTCCACTAACGGAGACCATATCATCAGTCTTGAGTGTAGTGTTGTTTTTAGAAATAGGATTCCAATTGATACGCACCTCCCCTTTACTACACAGATAAAGAAATTCAAATGCATATACTTCTATCCTCATATAAGGCTAGCAACTTTCATGTTTCATATTTAAGAAAAAAAAAATGGTCAAACAGATTGCTAAGGTGGACACCGAAAAATTAATTGCCTTGAAATGGACCATATCGAGCTGCTATAAAAAATATTAGGCATGAAAAAAGAACAATTCATATTAGGAAATAGTTTACCTCCAACCCACTACGTGGCACTTAAATAAACCATCCACGTGTATTTTTAGTCAGGTGACCTTTTTAATGAGTCATGTGACTTTTTTAAATAACAAATGTAGATAGTCTATCTGATTGACACGTAGTGGGTTGAAGGAGAATTTCTCCAAACCGGGTTGGAGGTAAACTCTGTCCTTCATATTATACTAGGTGATAATGCTATTAAGAAGTAATATTTGCAAGTAGTCATAGTTAGCATAAATTCTAGTAGCAGACTGCTATTCCGAAAAAGATTTCTGAATAATTTTAGTACGGAACAGAGATTGAAAACCAGTTTATGGGATATTTAAAGAGTGGGAAGCATACAATGAAAATTATTGTAAATTTTTTTAGTATAAAAAACCCATATATGTGCATGAAAACATTAATCAGAACCACAACAAGAACTCTATTAAAGTTGAAAAACTTTAACAAATAGAAATTCTTCAGGCCATGTGTCTGATTATGACAATGAACATGTGCTGATGCATTTATGCTACTCCCCTCGGGCATGCCATTCATATGTGAACAACATTAAACATGACATAAACTGTCATAGGCTTCCAATTGACTTAATAGATGCATGGAAAGTAAAGATCATCCAAAAGACTGAAATGATCAGTAACCATGTGAAAATGTCCAAAACGATCTTAGTAGAATCTAACAGAGACTAACCACAAAGATGGCAATAATAGGTTGCAACACTTGAGGACAAAATAAGAGAGAGTTCTGGCTAGGATCATTCAGTGAAGTGAAACAAAAAAGGGCCATAAGACATGTCACCAAAATGAGTGAATGTGCTACAAGAATCTGAGAATAGACCTAACAGTCTATGATTTAGCAAAAAATATGGCCCAGTAAAGATAAAAAGAAAGCAGCAGAAGCAATTCAAGCAGACAAACTCAACTAGTTTAAGTAACACTGTCTGAGTCAGTTTAAGCATGGACGCCTTATGCAATTCAGGATATAAGTAAAAAAATCGCAGCCCCACTAAGCAGTTAACCAAATACACAGGAATCCCTTAAAAACATTAGATATAAGATGCCAGAATATCTCAAAATATAGAGAATAATATATTCGAGTGACAGTTTGCATTAATAGAGAAGGCAGTACCTGATCGAGTCAACAAGTTTTGATCGCGAAATCTTAAATCCTGCACTAGCCAGAGCGTCAACCCTTAGTGATGCTTCTATAGCTTTAAATGTTTGAGTCCTATCAAGAGAAGAAACTATGTTCAAGTCTATGCTAGAAGAGAACCATTTAGAAATTGAAAAAAGAAGATTAGCAAGATAATGACTGGAAACCTTGGTGGTTCATAATCAAGAGAGATCAATGGTATCTTTGTGCAAGAGACTGGAACATTACCAACCTGCAAGAAGAAAAGAACCACAAGAATAAGTAGTATGCAACTAAGTAAAATATTGTTATCAAGCCCTGTGGCCTACAGCCCATTCTATATTTAAATCTTTTGAGGAATGTCACAATATAAAGGTATGACATAACTTCTCATGCTTGAAATTTTTACTACCATAAAAAGTTACATAAGTTTTCCATTATTTTGATTCTCTGTGTACATTTGCAACTGTAACTACAAAAATAATAGAATCAGGGAACAGCAGATCTACTGTGCTACAAATTCCAGAACCAATATATCTAATCTGATCACTAAAAGTAAAAATTAGGTGATAAGCATATCAATTCTCATCAAGATGAGACCTAAAATAGAGAAGAAAAAAATTCCTTTCAAATTGGATATGTTTACTGAAAATGGAAAGTAAACCTAGAACAGCAGTAGAGATAAAGTAACAGCACCTTGTCTAATGATGATATAATAAAGTCAACAAGTTCTGGAACAATAAGGATTTGAGCTCCCTTCTCTCCCTGAGCAGTGGATATTTAACAAGAAAAAAGAAAGCAAAGGTCAAACTCCATTCAACAAAGCCTTTTATCTCACTATCATGAGAAGGCTAGCTATTAAAAACAAGACTATATGTGGTTTTTCTTTTTTCAAAAACAAAATGCGGCCTGAATATTGGGGATGGTTATACTGTCTAATTTGGAAATGAGAATATGCTCAATCAAAAAATAAAAAAGTAGTCCCAATTGAGAGCTTTAAAGTGATTACTGCAGCCAACTAATAGCCCATCAACCTATGTACATCCAGAACAATAAGGAATACAAGTGTCATAAGTAGTAAAAATACATCTCATGTTCAATTTGCAACTCTCCTACTTCCCAAAAGTGATCAGATCCCTAGAAGCTACAAATGCCACTTAAGACATGACACTTTTATTTTGTATTTGTAAATACCCGTATGCAGCCATGAGACACAGATTTGACATGCTATAAACCACGGTAATTTTATAAACTGACCACCTGTATGTTGGGACATGACAGCATATGTATTTATGTTCAAATATTAGAAAATGAGGTGGGTGTGGGTGGGGGGAAGAGCCAAGCCTTCTTCATGGTGCAGTATTATACATAAACCTTCCTAACTAGTTGAAAGGCAAAATAGTATCTCAAATGAAAATTCAAATGATACCTGCAAGATAATATCTCCAAGCTTCTCCCTAGCAATCCCTTTATTAAGAATTGCACCAAGGAAGTCACCATGAGAACAAGGTTGAAACCCAAAGTTTCCTGTAACACTGGAGAAGCATCCATTAAACAAAATATAAGAAAAGGTTTCAATTAACTTACACGGTGGAAAAATGGTGGAGCTACAATATAACTTACCTCAATGCTGCAACTACATCTGGATCACTTGTCAATAAGTCAGGATGTCCAACAGATATCCGGCAGCGCTCAGCCTAGATCATTTTATAATTTGAAAGATACATGAATCTGTAGAGAAGATGAAAAATGTATGCACATACATGAAGTCCATTTTTACCTGCGGGTAGCCTCCCTGAGCAACTGCTCTAATGTCAGCTAGTTTTTCCAATGCTTGCATCGACTCCTTGACCACTGGTGGGGTAAGAAAATTTGTATGGAGAACTTCTCTTCTTGATGATGCTCGTCTAGCCTACAATAAATGCAAAAGAGGTGGAGAATTAGAACCATTTCTGCATAATCATGTGCCATGCAGGCTTTATTTCATGACCATGAGTCCCAAAAGTTTTTAACGTTATTTTCTTTTCTACAGCAGATAAGTAATTTAAATTAAAAAGGAAAAAAAAAAAAGCAGATGGCCTTCAGAGGGAAATGAAGGCAGATGTTGTATGATGTATTTACAAAAGGTACATACCATTTCAAGAATATGTTTCACTTCTTCAATAGCGCTTTTCTCTCCACCCTTTATGGCTTGTGCTAAGTGGCATATTTCTGAAGCTATATCACAGAGCATCCATAATGTTAAAAAAATTAAAAAATAAAAATCATCAGATAAAAATAATAATAAGAAGAAGCTTAAAAGCTAGAAAATCCATTGAATCTAAGATGAAATCTTTTTTATTTTATAATTACCTAAGAGATGAAAACAAAATCTTTACAAGTACAGAATTACACAAGTTTTGCCTACTTTTATCACCTTGAAAATATTCAAAGGATAAGGTTTCCACTAATTTGGTTGTTGATGGGAAGCTGGATTTGTGAGAAATATAATAAAATATTATCGGTCCTTCCAAATATTTGACACATGATGGTCCCTTGATACGGATTTCTGGATATGCTTGAAATTGTTTATAAGTTACCCCAGTACATAAAAGTGTATAACATGCTTGGTGGTATGCTGGACAGTGCTATCTAGGGCTGCCAAGGGACAAAGTCCATCGAAGCAATCGATTTTTCATCCCTCACTACCTCATTATTTATTTATACAAAGTTTTTAGGTAGGTACTGTCCTGAACTAAGGCTTGTGATTGGATTTTCTATACAAGCTTGATACTTAAACCTTCTTGGCGCCATTTAACAATAAACGCACTCCTTGGCAAGCAGAGATGAGTCAAGCTTTTAAGCAAGCTAACCCTTGCAGTTTCAAGGAATATACAGTTCATTTTCTAGTTTCAGCTTGAATTTGCTGATTTTGGAGAAAACTTTCATTAAGTCAGGCTTTTTATCAAACATCATTCCCTCATTTTGTCAATTCACCTTGTTCAGCAACAGTGTTTTATAATTCATGAGGATAACTAACATAGTTTAACTTCAAACACGTTTCAATGAAAATGAAATAATTATCATTGTGCTTACTATACATGGTAACTTAAGAATATGCCACCAATATTCACAAAATTTTAGAGTGCAATGTACAATGAATTACATGTTTCAACTATTAAGCCAAATGGGTGTCTGAAAGTCACAAACTTTTACCACAAATTAAAGTAAATACCAAAGCCACAGTCGCACCTTGAGAAGTTAGAGGATGAGTGAGAGGAAAAGAGCGGAGGAATTTGTAGTGAGAGAGGTTGATGTTGTTGATACCAAGTGCATGGGAGCGAGCAAGAGCATAAGCATTCACTGCTCTTCTTAGAACCCACGGTGCTGCGAAGCCAATGGCAGCCATGGACGGTGTTCAGTCACTCAGTCTTGCCACTTCAACACTTTGGGTCCCTGTGAGGACATCGTATCCTATCATCCTATGACCATATCAAAAAGGGATAATTAAAAAAAAAAAGGGACAACATTTTTCACATCAAAAAGGGCTAATTGTGATTTATCTAAAATAAAAGTGGTGTTAATTGGAGCTAGGTGTAAAAGTGATGTTTCTCCATGAGTGATTTTAGTCTATGAAATTTAAAGTGATCAGTTTACTCTTTAATAAACTTAAATTGATTGTTTTAGCTTCTATAATTTAAAGTGATTGTTTTTACTTCTTAATGAACTTAAAATTGTCGCTTTCAATCCCTAATGTGTCTAACAAAATCATGAAGTGTTCGTTTTTAGTTTGGTCAGGTCATCATTCCATTAGAGAGATTTAACGGATGTTGAATAAAAAGTAGTCACTTTAAATTTTTTAGGAACCAAATGCGAACTTTTTTAAATTTTAGATACTAAAAACACTCATGTGCTAAAATTTAGTGACCAACAACATAGTTTTTCTCAAAAAGAAAATTTAACATCATATAACCAAAATAAAAAATTTTGAACAAATTTATTACCGCTTATAATCCATAAAGATATAAAGAACATATTTGTTACATCTCAAATTAATTTTATCCAATAAATTAAATATGTTTGTCCTATAATTCTATAAGATAACAAATAAGCTTTAATGTCAAAATTTTAGTATCAACTAAAGATTAATCAATCTCAACTACATGTCGCCGATTGGTTAGTTCACTTCTTGCCCGCAACTGCATCCACCTAGTAATATGATGTCCAACCGAACCAAATCAACTCATAAGAACTCGGTAAGGCACATCATATTTCGATATTCCCAAGAGTGCATATAAGCTTAATCATCTAATAAAACAAGCAAGCTACCTACCTATTACTCAAATTTTTGCATATTTGGAGTGGTTTCATGATTATACTTTAGTCTAACCAACGAGGTCATGTCCATTCTTGATACAAAAATCCAATTCACAAAAATAAATAATTACATTATTTGAATCCCAAACAATTCATGACACCAAACGTTGAATATGATCCTTCGAGCATATTAATACTCAAACTCAACCTTATGTTTAATTTACTCCAATATCTTAAACTATCAAAATATAAATGTGTGAAGAGTACGTAAGAATTTGATTTTATATGGATATTGAATTAATTAATTAAAAATCTCTCATCCTTTTAACGTATAAAGGCTACAAGTTTTCTTACAAAATGCAAATAAAGTATGACATAAATATATCAGATTTCATGATTAGAGAGCATGTCATTTGTGTTTCTTCAAACACGATTTTAGGGCTTAAGACAAGACCTTTAGTAACACGAAAATGCCATTATTTTTTCTAACAAAATGCATATTTTCATTTTTGTCAAAAAAGTGGTCTTGATTCCTTAAATGAGAAATCTGAGAATAATGTTGGACATCTTCTATTATCAGCTTTATTAGTGTTATTACTTATAGGTTGGAGATTTTAATGTTTAATGAGTGCATTTTAGGAATTTTAAAGATGTAGGGGCAAATGTAGCATGAGAGAAAAATTAGTTCCTCAAAGAAAAGGAAATTAAGTATTATTATTCTGCTCTTTTGTTTTCTCTCTCTTTGGTTGTTGGGAAATAGTGGAAAAAGAAAAAGAAAGATGAAATTTGGAATCACAGTAAACTGAATAACAACTTTTCAAATAAGATCAAAACCTGTAAATCAATATTGACTAACTTTCATTAGTTTTTGTGATTAATTATTGTAAATTATCAAATTTATATTTGTTTATTTTAATTGATCATTTATAGTAGTAGATGTTAGTCTTTCAATGAATTTAATTTGGTATGTTTAAGTTATATATTTTGTCACAGCCGGTCCGAAGCCTAGAAAAACGAGAAGGGTTACCTTAGGTTGACGGTTAAAGTAAAATTTAATCACTCTAAATGATATTATGTTTATGTATTGGACTTTGAAATTTGGAATTTGTGCTGGTATATATATCGTCGACAAAAGATCTTCAATTTATTTAAACCGGGTTTAGCACTTCCTTTTGATGTTTGGCTTTATGTATTTGAGATTTTGTTGTAAGTGTTTTTTCCCGAATCCTTTGCTTAATGGTTATTTTGCCTTTGTTGTAAGTGTTTTCTCCCCAAAACTCTAAAAATTACACTTGCAATAATGGTATTGGCTTTGTAACATGAACAATATAGCATAGTATGAAACATTCATATACATTTTAGATAAACAAATTTACTAAACATTGTGCTCTTTTAAGCTTCTTTTTTCAGCATAATGACAATTTCTGTTGTAAAATGGTTATAATTAGTATATTATTAACATCATTTCATGCAAATGTTTCCTTACTAAACTATAATGATATGATAATTGAAGCAATTTCCAACTTAGAGCAACATCTTAAAATTCAAAGAAAAAATTGACACACTTAACCAAAGTAAAATAAACTAAAGATTTCTTTAAATCGCATTTTCAATACCTTTTCATGGGTTTCCAACTACTATAAATAAGAGAGAGAACCGATTTACACATTCTCATGGATTAATACTTTCACATGAATACAAAGATTTGCTAAGATGAAAGGCTACAAAGATTTGCTAAGATGAAAGGCTAAATGAAGAGAATTTTATTTCTTTCTCAAAAAATGTCATGTGCCAGATCCTTAAACTACTATAGCTTGAGGTTCCTGCTTTATATATATATAGAGAGAGAGAGAGAGAGATTTTTAGCTGTCTCAATAAAATTGATAAAAAAGTTTATGGATTCAGATAACATTTATGAAATTTGATCAAAAGTCAAAATTTGAAAATATATCCAGCCAAACTAAATGTATGTAGCCTCTTCCCTGTGACTGAGCTACCAACAACATTATGATTTTGAGTCCATCCCAGAAAAGGATGTAACGAACACGAATAACTTAATTTTAGTACTACAAACCTAGCCACTCACACACACTGAAGCAGAAAAACTGGTTCATAGCTCTTTCTACTTAGTTCTAACTCACTTTTTTAGAGAAGATAGATGTATCCAAAAACTAGAAGAAGCAGAACCAGCACAGCAGCAGGAGCAGCAGCCCATAACCAGTAGTTAGTCGACTTTTTCCGTTTCAGGATGACTTTTGGAACTGAATCTGCACCTTTTGATCTATTCCTGTGTCTGACAGTATTCTTCACCTTGTTAAACTTCTCCTTTGCTGGAACTGCAGCATCGACACTTTCATCCGTCTTTTCTGGTTCTGCATCATCTGACACTGCTTCTGCTGATTCTTCAGGATCAGAAGCAGGTGCAGATGCTGAGGCCTTCTTCTTTGCTTTCTTTTCACGGTCCTGAGATAAATTAATTGGAAAATATGTCAGTTTAAGCTACTAGCTAAACATAAAATATCAAACCAGTGATGATGAAATAATAGAAATTAATAATTTCCTTGAGCTTCTTTTCAGCTTCCTTTTGAGCTCTTATAGCTGCTTTGGCTGCAGCTTTCTCTTGCAACTTCTTCTTCCTCTCCATGGCCATTTTAGCTTTTGCAATTTCCTCTTCTCTTTTCACCTCCTTCAACTTTGCTTCATCAACTGCATTGTCCTTGGCAGGAGGGTCCTTTTGCAGCTTTTCTAACCCAGAGAACTCCTTGTCTTCCACTTTAGTATGCTCCAAGATGGATTTTGAATCTGCTGCTTTACTTTTGGCTTCCTTCTGGACCTTTTGGGTGGGCAAAGTGTCCTGTACAGGAGATTTGGTATCTTCTTTTACTTGTTTCACACTGGGTTTTGTCACTTTCTCTGGTTCAGAGAATGTAGGTTCTTCCACCACCACCAATGGCTTCTCATCTGGGTTCCTCATCCGTCCATCCCTACTCAATTGTCGACTATCTAATGATGGCAAGATTCTTTTCTCATAATCATCCCTAAAAGCCTTGTCACTGCTCCAGATGGACATAAAGTTTTCAACCTAACCAAGAATATATCAAAGTAAGAGATCAAAGTGCAACTAAAAATTGACTTTGGGTGATGTTCTTGACATAGGAAAAACACTAATTGAACAAACCTCTGCATGAGAAAGTTCCTCAAGAGCCTCAATATCTTTGTTTGCAGCAAGCTCTCGTGCTCTGTTCATGACATTACGGCTTTGGTAAAAGTAGGCATTCTGAAAAACAAATATACATTAGTTGAAAATTGAAGCTAAGTACTGACTAAATTACATGCCTAAACTTAATATAAACATAATCAAGGAAGTTTGAAAGCTAATGACAATGTTTCTGCATTCTTATAACATAAGCACAATTAATGGTAAAGAGAAAAGGGGCTTATCAGTGATTGAGCCATTGAATTGTTCTTTTGCAACTTCAAAATACATATATAGAAGTAATGTTACAGAACAAGACACCGTTATGAGATGATAGCTTTTATACACGAGTTAGCAGCATGTTATGTGCATGTCATGATCCTAAAGTACCACTATAAAAATACTGGGACTTAAAAAAATATGCAAAATAATTTTATTTTCATTTCATAGTATTATTAGGCCAGTCAGACTTATCTCATATGCTCCTCCATCTTTGTCTTGCATGCAGGATCAAATCTCTATTAGCCTGGAGTTTTTAAGTAGTCAACGTGAGTGTGTGTGAGCACACATGCCAAAAATGTTAGGTTGATTAACCCTTTCTGTTATTTATCTACCAACCAAAGTGACTACTAATTAGAGTTGGCAAATCTAATGTTAAAACATCCGAACCTGGTCAAAATGGAATGAGTATTGGCTTTCGATCTAATGGACCCAAATTCATCCAAGCTCTATTTCATCTTTATCCACCTCAAATAGTGTGATTACAATTAAATGCAGGAAATTTTCCACCTCCACTCAACCTGACTAGAATTGCATACCCAACCCTACCTAAATCCCACACTTAGATTTCTTTCCACACCTTTACTTCTTTCGACTTTCATAAGAAAATTTCCATTGGTAACTGAGCTGGAGAAGAAAAATCATGAGAACATATTTCAAACCAGATACAAAGATTTATTTGGAAGAAGAAAAGAATGATAAGTTGATAACCCTCAAAGCACACAACATTTCAAGGATAAGCCTTCAATTTCCAACCAATAAAAAATTTTAGACATGACTACCAATAAATCAACAGGGGCACCCATGTTTTACTTCCAACTTTTACTGCATCAGCTTCAAGAAAGAGTTAATTCAGATAGTGAGTTGATGATTTCTTTTCTTTAAATTGAAAACCGCCACAAACATCCTACCACAAAAGCTGATATGGGACCCAGTTGGGCAATTCAGCAAGTTAAGTCAACAAAAAAATAAATACATTTTTATCAAATGCTACATCTTAACAAAACAACTTTGACTAATATAGAAAAAAAGATAAAACTTAGGTACAGTTCCTTAGGTCAAGTACATTAGATTCTCCAATTGAATTCAAACAAATAGTTGCATTAACCAATGAAACACAAACAATGTTATCTTTTCCATGAATATTTAAATTCAACTAGGAACCTAATGTACTTGACCTAAGGAACTGTACCTAAGTTTTACCCTAGAAAAAAAAAAGTGAAAACCTTAACTATATCCAGGTGAGGACAGAAATTAGTGTAAATTAACTAGAAAAACCACCACTTTCTCTTTATTCACCCAAAAAACAACCTTCGGAAAATATATGAAGATAGCCACAGGGAAAAGGTAAAATAAAACCTCTTTTTTTATTGCTAACTGTAAACAAAAAAAAAATTGTTGCTATGTAAAGCATACTCCCAATGAGATGCTACAGAGAACTGTCATATAACTGTTAATACTTTCAATCAAAAAGAGAAGACAGTGAGGATTGAATACCTAAAATATGAACCAATAGAATCAAGCCCCTTATAAGACCAAAGAGTAGTTTCCAACTGGGTTTCTGACAAATTTGTTGAAAAGAATGGTAAAAATCTTAAAACTAACTAGCTGTATTTTGAAGTGATAGCTAGACACAAAAAAGAAAGAATTATTCACTTTTGTTAGAGAAACCTAGGATGGAGAACTACAACCAATTCTAGGTGATACAAATCAATGAAAACTTTCCAAGCAGGGAACAACGAGGTGATGTCAAGGAATCTAGATGACAGGAAATCACTTTTGTTTACCTGTACAAATGCCCCTAAAAAAACGAAAAGACAAATCATTTATGTGATGCAACTGTCATTGTAAAGTTCTACAGCAGCATCTCCAACTTGAATGTTCTACAAAGTACAAAGAGTTCTCTCTAATGACAACATTTCATACTAGATTAACTGTAGAACATCTATGATAACAGCTATCCAGCATGCATAAATTACCATGGCCTGCCACACACAGAGAAGAGAAGGATCTATAAATGTTGCAACAAAGTAAAACCTACCCCCTCATCACGCTGTTTTCTGAGTTTCTGAATGCTTTCAAATGCTTTGTCTCTCTTCTCGATGATACCTTTCAGCTCATCCGATAAAGCATTAATCTCATTGTCTATAACCCTTAGTGCATCATCAAGTTGCTTAATTTTGGCCTGAATTACTTGTTTCTCCTTCTTTACTCCATCGAAATCACCACCTATGAGCTACAATGACATAAATTTGCAAATACAATATGTATTAAAGAATCAAGAAAGAAAAATTACAAGCTCCAAAAGATACAATTCAAAAAGTATTATTACAAAGTGAAGAAAAACCGAGAACTGCTATGGAAACATCAGTAGAATGACAAGCTCCGAAACATATTGTACAAACTAGAACTGCATTACCTTAACCTGGTCTTGAATAACTTCTTTCTGACCCAATGAATCCTGAATTTTTGCTCTCATAGCCACATTAGCAAGAACTTTTTCCCTTGTCCCCTCAAGTTGTTTGATTTCTTTAAGGATCTGTTTTTCCTCAGACAACGGAATGCTCTCATGTTGTATGCGGTACTGCAAACTCTTGATCTGTATCCACAAATCCACAGTCAGAGAGTAAGATAACTAAAAGCATCAAGAATCACTAAAGTCCAAACAAATGATGAATTCAACAGCATACAAAGCATGGGGAGAAGGAAATATACATAATTGTTAAGCTCTTCCTCAGATGAACATAAACCACTACCCCGACCAGCATTGTTTGCATTGCGCAACTTGCCAAGAGCCTGTTGCAGAGGTTCCATCTCCCTTTTTTTCTCATCCAAGATTGACTTGAACTGCCTGTTGTCATCTTTCAGAGCTCTGATCTGAGAAATGAACTCTGCTCGCTCTGACTGCAGAAAGTAATAAATAACACAGAGAGATCAAATGTCTGGAGGAGTTCTTTCTAACTGCATTTGATGAAACTTAAAATCTGCATGCAGTACAAAGTCAAAATAAAAACTACTTAATATGAGATGTTATTATCCAAGGAATATTTGTTTTGATTGAATTGAACTACAAAAGATACTTTCATTTGCACAAAGGCAGTAAGTGGTCAAACCACCTATAACTAGAGCTCTATTGTTTTGAATTTCACCAATCACTACCATACCTACCCATTCATCACATATTTCAAATTCGATCAACTATAATAGCAACCAACTACTTGAAAATCCAGTTGCAAGGACCCACTAATGACAGAACTTAATAACTCATTTCTATCAGTTTTTTTTTTTTTCTTAAAATATAATTGGCCCTCCACTACTCCTAACTTATTAATAAAATCCTTCAGATACAAATGTGTTTTCTTTGAGAAAGGAAACCTTTAACAGGTTTTCAAGTGGTCTTCCAGACTATTTTGACTTGTGATTATGAATGTGATCATGTAATTCCTTTTCTTTAACAAACATGACAGTTTTAAATGAAAACAACATATATAATATAAGAATTAGTCAACAAATTTGGAGATAAAATAATGGTTAATCAGCGATGGGTATCTTTTTTAGGGTCTCAATTCTGGGGCTCTGCCCTAATGTATTAGCTGCATTTGAAATTGTAAAGGAATAAGTAGCATTTATATTCCAACCAGAATTAGTGCATCAAGAAATGAAATCTAATACCAACAGAATATATCTATAGCTCAAATTTACTAATAAGATCAGAATATCAAACCATAATTATGGAGAACTTTAGCCTACCCTTTTTGCCTTTAGTGCATCAGTGATCTGAAATCGAGCTTGATTTTTCTTCTGAATTTCTCTATCAGCCTGATCAATTTTGGCTTTTATTTTTGGGTCATCAAATGGTCTGCACCTAACAAAATAAAATAAATGGATCTGCTTAGGTGCAGGCCACTCATCAACTGCATCCTTTGGGAAGTTAGCATCTGAAACACCATTTTCTTCTACTTTAACTGGTTCATCTCCATGTGAACCAAATTTTATAGGCCCCTCAAGCACTGGCCCTTGATCCAATTTGCCATTTTCCTTCTCATGCAAAACAGTAGTGACTGTGTCTCCTTCAGCTATAATCTCCATTGGTGCTTGGATCATCTCAAACCCCTCAACCTCAACAGCCATGGCTCACCCTCCAAAAATACAGCCTCACAAAACCACAAAAATCTGATGTACAAAGCAAAAAACACACCATGTGAATAAAGATAATGAAAACCCATTTTCAGAATTAATCATAGCAATCCAAAGTTACATGCTTTGCAGGTTTTTTTTATTGAATTGATCAAATGGGCCAACCATCATATGCTTTCACAAAAACCCATTTGAGGCAATCATAAGAACACTAAGCTAAACAAAACCCAGCAACAAAATAGAGAAAGATCTATACTTTTCAGATTTTCAACAGAGATCTTTGAATCTAAACCACCCAAAACCAATAGATTCACAATATTAGATCCAAAGCCAGCAGCTTTATACACTGTATGAGCAACCAAAAGCTTCAAAAAACCATCCAAACAGAATAATACACACATACATTTTATACATCCCAATCAGTCAATTACCAAATTGTAACAACACCCATCTCCATCTCAGACATTGACAACAACAAAAATTAAATAAAAATATGATCTTTACAGAGATCAAGTCCTTGCACTAACCAAACCAGAGCCACACATGCAAACCCACATAAACAAATTAAGCAAAATCAAACAACATATAGGATCTGAATGCAATTGAATTATCAGGATCAATTTAATTACCAGGAACAAAAACAGAGAAAGAGAGATAGAGATTTGTGAAGAAGAAGAAGAAGAAAAAGAAGACCCTTTATTTGACAAAGGGCCCCAGAGAAACAGACCCAGTTCCGAGTTTTGGCAAAAGCAACAACCAGATATAGAAAAAGAAAAGAAATTGGACGATGGGTTTTAGATCTCGGTCCCTTTTCTTGTCTAAGACACTCTCTGACTCTCTCTCTTTCTCTTATTATTCCTTAAGAGAGAGAGAGAGAGAGACTTGTGTGTGTATTTAGTATTTACTATGTGTGTCAGTGTGTATTTTAGGGAGAGAGAGAGAGATTTCAGCTGCAGCAGATAATTTCCTATCTTAAATTTCTACCAGCAGTAAAAAAAGATTGGACTACCTATTTTCTTGTAGACTTTTACAATTTCAGATTTTAAGGCTAATGGATGTGAATTTAAGAATTTTTTTTTTCTTTAATTAATTACTTTTTTTGGCCTTGTTGTGTTGAATATTTGACTTTACCAAGTTGGTTTGTTTATTTTCTGGTTTTGGAATGCTAGTTATGATGGGTTAGGGGAATGATTCTTGTATTTTGGATTTTGTTAACTTTTGGAGAGCAAGATCTGATTTTTATAGGTACTTTGAGTGAGGTACGGTATTGAAAAAGGAATTTTTTGGATATGGGAACGGACTTTTTTGTTAAAATAGGATATAACAATGATTTTTTACTTGCTTTGTTTTCCTTAGATTTCATTGCTCTTCAATAATATTTGCTTTGTAGTGGAATTTGTGACATATCCTCAAAATACATGCAAGTAATTTAGGTATTGTTCTATGTTTTATTATAGAAAAACAATGATTTCATATCCTCCAAATAAGAATGTTTACCATTTTTGTAAATAAAATGAATTAACTAATAAAAAATATTGTTTCCATTCAATATAATGCACTTTTCAATCTTCTGAAAATGGACTATCTAAAAAACTTATGTTAGTGAAGAAAAAAAAAATGAAATTATAAGTCATCCTCCTAAAGGAGCACTTAATTTCTTATAAAAAGGTTAAATCATAAATATTTGGAAATTGTTTTGCAAAAAAAAAAATTGCATTCTATAAAATGCTTTGCCTACTAAATTAGATCTTTGGTTTTTATTATGGATATAGTTTTCCTCTAACCCGATTTGGAGGAATTCTCCTTCAATCCATTACGTATCAATTAAATAAACTATCAACATATATTATTTAAAAAAGTCACATGACTCATTAAAAAGGTTATGTGACTAAAATACATGTGGATGGTCTATTTACTTACCACGTAATAGATTGGAGGAAGATTCCTTCAAACAAGGTTAAAATAAAACTATTTCCTTTTATTATTTCAGTTTTTTACCCAATTATTTATTTGTGCACTGAAGAAAAAGACTAAATTAGCCTTGTGTTTAATAGATTTTATATCTTGGCATTATCAATTCCGTTATAACACGTGTTCTACGTTTTCGATTCATGACAGAAGTCGATGATTACAAGAGAACCCAATAAAACCAAAAGTACAGAAGTATCCTTCTTGTGTTGATGAAATTACGATGAAGAATCTGGGTGACAGAAATCAAAAGTGGACATCTCTTGTAGTTGTGTTGATGAAGTGGTCTATTTTTCTACACGTGCAATGTGAACTCAGAACTTTGTCCATTTCTGGAGAAGAATTACGATGAAGAATTTGGGTGGCAGAAATCAAAAGTGGACACCTCTTGTAGTTGTGTTGATGAAGTGGTCTATTTTTCTACACGTGCAATGTGAACTCAGAACTTTGTCCATTTCTGGAGAAGAACATTTCTAGATGATAATGGGCTCATGGTTTCTGACTATATATATGATGTAATGTATCCTTGGATTATTTGCCTATTAAAGCCAAAGTCACCCTCTTGATTAAATGGAAAGTTTCAAAGTTACCCTAAGATATATTTTATTCTTTTTATTTTTACACCTTACTTAATTTTCCAAATTGAGCCTAGAGTGTTTTGATAGTTGTAACAAATTGAAACTCAGATTCAAAAAAAAAAAAAAAAAAAACAAATTGAAACTCCTTTTGTCATTGTTGTAAAAGCACTATGTAGAGAAAAACTCAAAATAAGAGAGTGTTTTTGGTCTATAGACAACATCTTTAAAAAACCCATTAATGGAACACATGCTTATTCAAATGCTAGTTAGGCTAGGGACAAGAAATTATTCATTAGAACGGGATGATAGCTACGTGGCTCTCTCAACCAATAAAAAGAATTTATTTGTTATCAATTGTTAATTTTGATAAACCACATAACCATCGAAATCCATAATGTTTTATTTGTATTGGTAAGAAGGACCACGTGTACAATATAACAAGAGAAATAAATAATTGTTCATTAAGAACCCTTTGTTTTTTAACGTTAGTCCTTTATAAACTCCTTCCATGAAGGAGTCATTGAAAGTTAGTAATTCTTCCCAAAATAAATGATTCTTTACATAAATGTTAACAAATAGAATTTCAATACACTGAGCCCTCCACAAGATGGCGTTTTTCCTTGCAATTGTAATTGTGGAGTTATTCTAATTTTATTCCTTTTTTTCTTTAAAAACAAAATAAACAAAAAACAAAAAAACAAATAGATTTTTAATAATATGAGTCTTTAACTATCACTCTTATTATTAAATAAATCTAAATATATAGTGATTAAATAATTAAAATAAACTTTATGTGGGTCACATTAAATCTTCTAATAACGATAATCTTATCTTTTGCTTCTTCTTTTTTCTTTCCATCATATATATATATATATATATATATATATATATTATATATATATATATATATTTGTATAAGACTATTTAATATTTATGTGAGATTGGGCTCCCATGCATAAGATTTTTTTATTTTATTTTTCACTTTATCTGTTTGGATTTAGGAGTAAAATTAGGAAAGCTGAAAGAGTCATAATTGGGATACCTATAGCAATTCCAAGGGTAAGAACTGGCCTCTGGGTTGACCCGTTTGTATTACAGGTCAACCCAAATCCAACATGTCATTGTAATAAGTCAAGAAATACGGGTCAAACCCAAATGAGCCAAAACCGTTCAGAAAGTTCAATATATTTCATTGATATGTATTTATTTGTTTTGTACTGATATAGTGATATAAAGCTCCTCCAGATTTAATTATTTTTATAATTCAATTTTTCTAAATAGCAGGTGCTTAGGAAGCAGGACCATAGTTGAACTTCCATGGTTGAATGTTGAAATAGTATGTATCTAGGATGCAAACAATTCCCTTTTTTTTGTGAATATTTAGGATCGTCTTCTTATTTTGATTATAATTTGTTGAAGTTATTTGACCGGGTCATAAATTGCATTAATGTAGTGACAAAGCACATAGTAATTAGGATTTTGTGAATATTTAGGATCACAATATTGTGATAATAACGTACTAATTGGGATATTTTTTGTAAATATTTAGGACTATCTTCGCATTATTTGGTTGTAATTTGTTGAAGTTATTTGGTTACAAGTTGTATTAATCTTGAAAGGATTCATTTAACTCAAGGTAATTTGACTTAAATCCGATTATAACCTAATCCTTGACCCGACTTAATGTCTATCAAGCCCAACTCAAAAAAGAAAGAAAGAAAGTATTCTTAGTATCCTGCTAACTGCTTTAGTGGGTAAGAATCCTAGTTTGGAAATTGATTAGGATAATGGTTTTGTTTTTGTTTTTAAATTGAAAATGGATTATGAATCCTTAATCTTGGGATATGTAGTCATTTTTATTATTCTTAATCCATAGGGAGAGAGCAGAGTTCAAATTTCTATCCTAACAAAAAGACTTAATTATGAAACAATTGGTCAAAGCTCAGTGATGTTGCATGGTCTCTTTTATGAGGATAAACAAGATTCGAATCTCCCTCATCATTTGGTGTTAAAAATAAATAAGTAAAATAATAAAAACTTACAAATTATGTGTGAAATCAATTGGTTTGGATTGGGGTGGAAAACATCGACACCAAAATCAACTTATGATAGATCAGAACCTATCAAACCAATAGTTTCCATCGTCAACTTGCGTCATCATTTTCTTTTTTTTAATAAGATAAAAGTTTATTGCACAAAAGAAGAATAACACAATCCATCTTAGTCTATAGCACCCAACATAGAGAAAGGGTGAAAGAGATGGAAGGAGTTCCTATACAGTTACAATCACAAGCCCAACTATCATGGGACTAGTGGATAATAGAATGAATTAGCATGTCTAAGTCATGGGAGGCTTTCCAAAAAGAGAAAGATTTAAGATAAAACTGAGTGTCATAGATAATTTATTCTATGCTCAATGGGGTAGTGAGATGGAAAGTTGATTTCATGTTCTCTATAAACAACTGCAACACAAACTTTCGATGCTAGCTCTCATAGCAGCATCAAAGTCAATTAATCTTGAAGATCATTGGAGGAGGAGAAGTCCAGAAGTCTTCCTTTTCCCATGGCCTATTGATGGATTCCCATGTGAGGCATAATTAAACTCTGTTGATGTCTCTAGAGTCTCTAGAAGACATGGCCAATGGGTCAATTTGGGATGAGTTTTTTGACTTGTTTGCAACTTTAGTTTACACAAATATAGGCCAATTCAACGACAGATTGGTTAATCACAAAATCACACTTTGTTACAATATATTGCAAAAGTCTTTTCACACAATTTCATATAATTATTCATGTCACAGTGCTATGTTAAATGATCCTACTATTTCAATTGGAAGAAAGCTGTCCCTACATTCACCACTGCTCTAATGTTGGACTCTCCGCAATGGTAGCTGTTCATTATCTTCATGTAGTTGGCCTGAACCAAAGCAGTCAACTTGACAATGACAAATAATTATTAACATTCACTAGGCTATCTATATTATAAGGTAATCTGTATTTTTAGTAATCACTTTAAATCTTAACTATGTATCAGCAAAAACAAAATTCTAAAACTCTATTTACGAGGATTAGATCCCTTTTAACGGTTTAAAATAAAGTCAAACTACTTTTAGATGGGGAAATTTTTTGACCAATCACTGAGTGCCACATCACACCACGAAATCTAATAATATTTAAATACTCAATAGCAAATTATATGGCAACACGTGTTAATATTTAAATCTGATGTGACCCAGACAGCAACCTAATTAAATATAATCATATGTCACTTAAAATTAAAGTACTTTAACGGATCAAATAATGTTGCATGTCCCTTGGAGAAAAAGACAAAGAGTCCTTCCAAATCCTTTAAGACTTGTAGATGGAGATACTTATTATTCTCATGGAGATCATTCTCTCAATTAGTTTTGAAGCTCTGCGTTTTGAAGCGAAATTGAAATCAAGCTCCAAAACTTTCAAGAACTTTAAGAATTGAAGCGTTATCGAATTCAAGCTCTAAAAGCTCAAAGAATTTACACATAAAAATCTTCGAATTTAAAAAACATTTGAAGAATACTCAAAATTATAATCATTCTTCCAAGCCTCTCAAAATTCTACTCGTTAATAACAAAGAGTCTCCAACAAGCGCAAAGCCAAAGACTCGTTGCAATTCTATTGTAAAGACCTTCTCATTAGTTTTCCGATCAAAGCAAAAAGAGATTTTGTGTTAGAATTAAGATTATGTTTACGTAATTCTTGTATCAAAGACTTTTCAAGGAGATTGAATCATGGGATTATTCTTTTGTAATAGAATACAAATAGAAAGACTTATACCTAATCATTCATCATTCAAATTTACATGTGGATTAATTTCAATTGTTTGATTTTCAAATTTGAAATTTTACATTTATAGTAATTCTACAAATTTACAACGATCAACTCTTGAAGTTACAAATTTACAATAGTGGTTGTTATTATTTATGTGCCACGTATGGGTTCGCACGACTTACTTTTCTCCTTATTTTTTTTTATATTTCAATAATTACAATAAAGAAGGAAAGAGGATTAGTAACATTACTTACTTTCCTTTATGAATAAAAGTAAGATCACAGCTTACTTTTTAAAAAATATTAAAACTCACTCCATTTGTTTTTGAAACAAAGAGGAAACATTGTAGGATAAATTCATTTTTCATTCTTTGGAACAGTTAAAAGAAATCTGTAGGCTTTTTCTACTCTTCTAAAGTTATGTACTCTTCAGTTTATGTTTATCCAATAAAAAGGTTAAATCATTTTTGTAACCAGCCATTTACTATACAACTTCAATCTTCAATCTTTAAGCTTTGGAGATGTGGACCAAGTGGTTGCTGCCACAAGCAAAAGACTAGGGAGTAGGGAAGGCTAGTCCCTGCATGGGCTGGTCCTATAATTTGAGCCCAGACCCAACTTCATCTTGCTGTCTAATGTCCCCATATACACTGTTTTCATTATTTTAGTTCAGACCCTTTAATGGTCCTTCAAATCTTCCACACTGGATACTTTTGAATCTATGTGGGCCTGATTCTCACAGAATATTGGACCAGGTTTACTATAGGGTTGAATAAACTTATTACTAGTACTCCATATTCCATACTCTACAGTACAACATTGTGGGCCAGGAGTGGGCTAAGATAAAGTGCAATGTGTTCACCAATCTCAAGAAACATTAGTTCATACCAAAAACTAATAAACTTTGGGCTGAGAGATATCTCCTGCTTCTCAAAGGCCAGGGTTCAAAATTCAAACCGAAAGAAGTTTTTGATGGGGATAAAAATTTATGCAAAATAAAAGTATACTTCCCTTGGTGATTCCAAATGAATCAAACTTTTAGATGGGGTGTTATTGTAGTTCCCAAAGATGATAGAACCTCTATAGATTATAGCAAGAGCATCTCTAATGAGTTCTCTATTTTCCTATTCAAAATTTGGTGGGAAAAAAAAAAAAAACCATTTTTATATTTTTATCTATTTACTTTTTCAAATACACTTTTCAATACTCTCTTTATTATTTCTCTACCTTATTTAAACATTATTTCTTTATTATTCTATCATATTTAAATATTATTATGAGTTGAAATGAATAAAATAATGGAAGTGAAATGATAAATTAATGAAATAAAGAGTTGACTCGTAATTTAAGAATTTAGTGAATGTAAACCTAGGATATTAGAATATGATTTTAGGTGATATTATGTAAGAAGTGAAGAACAGGGCTAGAAAACATATTAATGATCATGACTCACTTTTTTATTTTCAAACTGATAAGATAGTCATAGTTTGTTACATTTACAACCTTGCACTGGAAGAGCAAAATGACATTGTTGTAAGCCAAAAAAAAGGAAGCTCACAAAACCAAAGAAAAATAAAAATAAATAAAAGAGAGAGAGAGGGTTCGGATTAGGTCCAGTGCTCCAGTGCACTAGACCTCTTGCGATGCAGACACATGATCAAAATTAGACACATGTTGTGATCGCATGAGCACTAAACCCAATCCAAGTCCAGAGAGAGTAGACTCTAGACACAATGCAAGAGTTTCAAACCAGGTTTCTAGCTCATCCAAACTTAACACATAACAACTTAAAAAAAGTGTTGCCCAATTTCTAGGTTTCCTTAATCCTTACAACTCTAAGGTAGTCCCAATTCACCTACACGAGAGAAGCACCATTAGTATTCATCCATTTTGAACAAGCTTAATTTTTCAAACACTGCACAAAAAAAAGGGGCAAAGATACCTCCTTAGGGATTATGTTATTAATGAACCTCCTCAGTTCCAGGAGGGAATCTCTCTCTTCTTGGTGCGCGAGCAACCCCATTAGAATGGGCCTCTCTAAAATAGCAATGAAAAGCATCATTATGCAGCTCATTTTGGGTGCATAAAAGTTCAAGTATGTATTTGGAATGCGTGGCGAAAGTAAGAAATATGAAAAGTTTGAGAGTATTTATATATTTTCTAAAACTTTTAGATAAATATAAAAGTAAAAATCTAATTCTGGAAAAGTTTATGGGGGTCATGGACCACCCGATAACTAATTAAGTCCTCAAACTTAGTCAAATGATGTAGATTTGGTATTTATTCCAATGTATGTTTTCTTTTTACTTTTTTTGGTAGATTGTACTTAGGAAACAAAATTGTGTATTTTCTGTCTTAAACTGTATTTTGGATCAAAACCCTTGTAATTTACACTTAATTAAACAATTTGTGTACTTTTTGTTGTTATCAATAAAGCGTATCTTATGAGGTTTTCTTAATCTTCTTTATAATTAACTATGTGACGATTCCATTGTAATTCTTCTAGATTAGGGGAATCACTAACGAGAGTAGAATCTCCACCTTGAGACTTGCAATCGAGGATTTCGTCTCATAGGTCTCAGTTCTCACAACAACTAGCACATATAAACCCACCAAGAAGTTGTAGCTAAACAATAACTAAAATTGTCCTCTTCCTGACCAACATCTAGCTCAATGTGTATCGGTTGTCAGTCTACACGCAACTTTCCGTGGCAAATAGGATTTGAGAGAGAGGAAGAAGATTGAGGAGAAAGGAAGAGAGAGAGAGAAAAGAAACTGTTAATTGGTTTACGCCCCATATGAATTTGAGAAAAAAATGAAAATTAAAAGTTAGAACGAGTACTATAACAAACAATTAAAAAAAAAAAATGATATCATTGTGTGTTGAAATATATATAGAAGTATTTACCAAAAAATATATATATATATATATATAGAAGTCTTTTAAAGACTTTTATGTTTTTTTTTTGGTTTGAGAAGAGACTTTTATGTTGATATACCAAACATTGCTGTGTCAAGGGTACATCAGCTTCAACTTGAAAAAGCTTATCTATTCTTGTCAAACCCGTGCAAAAAGGGGCCTAGACCTAGAAGCACTTCCTTGCCCCAAAGAAGGATTTTGATGCTGCCTAACACAAATCTAAATTGGGCCTACATATCATCAAAGTCATTATTATAATTATTTTCCATTCACAACATAGAATTTTTTTTTTTTTTTTTTGATAGAGGTTCCCAACATAGAAATTAAAAAAAAAAAAAATTATGGTACAATATGGACGCATGACTTATAACTTATAACTTCTATATTTCAATATTTAAATCAATCATAACGACAGCATATCATTAATAAAATAAATAGTATGGAACACCAAACCGTCCACATAATATCAGGTAGATAGGCACTTCAAATTATAACGTAAGGCCCATTAAATTTGTCATTTGGGGGTTGGGACTTGGGAGTTGGGACCTACTTTTTTTCTTTTTTACTTTATAACCCACTTGATTCAATGTTTGCACAACACATTTTGGTGGTTGGATCTCTAATTTTCAACGTCATATAAGATCAAACGGCCATAAACTCATCCATGTTGGCGTAATGAGTATGTAATTGATCACGTCACCAGCTGAATAGAATCCTTTGCTTTCCGAGGCTTTAGGAAGAATGTTAGAGTGTCTCTATTGATTTAGATTAAATTATTATTTTTGTCTTTAAATTTTATATTTTTTATTTCTGAATTATGAAAATTTCATCTTTCGTCCCTAAACTTTAAAAAAATTCATTTTTATACATGAATATTATTCTTAAAAAAAAAAAATTAGAGATAAAATTCATGTATAAAAACAAACTTTTTTAAAATTCAAGGACAAAAAACGAACTTCATACAAAGTTTAGGAACAAAAATAATATTTTTGCCTTGTTTTTATTTGGTTTAAAAATATAAAAAATTAAGATGAAATATAAAAACCGTTCTAAGATTTTATCTAATGATTAAAATTATTAAGACTTTAAAAAATATCTACTTTACCCTTAAGTACAAATAACACTCAACATCATAAGTGCAATTTTCTCTCAAAACTACAAATTTCGCAATTGTTAATGTGGTCAACTGTGATTGGTGTATTATAAATTGATGACAATGTGAAACTGATATTACATTAATCACAATATTTTATTTCAACAGCTGTAAAATTTGTTATATACGTAACATTGTTATAAAATAAAACCCTTGTAATTTACACTTAATCAAACAATTATTAAGACTTTAAAAAATATCTACTTTACCCTTAAGTACAAATAACACTCAACATCGTAAGTGCAATTTTCTCTCAAAACTACAAATTTCGCAATTGTTAATGTGGTCAATTGTGATTGGTGTATTATAAATTGATGACAATGTGAAACTGATATTACATTAATCACAATATTTTATTTCAACAGCTGTAAAATTTGTTATATACGTAACATTGTTATAAAATAAAACCCTTGTAATTTACACTTAATCAAACAATTATTAAGACTTTATCTAATGATTAAAATTATTAAGACTTTAAAAAATATCTACTTTACCCTTAAGTACAAATAACACTCAACATCATAAGTGCAATTTTCTCTCAAAACTACAAATTTCGCAATTGTTAATGTGGTCAATTGTGATTGGTGTATTATAAATTGATGACAATGTGAAACTGATATTACATTAATCACAATATTTTATTTCAACAGCTGTAAAATTTGTTATATACGTAACATTGTTATAAAATAAAACCCTTGTAATTTACACTTAATCAAACAATTATTAAGACTTTATCTAATGATTAAAATTATTAAGACTTTAAAAAATATCTACTTTACCCTTAAGTACAAATAACACTCAACATCATAAGTGCAATTTTCTCTCAAAACTACAAATTTGGCAATTGTTAATGTGGTCAATTGTGATTGGTGTATTATAAATTGATGACAATGTGAAACTGATATTACATTAATCACAATATTTTATTTCAACAGCTGTAAAATTTGTTATATACGTAACATTGTTATAAAATAAAAGTCTTCATCCATGTTTTAGTATATTTAAGACTACAAATTATGTTTTACAAAAAAATATACATAGTATTAAGTGTTGTTTATACTTAAGAAGCAAAACTAGATTGATAAGTCTTGATAATTTTTATTATTAGCTCAAATTTAGAGATTGTTTTTGTATTTTACCTTAAAAATTATGAATAAAATATTACTCAAAAATAAACTACCTTAAGAATATAATTATATAAAAAATGAGATTATAAAAATAAAAATAAAAACTGATATTTCAAGCTAAATCATAGTAGATTTATAATGTCCATGATGAAAGACAAATAATAATAATAAATTGACCCGGCATGCTTATGGCACTTAAAAATGAAAAGAAAAACTTCTACACGTGTTGACCACGCCACGTAGCATTAAGCACCTTAATAAGGCAGGACCAGCACAGAACCCTATCTCTTGACTTTGGTGATTGAGCTATAATTATGGAGATTCACCAATGGGAATGCAATACGTGTATCAATTTGTTTTTTTTTTTTGTTTTTTTTTTTTTTAATAAGCGCAATATGTGTATGAATTTTGACTTACATGAATGTGTCTTAGGCTCTTAGCTTAATGTTTGAATATGAGAATCTATACATAAAAAAAGAAAAAAAGAAAAAAAAGAATATGAGAATCTAGAAGGGAGGATTTTTTCTTTGATGATCATCATGAAACGTATGTATTAGTGATAATCTGTTTCTAAGTTTATCCTACTCTGAATAAAAAATCTGTATGTCATCAATAAGAAAAATATATAGGAATGATAATTTTTTAATTTTTTATTTGATGATCAACATGAAACGTGTACGGCAATTAGTCAACCATTAATCTAATAAATTGTGTTGGAAAAGTATGTTTAGGACCATTAATAAAAAAAATTTAACAAGCTTTATTTAAACCTCATTTAAACATTTTGAACTTAAGAAATCAATTATCCAAATATAACGTAGTATTTTTCTTTTCTTGATATTAATTAGTGTCTTTAAGACTCTTAAACATTTGTTGGTTTTGACTTTTGTTTGTACAGACTGCCAGATTTTTTGACTAAATTTTACCTAGACAAAAATAGAAATAGACCACAATTTTGCAAATTCATTGAATCATCATGAAATATATTTATTGGTCACACTACCTATCATGTCGAGCTGTATTTTTACTATTTTGTTTTTTAACCTAAAAGCTTCTGATTATTCTCTCAATACTTATCTAGTTACTAGTTAGAATCAGATAATTATAGGCAACACCATTAGCTTCAAATCAAAAGTTAATTTTAATGTATTAAATTATGATTTTTTTAGACCCCAATTCAATTATCAAAGTAATACTAAACATTTCATTATAAAATCCTTCAACTAAGAGTAATTATTCACTATTTCAAAAATACAAAGTTATGTGATACTCTTATATTTTTTTAAAAAGAGACTCGTTGGTATGGTTACAGTCACGCTTCAACTTGAATTTGACATGATGTGGAACCGCCTGTGATATTTTTCGAATCATTTTGTCATCTTCAACCTGAATTTGACATGGTGTCAGTGTAATCCGACCTATAATGTGATATTTTCGGATGGTTTTGTACTATTAAGCCACTGCCTTGGTGGTAGGAAATGCTATTCTCACCATTGATTGTTTACATTCCATTGGCAAGACTTATTATAGTCCATTGATCTAAAGTACTTTTGCATTGGTGGGACCATTATGACATACATAGATCAAAAGAATACAAAATAACAATACTATTGCAAACAACATTCAAAACGAAACCAAAAAATAAAGCAAAAATACAAAACGCATAAAAGAAAAAAAAAAAAAACAGTTTTATTGTGTTGTAAATGTAGTGGGACGACTTGCCGTGTTTGGTCAAACAAACAAACTCCCAAAGTAATAGAAACGCTTATGCTTCTTCCTCTCAAGTGCTATTCAACTATTCGTATGTGAAATGAATGAATGTGTGTGAGAGAGAGAGAGAGAGAGAGAGAGAATCCTTAAAGTATTGAACCACTTCTTTGATCTCTCCTCTCACTGATACACACACGTCCTCTTTACAACAAAAGCACAACCAAAAAACCCCCCAAAAAAAAAAATCTAAATTTATGTGTGTGTTTTTTTATGAAAAAAAAAATACTATAAATCTCTTTCTCTCTCTAAATCTAGTTTTTTTAAAGTATTTTATTGTCTCTCTCTGTGTTCCTTAACGTGCACAAACGCGCTCTATATGTGTTCTACATCATCAAAAAACAGGTATTGCTTCTCACATCACAACCTCTTTTGTCTGTTTCTCTGTCTCTATGTCTGTCTCTCTGATTCATTCTGTTGTGTAATTGCGTTATTGGTCTTCATATCATACTGGTTTTAGTTATATTGGGTTGCTTTTATTTTCACTGGTTTTTGTATTCTTTTTTTTTTCAAAACCGTTTCTTTTTACAAAAAAATTGAGCTTAATACTCAGCTTTGTTGGCATGTGATATTGTATGTTGTATTCCATTCCATATTTGTTGTGATTCAATGATTGAAAGCCTCGATTTTGTGATCTGGGTTTTGTTTGATTTGCATGAATTTTGCTCCTTGTGGTTTCTTTTATAGGAATGTTTTGATCATTAATGTATTTTTCAATATTTTATTGTTGGGTGTGGAAATTTATGATTAGGGTTTGTTCCCAAAAAAAAACAAGTTTCTTTTTATAATAAGAAATCGTCATTATCAAGGGATTTAATTTAACTATGAAAATTAATTTTTATTAGTTCATTGACAGCATCGATTTTGGCTAAATTTTTTATTTATGTTTGATTTCTTGTCGTCGATTTTTTTGATATTCCATACTTGTCTCTTCTAATATATTATATTGTTTATCCCTTCAGCTCATTTTTTTATATATATATATATATATATATACATATTTTTTGTTTGTCGGTTATTGGTTCCAATTCTTGAGCTAGCTACAATTTCATCTTGTACCTGGAATTCAATATAGCAGCCAATGGTTTAATATTTGGTTTTAATTCAACAGCCATTCTTAAAGTCTAAGTTTTGGAATAGTTTTGAAGAGGGTCTTGATCCAAATATCAACTACTTGATTGAATGGTTACTGGCTAAGGAGATTTAAAGCATGAGAAATTGTTGATTGGAACCCATGATATTGTTTGGTAATGGGGTCCTTAAACATGGAGAAGAAATGGCTATTTCCCCTTGTCATAAGCTCTCTCATATGTATATTCCTTCTTGCCACTACCTTCAACATGGGCCTTGTTTTTTCACTACACACAATCAATTCGATCTTTTCGATTTTCCCTTCTCGATTAGCTATGAATCAATCAAACGCAGTTTTTGCCGAATCAAAGGTTTCACAAGCTCCACCCCCTCCTGCTGGGCCTACGATTCCTCGTTTCGCTTATTTGGTTTCTGGTTCAAAAGGTGATTTGGAGAAGCTTTGGAGAACTCTTCATGCTCTATATCATCCGCGGAACCAATATGTTCTTCATTTGGATCTTGAGTCACCGGCAGAGGAGAGGTTGGAGCTCGCCTCACGAGTGGAAAAAGAGCCGATTTTTGCTAAGGTTGGGAATGTTTACATGATTACTAAAGCTAATATGGTCACTTATAGAGGACCCACCATGGTTGCTAATACTCTTCATGCTTGCGCCATTCTTCTCAAGAGGAGTAAGGATTGGGATTGGTTTATCAATCTTAGTGCCTCAGATTATCCTCTAGTGACACAAGATGGTTAGTGTATATTTATGTTGTTATTATTTTTGTTTTTCTTCTTGTTATTCCTTTGGGTGATGGATGTAAATTAAATGGTTTAATTAATTTATGCAGAACTTCTTTACACGTTTTCGACTTTAAATCGAAATCTGAATTTCATTGAGCACACAAGTCAGCTAGGTTGGAAAGAGTGAGCTCTCTCTCTCTTTCTCTCTCTCTCTTACACTCACACTCACTAACGCATGCAACACAAAAGAACCTTCATACATATGCTAACAAACTACCTTATATTTGGTTCTGTTTTGCAGGGACAAACGTGCAATGCCTTTGATGGTCGATCCTGGACTATACTCATCAACAAAATCAGATATCTTCTGGGTCAATCCCCGGAGAACTTTGCCATCATCTTTTAAATTATTTACAGGTTAGATTTCATCTATATTTTTTTAGCCTCGTGAGATCCTCTATGATTGTCCATGATGCGGAATTAATTACAAATACATATTTGAAGGTTTGCAATTTGTAGGACAGAAGACCATTGAAACTCTGTTATCAGAATTTCATTCAAATGTGTCTATTTATTGGATTTTGTTACTTTTGAATTTTTATCTGTATAGAAGATTTTGGAAAGTAGATTAAGTCCTATTGGCAGCTAGACTTCTATTTTTTCGAACATTTTGGGAGGACTTTATGTAGAAATAAAAACTATAGTGAAAATGCATATACTACTTAGTTCTCAGTTCTTGGTTTTTACATTTGAAGTATCTCTTTTTAATAATTCCCCAGAAGTAGGCTATATCAAAAAATTTAGGAGCAATGTCAAGGGTGTTCTTTGTATTAGTGGAATTCAAACATTGTTGTGGCACTAATTTGAAAGCTACTTTACATTCGTTTCAAACATTCTAGCAATCAGGTATATGTCGTCTTTTACACAACCATATCTAGTTTTCATATATAAGCTCATGGCACCTCTTATTTGGTCTCTTTAACAAACCAACTGTGTCAATTCCAATCAGCCATATAATCAGATTCATTATAATCCTTATGGTTCTGCTTGCAACTATTGTCTTGTTCAAAACAAAATTTTGAAAGTTTGGAAATGGTAATATGTAATTCGCCCCACAGTGGACTTTTTTAGTGGACCAGTCGCTCTATCACACTGCAAGTCCAAAATATCTGCATTCATTTAAATTTCAGCCACTCTGATATTGGATTTATATCCTTAAAATTTGGGACAAATTTTTTATTTATTGATAAGTTACACACACCCCCAGTGGATCTTGAACCCACAACCTTACTTTCCACAAGGGAAGGAAGTGCTATTTGAGCTAGTGTTCATTGGCAATAAACATGCCTCATCTTCTCTGTTTTTTTCCAAAACAAGAAAAGTACAGAGAGATTTCGTATCAAGCCGCATTGGCCATCTTTTTTGCCCTTCTGTTGTCTAGTTTAGTTCCTGAAATTGGTCGTCTAACTCTAAATAACATGCATTTTTGTTACAGGTTCGGCATGGATGGTTCTGTCACGTTCATTCATAGAGTATTGCATCTGGGGTTGGGATAATTTACCAAGGACCCTTCTAATGTACTACACAAATTTCGTGTCCTCCCCTGAGGGCTACTTTCAAACTGTCATATGCAATGTGCCTGAGTTTGCTAAGACTGCAGTCAACCATGACTTGCATTACATTTCTTGGGACAATCCCCCCAAACAGCACCCTCACACCCTTTCCCTTAATGACACGGGCAAGATGATTGCTAGCAGTGCTGCATTTGGTCGGAAATTCAGAAAAAATGACCCAGTCTTGGATAAGATTGATAAGGATCTATTGGGGCGGAAGAATGGGAGCTTCACCCCCGGTGGTTGGTGCTCTGGCAACCCAAAATGTTCCAAGGTTGGGAACCTGAACAAGCTCAAACCAGGCCCGGGAGCTCAAAGGCTTCGCCGCCTCGTAGCTAGGCAAGCATTGATGGCTAAGTTGGGACAAAATCAGTGTAAATAGATTTTATGGAACTTTATTGCTTGCAGATGGGAAAGGATTTTAAAGAAGAAAAGATAATAATAAGAAAGAAGATCTATCTACAGGCCAGACAACACTTGACTGGAAATTTCTACTGAGGGGAAGAAGATGCTGTAATTGCAGTTATGGACTCATTCTTGGTAGACTTGAAGGCATTTTAGTGTAGGTATGAGCATAGCCATTAATTGTTGCTATGTTCAGTCAAAGATGGCACCCGGTCATTCTTCCTTTGGTAGGCTCTGATTACGTTGAACATTTATACTTATTTACTATGAAAATTTTCCGAGTATTTTTTCTTCACTTGTCAATGACACGTCTAATCTTTTGGCTTCATGATATTTCAGATCTTTTTTCTACAGACTCCAGAATTTCGTATTTTGTAATTCATCTGGTAATGGTCTGGTTTATAAACTCAATTGGTTGCTATAATCCACCATGTTTCCCTTGGCATTTGAAAGCTCAAATTCAATATATAACATGGACTACTAACAGTTCGTATGTACATGTGTAGAAATAATGTTAAAGTACACGCACAAATCTGTTTCATATTTATCCATGAAATTCTGAACTAAAAAATGTTCTCAAGTACAAAAATATAACAGTACTGTCACATATGCTTCAAAGAAAAATGAAAAAATCGAATCATTATCATGATGGCACATGTAAATGGCTGCACACACTGCAATGTGGTGGAACATGAAACTGGTGTACTTCACATAAATGTGTGGGTGGAGTGCATGGAAAAGACTGATTTTCTGTTTCAGTTATGAGCTCAATCTGCATCATATTATCCAAAGGAAAATTTTCTCCAAGTAGTAGGATTTGTACTATTTTTGTGCATATCAGCCACAGACTATCATATTTGTTCAGAGCTCTTTGAAAACCTGACTAATCCCTTGGGTGTGTGCAATTCTCCCTCCCACACACCAGAAATTTGAGTTGCTACACCTGAGCCATCTTCATATTTAACATTTGCAGTTAGTGATATGGCAAATGATTGCTGTTGTAGAATTTAAACAATGGAAGTCTGAGACCTGGGTCCTGGACCTCATAATTCATAATAAGAGAATGCTAGTCCAGAATACCAGCATCTACTAAATTTAGAAACATTATATGTGCCAAAACCTGAATAACTAAGGTCTTTTCACCTTGGCTGTGTTGTTTCTCTTCAAATATTTAAACTTTAAAGCATACCAGTTTGGCTTAATATATCTTGGTTTTCCATTCTCCAATATTCTTTTGTTCAATAGAATCATTACAGACTGCAAAGAGTTCAAAATTGCATGTTGCTTTGCTTTTAATAGCGAGATGCCCTCACACTACGACTTAAAAGTGATATGATGCAAGTTTTGTGCTAAAAAAAATGTTAATCAGTTGGGTTTGCTGTTGAGAGAGTTGCTAAAGATGTCAAGGACAACACCCTTGCGTGTCTGCGAGTTCATTTCTCATTGGAGAAAAGAATTTATTTTGTTCACGTTAAAGGGATTGCTTTATTGATTAATTATCTAGCTTTGTAGGGACTCTTATATTACAAGTGTAGGTGCACAAATGCTTCACAAGGTTGATTCTTTACCTTTAATATGACAAGAGCCTAAGGCTCTTTAAGTGACCACTCTTTTACTGCATAATCTTTTTCCCAGCTTCCACTGCTTCAAAGCCTTAAATCACGGAAACCTCACTGAGGTTGGATTCTCTAAATGCTATAAATGACTATTTTGTGTTTATTCTTTTTTATAAATACGATATAAATTGAACCTATGACATTCACTTTATTATGATTGTTCTTTATCATAGACCAAGATAACTTAATTCTGGTTCATATAGCAATGCCAACAATAAAATCTCTATTTCTGGCAATCCATAACAATTTCTAACAAATATATTCCAATAAATTTAATCATTTAAGGATATGTATCTGCCAAGGCTCCAACTCGAAACAATTGCTAGGATATCAAGATCTGGATCGAGATTGAGTGCAATATTATTTTGAATGATCGAAATTGAAATGATTTTTTATTATCTATCTTTCAACTTTTAAAACATATCTGATCGGATGGCTGAGATAGAAAGTTCAAAAAATATCTTTCAATCACGGTCTAAAAGGTATTGCACCCTGATCTTGATCCATAAGATTTGGTTTCAGGATTTTGCATGCCCCATGTGCATTGATTGATTAATTGTTTGAGAAGTCTCTCTAGCTGCTTGGTCTATTCTTCTCTCACAATGACTTCCATCCACCAACATCTTATTCTTCATAATGACATCATCAGAAATGACCTGAAGTGTTGAGAATTGCCTATCTTGAATATATATATTTGACCCTCAAGAAAGAGAGAAAGGGGGATTCAAACTAGTAAACCAGCTTCATGAAGCTTGGTCCACAATCAATTATGCTACCCAAGAAGATTCAAACCAGTAATCTCCGCTTCTTGAGGCGTGGTCCACGATCAATTATGCTACCCTTTTGGATTACTTATAAGGTAATTATTTAGTCAATAGTAACTCAAAGTGCTACTACAAACCTTGATAATATCTATTAAGGAAGGTGAAGCATGTATGCAACTTGTATCCCTTTGCCTTGAAAATGGGAGGTATGAGATTTTAACTGGGGAGAGCCACAGTCAGTATACAAGAAGATTGTCTGTCAATTTATACGGAACAACAAAGATCAATTGTAAAATTATATATCATATCATTATGAACTGTAAGCATTACAAAAATATACAAGAATTCTGATTTTGAACCCTTTTCTTTACTTTGAATTTTATCTACAATACACTTGATGAACAAGATCGTTCTCACTCTTCACTTAAATTGCATCCGCTATAATCTAATGCCAAAAATTTCTTATGTTGCTCGGAATCATCGAGCACCCCTAACATTTAAAAAACATGTCTTAGCTAACACAAGCATTTTCTGGCGTAAGATTCTTTCAACTCATCTTTTTGGCCAACAACTTCTTTCCTCTTTCCTAGAATCTTGAATGATTTGGAAAATAGCCAAATTACACCATCTCCAAAATTTTGATATTCCCTGTGGAATTTGCAGCGACTAAGGTTGAGGACTGGCCGCGCCAACAAACAGAAGAGATGAACTGTGCAGCGTCATCCATTTCATGGCCGGAAAGTGGATCTGTGTTGTTAAACTTGAATGACGATGCTGGCATGGGGAAAGCTTTGTGGTAGATGAACACCTGAGCCACAAAGAATATGAACATTACTAGCTGTAAATTAGCAAAATTCAAGAGCAAATGCAAGGACAAGAATGTCTCTATTATTGTAAAATGAAAAAGAAAAATGCTTACTCTTCTTTCTTACCAAAGGAAAAAGACATTGTCTCTCTCTCTCTCTCTTTTTTCTACTGACATACAAGTGACAATTGTGTACAAGAGACAATTTTAACTTGTAATCCCAAGAATTGAAAAGGTAATCTGTTAGAGGCTTGGTGCTTCTTATCTAAGGGACCATTGTTGTAAGATACATAAGAAAATAGGACTGTTCTTTAAAAAAAAATGATGGGCATGGAAATTCAACTTTAGGGTTATTACTTCCAACATCTAAGATGGAAACTTCTGATCTCATTAAACAAGTGTGTGATACCTGATTTTTGTAAATTTAACTTCAGGGTTATGCTTCCAACATCTAAGATGGATGCTCTGATCTCATTCAACAAGCAAGTGATACCTGATTTTTCTAGGAATCACTTGAGCAATGATGCCCAATCTACTTCTTATGTGATTTAATCAGACAATACCAAGTCGAGACGACTTATTAGACAAGAAAGATAAGGAAATGACTCACCCTTGTCACAGCATTAATGTGAAGAACCTAACAAAAACATAGGTATACCAAGATGATAGATATAAAATACCTCATTTGTCTCTGAACCAGTTGCAATGAAACCATCAGAAACTGACAAACCCACAAAGTTCTGCAACAAAGAATCAAGTATCAAGTAACATCAGCAATAAACTTATATCAACCCTGGGCATATTTCTACACATGATACATACATACATACATACATACATACATATTGTACATACACACATACATACATATATGGAAATGAAAACCCATGATGATTGTCACAAAAATTAACAACTATTTCTATGTGATAAGAGTTGCCTGTTACTAGAACTGCCAAGGTGCCTATCCTAAGGCCATTTCAATGGGAGCCAAGGTGCCATATGAAATAAGACTTCAAGGGCTGACTGAGGTGCTTCAAACATGTGCATGTCCTCTAAAAGATAATGCGCCTCTATAAAAAACATAGCCAATAATGTCTTGCCACATTAGCAAGACCCAACAGGTCCACATCACACTATGTGACTAGGTCCAAGGGTTCACAACTTCACATCCCATCTAGAGCCCAGATTGATGCCTTGACGAATTTTGTATGACTGGGTCATAAGCAAGGCACAGGAAGCTACATAGAGCTGGCATTGCCAAGGGGGAAGCATGATTACCACAAAGGAGGCGGAATTTGTTCCATATTCCCCATACTTCTCGAAACGATGAGCTTCATACTCCAGAGAGAATCGCGACTTAGTTCCTTAGGGCCTTGACCTAGGTTTACGCTTGAGGAGGCAAAGTGTTTGAGCAAATGCTTTGTGCATCTTATGTTGGTAGCTACAGATGAGGGTTACACTTCAAAGCGTTAACCTTCACACCTAGCATGTTTCATGCTTAACATAGCTTCGCATTTATCAGCCAATGATGTCACACATCCTCATTGATGAGGGTGATATCAGAAACTATACATCTATACCGCTTTGGGAAAGTACATTTGCATCCGAGGGAATACACATATTTTCTCAAGCAAAAATTCCCATAAGATCATTTAAGTTTCCCTCATTGGGGTACCAGACTAATGCTAAATAACTAGACTACTTCCATGGACTGTCACTCTCCCTCAAGCTTCTCAACCATTTCATCTAGTTTCACACAGTGGTCTTCCATTATCTCAAGCCCCAAATTTATAATGAACTTGTAAAAACTGAGGATGTTATCATAATTTATGTACCACAATCATGTGAATAGTGTGGAGGGAAAAAAAATGGCAAGCAGAGTATAAGAAAGAATACAACTAATGCTAATTGATTCTTTCGTCTTTCCTAAATTATCAAACCAGTAGAGAGCACCTCAGGAACTGAATTCGATAAAACACAATATACTCCCAATAGAGACCTCCAAAACTCTTTTAGTACTTTCCTCTGGTAAACCAAATCGTATGAATTTTATCCAACATATTTATCATTATTTTTATATAATGAACGTAAAATGAAAGCGAATGTTGGGAATTCAAAATGGATCGGAAGTAGGTAGATTCACAAATAAAGAAGCAGTACTATCAGTTTTTTTAAGTGAATTAAGGTTTACATTGCATTTCGACTCTTCGTGCATTAAGATTATTAAATTTTGTGCATTTAGAGTCGATATATTAGAATGGCAATCTTCCATGGTGGTATCTCCACCAACACTTTTAATTACTATGTTTATCAAAATAGAGAGTAGGCTGAGAGGCTCAACTACAAAGTAAATGTTGATGTGGTGGTGCAGGGTTACATTATAGATCCACCAAATGGGATTAAACCACTTGTTATGTCGGTTAGCTTTTAAAAACTTGGCATGGTACATATACATGCTTGATTCTCTAAAATGCTCATGGGATTCTATCTCATTGTTTTTGCCTTGGGACATCCTAGTAAAATGGTCGGGCCCTCTTTCTCGTCGTTTGCGTATTTCCCATCATGTGACCTTCTGGGAAAACACTCCTTTCGCCAAACTAGGTTCCATACTTCCATCTACCGTCTACTCCTCCTCTATTTTACAAATTCTTTTGTTAATCTTTTTCTTGAAGACCTTCCATCTACTAAAGATAATCCTTCCTCCACTAGATCAGCTCCAGAATCTTCTCTTAGCACATCAGGCTACTAAAGATAATCCTCCCTCCCCTACGCCCACTCCGGCCTCTTCTCCCAACACAACGGTCTCCCATGAGGATCCTTCCAGCTCCCTTGTTCCATCTAAGAGCACCTCTCATTATCTCACAGACTATCATTGCTACTATGATCTTGTGAGACTATGATCTTGTTACTCTTCACGAACCTCACTCCTATGGTGAGGCTTCTTTCTAATCCTTTATGGAAGACTGCTATGGCAGAAGAACTTGATGCTCTCTTTCAGAATCATACTTGGGATCTTATTGAGTTGCCTCCAAGAAAGTCTATAGTTGGTTGTAAATAGTTTCATAAGACCAAAACTTTGTCCGATGGTACAGTGGACAAGTACAAGGCTCATCTTGAGGCTAAAAATTTTAGCTAGGAGTATGGCATCGATTATGAGGAGACTTTTGCCCATGCTGCTTGACTTACTACCGTTCAGTCTTTCCTCGCTATTGTTGTTTCTCGTCGCTGGTTTATTTTAGATGAATTTCAAAAATACATATCTTAACAGCAACCTTATGAAAGAAGTCTGCATGCAGCCTTCTTCTGGCTATGAGCACTTGCCTCACATTGTCTGCCATCTTCTCAAAGCCCTTTATGGCCGCAAACAAGCCTCTTGGGCCTGGTTTGCCAAATTCAATGCTACAATCTCACAACTCGGCTTCTCCTTCAGCCCTTATGATTATGCCCTCTTTATCTAACTCACAAATAAGGGCATTACTCTCTTATTGTTATATGTTGATGACATGGTTATCACTTAGCCACCATTTCGACACGAAGGAGTTGGGAAATGGTCTCAAGGTCATTTCTTCCAATGACAGCTAATATTTTTCTCAAAATATGCCTCAAATCTCATTTCTCATGCGGGTCTAATTGATGATGCTATGCCTCTTAACTCCAATATCAAGCTTTGCACCATAGTACCGAGACTCTTTGTGATGCTACTCATACAGGCAATTAGTTGGTAGTCTTGTGTACTTAACAATCATCCAAACATTTCTCATGTTGTGCACCTCGTCAGCCAGTTTACATCCGCCCCGCGCTTTGTTCACTTCATTGTTGCTCTCCGCAACCTGCGCTATCTTAAAGGCACACTTTTTCATGGGCTTTTCTTTCCTTTCACTAATGATTTAGTATTTTGTCCCTATTTTGATGTTGATTGGATAGAAAACCCCACTTATCGTCGTTCCATTACAAGGTAATAGGTATTACTTCTTGTTAGGGGAGGCTATGATTTCTTGGTGAAGTATGAAGCAAACTATTGTTGCTCGATCGAGTACTGAGGCTGAATACTGTGCTTTGGCTACCATTGCTGAAATCGTTTGGTTGCACTTTCTTCTCAAGGACATGGGTATCTCTATTTCTACTACCACATCAATTTATTGTGATAATCGGAGTGCTATTCAAAGTGCTCAAGATGATGTTTCCCATGAACAGACTTAGCATATTGAGATTGACTGTCATTTCATTCTTCATGGTCTTCTCCAACTTCAATTTGTCTCCTCCGAGGAACACAGCTTGTTAATGTTTTCACCAAGTCCCTTTCTCTTGGTTGCTTCTACATGATTTTGTCTAACTCAAGCTTGTCCTAGATTTTCCACCTTAAGTTTGAAGGGGATGATCGATACATTAAGGCCCCTTGGGCCCAACATTTTGTAAGCCCACAATTGTAAAACATGTACTTGCAGGTCAAGTAAATCCATACTTGCATGACAAATTTCATATCCCTACTAGCATCATATTTGTAGGAAAATAGAAAGCAATAATAGTAGAGGGTAGAGAGAGTAGAAACAAAAAAATTTCGTGGTTCGGTTATGAAGACCTACATCCACACACAAAAGCCCTTGACGGTTACATTTTTAGTTTTTTACTATATAATACTGTGATTACAATGAGCTCCTTAACAATGTATATATAAGAGACTAGCCCTAGTCTAATCATAAATTAACATCAAGTATTGGACTTGGGCCTAGACTAGGAATGGGTCTTTATATACTTCAACATCCCCCCTCAAACTCAACGTGTAGCATGACTGAAGCTTGAGTTTGAAATTGCATGAAGATCCACGAAGAAACGAACAATGCTACCGATCCGGCAGCCCACCAACAAACAATTGTCAAAGAAAAAAAAGAATAAATACTAAAGAAATTACCACCAAACACTTTGGCAGTCCAAACAATGCTACCGACCCGACAGCCCAAACACCAACAAACAATTTGTTAGAGAAGAAAGAAGGTTGAATAAGCCTTGAACTTACAAAGGCATAAAGAATCTACCGACCCGGTAGCCCACAAACACAAATGTTGGAGAAGAAGGATATATACCAAAGACAGAGAGGCATTGTGCAACTTACAACACTCACACGCACTCATACTGCAGAACAATACTACAAATCCAGCAGCCCACCAACAAACAATTGTTGGGGGAAAGAGACAGATACAAAAACACCAAACAGCAAGCAGCTGCATAAGCAACCACATATAGCAGCACCAACTTCTTCAACAACCACAAGATAACCCACGACCACAAGCAGTAATCAATACTGCCAGAAACTACAGTAACAACAACAACGCTGCTACTTATTCTGGAATAGGGACAGATAATGCCTGCAACCAAACAACGGTCGTCTTCTTCACACAAACGCTGAAAAATGCAGAATCACGGCTCGATCTCGACAACAAAGCCACTAGAAGCATCACCAGATGTCGGTGAGCACAAAATGGGGATCAAAGGAGGTTCGAGTGGACCTCAAAACAGCAAAGAAGCTTCGGGTAACACAAAGATTCCGCCGGAATCAACTGAGACCAAACACAAATCTTCAATAAACAATAAGACAACACCAAGAACAAGCAGCCAAGATGGGTATTTCTGAACTGAGAATCGGAACAAGCACCAAGGACAATGACCCATTCTCGAGACACTAAAGAGAACAACAAAAAATACAGCAGCCAAAATGAAAGTTTCAAACGAGAACCAACTAAGAAGCTTCGAGAGTCGAGAGACAATGAAAAGAAAACCCATAGCCACGGAGAACCACGAGACCCTAACAGAAAGGAATAAATCTCCAATGCATAGAAATCAAATGCCCAGTAGATAGGCTCTGATACCATGTAGGAAAATAGAAAGCAATAATAGTAGAGAGTAGAGAGAGCAGAAACAAAGAGACACCGTAATTCGATCATGAAGACCTACATCCACACACAAAAGCCCTTGACGGCTATATTTTTACTATATAATATTGTGATTACAATGAGCCCCTTAACAACGTATATATAAGAGACTAACCTTAGTCTAACCCTAAATTAACATCAAGTATTGGACTTGGGCCTAGACTAGAAAGGAGCCTTTATATACTTCAACAATATTAGAGTCAGAATTGCATTGTGAATGATAATTTAGTCTTGCCCTCTTTCTACTATGCTGTTGTATTCTCCCTACTTTGATGGTGAAACTTTCTCCTTAATGTTAATGTAGCCTAACTATATAAAGCTTTGTGTTTCCTATGCAATATTTGTTCCTTTTTTTTTTTCCTTTTTTTTTTTGCATAAACGTACATAATTGAGGGAGCGTGTTGTTGAGTCCCACATCGCCAGGTGCCCCTTGGTTGTGCACTTTATAAGTCATGGGCAATTCTCCACTTACAAAACGTCTTTTAAGAGTGGGTTAGGTTAGGTCTATTGATCTTTAACATGATATCAGAGCCAGGCCCCTGGGGTGTTGGGTTGATCTCCCCCCTATTGTTTTCCATGTGTTTGGTTGTCACACCACACGTGAGAGAGCGTGTTGAGAATATCAAATATCCCATATCGCCAAGATTTCCCTGGGTTGTTCAATTTATAAGCCATGAGCATCCCTCCTCTCTCAAGCAAAGTTGTATATACCGTTTCGGCACCCGTTTCGGTTTGGCCATTGGAATGGGATATTTCGGTACCGGTCAATACCGGCATTCCGTTTCGGGTTTACCGCAAATATATATATATATATATTGATTTACTCCTCTATACATTTATTCATCAAAATTTATAATTTGTTAGTTAGGAATCTTTCAAATTATAAGCACATATCAATCTTAATATTAATAATAATAATAAGCTTACACTTGTATTTTGAATAATAAATAATAGAAATATAAAATCTAAAGAAATACCACTTAAGATAATAAATAAATAAATAAACCAAAAGAGTAAAATTCATCCCAAAGTGTAAAATAGAAGAATTAAATAGTGTTAACATTTGAAAAGTTGCTGCTAAACCAAAAAGGTACAGTTTAGGAACTTCCACACTGCTGGGTTTGTGGGAGCAGACTTGAAGCACTAATCAAATCTGGTTAATTGTGGCATCAAATCACAAGCAGAGAAGAGAAAATAAAACACGTGAAGGGCACTCAAACCAAAAAGGAAAGGAAAAAAAACAAAGAAAAGGAAAGGTAGAGAGTCAGAGAGTGCTTCGGCGGAAAAAACAAAAAAAAAGGAAGAAGAAGAAGGAGCGGGAAAGGAGAGAAGAAGAAAAAGAAGAAGGGGACGACGCAGAGAGTAGCTAGAGGCGAGCTGGTCGGAGATGTGGGGGAGCTGGAGGCGAGCTGGACCGTTGCAGTGAGCTCAGTTTCCCCCAAAAAGTAAACCGGCCGAAATTGGCCAGAATGACCGAAACTCGCCAAAATGGGCCGAAATTTTTTCCGAGGTGGAACAAGGGGGTTTCTCGTTCCGGTTTGCACACCGGTACGAGATTTTCCGGCCGGAACGGACCGGTATATACAACTCTGCTCTCAAGGCTTCTTTTGAGAGTGAGTTTGACCCATTGGTCTTTATCATGGTCTTTAACATGAGCCACTATCAAGAATTGAACTAGTGGACTTGCACCTTCACAACCCTAGACTTTTAGCGTCACACTAAACAAGCCCCTAAAGTAGTGGTGCAACATTAGGACTTCTAAAAAATTACTTATCCAAGAATTATCCTAAGTAAATCATGCTTGATTGTGGAGTTCTTGTAAGATTCAGTGCATTGGATAATAATCATCAATATACAAAGAGGTGGACTCAAGTTTAACAATTGTAACCCAATTTTATTTTATTTTTTTTAAAAACAAAAAAGCTATTATAGTACTGAAATTTATGCTTTTTGTATATAACATAAACATTCTTTTTGCAAATAACATATCTATTCAGTAACAAACATACTCTATTTTGAAGATCATGTATGTTTTACAGAAAGATGGAAGTTGAATCACAAGTTTTAGAGGTCCATGTTGGTGGAGAACCTTCAGGATTTCAGAAAATATCAGTGATAAGGTTGGTCATTAAAGATTAAATTTTAACATCATCAATTTTTTATTTCATTTCAACCTTTGTTGGTGTTATAAAACCAATACCTGACTAGAACTCATGTTTTTATTTCATCTCAGGTGTTTTGACTTTTTTCTTATTCTAATATTCTCTGACTTGCTTGGACCAACTAATCATCTTGTAATAATAAGAACAAGATAAATCAATATACTATTCAAAATGAAACCAACCTTGACGTAATAGCAATGGAGAAAATGATATCTCATGATTTCATCATCTATGAATGTGGATGACTAACATAGAATGAAGAGTTAATGTACCTTTACATTCATGTGTCCTGTGAATGTTTGAAGCGGAGTGTTATTAACCCGAGATGTGCACATTGACAAATCCCAAAGCTTCAGAGTGTTATCTGTGGATGCAGAAACAATATTCGTTGCGTCCACAAATTTGATGTAACTCACAGTTTTATTGTGTCCAATAAATGTGCACAGAGGAGTTCTCAAGTTACGGAGATCATAGTAATAAATTCTATGATCTGCTGAACCAAATGCAATGGAACGACTAGAATCCAAGGGAAACTGAACACAGCAGACATTTGCCTTTGTTTTGATGGTACCAATGCTTACTCCCTGCAGTAGCAACCCATGTAAGAAAAAAACTTATCATACATCCAGAAGTAAATGTACACAGCATGCAATGATATGACTGCAGTACGTTTAGTTTCAAAGCTGACATCCACCAAGTGCAAAAATAGAATTGCCTGATTGATACTCCATAGCTTAACAGAACCATCATCGCTCCCGCTGGCCAACATTGTTGGATCTGCTGATGAGTAGTCGATGGACCATACACGCTTCTCATGCTCTCTCATTTCCATTAGTGCTTGACTCCTTGTAACATCCCATACCTGAAACACGATAAGCAACTGAGTCACTACAAAGCAATAGAAAGCTTATGAAAGAAATTGATTGTAAGGCTTTATCAACCTGCACGACACCTTCAAAGTTACTCGAAGCAATCTGGCTTTTGATATAACTGTTCCAACATATGCTGCTTAGCTTTGATCTACTAGCCATTTCAACTACAGGATAATGGATATCACGGTCTTCATTTATGATTGTGTCACATTCAAAGACTTTAATTTTCTTATTTACACCAGCTGTAGCAAAAAACTCTCCATCACGATCAAAACTGAGAGAGCATACTAGATTGGAAGAATTTAACAGATCCCCTTGCTTCAAGTCTGCTTTGACTTTTAACTTACTGAAAGATAGATACTTGCACAAACCTTCAAGGAATGGATTTATCCAACCAATTTTTCTACCCTCATTATACTGCTCTTTTGATGCCAAATTATTAACGGAACTCCTTTCAGTTAGAACGATAGACCCCTTACCATCACTACTTATTGGTGAATGTCTACTCATTGGTTTCCCTGAGGGCCTGACTTGCCTGCATCTTGTCAAAAAGTATGCAGTCTCCAGTTTCTTAAAGTTCTTCATTAACCGAGAACTTTTGGAAAGAAAACTTCCGATATTTTCATTAAGTGTATCTGACTTCTGACCATCATCTAGATTATCATCACATTCCTCGATGATCGGAATCTGCAGTCCTGGTCGAAATCGTTTTCTAGACCCCAAGCTAGTAGAATCATCACTATCAACAATATTCATAGATGGGAGACTTGACATCAAATGATCATCCTTCCCCAGTTCTGGGCATGAGCCACCCTTCTTAAGAATCGTTTGCTGCTTCATAACTTCTTCAATATCAGTACACAACAAAGAAATGGTATCTTGCAATTTATCAGCAGCTTCCTGTTTTCTTTGTTGTATAAGCAAAAGGAATTCCAGCAACAACTCCTGCTCCTCTATTCTTTCTCTAAGTTCAATTGCTGCTTCTCGTTCTTCCAAATCATCCCTTGGTTCATTAAGGAACTCGCTCTGTAACAACTCGCTGTTACACAAGGCATTAAAAGTAAGAGTACGAACTTTGATCTCATAATGTTCAATTACACATAATTAAAAAAAAAAAAAAAAAAAAAATGCCTTTATATTTCAGCATCATTCTTCTTAACCATTAAGGATTCCGTGACAATAAGTCAATGGAGGATGATGCTTGGAAAGATAGGATGGGATTTCTGAATTGCAACTGGCAAAATAAATGAAGACTACATAAATCAACTTACATTCTCTCATTGGTTACTTTTTCAAGGAAAGAAACCAATAAAGTGATTGTAATAAACCACCGATAGAAAGAGAGTTTAATATATACAAAAAATTGTTAGTCCAAGAAACTTATGCGGCTTAATGCATGTGAAAATAATTACATTCTTTCAGATTATGTATGCAAGGATACTTGCAGTCAACTTGATAGATACTTGATATTGTATAAAGAAGAGAGAACAAATTAATTTATAATCATTGAAGATCTTCCTCAAAATAGTGGATTATTCACCCAAATGCAATCCAACATGGTTCGTCTAGAAAATTTTGTCAAGTAAACTGTCCTATAAATGAATTCTTAAACTGTCCTATAAATGATTTAAGAAACCAATTGGCAATGGGTGCAGAGGCTCAAGATCTTATATGTAGGGATGCAAGGTTTTAATTGCCAAATGTGGGACTTTTTGACTTCTCAACATATATAAATTTTAATAATCCAACTCCACCTACATTTCTTCAGAGATTAATACATTAAGCATTTCCGTAATTTGTTATGTAACTATGTATCATATAAATCATGAAGATTTTTCTTGTCCTGTCCCCAGTGTCTTGTCCAATTTAAGAATTCATATCTATCTTTCAAGTCAAAAGTCAAGGCACTGGGGACATAAAGAAATGTAAAAGGAATCTTGTAAGAAGAAATTACCCCATTTTTGGCCGACCACTAGGATCAGGGTGCAGTAACCATAAGCAAAATGATGCTTCTTTTGGCCACTTCAGCAACAGTTGAGGTGGAAGAACTCGATGTCTCAGACTTGACATAGTTCTGCTTTTTTCTTCTCTCGAGCTAAATGGACAGAATAACTGGTTGCAAGTATAATTATCACTTCAGTGTACAGAAGAAAAAGAAACATAAAAGACATCTATACAACTCTTTACTTTTTAATAACATGATGAAATAAATGAAACAAAGGCTTAATATCCTATTTCAATTTGAACATTTAAAAGAGAATTTGAGAATGCTTTCTATGAACCTCAAAGAGAAGAACCCCCAAACAATAAATGTCTGAAGCACAGGAACTTTGAGAACTTGCAACCTCCTCAGGACTAGTGTACCAACTGGTCTCAATGTCCAATATCTGTTTCATTGGAAATGGTTGCTTCTTTTCTTCTACTTCTTCAACTTCCCCCCTATCTTTTTCTTTATTTTCTTCAGTCTCTTCTATTAACGCTAAATGTGCTGCATAGACTGAGCTTGACTGCATGCAAGTAGTCTCTGATAAAGCATTAGTCGGTGTCATCTCAGATCGAAAATCTTCACTACCTAAGCTGCTTCTATGTTGATGCGCATCATGGGGCAAGGAAGAGGATGAATTCTTAACCTCCACACTTCGGCTATTTGACCCTTCTTCCAACGAATCAGAACCAGAATCCGAACAAGACGCGGACTCAATGAAAGAGACATGATTGAAAGAGGACATAACAAAGCAGGAAGGTCTAACATTATGAACAACAATCCCTTGTGAATGTGCTGCATTAACAATCTCAACTATTTGCCTAAATATGTGTAAGCATTCAAAGACATCAACGGTTCTTTCAGGTTTGTCCAACCACTGCCTTAAACTTATATCACCCCATTCTATGGCACGGACAAAAGGATCAACAGCCACCTCTTCCTCACAAACTCCACACAAACCACCCTGGTTTTTAAAGTCATGATGAGCTAACACAACCCTACCTCTCTCCTTCCTAACAACAGAATCATGTGATGCATCACCAGAAAAACCAATTCTATTGGCACTAATAACCCTACGATTCCTATCTGAGACACCAGAACTATTCAATCCCCTAGAACTACCAGACTCTTGCCAAGCAGACTCAGATGAACCCTCCATAACTATCCCAAAAGAGCTGCATGAAGACCAAAACATGCACATCCAAAAAATGGAGGATTTATCACACTCCTACTACACTCACCCACTTCCACCATTACCGAATCAAGAACTCATTTTTGTTTGTCCAAGCATATAAAAACACATACCTTCTCACCAAGATCAAAACTTTAGCTTGACAAACATAATGACAAATATCCTGCGGGGCAAAACAAGTAGAGTAACTCAATATACAAAAATTCCAGCAAAACACAGCACATGCACCATCACCACCAACACAATTACTAAACAATAATTCAACAAAAGTCTTAAAACAAGGAAAAAACAACTAAATTCAATACATACTCACATCCATACACCATTTTCCAAGCAACCAAACACCACAAGCACCACTACCAACACAAACCCATCAAAGAAAACTCAAAAAGAAATCTTTTTTACCATTTAGAAGAAAAACCCAACTACCCATCAAAAGATATAAAGAGAGAGAGAGGTTCCAGAACCACCACCATGAAAAGAAAGTTCTCCTGTTTCTGCTAGGCCAACCTGAGAAACAGAACCACACAACAAAACTTTATTTGCAGTACTTTTAGACCACACAAAAAACAGGTTCCACAGCCTCATAAAGAAAAAAAAAAATAGTACATATATATATATATATTCCTAAAAAAATTTCTTCACAATAAAACAAAACAAAATCTCCCCACAAAAAACACAGACCGTTTAATGAAAAAAAAAAAAAAACCAATTTCACTATTATTTTCAAGTCCTTATTCTTTGTATCTTTATTGGGTCTTTCATAGATATTAGAATATTTAATATCATTACTTTATTGCCTTTTTTGGTGTATGTGACTATGTGAGGCCAATCATAGTACACCTTCTCATTATCTTCCCGCTTTATTCCAAATAGACTACGTGGAACAACCATGACCTGAAATATAGTTTTTGAACATGGCATGATGCCAAATAAAATAATTTTCAACAATTTTGTGGACAAAAAGATAACATTTTTTTAAAGAACTTTTACATGGGTCTTTGTAAAATAAATTAAAAAATTGTTACCATTGGTTGAGGGACTTGCTTTCCCAAAGGGGAAATTTTGTTAGGTCAGAATTGTGAAACCAAGATTAAAAAATTGTTTATTGCTAAGTTAAGATCAATTTTGTCCAGTTAACTAGTTAAGATGTGGGATCATATATTATAGACAGTAAAAGATTCAGATAGGAGTGGTTTTATAATAGTTTAATAATAAAAAGCTATGCTTAATGTGTATTATTGTCATGAAAAGTGTGTCAAATCAAAACTATGTTCTGCTTAATTAATTATTACTCCAATGATTATTATATTAATTAATGTAAAGATTCATAAACACCTATCAGCGTTTGATTTAAGAAAACCCTTTCTTCTTCTTTTTAGCTAATGACTTGTTAGTCCGAATTCATTTTTAGGTTACTCATTTTATTTAAATTATATACAATTTTTCAAAGCTTTACACTATTGAACAACTTACAAATACTATTAAACACACTCAGAACACACTTAGAACAACTATTGTACTTTTATTGAGTTTAGTTTTTAAGCTTAATAAATCACTTAAAATATATTCTTTCATATTTGAATAGCCCTTTTTTTAGAATAATTGCATGTTAAAAAAGAGGTTAAAATATTGTTTCATCACTATAATTTGTCGAAAGTTAGTTTTTTGGTCATTAATTTTTTTTTTTCTTTTTTAAGTTTAAGACCAAAAAGTATAACACTTTCAATCACTAAGGATGAGAAAAGAAATTGCTAAAATTTATGGATGAAAAACGAAATTCTTATAAATTTTGAAGACAAAAATAATATTTTAACCCAAAAATAAATAAAATTGAAGCTTATTTTTATTCAGAAGTGTCAAAAACAAAATTTAGATCAAGGACAAGGGTTTTAGGCAGAATCAAATTTTTAAAAAAATATATTTAATAGGTATATTTATAGATAAAATTGATAAAGTGTCAATCCTAAAAATAAAAAAAAAATTCTAGGTAAATTACTATAAAAATAAAAATAAAAAAAAAAATCCCAATGACACAAAAAAGAAGAAACCCAAATAACATTAAAAAAAGACCAAATAATATTAACAAAAATTAGCCTAAAAATAAAATAACAACAACATCAGCCCAACATCAATGTATTTATGTTACTATGACTGATTTATTTTTTTTATAATATGATTGATCATTTTTATATTCAGTAAATCAACAAGTTTTTGTTTTAATTTTTTTTGCTAAACTAGGTTTTTGTTTTGTTACTATTTGAGTGTTTGTTAGTTTTATTAATGTAGAAAAGCAAAAGGAAAAACTTAAAAAATGTTAATTTTATATTTTATGATGTGTTAGTTTTATTTTATGAACATTGTTTTTCTTTTAATATTTTTGAAACAGTAATGAAGAAATACTTCAAAAGAAAGTCGGATGAATGACAACTTGATTATATACATAGAGAAATACATTTTTCGTAATATTTTTGTAATATTGATAATGAAGTAATTATGCAACAGTTTCAAAATATGAAAACACGTACGTTGAAACCAATTGTAAAAGGCTATAATGAGTTTATTCTTTGTTATTTTTTGTTTTATATAAATAATGTATATCAGTTTCTAGCATTTTTTTTTATTTTTTTTTTTGTATCATGTTTATCAAAATTTAAAATCAAAAGGCACCCATCCTAAATTGAATTCCTACTCTCACACTTTGGTTTAAGTAAACATTGGTCAGTGTCAACCCATGAGTCCCTGACAGGACAAACCCCACTTGTAAATATGAATAGTTCATAAGTGGGGATACTTCCATTTTTTGTAAGAATTCCAGTCCAATTCTTTGTGGCTATGAAATTAACAACCAAGTTGATGGGATTTAATTTGAGATGGGTTCCATAATAAATGTAAACGACAAAACTAATTAAGGACTAAGGTTCAATAATTTAGGATGACTCATATTTTATATAGCTTATAGATTCAAATTAAATCACATATTTTCAAAATTTTCAAATTGAACCTTACACTTTAAAAAGAAAAATGTTCCAATTTAAACCATAAACTCTTAAGCGTGAAACCGTTAATAGAAAATATTTAAATAAAATGACACGGTGTGACTTGGATTAAAATGATATTCATATATAATGAGCACATGTATTGAAATAACCACATATTTTCTCATCAAAAAAGAAATAACCACATATTTAATATAAAATGTTTTGTTTATTGTTTAAAGTTTGAATTGCAATGTTTTTTAAAATATAAGACTTAATTTGAAACTTTGAAAAATGTTGAGCTTAATTTGAAGCCAAGACAAAATTATAGGTGTAACTAAAATGTAATTTAATCAATAATTTATGGGAAATAAATTATAGGTGTAACTAAATTGAGGGGGAAATAGGGAATTACAAAAACAAGATTAGTGCATTTTCTTTTTTATGGGAACTAATTAGGAGTAGTTCAAACACAACAATGGAAGTGGGGTAACTACATATATTATTTATGCAAATACAGATGAATGTAATTAACACAATTAAGATTAGGGTTACTTGATATGTCAAGTGGATCCTTAGAAATGTTACAGTGTCTATTGACCCTAAGGTTTTGGGTATGAAGGGTTTCTAGTGGATCTTGATGATGGAAATATTAGGGTTGGTGTTAGAGAGTGCTAGGGTTTTGGTTAATTATAGTTTTGCATGAATGTTTGATTAGGGTTTTGGGTTGGTGATGGATTACAAACAAGTGTTGATGGATTGAATGAATGTGACTACTTTGAGAGAGTCATGTCTCCAAGAAATGATACTATTTCAAGGGAGTTTCTACCTCCAATAAAAGAATACCAGAGAGAAAGTAAGAACAAGAAACAACTTTGATTATTCTTCATTAATATCAATCAAATGAGGGTTACATTCATCTATTTATATAACTTTAGACCTATTCTAATTGGTCATGCATAGCTCACTCCTATCGGCTCACTAATTAGGTACATGCCTTAAAAGAATATATACGTGTAATTAATGTGTTACATGTGCACTAACCCTAATAACTCAATCCACTTGTAACGTATCTAACTTTCAAGTAACTTCAAGAATCAATCCAACCTTGAGTTACACATTTAATCGAGCTAATGCCTAGACCTATTCTATTTTGGCTTCTAACAATAAATTAATGCACCTAATATTATAAGAAAGCCCACCTCATGTTTAATAGAGCTAATGCCTAGACCTACTCTATTTTGGCTTCTAACAATAAATTAATGCACCTAATATTATAAGAAAGCCCACCTCATGTTTGAAATTTAAGAATTTCTTTTAATGATAAGTTAAACATTAATGGCTCTTGTACCTAAACCTCACTCTACAATTAATTAGGAGATAGATTTTTTTTTTTTTTTTTGTCATTCTACAATACACACACTTCTTTTGTAGATATGATACCTACTCAATTCTTACCATCAAATGTGATGTAGGTACCATCATATGTAATGTTGATACCATCATATATAATGTTGGTACTATCCAATGTGATGTTAGTACTATCTATTTTTTATATATATTAAATTTAAATAAATAAATAAAAATTTAGAATACCAAGTAATGTGATGATAAGTACCAAGTGAGATAATTACAATTATGTGTGACATTGATACCATGAATATGATATTTATTTATTAGAGGTAATATATAGTATACCCACACACAACAAAAAAAAAAAAAATGGGGATATTGTAGAATTACCCCTTCTTCTTTTTTTTCTCCAAACTATATGAATTTGATTGATAAAACAAAATTTCAAGAGGGAAAATTTCTTCTTCTTTTTTTTTTTTTTTGTTGCATCAGCTAAATTTTCCTCTTTACTCACGGCACATAGTAATTGATAAAAAGAATAAAATAAAATAAAAAGAAAGACAACTAATTGCAATCATGTCTCGCCCTTATCAAGTTAATGCTATTAGATAGGTCTTTAGTATCAACATTGTAAGTAGAGGGGATCATTCTTTTCCGGGTCATATTTGACTTCTTCTTTTATTTTATTATTTTTTAGTTTTTTAGTAATTCGATAGTTACAGATGAGGAATTCAAACAACTTATTCCTCATAAAGAATAGCAGTCTCTTGGTATTTCACCTCTTATTCTAATTTACCTTTATCCATAGAACATTATATGAGAGAGAACCTCTAAAGTCTAACATTATGTTGCTGAAGTGAACAAATTTTAAAGAAAATCTAAAATTATTTCAATCTGATCAGGTATATCTTTTTGGAGGAAAAAACAAAGTTGTAGATTCCGTTTCGTTCCAGTTGGAACAGATGGAAAATCTCGTATCGGTATGCAAACCAGTACGAGGTAACGCCCCATTCCACCTCAGATCAAATTTCGGGGTGTTTTGGGTCATTTCAGGTGTTTCGGTGAATTTCGAGTCATTTCGGCTGGTATGGGCATTCCGGCCGGTTTACTTTTTGAGGGATTTTTTTAATTTTTTTCTCACTTTTGACCTTACCGCCCCTAATTCTAAGCAAAAATAGAAAATGAGAGCTTTGGGGAAAAATCAAAGAACATGGGGAAACCAATCATCAATTACAACATCAATTAAAGTAAAAATCGAAGCAAACCCATCATCAATTACAACATTAACGAAGAGCTTTTAGGGAAAAACTGGAAAAAAATAATAATAATAATAAGCAAACTTGAGGGAAAATCAAAGCAAAAAGCAAAACATCATCGAAGTGGAAACTCCTCTCTTCCGGTTGGTGAAGATCGGCGTCGTTTAAGGACAACCTGCAGTTTGCTCTAAGTTGAAAATCGTGCGAGCTTGGGAGAGAGAGAGGGGCCAAATTGGGTCTGACTTGAAGAAAGAGAAACAAGAATAAAACATAAGAAAACAAATGAAATGTTGAGTTACAGTGTATCGAGAGTTTGGGTGAGGTACTATTCATTTGAGGTTTGTGGTTTAGTTTCTATTTAGGTTGATGTGTGGAGGAGGGATTAAGGAAAAGTGAAAAAAGAAAGGTCAAAGTTTAGTATTAGAAGGAAACGTGTGGATGTGAATTACTTAAGGAAAAATTTATAATGAAGAAAGGACGGGTAGGTAGGTGGGCTGGTGGAGAAGAAAAAGAGATGAAAAGATAGTAATAAGTTTTGCCCGTGTACAAAAATTTTGAAACAAAAGTTTATTTATTTGGGTTAGTATTTAGATTGGACATGTCCTTGTTTTTTTCTTTTTAAAAAAGTCTTAACAAATTATGTAGATTTTATTTATTTTTTATTTTTAAAAAATGTGGATCTTAAGCAAAGAATAAAGTTGATGAATATATATATATATTTGCGGTAAACCTGAAACGGAACGTCGATATTGACCGGTACCGAAATATCCCATTCCAATGGCCAAACCGAAACGGGTGCCGAAACGGTATCTACAACTTTAGGAAAAAGTCCTTGTCTTCTTCTTATTATTATTATTTTGCTAATTTGTCCTTTTGTCTTATAATAGTATGTTCCAATTCCTCCCATATTTTCATCAGTGAGTTAGTCACATTGAAATTCTTTTTCTTCTCTCTTTCTCTCTCCAACAAGCTGTTGCGACTGAAATAATTAACATGTTATCATTGCCCCCAACACACCAATGGACTAATGTCTTTGTCTAACACCTATTAGCTTTTACTTTTATCATGAAATTTCGACAAAAGGGACTATGGCGATCCATTGTGAAACTCACCAAGACATTCCAATTCTTAGATCATAAAAGTAGACTACTTGGTAGGAAACTGAAAAAAAAAATTAAAATTTATTGGTTTATTGGATTATTGGATTATTATTTGCCTAGAACATAGACCACAAAAAAGTTGTGACAACCATTTATGTCCTATTCAATTATGGTACTTAATTCCTAAGCACTTTTGCTCTCATTGCGTCCTAGAATAAAGCCACAAATACTGCTAATAATGGAGGGAACAAGAAGATATCACAAGCAAGGAACAAATCGCCATGATTCAATAAAGCAGGAAAAACAAAATGAGAACCAAATATGAAGTGAAAGCCTTTATTTATTAACCACCACATGCAAAAATCTTACATGGATTCCATGTATTTTAGGCAACAAAATTTGATGCTGCGCCAACAATCCTCTAAGCCTCACCACTCAAAATAGTGAGTTTATGAGAGATGAGGGAGGGGAATGGATACTTGAGGCAAGAGAGAGAAAATTATAGAGATAGAAATGGAACTTAGTAAATACATAGAAATTTTAGGATGGGTTTGTAAATCTCTGATAAATTTTGAAAGTTCAGAAAATGACTCCATTTTTCCAGATTCAGAACAAATTCGAGACAAAGTCAAAAAGTTGATTTGACTTATGTTGCACACTTGTCACTTTAAATATTGGTTTGCTACAACGTTATAACATATACTCTCTCCAAAAAACAACCCCTATAACAAATTAAAATATTAAATCTCATGTTGTCAAATGTGTCATTTCAAACCCCTCACTTTGTTAAACATTTAGAAATTATAGAACACCTGGGTTTTGTTTAGCACAAAAAGTAAAGGGTTCAAAGTGACACATTTAGAAATATAGGGTTTGAATTGTGAGATGGATAAAACTAATAGATTTTTTTTTTTTGGTACTTTCCCCAAAAGAAAACAATAAGAGCATGCAGCTGAATTCTCCTGGGTTGGACAATACTTCTGACTACAGCCACTACAACAATGATAGTAGAGAAAGGACAGAGACAAGAGGAGATTGATTGATGCACACCACCTTGGTACCTTCATTGTGGAGGATGCAACATCTTACACTTTTCATCACAAAAGATGTAATATTTTCTAAATACTCTACAGCTTATAATAATAGATTAAGATCTACAAGAATGGCCCATACTTAAGCAATATCAGTTGAAAAGTGGAAAGAAAATATACGTGATCAATTGCAGAGAGAGAGATTTCTCAATAAGCTTTAAGCTTAGCTAAAAATGGCCACTAGTGATCCTTCTAAGACCTATACAAAAAAGACCCCACCCAATAACTAACTTGCATTGGCAAGAGAAAATCACCAGCCAAATTTGTATGCAGTGATCTTCCTGATGATGCTTGGCTTTATTTGGGGTTTACTTCAACCAGTTCAACGACCAGAAACAAATAATGCATTGGTTGATATTTGATTCCCTTCAGCCTGAGCTTTTCTGACCTTTGCCTTGTCGAGGCGTGTTCGTCTAACAACTTCTTGGATCTGCCGATCATGGTCCTTCAGCACCTGATCCATGTTGCTAGATGGAACTAGCAATGGACCAGAGTAGTGTATTTTGTGACCCTTTGACCCATAACCATGCTGAAACAAATATAGACACGAAAAATGTATCAGGCACTCAGAAAAGCACAAAGAAGAGACCAGGCTATTCAAAAGGAAGTGCTTTAAAAAAAGCTTAAAAAGCAAAATCAGCATCAAGGAAGACAATTCAATTATTACATATCATTGGGCTGAAAAGTTTTTAATAGTGGGCAATATCAGTAAATACAAAGAATTAAGAATTTTCTAGTAGTACAAGGGTTAAACATTACAACAGCTAAAATAAACATACAAAATATAATATTTTATAACTGGCAAGTAATACCGATAAATTTTGAAGAAAAATTATTACAAGTTTTTGTTTTTTTAAGAGCAGAAGAAAATTTATTACAGGTTAGAAATCTTCGGAAAAAATTGAAAACTATTTATTTAAGGGAAAAAGAAAGTTCAACTACTTACAAGAATTGGGTCTTTGTTGCTGATTTTTGCATCTTCTTTTTTATGAGATCCTGCAATTCCCTGTGAGTGATGTTTTTGATCATGTTGTGTCACAAATTCTGAGCCCTCCTTAAAGGATCCTGGAAACCTGCCAATAAATTTTGCAATTTCTGGCTGTGAAGAATTAGACCTTTGTCTACGATCTTCAGACATCCTCCTTGCTTCCACTAAACTTGGCATTGTTGACAAGTCAGCACCAGTTGAAATCTTTGCAGCATCGTCCAGGTTCTTGCCAGCCTTTGTCCATGCAGCTCGAGACAGTGGCCCTGAATGGGAGGCTCTCTTATGATGATGCTCCTGGGGTTCCATGCTTCCTTCAACAGCTTGTGATGGTCTAGGTGGATCAATTGGAAATCCGGAAGCAACTTCTTCTGGATGAGGGTTAAACTTTTCACTACGGCTCTTAGAGTTGGACTGACCTTGTCTTTTCTGTAACAAAAGACATTATTAACACAGAATTTATAGAATATAGAGACAAGATTGACTAAAAATAAAAGATTAAAAACAACAAGAAATGAAAAACAATTAGTATAGAATGTTTAAAATAGGGCAGAGGATAAATCAATGGCAAAAACACTAAGATGCCATCCATTCAATGAATTGATGGAATTGGGTCAAGATGGATGTACAACAGTGAACGAAATCAAGTTATCATTGAGTCTAAATATCACTCGAATTAATTTCTTTTAAGAAATTTACAGAGAAGTCTGCAGAGTGTAATATAAGTACAGGACATATCCAATTACAACTTGAATACATTACATTCATACTAATATAAGTACAGGACATATCCAAATCTATGTAAACCAAAAAAAGCCTTCTAATTTAAACATAAAGAGTACAAAAAGAAAAACCTGAGCTTTGTGACCAGTCAGAGATGGGAGGCTTTTGGTTCCAACAGATTTTTTTTTCTCATTGAAAAAGTGAAAAGGGGCACAACCTATGTATACAGAAAGTATACAAGAGATACAAAAAACTCAAGAAAAAGTAAAAAGATCAAGGAAACGTGTGTTGGAGGTTCCACAGAGAGAAATGGATAATATCAATTTAGATATACACAAATAGCCAAGCTATAACTTGAATTTTAATGATGTTCTTATAAAACACGTTCATCAAATCCACATTGCCAACAGCGGAATAAGTTTTTCAATGAACAACAAGAATACAAATTCAAAAAAATTATTCAAAGTTATATTCCTAAAAATATTATGGTAAATTTACCTTTAAAATGCTATTCATTCAACATTCATGCATGTAACGCATAAAGAGAAGTAGAGCTATCTTCTCTGTTTATTTTTTATTACTCTTTGAAATTTGAAATTAAGCATGTCATCAATGTTTTAAAAACCAAACTGGAGGTCTAACTGTGATGACATCATAATTTAATTTAACAATTAATTAAGATACAAATAAATGGATTAAATTTGTAAAACTAACAACATTGGCCAAAAATGATATCTAAAGACATTTAAACAAATTTTAAATGTTTTTTCACAACTTTTATGTGGTAATAGAAAAAATTAAAGCATAAATAGATATTGTGTTTATTAATCCTTCAAGTACAAAACTTTTTAACAACTATTTTCAAAGTAAATTCATAAACAACACATTCACATGTAAAAACTCAATTCCTAAATCACAAATGCATTCAGCAAAGAACACAAATTCAATGATATGGATTGAGAGACCCATGCTAACGATTTAGCAAATAACATAATGGAAAACTATAAATATATTTGTTATTGATAAATTACCAATTGTCTCAAAAGCTTAAGCTGTTAGGAAAATGTAAATTTAATCATTTAACTATTATTCTAACACTCCCCCTCACGTGTGAGACCCAGACTTCCCCTTAATAAGTGGGGCCTAACAAGTGGAATTTGTAACTTTTTAAAAGGAAGGTAGAGTCGAGATTGAGTTCGAACTCTGGACCCGCCGGCTCTAATACCATTATAAATTATTGATTGTTCCAAAAACTTAAGCTTTTAGGAAATAGTGAATTTAATCATTTAACTATTATTCTAACAGTTATAATCAAAGCAATATAAAAGTTCACTTGTTTTACTGGTAAATTCTATATTAATTAACAATTTGGACGGTCAAGTGTGTTAGTATCATAAATGGAAAGGGGTAGTACTGAAGGTGGAGGGTGTCGGACCCATTTGGCAAGGCATGGGCGAGGATTGAATGAAAAATACAAATATAAGAGTTATTCATTACCTTTTTTTTTTTTTGATAAGTAAGAGTTATTCATTACCTAACACAACAAAGGCACATTACCTGATGGTTGGCAGGTAAAGCTATTGAACAGGAGGTAACAGGTTTGAGTCCCCATGTTAATTTGCAACATTTCAAACCTGGTCCAACCGCAACCAATTTCACAGTTGACCAGTCCAACAAGAGGTTCAAACAGTTCATAAAACATAATTTGAATTGTCCAGTTTTCTAAACCTAAAGAACCAGCAATCAAGCTGGTCAACAATTAACCTGGTCTGACCGGGCATTCTGCTTTTAAAAACTATGCATGTCATCAAGCAAAGTGATGCAGGACAATTATGCCGCATCACAAAGCTTAAGGAACAAGGACTAAAATGATAATAGCAAAACACTAAAATCACAATAAAAAACACAAATTATAACTCCCATTCCCAAGTGCAAATAGAGGTAGTAAGAATAACAACTAAAAAAAACATGAGGTTACCTGCATTGACAAGACTAATTCAGCATTGGCATCAGGTGCTGGAATGGCTCGAGACTCTCTTGTTGCTCTCCTTTCGAAGGTCATGTCTCTGGCCCTTGCTTCCTGCTGCACCTTGTCTATCCATTTTTAAAAAAACAAAAAGATATTAGTGCATACAGCACCTTTACTAAGTATCATTTTGCATTTACAGGAGTTCAAATGTCAATAGCCATTTAAACATTACTTTCACTATAATGCATCATAGGTTGAAGCCTAAAAGGCCAATAGAATTCAAAACTTGGACCTATAATCATCAGTGTAGTTTGTCTGAAAACAACAAACTAAATGATCATGTTCCCTACAGTCAAACCCTTCTCGATTGGCTTGGAAGTTGAACAAATCTGTGCTCTCTCTCTCCCCTGAGTTTTAATCTCTTGTTGTTCCTAGGGTTTCTTTGATCTGTTCTTTTATTTGATTGGGAGGTACTTGTTCCATTTCCGTCATTCCATGCCATATCTCAGGCCTATCCAGGCCATATTAATGTAAAATTGATCTTTCAATTTAAGGATACAATCTGATACGTATCTGGCATGTCAATATTGGAAATGTAACAGTTATGGATACACCTGCCATTTTGACATATCCGTGCCTCCGAAATAACACCATAAACATCAAAAGGGAGGTGCTTTGTAGCTACAAATTTATAAATTAAAAATAAAAATGCTCACCGTCTGGCTTCTTCATCCCGTATTTTTGCATCGAACTCTTTGCTAGGAGGATATTTTGGCAAGCTGGAGGGATCACAGGGAAGTGGTTTTGTTGTAAAAAACTGGAGAACATAAACCAAGAAGAAAATGTAAGTGGTTCCATACCACAAAGAATCACAAGAACAAATAGCCACAAGAAAATACCAAAACAAATATGGTTGAAACTTTTCTAAACTGTACTAGTTATGACAGTAACATGACGAAACCTAAAAAGAACAGGTCATGAATTATATAAAAGCATCAATTTTCATGGCCAAAGAAAAAAAAAAAAAAAAAAAAACTCCGGTAAAAACTTATAAATATCAAGATAAACCGCACTCAGCAGTAAAACAATGAAAAATAAATTCTATAGGACTTCATTTATCTAAAACTTCATACCTCACTTTTGAGAGCAGAAGCTGCAGATCCACGATCAGCAGGATCTATGGAAAGTAAGGCTTCCATCAATGCTAATGCTGGTGCAGGGAAATCCTTAAATGTATCCGCAACACAGCGTCTGTAAGGTTGCTGGGGCTTAAATATGGTCGCATGAGGCAACTTAGATTTTCTCCAATAATCCTCAGAAGGTGAGCCGCAAAGCTTGAAAATTTTATGTAATTGCTCCACCTACAAGGCAGAAAGATGAAGTGTTCAATGATAATTTAAACAACAAAGCTACTTCTAAGTAAGAGAAGCAAAAAGACATACTGCAAGTGAAGAAGATGAAGAAGAGCATATATTTTAGTTACATAATTGGTTATAGTACATCATCTATGCAATTATTACTGGGCGTCTCTTTTTGATGTAAACTATAATTCACCTCAAAAACAATATGATGATCACAAAAATATAGGTAATTTGGGAGTCTTTGAGAGCAATACAAAAGTAACAAAACTACAACATGCCTACTATAACCAGCGACCACCAAAGTCTTGTACCCTATTTTTGTATGTAAATACTTATCTATGCTCATCTCTTAATTAAGGGAAAAATTTCAGCATGTCATTATGGTTCTCTAACTCAAAAAAAAAAAGTAATAATTAAAAAAAACCCAAACAATTAAACCTTCTTTAAAAAATGAATGGAAATTAGCAGCCATAAACTGCATGTCTAGCAATAGTTAAAAGGTAATCACTTCCTGTAAGCAGAAAAGACAGGTTCTTAACCAATAAGATGACCGATCCAATAAATTGTGTATAACTAACGGTGACAGATTGTTATGAAAAGCAAAAACAGCAGATCATGCACCTTTATAAATATGTGCATTGCAAAATGATGGTTCAATTAATCACAAGAAAGGAAGGGATTAATTCTACATGTTTGATGGGGAAAAAAATAAATACCTCAGTTCTTCCAGGCATAATAGGCTTGCCAGCATATAATTCAGCAAGTATGCAACCTGTACTCCATAAATCCACTGCCGTTCCATAGTAAGTGGCTCCAAGTAAAAGTTCTGGTGGCCGGTACCAAAGAGTTACAACACGGCTTGTTAGTGGCTGACTTTGATGGGGATCAAAAAAACTAGCCAGACCAAAGTCTGCAATCTTCAAGATGCCATTGTTGTCGATTAGAAGGTTGGAACCCTTTATGTCACGATGCAGAATGCCACGGCTGTGACAATGATCCAATCCCTGTAAAAGTTGCTGCATGTAACATTTAACCTGCAAATAAATGAATTAAAAATCAACTCAAATTCTGAACCAAACAAGCACAAAATATAAACATAATATCCCAAGATTGCTGGATATTAGAAGATAGATTTCTGTTAAGTGCTATTGCGAAATATATAAATAAGTAAATATCATCTGATGTTAAGGTCTGGAAACCTATTTAATGGTCACATCATTGTGGACTGCATTTATATGGAGCAAGACTAAAAGCATACTATAGAACAGCAAATTGCAGTTTATAGCTCCCTGCACATGCTGGGCCATGCAAGGGGGAGGGGAGGGGTGGGAGTAAAGGAATCTATAATACCTGTGCTTCTGTAAATTTCAGACCAGGGTGTGAAGCAAGCCCTGCCAAATCATGTTCCATGTACTCAAAAACAAGGTACAAGCTGCAAGACATCCTTGATGTAACTAGACCTTCCAGTTTTATTACATTTGGATGATCAAGCCTACGTAGAATGTGAATTTCCCTAGCCATAAAGCGAACACTCTCAGGTTCCAGGTTATCAAACCTTACTTTCTTTAAAGCAACAGTTTTATTATGTTCAAGGTCACGAGCCATATATACATTACTGTAAGTTCCCTGGCCAATCTGCAAAATAAATAAATACAAAGAAAAAATCAGCATAAGACAGATCAAAACCAGCCAACAAGTAATATCAACTTAAAGTGGACAGCTGTAGGTAAAAAATAGAGAGACAAACTAAACACCACTAGTAACATCTAAATAGAATAATCTGATCTTTGTTGAATTCTATTAAAGCTACCTTAATTCTATCCTATAAGCATTAGACAGCTGAAATATCATAGTACACAAACAAGAGTGGACAATGGAACAAGAAGAACAATATCCGTAAAAAGATTTCCAAGTCGATCTCTGGAAGTATCCAGTGATTATGTAATAACTCTCCTTGCTCAAACCTATTTATTGATTCTATTTTGCTAATCAGAACAGCAATTAGATTGCAGTTTCCATTAATCAGAGTTTCATCACTGATTCAAGTGCCTAATACCCTAGACCTTAATATATCCTAGGTCAAATCCTAACCTGGTGCTTCATCACTAATCAGGCCTTTTCCTTTTCCTTTTTATCTTCTTCTTTTTTTTGTAATAAGCAAACAGCCCTTTTTTGACTTCTTTTATTTTTTTATTAATATTTTCACTCTTGAAACTGCCTAATCAATTCTTTTAAACAAAAGAATTAATTTACAAATTTTATTAATAAAACAAATAGGTACAGAAGGAATTGTATCACATCCTTTCAAGCGCTAACAACCGAAAGTTTACTAGAGCAATAAATCCAAGAAAGCATAACAATGAATGCTGCCCAAAGTGGACCGCCAGTCAAATAGAGAACATAGAAAGATGGATTTAAGAGAGTTTCCATTCAGCTCTATTTAATTAAAAGTGTGATAATTCCTCTGCTGCTACACTGTGCACATAATACAAAGGAACTGCCCCCCAGATCACACCACTTTCACACCTACCAAATTTCCCGCTCCAACCTACAAACAACTCATTTCCAGTCTTAGGCATTGCCAAATGGACCCTGAATTGAGATAAGGCTAATGACCACAACTGTCATGCCACTAAACAATGTAGAAGGAGATAGTTTATAAATTTAAAAATGAACAGTCTTTTAAATGAGTCCTCTTCTGTTGTATCTAGTTCATGTATCTATAAAATATGTACATCTTTGCTCTCTCCTTTAGCTCTTGAATCTTTATTCTCTTCTTCTAGTAATCCATGGACCATGACTCACCCTCTGCCCCCTTCTTATGAGGAGAGGAAGTCTCATTTGAGCTGAAACTCATTGGCTTTTAACCCATTGCCAGACATAAGATAAATTAGAACAATGCTATTAGTTGAGAGAAGTTTAAATGCCAGTAATAAACTCAATCCCGATACTAACAATCCATCTGAGTAACAATAGTGATCCCTAAGTAGAAAAGGTTAAAGGTGTAATAAACATGCTATTCAATTTTTTAGTTCAGAGTGTCTTATTTCCATATGAACCACAAGGAAATGAGTTTACAATAAAGTCGTATATACTATACATATGCCCAAATGCACTTTCAATAATAAAATAAATCAAATGACTCTAAATTTTGTGATTGGACTGATTAATAGAGCAAAATAATTTTTTTTTTCAAATGATCAACTGCAAAGCATCATAAGCATTCTCAATTTCCCACAATGCACAAAATAATGTAACTTCACAGGCAAATAAGGAAAGGGGAATACTTTATCCAGCTTCTGAAAAGAATCCGCACGCCGTGGCGTCCATCCCCTAATAGCCTCTCCAGCCACTGCAGCCAGCCACGAAGGCCACCCTGCTGCAACCTGCTCCCCTTCTGTAGCTTTTGGAACACTACCCATCCCCGGATGTTGAGCAACAACATACTCCATCTTCTCCCTCTTCCTCTCAAAATGCTCAGTGTGTAACCGAACCGACCCATTCGCATGCTTATCAATCAACATTGTCCTCCCATCATTTCCATCGTATCGATCCTTCACTCGATTCACTTCCTCCCTTCTCGACGTATTCACCCTCGAACCCCGCAAGTCCGAGGATGCCTTACTCGATAACCGCTCTCTTGGGCTCTCCTTGCTATCCTCAATAGCAGAAGGCTTGCAACAAATGCAACCCATCATGCAAAAAACCCACCCCCAACAACACAACCCTCCTTTTGAATCAATATTCACCTCTCAAAATCTTCCCTTTTTCACACTACTTTCCTCTTCTTCCATGCCCATAATTCCTAAAACTCCCAAAGTTGTAATCTTAAAGAAGCATTCAACACTACTATTAAATCAACAAATTCCACTTAAAAACCTCGAATCTCAAAAAACCAATTCACAATGCCATGAAAAAGCACAGTCCTTTACCACTCTAAGTTCACTTCTCTACAATAACCCCCTACTCCACAACCCAAACTTACACAAATTCAAAAACAAACAAAACCCAAACCCTAAAATCCCTAAAATCTCAAAAACAAAAACAATCTAAGAATTTTCAATTCACTTACAGTACATAGAAAACAATCTCTCTACTGCAGCAGAGACAGTGTTTGCAAGCACCAATTTCACAGAGAGAGAGTGATTCAAAACTCCAAAGCACTCTCAAGGGTTTGAAGAGGGAAGCCATGGATCTAGGGCACAGAGAATTTCAAAGAGAGAGAGACACACACTCGTAGAGTGAGTTACAGAGAGAAAGGAAATTTTTTTTTTTTTTTTTAAAACAGAAATGAAAATGAAAGAATAGTTTATTTTTGTGTAAAAACAATACAAAAAACAATAATTATTGTCGCGGCGCGTAATTAAAGTGTGATGAGGAGAGAGAGTGTGTCTCGGCAGTTATGAGTGAATAGAGAAAGGCAGTGGAGTGAAGCCGAATGTGTGCAAGACATTATTCTCGTGTCCTAAACTCACGCGCTCGTAATGGAAAGTTGTTATAGTGCCTAATTAAGCTTAACAAAAATATATATTGTCTTTTCTCAACAAAGAAATTCTTTTTTTTTTTAATAATATCTTAATAAAATTTGGTTTCTCTTTTCATTTTAGACTTGATTTAATGATTTGCGTTTCTTTTTTTAAAAGGGAATTTGTTTAAAAAATTCAAAAGTTGGTTTACTATACTAGAAAAATAGGATGTGAATGAGCAAATAAGGGTCTTTGCAATTGTTATAAAATCAAAATATTGTCCTTAAATTATATTACCCTCACTCGATGTATTGCAAAACTACAATAAACCCTAAACTTGAGTCGAAATGATAATCTCATCCTTCAGGTTTAAGATAAAATTGTCAGAATATTCTGTTAAGATTAGTAATGGAAAGATCCATGACAGATTTATGTCAAACCTAAAAGATATAACTGTCATTTTCGGCTCAAGTTTAGGGTTTACTGTCGTTCCGCAATATCTCAAGGGAGAGTAGTGTAATTTACCTTCTCTTTTTATATTGCAAGTTAACCAAATAATCTTTGTGGCTATATTCCTTGCATAGTATATGGGGGTGGTGATTGGTTTAAAGAGGGGATGGTGGTCATCTATTTTATCAACTTTCCCACATTTTGAATAGAATAAATTTTGGTGTAGTTTATGGAATCTTGATTATCTCTAGATCTCAATCACTATAGGGCAACCTTTAAGAATGTGAATGATTGTTTTTGAGGTGTCCTTACAATGGGCAAGTGACATTTTGTAGCGATCTTCCTCTTTGTCAGGGGTTTTCTAGTTACTAGGCTAGTGTGGCAGGCTAGCCACAATAATGTAAGTACTAATGGGATTGTGTTTACCTCCTAGAGCCATTTTTACTTGGGTAGCTTTTTAGGGCTAGTGCTTTATACCTATAATAATTTGATAAGTAATGCAAGTATCAAATTATAAATTAAAAGAGGGGTACCAATAATATAGACAATCTTCCTAATGAGAAACATGAGTTTTGGGGCTGAGATTTCTAGATGCTAACTGCCTTAAAAGTCCTATATATCACCAAACTTTGAGGTATGTCGCTTCCCTAGTTAAGGGGCCTTCAATTGTTTTTCGAAGGGGTCACAACCAAAGTTTTCAATACCGTACCGAGTGGTATGTACCATGCAACCACTATATCGGCACCAACCCCTAAAATGTACTCCTGATCAAACCAAAAACAGCTTCCGGTATGATATTTACAACTTTGGTCCTAACCTCATCCAATTGTCATGACAAAGGTTTATGGAAGTATCATTCAAAATCCTCGATGCTGCTCTCAACCCCATCGATAAGCACTACAACATCGAGCTTGCTTTCAACGATCTCATTTTGGTCCATCTTGCCAAGGCAACCACGTCATTGCCATCCTTGGCCACTGACCATTCCTTGCTCGTATCACTAACAATGGTCAGTGGCCAAGGATGACGCCACCGTCAAGCTTGATGGCGATGAAGAATTAGGTTTAATTTGACCTTTTTTTTTATTTTTTTTTTTACTTTGTTGTTGATTTTGATGACTTGAAGGGCTTCAACTAGTTGAGTGAGGCCTTTCATCTTTGTCCCGTATATTGTGATTCTTCAATTAGAAGAATTGGCACTAATGACAGAAATAAAGCATGAGAGAGAGACAGAGATAGAGACGTTGGCAAAGAAAATAGAATAAAAGGATAGCTCAACTATAGTGGCTCTCCCAATTTCTAGTGTTTTTTCGTGTAAAAGTATAATTTCTTCCTTTTCAATACATATTAAGACAAGTTTAGGTGTTATCAAAAAAAAAAAAAAAGGACAAGTTTAGGGTGCTTTCAACATAATGTAATATTCTATCTTAATGGTATGTATTTTTATTATTCTAAAATTTCAAAACTTGTTTCAAATTTTTTAAGAATTTCTATATTGTATTTTTGTTCTTTCTTTTATGCTAAATGCTAGATTGTCATAATTTGGTGCTATAAGAATATGAATCATATGCATATGTTTTTTTTTCCTATAGATCTCACTTGGATTATAGATCCCTAACTAGAATAGCTTATAGGTGCAATACTTAAAGAGGTATATTGTAATTTATCCAATTTTATATCATCATGTTATACCCAATTTAGATTTTTGAAATTCCTTTACACAACTTTTTTTATGATAATAGTTGAGAAAAAATATATTTAAATTTTAGATATTTTCGTCGGAAAACGAATTGATCTACAAGATTCTTTGCGCAATTCCATGGAGCAAAATAATAATTTTCATTGAACATAATTTTCTCTGAACCAATTGAGAGAAAAAGTTTTCCTACCATAGGAGATCCTCCAAATCGGATTTGGCAAAAAAACAATCTTTCTATTTTTGTTTGGAGGAAAAAAAATAAATAAATAAATTTGAGAACTACTAATGTCAGTTTTATAAGCTGCGGCCTGCGCGTATAAATCAAGTGATCCCAAAGAGCGTGCATGTGACTCTGTATCTCCGAAGAGTCTGAGAAAAGTTTAGGCTCGTCTGCCTCATTTGGTCGTTGGCTTTTCCATAGCTTTATCCGTTGGGTTTATTTCATAAATAAATACTCTGCTCATTAAGAGAATTACCATCCAACTCCTTTTGGTACTACGTAATTACTATACCACTTACGATAAAGATGGTACTATATGGTGGTGGTCCTACACAATTAATAATCTTTTAATCTGATTAATCATGACGGGACATTTATTTCTAATTTTGGAATCATATACCATGATTTCAGTTTCTTCCTTTATATATGGGACCAATACCAAGGATTTCTCGGTTTGACCTTCTTCATTAGCTAATTTAGTTACTACTACATGATACTCCCTCACTTTATTATATTTACTGGCTTAATGTATTTTCAAAACGGAGTTGGTTTAGTGGTCAATCAATTTTGGAACGAGTCGTAAACTTGGACGCGGGACGTCTTAGATTCAAGTAGCCATTGTCTCCTTATGGTCATAAGGGAGTTGGTGTACCACTAGAAATAGTTTGAGCAAATACTTTAAATACTCGCAAAGTAGTCTAGAGTTTTTCCTTGTACGACTATACCACATGATCAACTAACTTACTTTCGGAAAGTATGCAAATTTTAAACGGGTGTTGTTTGCACAATACTAAAAGCTGAATGAAAAATAAAACCATGTTAAAATTGAATTGAAGTAGTTTTATTTTATATTTATTTATCTAATTTTGTTTTTCCTGTAGGGATTGAGACATGTGAATCACAAGGCTCTAAGTTAATTTATCTAAATTGAAGTTAAAATCAATTGTGAGAAAATATATACATGAATATAACCAATTAAATTACCTGTGTTTTGGGATATGCATGTTGAAACTCCAAAATTTTAAAACTTATTTTTGGAGGGATTGAAAATAAAAAATAAAAAATTTAAGACCTTTTTATATGGGAATATATTTTATCCATTTTTTAACTAGTCTTTTAAACACAAAATTTAACCAAACTAAAAACAACTAAATCCGATAATATTATTAAAAAAAAAAAAAAAAAAACTTATAATATTATTCATTACTGACCAGGTTCTGCCAATGCCATACACCAGTTAAAATGTTTGAAAGTAATCCATTGAGTTTAAGAATTTATTTATTTTTTCTTTTTCTTTCTAGGGTGAATTGGAGGGAACAAATCTCGGATAATTATCATGGGAAGGGGTGGCTGCTAAAAGGCCAGAGGCCAGAGGGACAATTGCTGGTCCAATAGTACATGCTCAAAATAAATTTTAATATCCTATTTAAAAAATAGAATGAGATGCACCAGATCGTGGGTCATTCTACAATACCCACACTTTTTTTGTGGGTATGGTACCCACTCAATTGGTATTATTAAATGTGATATAAGTACTATCATATGTGATGTTGGTACTATCCAATGTGATATTGGTACTATCTGATTTTTTATATATATTAATTTAAATAATAAATAAAAATGGTAGATACCATCACATGTGAGGTAGGTACTATAATATGTGACATTGGTACCATTAATGTAAGATTTTATTTATTAGAGGTACGGTACCCACATGGGTACTGTAGAATTATCCCCAGAGGGTCATAGTCAGTGTATTATATATGTAAGTAATTTTTCAATATTTGGTTAGTATCCAATAGACTTAACTCAATCTTAAAAGACGCTTTGAGAGATAAGAATTGCCCATGACTTATAAACTGCACAATCTAAAAATACTTTATCATTATAGGACTCTCTCAATAGTCAATACTCACCTTCTTTATCCTTTGATGAACTTGTTTTTGAGATATAAACAAAAATATCATAGTCCCATGCATTATGACCATGTTGTTTGCCGCATCACACAATTGAATTTATTTGGTTCAAAATTTAAAGCCATGTGGACAGTTGTTGAGCTGAGCGGTTTGCATAATTGATTATTACGTGGAAAACTATTCATTATTTAATTGAACTTTCCAAGTCATCTACTATTATATATCAAGTATTTTGTAGTTTTATCAAAAAAAATAAGTGGGAATTAAAAGATTGGCTTTTCATTTCAAATTATTAAGATGAATAACAAGTAAAATACTATTTTGTTATTAATTGCATTGAGATTTTGGCTTTGAAATTGGAATGCATGGTATAAAAAAATAAAAATAAAAGTTATAAATGGTATCATATGAAATACCCTTCTAGGCTCAAGCAAATCATGAACATTTCACTAGAGCTTGCATATAACACTGCCCCTCATCCATGACCAAACACCTGTCCATGCACATTAAATTATGAATAGTTTTCCACGTAATCATGAAGTATGCCAACATGAAATTTATGGCAGTGTCGTTTCTCACTCAGACAATGAGACAAGTAAATGGGACCAATTTTTTAAAGTTTTAGACACGGCTTTACTTTGGTCCACCCCTTTGATTTTGGCCTATGTAGTTTGTGTCTCCATGCAGCCTAACACTTTGGTAGAGAAGCCCCTCTTGACCACATGCATTTTATTTTGTATTTTAATTACCAAATTGTTTAAATAATAGAAAGTGAAATTTAATAATCAGTGATTATAGTATTTATATATATATATATATATAGTCACACAACAAGTCACAAAGAAAAGATGCATGGCCGCCCTAGTTAGTGAAATATCATGTCTTATAATTAATTGGTTCTGTTCGTTGTTATTAATGGCTGTACTATGGTTTTTGCACCTAACAAATAACAATAAATATTTGATTGCTTGTTATTGGACAGACAATGTGTGACATTCAACCATAACACATACCCGGAAAAAAAACATTCAACAATGAAAGCGACGAAAGGAAAAGTGGAAAGGATTGGAGCACTGGACCCGTTAAGATCATTACATGTGTCAATAATTTGATACGTGTCAAGATCTCAACGGGTCCAATGTACAGGAGCACTGGACCCAAGCTGCTCCCAAGGAAAAGGAAAGAGGTCGCATAGAAAGATAGAGGTGTAGTGGGTGTCGTTAAAATAGGAGCAATGATGGCGAGGTAGTAGGCAAGGTGAGTAAGAACTAAGAATTAATTAAATAATGTTTTTTTTTTAATAGAAGAATTAATTGAAATTATTGTAAAAAAAAAAATCATCATTTTTCATCAATCTAAACGTAGTAACGTACATAGCAAGTTCAAAAATATTCAACAATGGTATCCAAGAAAAAACATTGGAATCCATTAGAAAATAAGAAAAAACATCTCAATTTTATTGAAATGTAAGCTATTATATGAATTGTTATTTTCGTTTTATATATTATAAGCCTAATTAGTAATCATAGGCTTTAGAAAACCCATTGTCCAAATATGATCATTATTTCAAAATATACCTTAATTAATATACTACCGTGTAAGGTTTTTTATTTTTTATTTTTTGTTTGTTTGTGTGTGTGTGTTTGTGTGTTTTACTAAGAAAACCGTAAAGTAATTAAAGATAAGGAAACAATTAAATCTCTAAAATCTAAATTTCTAACAGTTACAAAAAAAATTATACAAAAATAACTTTCATATCTTACATCAGATTATTTCGCTTAAAAAAACTCATCCTTAAGTTTATATTCATAATCTAGAATTTTCCATGCCAAAACAACAAATATTTTGAAAACTTTTAATTTTGTTGTTTTCTCTCAAAATTTGCATGTATTGTGGGCCTATAATTAAAATAAAAAATTGTTGATCTATATATTAACTCTTTCGGTTTGGGTTGATCCTCATCCAATTGTGAATGGACAAGAGAGGCAAGGGAGAGGGTGAGGACAACATCTCTTCTGCAAAAGTGGGATCCTTGGAACACGTGGGCGACATCCACACATGATTAATATACCATATGGAAGCAAGAGGCTTGAGACATTTGTCCTCGATCTCGGTGACGACGCCTTCTATGTCACAACGAGAGGAAGGTGGCGATAATCATGGAGGCAACGATCGTAGACCTTATAAAAACCCCATAATGTAATCATGCAAAAATATGAAAAAGATCTCAAACACTTTACACTTGATATTCCGATAAGATTGAGTGTTAACATAAGTATCGAAGAACCTTTAGTTGATACAACATCGATGTCACTTCGAGTTCTATTTGATTTCATTTTTGCAGGTCTTCCAAAGCTCGTTTGAATGTTGATTCTTTGTATTATCCAAAAATGCAAATAAAACAAGCGTGGTATAACACCTTGGCATTCACTAATCCACCCCCACTCCAATTCAATCTTTTATTATTTCAACGCTGCAATAAGTCTGACTTTTCTTTAATTGTCTAGTTATGTTCTTATTTATATTAATTAACATTTTCAGATTTAACTTTGCTTTTAACCTTGGCCTTTAAATTTTCATTGAAATGAGTATAAAAGCAATTCGTGGTACATTGGAAGATAAAAGTTGTTTGGTCTCAAACAATCAATATTGTGTTGGGCTTAAGGAGACCTTGAAATGGTCTTTAAGTAGGGAGCCCTAGCCTTGGAGACTTCTACCAATCTTTGCATTTTTCAGCCCAAGTGAGGTTTCCAGGCTATATAGGAGATTTAGGAGAGACGTATCAGGGGATGAGCTCTAGCCCAAGCCCAATGCAGATCACCTGATCCTCAAATAAAATGACCAAAAGCATTAATCTCAAAATTTTATTAAAATTGATTACGAATTCTCAACAGACTAATCAGGATCGGTCAGATCATCAAATGAAAAATCAAAATAATCAAGATCAAATTAACATTTTATTCTTGTTGATATGCTATGACCCCAAAAAATAATCGATTGTAAATTTCCCCCTATGCGCAAGTGGAATTTATCTAACTAGTGTTCGTTGTGTTACTAGCTAATTTACGATTATGGTATTTTTTGCTTGATACTTATTATAGAATTTGAATTTATGATTTTTGTTCCATGATGATTGTTCTTTATCATTTAACTAAGATACTAATAAATTTTTTAAAACAAATTATAGCAACATCTCTAAAGTTTTGTGAAATGACAATGTCTCTCATATTTAATAAATTTCCACCAATGTGTCAAGAAATTTAACAAAAGAAATGCTGGCCCAATCCCACTCTTATCCATTGTAGACTTTCCAGTTCTGGTTGTATCTCATTCAAATTTATCACTCCTAGCATCTCTTTCCTTTTTCTTCACCATAATCTCCTTGAAATACTTCATCCGTCAACTTTGGTTTTTTCCAAATAAGAAATCACTTAGAAGCAACTCCACCTCAATTTGGTGTGAAAATTTCAATTTAGTAAGTGTTAAAGATTGTTGTTTTATATTATTAAGTATTAATATTGCTTTCTAAATATTTTGTTTATGCTATTTAATATCAATTTTATTATTTTATATTTTAAATTAGGTGTGATATGGGTCAGGACAGGCTGGGGTCTCATGATCTTGTCCTATTCCACTTCATTGTCATCCCTAATTTCGGCCAAAGCAATAATATAGTGGAAAAAGTACCGAATGACAAACTTTGTACGTTGTAATTTTTTAAGAATTAAAAAGTTAATTTTTAAATTTCGAGATTATAATAAGATCTAACACAAATTTTAAGAACTAGGTGTATATTTTTTACAAAAAAAACAAAGACAGCTAACACGTCATTTTGTAATGCTATAATGATTAATAATTTGAAATGCCATCTCCTTCCATCACTTTCAACCATTATGTACATTTGATTAAGTGCACTTCCAAGCATGTGATAATAATAATTAATATAAAAAAGGACTGTAAACTTTATTTTTTTCTCCTCTGGTTGATTCATCGAAAGATTCATTTATTTATTTATTTATGTCGTTGTCATAAAAAATATGAGGAAAGATAGAAAGAGAAAGAATCATAATTAATTGGGAATTTGGGATTGACAAAACCTGGTTGCCATGGGACTTAGGCCAAAAACTAACCTCCAAGACCAACAACAACATATGTGGTAAAATTTTTGGGAACAACACATTTTATATTCATTAATTACATAATATCTTTACTTTTAGTCTTTTATCGTTGGTATGAACCATAATAGAATTTTTTTTCTTTTCTTTTCGAGAATCGAAACTATAATAGAATCTGCAGTAGGTTAGGAATGTATCACATTTTTAAATTAAGAAGATTTTTACCATAAGAATTATAAATTTTCTCAAAATTATGAGACTTATATATAAATAGGATAATTTTACAATACCCATGTGGGTACGGTACCTTTAATAAATAAAATCTCTCATTGATGGTACCAATGTCACATATGATGGTATCTACCATCACATTGCTTGGTACCCTAAATTTTTATTTATTATTTAAATTTAATATATATAAAAAATCAGACAGTACCAACATCACATTGGATAGTACCAACATCACATATGATGTTACTTATATCACATTTGATAGTACCAATTGAGTGAAACAATACCCACAAAAGAGTATAGATATTATAGAATGACCCTATATAAATGTTTTCAATTTATCTTTGTCAGCCCATATACACAATGTTATTGAACGTTTTCTACTAAAGAGATTGTGAAAATAGTAAATTATTGCTGATATAATATCAAACATTTTATGAGACAATTCGACTCTCTTTTTTTCATGGGATGCTGTATAGAAATTTCAGAATCTCAAACTCTTAATTGTGTTATAATTTGTTTAGTAAAACGTGTGGAAATTGTAAACATATGACTGGCAGTAAGGAATAAAAGTTTTTTTTTTTTTTTTATTATTTTTTTATTTTTTTTAAATGGGAATGATAACATGTTATGTTTTATTACTTTTTTTTTTTTTTTGGTGTTGATCATACCAACACTAATGAGTAGGAACCCAAGAAAAAAAAATATGCCACATTACTTCTCTTATCAAAAAAATGTTTTATTACTTTTTTTTTTTGTTATTATTATTTATTTTCTAAAAGCAAGGTGATGTGGAAGGTGGTAAGTGATAAAGTTATGTCTGGTGTTATGTATTAAAGACTCGGGAAGGCATATTGGATTACTGAGAATTAAAATCTAGATAGTTTTGATGTTAAATATTTAAATTCACAAGAATAAGAATTCATAAGAGATGACATTTTTGTTAAGATATACTTGAAATTTTAAATTTTGAATTTATATCGTATATAAACAATGCTATTTAAGAAATATAAAAATTAATTTTTTAAAATAACCTTCTACTGTTCTACAAACCCATTTAGGAAAAAAAAAATTAATAATTTTGAAAATTATGTATAATTTTAGAAGAGAAAATTATCTTGAACATTGGTAGACATCTTATTTGGATGAAATATACATTTTTATTTTCTAAAAATTAACCCTATATAGTTAATTTGTTAAAGGGGGGAGAAAAGAATAAAAAAATTGAATTTAAGTATCATATTGGTAATTCTTACAAAGACATGATATGTGAGAATTGACATTTCTACCTAAAAATTGGAGTTTGAAAATTCTCACATTTCATAGGAATTATAACTCCGAACATGGTATGTGAGAATTGACATTTCTACCTAAAAATTGGAGTTTGAAAATTCTCACATTTCATAGGAATTATAACTCCGAATGGTATGTGAGAATTGACTTTCTACCTAAAAATTGGAGTTTGAAAATTCTCACAGTTCATAGGAATTATCACTCCCAATAATCTTATCAAATGAACAAGAACAACCATTTTTTTTTTAGGAATTATTGAAAATTAACAATTTTAATCTTGAAATTCTACGTGATGTTCATCCCCTTTATTTAGATTTTGTTCCTTGAGACCATTTGCAGACAACAAATTCATAAAAAAAGTAGACAAATCTTGCACAAGTGTCTTTTTTTTTTTTTTTTTTTTTTTTTTTTTTAGATTGCACAAGTGTCTTAATATAATGATAAGTTGCAACCATATAATATGTGGACATTATAGACTCAATTAGTTTTAAATAAATTTTGTGGAAAGTCTTAATATGGTAATAAAGTCTTAAGCACATATACGGTTGCTCGCGGGTTATTATAAAAAGATTTTGAAGGGATTTTTCACACTGCACCAACCTCATTGATTGCCAAAGATGGGGATATAAATGAGAGAGTACAAATTTGGAGCCATCGTACTTTGTAGGCAAGGGGAGTGGGGTCTATATTTTATCTAGAAAAATAAAAATAAAAATTAGTAATGGACGTATCTTTCAATGTTGTTGCAAAAGAAGGAGAGGTACATGTTGTTGAGAATGTACCCAATGAAGAGATTGTACTTAGCTCAATGAATTGCTTTAATTGGTTCATTTTCGATGAATTCATCACTTTGTGAAAATTTGTGGAGGGAGACAAATGGGGGAGGAGAATTTATTTGTGGAAACATGGGAAGTTGTAGAGGAGGCAACAACTAATAAATGCCTTAGGAAGGGGGGAAGATGTTAGGACTTACAGGGCATTTTGTTTTAGGATTTTGTTAACGGATGTCCTTAGAGTAATGGTTAATGATTAATAAATGTTTACACTTTACGAGAAATAACAAAATTTTAATATTATAATAATAAATGAAAAGATTAAAATACCCTTAAAAACTGTTTTTATATTATTTTAATATTAACATTTCACTACTTTCTATAAAGTGGAAGTATTAAATACTTTCTTAATCATTGCCTTAAAAATACTCGTTAACAGGACCCTTTATTTTAAGGATTTTGTTAATGGGTGCCTTTAGAGCAATGGTTAAGAAGCATTAAATGTTTACATTTGACAGAAAATAACGAATTTTTACTATTAAAATAATAAATGAAAAGACTGAAATACCCTTAAAAGTTGTTTTTGTATTATTTTAATATTAAAATTTCACTACTTCCTATAAAGTGGAAGCATTAAATACTTCCTTAACCATTGTCTTAAGAATATTCGTTAACAGAACCCTTTGTTTTAAAGGTGGCTTCTAAAATCCCTTGTCGACTATTGGATTGATCAACATCAATTTTAGGGGAGAGACCAATAGCATAGGCTATGGCGTATTGGCAACTACTTGAATGATTAGTACAACTTAACAAACATCAATTCCAATTGATTCTTTTTTAATGACGTGTAAAGAGTAAACCCCTAATCACGTATCAAAATGGACTTTATACTTTATAAGCACAACATTTAATCCCATTTTGAGACCCTTTATTTTATTTTTGTTATTTTGGACAACTGGTAAATTTTATTCCATGAAGCTGCAAGTCAACTATGACACATAGTTATGTCCTATGAGAGAGTGACACATTATTCCATATCACATTATGCATGTTTACAAGTTACTTAACTTTTATTAATAAAAAAAAAAAAAACTTTTAAATAAATTTCTCAACAAAAAAACACTTTAATTAAGATCGATTTTTTTTTTTTTTAACTTTATTCTAGACCTTTTTCTTGAAGGAGGGAAACAATATCATTAGATTATGGATTTATTGGTTTGATTGATGTAACTTCACATTAATCTTCTTATTAATTAATAAAAAATAAATAAAAATAACTAGTTCATTAAAAAAATACCAAATGATACAAATCATTTAGCAAATGTAACATGCAAATCTTTAGTACATGCCGACATGACTTTATAGACAACCTGTTAATTCCTTAAAAAAAAAGGAAAAAAAGAAAAAAAAAGGCTTAGATTCAAATTTTTAGTAATTATTACTAATTTTTTATTTATTAAATAATATGATAAAAATAATATCTAATATTTAAATCACATCAGTTATTATTAAAAAAAAAAAACCCACATATATTTAAGTACCCAGAATTGAAGTGAATCCAAAATTATAATTTTCAAAATCAAATTTTGTAAGTTTGTTTTTGTTTTTTTATTTTAAGATAAGATATTAAGAATTTAAGATTTAAGAGAGAGAGAGAATTATAAAAATATAAAAAAAGAGAGAGAGAGAGAGAGAACCGCGAAAGCCAATCCCACATAACAAAGAGTTTTCTCAAAGAACGAAACCCTTTCAATTTGATCACAATATGAAAAACCCAGTTCAGGAAAACACTGAAAGTTTAGGATTTTGAATTGGGTTTGGAATTTGGGGCGCATTGGCTTAGAGGTAAGACTTTTTTGTCTGAATCTCTGTCTCTCATTATTGGATTGTTTTTGAAGTTTCTGTGTAGGCATTGATCCGTGATAGTTTGAATTTTGGAGATAGATTTGATATTAGAAGAAGTTTTGGATTCTGATTCTTATTGGGTTCCATGTGGGATTTGCAAGTTCTAATTTGATCCAAGTTGGAATCTTTTTATATATATATTTTTTGTGTCTCTTTAGAATTTAATCACATTGGTGTTTGAGATTGTATATTTGAAAGTTTAGTGGGAACTGAGAAGTGGGTCTGATTTTGTATGATTCATTTTGTGCATTGGGATTAAAGCTTGGGAGTTTTTTTCTACAATATTGAAATTTAGCATTGAGGAAGAATTGTGGGTTTAGTGAATTTGGGTCTGATTTAAAAGGTGGATTGGTGTTTTTGAATGTATATTGGGAAAAGATTTTGGTTTGTCAATGTGGAGGTCATGCATTGGAGAGTTGTAGTGGTTTGGTAGACTATTTGGTCGTGGGATTGGTCATTGAACTTGGACTTGGTCTTAGCAATTTGGTATTTAACATTGGAAGACAATTTCAGGTTTTGTGAATGAGGGGGTTTTACAAAGTAGAAAGGAAATGAAACCAAAACTTGTGGAAGTGAAGGTACAATGACTGGAGGGTCATTGGGTTTACGTACTGGAAGTTATGGATCGCTGCAACAATATGGTCAGAATGGGTTCTTGCAGAATATTCAGGCAACACCAATACTTGTGCGAAAGCCTTCAAAGACGCTTCTTTCTGGTTCAAGGGATAAGGAAAGGCTTCTACCCCTTATTTGCCGATATGTTGGTCGAAAGAGGGTTGCAATGCTCCTCTTGGTTATCCTTGCTCTTTTGGTTTTTGTATTCGGTTCCTTTACGGTTAATAGAGGTATGTTTCTATCCCCATTCCTTTTTGTTCTTTATAGGAATAAGTTGTTATGATGCAGAATTGGAATTATTGTTACTGGTGTTCATGAATGGGAACCTATTAGTTATTGTTCACCATAGTTTGTTGGATTTAAAACAGGGAAGACTTACAAGATAGTTAGGATGCACTATCATTTAATTTTTTTTTTTTTTTTTACAATTTCAATTTATGAGACAAGAGATGACTTGATAGAGTTGACCTCTCAACATCTTTTAATCGTGAAGTAATCTAGATTATTTCGAGGCACAATTGCCATTGTCATGAGTCTCATGACCCAATTAACTTTCTATTTAGGTCTTTCATTGCGCTACGTATTTCCTTGTTTTGCTTTTTAGCTGTTCTACTTTTGAATTGTTTTGAGTTTGAAATCCCGGGTCTTTATGATTTGCGTTTTGTATGATGGTGCTCCAGAATCAACTTCACAAATGGGAAGCATGACACCTTATGCGACAGATTTTCCAAGATTTTCAAATCCACCGGCAGTAGAATATAACCTTGAGGATAAAAATTCTTCTGGACATAACTCTTCGGGAGGAAGTGATCAAAGTAGAGCCCCATCAACTCCTCCTCCTCCCCCTTCTCCTCCTGCTGCTACTACTACAACAGCTAGAGATGTTACAAGGTCTACCCCTCCATTGGGCCATCAATGTGAAAATTTTGCATTTCCTCCTCCCCCACCTGCTGGTAGTAAAAGGATCGGACCACGCCGTAAGTTTGAGGTTTTCTTTCAAATATTATTAGTAATGTACTTTTTTCGTAACCACATGCTTTCTGATATTAAAATAAGTGTTTAATATCTTAACATGAATATATCACCTACTGTCCCCATCTAATTTGTTCTCGTAAATGCTGTTGATTGTGTTCTCTCTCATTTTATTTCAGCATGTCCAGTATGTTACCTCCCTGTTGAGCAGGCTGTAGCTAGTATGCCGAGCTCTCCATCAAAATCACCGGTTCTGCGTAATTTGACATATGTTCATGATGAAAATCCTTATAAAACTGAGACTCATGGAGGCTCTGACTTTGGTGGATATCCTTCTCTGCAGCAGAGGAATGACTCTTTTGATATAAAAGAGTCAATGACAGTGCACTGCGGGTAGGTTTAAGTTTGGTTATTATTGTTGCATTTTGCTTTTATATGATATTCATTGTCCATGATGGCCTGTAACAAATATTAATGTTTTTGTTTTAATCCTTTCAGCTAAATGCGTCTCATTTTCTATCTTTTTCTGCTGGTGCATATTGTTTTTTTATCAGATTTGTTAAAGGAAGCAAACCTGGTCACCAGAGTGGATTTGATATTGATGAAGATGATCTTATGGAGTTGGTGCAGTTCCATGAGGTTATTGTTGCGTCGGCAATTTTTGGTACTGAGCATAAGACACTCTGTACAGACTTGCTTGATTTAATACATATCATTTTTTGTTCCTCATGATTGTTCCTTTTCTAGGAAACTATGACGTTATCCAACAGCCCAAGAACATTAGTGAAGCTGCAAGGAAAAATATTCCTTTTTATATGTTTATTGATGAAGAGACGGAAGCGTATATGAAGAATTCTAGTGTCTTGGACAGCAGTAAGATGGTTGGATTATGGAGAATTATTGTTGTTCATAATATTCCATACACTGATCCAAGGCGTAATGGAAAGGTCAGTTTGCTCTTTTTTTTTTTTAATCTATCAAACCAGTAGATTAGCTTCTTATTTTTGACTATATTCCAAATTTTAGCTCAGATCTATGGATTTTTTCCTTTGAAAATTTGTAATTTTGAACATTCAATAAGTTTTAGATTTTACTTTCATTTTCCTTTTTCCCGTATGGAGGATATTATGTTCTAACCACATTTGGAGAGAAGGAGATTGTATATGACATGATAATTTAAATCAATTATATTCTAGGGTAAATTAGAAAATGCATGTTTACATGTTTATTTTCCAGGTGAATTTTTTATACATCTTCCAAACCTGTCATACCAATGCACAAGTAGATGCAAATTTAGTAATCATTATATCTCTGTCTTGTCTTTACACCATGAATCTGAATATATTGACACTGACTAGTGATTCTTTATTTTGCAACTAATGCTCAAAGTACACTGAGTTGTATCAGTATTGGTATTTTCCAATCTGGATCAGATACAAAAAATGCATAAAGGAAAATGTCTTGGATGAGTTCTTTCAAGCATTGGACGATGATGTCCTTAGATAGTTATTGCAAAGCATAGTCATAAAAAGTTGTTATTTCAGGATGGAAATCATTATATTATTCTCTGTCTCTGTCTCTCTCCATCATATAAGTTTTTTGATTGGATACTTGATAAAATAAATTTATCATGGTGAATGTGAAGATGATGTGTGTATAACGTAACAATTTGCTCTCAAAGTCATCTATTACTTTTAGTATAGTTTTTCATAATTTAATTTGATTCTAATTCTACTTTTAACAATGTAATAGTTGATAATTAGTGTTATTGGGGCCCTCAAATACCTTAATCAAGTCCTGCACTTAAAAATGTTCATAAGTCCTTGAAATTATTTCTTGATGAAGTGAAGGAAGTTTGTATTGCTAATGGATTAAAATTGAAGTAGTTAGGAATTTACACGGTCAGATATGATGCTATGTACAATATATAGTGGAAGGAAGTCAAGAAGACATCAGGCCCAGAATCTGTATCTTGGCAAGGCTAAGGGTGTTTCTATACAGTACAGAAGGTTATCATTCATTTGCATACCTTGATAATTTGGAAAAACTTGGAATTTGAGTGATGAGCACTTTTAACCATTTCTATTTAAAAACTCTATGTTACTTTGAGCTGGATTTTATTTTTTTTGGTTCAAAGGCTTAGGTAAAATTGTTTCTTGGAGAACTTGTAGAAAAATGGGCCATCTTTTATATGGACTTGGTTGCTGAATGATGACGTTCATATGGTGCAAAGATTTTTTTTTATGAAGCAGGAAAAGTTTAAGAGACTAGTATCTACTAGATAAGGATAATGAAAACAATAAATTTTATCAGATGAAAGCAATAAATATAAAGTACAATTGCTTAGGAAAAAAAATGTTGAGAAAAGTATATGCAAAGCTCTATAAGGAAATTGAGAAGTTGAATATAGATCAAGTTGGGTTCATCAATGGTGAGGTTAAGAGTTCTATTTAAGGATGATAAGATATTAAGATCTTACAAATTTAGAATAGTTACTTCTATGAATTATCATGAAAGACACAGGGAGTTTAGCAAAAAAATGAAAGACACAGGGAAAATGTATATCAGCGGGGTTTAACTTTTCTTCTAAGTCTAGAGGTTAGTTAGAAAATGCTGGGGTCCTCGTGTTCACATTGATCGTTGATGATGGAATAACCTTGTCATCAAGTTGTTTGACTAGATTAAAATGACAAAAGAAAATAGCTAGCTGATTTGAGAACAAAAAAGAAGAAAAAAGAAAAACCTTTGATGCCTATATGGGGGCAAAGATATTATGTTCAATTATCAAATGAGAGTAATCTTTTGGGTTTTTATATAATTTAAAGATGCATTAATTTTGATTTCCTTGTTCTAATTGTCTTTCTGTTCAATGATAATTGTTTGTAAGAGTACATTAGTGATTGTAGTAACCTTTAAACCGGTGGGAGAGGAATATTTTTATAATTATTATTCCTTTTTTTCATTCACAAAAATACTCCTCTCAATTCAAATTTTTTATTTTTTATTTTATTTTTATTATTTAAGAAAAAAAAAAAAACTAAAGGGTAATGGAAAATTTCTGAAATACATTTTCCTTTCCAATGGAGGGCCATTGGCAGGTATTTTTTTATTTTATTTTTCCAATCATTTTCCTTAAATGCACAAACAAAGTGTTAGGTTTCTTCTATTTTTCTTGTTCTTATCATTTAAACGTTTGAATTCAATTGCATAAGTCACATCTTGGTAAAAAAAAAGTGATAATAAATACAGTTTTCAAAGCAATGTGGAAGTAATGATTTGAAACCTCATTGACTTGAAGTTTTGGGATAACAAGAAACTTTGATCACATGTTTAAGCTTTTCTTTTACATCCAACATCTGCTTGATCAATCTGTATAAGCTAAAGCCTACATTTGTTGTACTATGATATGGGTTAAGTGGCCTCCCACACTCTCAAAGCTGTTCTACATGACATGGTGATCTGTGTTTAGGTAACACTGCAGTATAGGTATGATTAAAACTTGGGATGTCGATGGGTTGGGTCAAGATCTGAATTTGACTCAATCAAGATTTTACCATAACTCAATCTTGTTTGTAGTTAGGTATATAATTCAATTAACTATATGATTTCATAGGAATAATTAGCCTTTCTTTACGAAAAAAAAGTATGAGTAAAACTATATGTGTATTTTGTATATATTTAGATGCAAATTGCAATGCAATCTCTATTTTTTTTGTTGAATTCAGATTTCGATTCTAGTATATAAATCAACTTTGGATTTGGATCTCTAAGTCCTCGCAGAACGTGACCAATTGACCACCCTAAATTACTTAGCCTTCAACTATAGCTTTTCAAACTGAAAAGGACCGAATTTTTCTCCAAATTAGATTGGGGGGGTTCAATCCACTACGTGGCAATTCAATAGAGTATCCACATGTATTTATAAAAGTCATGTGACTTATTTGGATGACTTAAGTCATCTAAACAAAATATACACGGATGGTCATTTGAATGGCTACGTAAGATTCATCCAACCTAGTTTGGAGGAAAACTTCGTCCAACTGAAAATGTGAGTGAAACTACATTTATTTTGTATATATTTGGGTTCAAATTACTCCTTAATAGAATATATGGATTGAAATAGAATTGGATATTTATATGTTCATATCTTTCAAAACCAGATTCTTGATGTTTAATAGGATTTGGACTTGGATCTTGCTAGATCCATACTGAATCTTACCCATTTACTGCCCTAGATTGCCTAGCCTTGGAGCTACCTGGATACTGATATTCCCGTTGTTATTATTAATACAGGGGGATTTTTGGTTTATCACGATATCTGAGGAAATGAGGAAGTTCTGGGAATATTAGTTTGCAGCAACTTTAATGTTTTTCAAACTATAATCAGGACTAGTGGTGGTATTTTGAATTGAAAGCTTATGTGGATGTAGCACATCAGTTACATCTTTTTGTCCTCTTATCTTGTGTTGGCCTTTTTCCCCCCTCTCGGGCCTGTGCATTGCATTCAAGATCCACTTGGCAGGATCTGCTAGCCGATAGATCTACATGAAGTTTGGTATCTTGACAAAATAATATTGATATTTTATTGCTAGATTTAGTGCTGAAGCTATTTTGGGCTGTGGAGAGTGGACATCAAGTGGGTGAATATTCACTTAAAGAGCGTGGTATTGTCATCCCTTGGCAATGGAAATGCTTAGATAAGGATCTGAAGTATATGGGAGCTTTCTGGTTCTAAATTCATTTGGTGTGTGTGTAACTTATTATTATTTTTTCTAAAAGAGTATATGGAGTGTATGGGAGCTTTGTGTGCAAAATTTGTTTAAGAGACTAGGGTTCGTGGGTTACAGGACCCTTATTCAGTAGCACTCTATTCTAATAGAACACAAAACATTGATCTGAAGTATTACTTTATCAAGTGAAAATTTATATATTGACAGTCACAACTTCATTCATAAAAACAGAGGATCAAATTCAATCTGTATAGTAGGACACCAGCATAACAAGTTGGGCATTTAAAAAGGACAGCATGCGTAGTACCATATCTAGGGAACTTTGGTCTATGGTCTCTTCCTTATTTTCTGTCTCTTAGGTCATGCCAATAATATCTCTTAGCTTGTTGGAGAGGTGACTTCAAGAATCTTCAAAGCTCGGATGTGTTGAAAGCTATTCCATTATGATTGATGTGGTGTATTTGGAGGAAGTGCAATTTTAGGATGTTTGAAGGAATTGAAGCCTCATTGCTTCATCTGAATCCGTGTCTTAGATCGTTCTTTGATTGACTAGGAATATTCTGGATGTAATTGCTCTTTTTTGGAGTTCCCTGATCTTTGTAATTTTAGAACTTAATTTGTTGCATTGCTCTTGTATACTCCTTGTATACTAGGGCTTTGCTCCCTTTTTTATTCAATAAAACTTAAAAAATGCAAGGGTTTTTTTTTTTTGGTGGTGGCCTTTATATTGTAGCAAATGTTGGGAGACGACATGGTCAGTTGAAACCAACAATTCTTCTTTTTCTGTCTTTATTATCGCATTCATCCACCTTGTTGTATAATAACTTTTTTATAAAAATTGTTTTTTGTTTTTTTTCCACACCGCTACAGAAGGGTTTTGGCCTATGTGCTTGTGTATTATTAATTTGTTATATGTATGTTTATACACATACATGCCATCTATATTGTTTGATATGACCCTCCACTTGAAGTTGGGTCCAACTTTTGTTTTATAGTTAATATCCCTTTTTACAAGCAATGATTTAATTCGTTTAACTTTTGATGATACAAAGTAATTTGTTATTTGAATTTAGTTTAAGTCAATCACAACTTCAACTTCCTGTCAAATTCTCTCACAAGTGAGAGACAATTGTTGCAGTTCTCTCAAGCACTCTAATCTACTGTTTCAATTAAATTTAATTTTTAACTTCCACAGTTCTACTTCCATTTCTATTAAATATTCAAGGAGGAAGTGGGGATACTGTGGATCACCTACTTATCCATTGTTCTATCACTAGAGATTTGTGGGCTATGGTGTTTGGAGTGTTCGGGGTGCAGTGGGTGATGCCGAAGAGTGTCCTTGATATGATGGCTTGCTGGCAGGGTAGTGTTGGTAGATATCTGAATGTTAAAATTTGGAAGGCTGTCCCTCATTGTTTGATGTGGTGTTTTTGGAAGGTTCGGAATGCTCGAAGCTTTGACGGATGTGAACGCTCTTTTTGAGATCTAAAACTGTTCTTTTTTAAATCGCTGTATGAGTGGATGACAGCATTAGGCTCCTTTTTAGATTCATTTGATCATTGTACCAAGGCTCTGAGTTGCTGTCCCATAGTATACTCCCTGTGTACTTTGGCCATATGTTTTCCCATATTAATAAAATTTGTTATTTATATAAAATAGGAAGGTAAATCTCTCTCTCTCCCATAAAATAATTTAAAAAATTCCTGTTTTACTACCTAAAATACATGAAAAGAATCGAAGAGGTGAAATTAGTAGTAAGTTTTACAAGTAATAAAAATGAATTTTACAACTTTTCCATGGGTCAATGTGAGCTCAGAGAAAGAAATTGTGTGCAAATCAAATGAAAGAAGAATCCTGCGTGTCTGCAGGCTATTTTGCATATTTTCTTCTCTCTCTTTTTTATTTTTTATCTGCATTTCATTTTTGATGTTAGGTGCCCCTGCAATCTATTATGGGAAAAAGAAAATGTGTCATGAAGAAAGTAGAACCTTTTTTAAGTCCTTAGGTGTGTTAGATATTGTTGACCGTGTATGTACTTGTGACAGATTCCAAAGCTTCTATTGCATAGGATCTTCCCCAATGTACGGTACTCTATATGGATTGATGGAAAGCTCGAGCTTGTTGTGGATCCATATAAAGTTCTTGAGAGGTACTTACGTCTTCTGTTTGTGGTAACCTTTTATGCTCTTGCTATGTTGAAGCCTCTATGTAGGTGATTCCTATTTCTCAACTATGATTTTTCTAAGTGTCTTGATATAGTGCTTTAAGTAAACAATTGTCAGCAATTGTCATCAACTTATGTGCGTGCTGTGCAGATCTTATTTTCATTTGCATGAATCTCACTGTTTGTCATCAACCATGTATTGATTATGAGCTTTTCCTGTATGGCTAAGACATTATACAGTGTAAGACAGGCATCAGAGAGTTGCAACATATTTTTATATGTTTCCGAGAATTATCTTTGATCCAAGTGGTGTAATTGCATATATACCTATTCACTAGCTTTTTTCTGCTCAAATTTTTTTTTTTTGATATTTAGGGAATTACGTCTTTTCAGATGGATCATTGTATATATCGTCAATATTGTTTACTGATGCAAGTGGTGTTATTGCATTATCCTCCTGATCACCTGCTTTATTTTGAAGAATCTGTGGCATTGATGTTCATGAATGGAGGAAGGGACATGATCATTCATAGGAAATCATTTTGTTTTTTTCTTCTAAAATCTCTATGTTTAAGTCCTAAATATATTGCCAGGTTCTTGTGGCGTGAAAAGGCTAGTATCGCCATCTCAAGACACTATAAACGCTTTGATGTGTATGAAGAGGCTGAAGCTAATAAAGCTGCTGGGAAATATGAGAATGTCTCCATTGACCACCAGATTGAGTTTTATAGAAGGGAGGGTTTAACTCCATATTCTTTGGATAAGCTTCCGATAACTAGTGGTAGGTGCATGATTCATGCATTCATGTTTGCTTGAATAACTTTGTAGATATTTATACGTGTACGTATTTTATGCTTGCAATTGTATATGTTGGCCTTATGTGTTTCTTGAAATTGAGTATTTTGCTTTATGAATGAGTTTCTGCAGATGTTCCTGAAGGTTGCGTCATCATAAAGGAGCACATTCCCATCACAAATCTATTTACCTGTCTATGGTTCAATGAAGTTGATCGTTTTACTCCTAGGGATCAGTTAAGCTTTTCCACAGTTAGAGACAAAATAATGTCAAAAGTTAGTTGGAGCGTCAATATGTTTTTGGATTGTGAAAGACGTGACTTTGTGATACAGGTTAGTGTTTACTTATTGCCATGTGGATAGGAAAAAAAAAATCTAGAGCATTTAAGTGAAATATACATTGTTTCTCAATAGAAGGCTATTTTGATCTAGGTTTGTACTCAGATAAAGAGTAGGACATTCCGTTAACACATCACCAGTACCACTTTTCTTAAAGTGTTGTAATTTGCATGAGAACATGCCATTAGGTCACACACACACACACATGCACATATATATGCATGTATTTCTGTTTTTTTCTTTCGCGCTAGAGGAAACCTAGTTTTATATTCTTTCTTCCCCAATTTCCTATCACTGGGTAGTCTAGTGCCTTTAATAAGATATAGACTTCATGCATGTGAAAGGTGCAGTTGGTCCTATATTATGGGAGTGTGGAGAAAAAAATTTTAGGATGGAAAGAGGTTTTCCCCCCCTTCTATCTTGTTTACTTTGAGGAATTTGTCTTCCCCAGAAAATACTGGAAAGTTCATTGTTCTTTACTTGCATTCTAGTTTCTGTATTTGAAACTAGTTAACAACATAAAGGTAACAATAAACCTGTTTAATTACTTTAATATGTTATGTGAAGTGCATTAGACTGATCAGATTACATGGATGTCAAATAGCCCCATGAATACCTTGCATCTATCTTTGTTTTCTTTCTTGAGAGAAAAAATATGTTTGGTCCTGGAGAGAAAATATATATAGATTCTCTTTTGTATATGCTCAGTGTGAAATTTTTAACATGCAGGCATACCACAGAGATTTATTGGAGCACATGTCTCCTCCTCCTCCTCCAGTTAGGCCGATAATCCGTCGTCCACCACCTTTGCCTGTTTATAAACCAATTGTAAGGCCTCCAACGAAGAAGAGCGGTAAGCGAAAAGGAGATAAGAAGCGTCATCGTAAAGTTGTTGCTGGTAGTAAAGACAACAATCCATTGTAGTTCTTTTTTCTTTCTTTCTTTTTTTTTGGGGTGGGGGGGCTAAAGAAAATGTCATCTTTTTGGTTTTTCCTTCTTTCTTTCAAATTATACATCACGGGTTAGGAAAATGTGATTAGATTCTTGCAGGATGGTTAAGGACAACAGTGGCACTAATTTTGTTTTAGATAATGTTGATAACTATCCATTTTTGTTGTAAATACCCTTACTCCAAATAAGTTTCATTCAAGATGCTGCCATTTTCTCACGTCTTTCACAATGTGTTGTTTTCATTTTCATTTTCATTTTCATGTTACTAGTAGTGCTTTGGTGCTATACCAGATGAAAAATAGGAGACTTACACTATGTTTGTTTTGATAAAAAAATCTTTTTTGGAAGCAAAACATTTTATGTGATCAATGGGAAATAAGTTCAATAGTGCAGAAAATGTTCTAAAAGATTGGAAAACGTTTCCAATAACGTTACATACTTAACTGTGTGACAGACTCTGATAGAATATCACGTAGAAGATGATAGTTAATCCTCGTTGAGTGGTTGTTGAATAATATTGATTGATATTTAACTTTTTTCTGTGTTTTTTACTCAAATTAGTCGTGTTTTTCCCAATTAATTTTCGTTGAATTAATTTTGATAGAATGGGTTTTGGCCAAATACATGTTATTGAGAATAGCATTTTGTATTAAGCTAAAACTCTTACTAAAATGTAATTATATTGAATGAAATCGCGTTCAGTAGTGTTATTGGAAAATACATTTTTTTTCTCATTAAGTTATAATTTATTATTAAAGTATTATGCCATTAATATATATTTTTAAATAATAACCCTAGCATACATAACACAAATATCACATAGAAGATGATATAATCATATCTATGCACTAACAAAAAGATTAGTTTATTTTTAATCATAATTTTGGACATAAAATATAATAATAATAATAATAACAATTTCCCTGCAAAAAAGTTTAACAATTTCAATACCAATTCTCCACAATCTTATTTAATTTCTATACGATTTCAAGATCTATGCACTAATAATTTTTCACGAAAAATCCGAAATTAAACATACTAAAAAGGAAGGTCAACCACAAATCCTCCCTTCTATTAGATGACCTTTTGTAACATATGCACAATAATGACACAATTTTTTATATACAACTCTCTTTCTTCTTCAAGAGCCTTGTAGCTCAGTGGTATTGTTTGCTCTCACTTATGAGGAGAATCAAAATTCAAATCCCTTATTCCCAATTATTGTAACTATCAAATTAAAAAAAATAAAAATAAATCTTTTCCTTCAATTATAGACCTCAATAACTTTAATATCCTTTTGGGATATAGTTTATATTTATTGATTTATTTAGCTTAAAAAAATTAGTGGAATAAAAATACAGCTATACTTAAAAGAAATTAAACTTTAAAAAATTGTACTTAAACCGATTTATTTAAGAAAGCTTATAAACTCAAACAAACACAAGCTAAGCCATTTACTCTGTATTGAAGGTAAAAACCTTCATTTGCTCTCTTACTATATAAGTAGTGTCTTCATTGACCCTCACTACAGAATCTACAGATCACACTACAAGCATGAAAATTACACCCTTTGTAGCCTTTTTTTTTTGGTTTTTAAAAGATTATTAATAATATTATTTTATTTCATCCTCAAAAGAAGAGTCCTCCATCCTAACAGCTGTATGGGAGACTTCACAATGATGGCATCCTCTTTGGAGATCTTAATCTATATGATATAATAAGATATAGTTGTCATTGGTTTGGTGCACAGAGCCAAATAATACAGCTAGTTTGTATGATAAAGTATCCCATTATTGCTTTGCACCAATCGATGACATATCAAATAATATTAAGCCAAGATCAGCAAAGAATATTAAGCCAATATTAATATAAATAACTTCTTTGAAAAAATGAAAAGCAACTTTGAATTTGGTGAGGACCTAAAAAATTAAGGGATAAATTCAACACATGAGAAGCAGCTTTCTTTGACTACTTTCAATATGCAGTTAAACCTAACATTTATAAGCATTAAGAAGAAAATTCATCATCAAATGGAGTCTCTTAAGCAAATTTTGTTGACTATGCAATTTGCAATTTCACATCAAGATATCAGTAACTTATTGCAATGATTGTATTAATGGAGATTTCATATAAATGATGCCATATCAGCTTCACAATATAATGTAATTGGTCAAATTATATGTATATAAGCAAAATCCATATGTCACACTTTATAAATAAGTTAGAAAAAGTGAAACTTGGATAAGCTTTCAAGATTTCTAGTACATTTAATTTGTCAGAACCAATTCAATATGTTTTGGTGGAGATATTTTAATGTGAATAATAACATAAGTCAATCAAGGATAAGCACAAGTTTCACCCTTGAAAATTAAGATAACTCTTTTAACTTTATTAGATTCTCATTAAAGTGATTATCCATCTCTTTCTCCAACAAGTGGACAATAAATTTAGTAGAGAAGAAAATAAAAAAGGAAGATACTTTGATAATGACTTTTTAGTTCTTAAACTGATATCAAATTTCCCTACTAGCCCTACCATGGTCCCAAAAACCAAAAATAAAATAATGTAGACACATAAGTCTATGAGACTATGACCCACAAATGTTCAATTGCTTAGCAGAACAAGCAAAACAAAAAACAAGGGAAGTCACCAGAAAAGCATGGCACTTTTTTGCATTTTGGGATTATATAGAAAGAAGCAATCTTTATGCCATATATAGGCATATATCTCCAACACCCACTTCTCTAAATCCAAAACCTCAGTATATAAATAAATAATAAATAAATAAAACCCTCCAAAACTAAAACCTCCTTATTGCCAGTGCAAACTGCACTCTTTACAAGAGAACTCTCACTTGTAAACAAACCCTTTTGAGCTTTTAGTTCAGGTTTAGGTTTTTGGATCCAAAGTTTACTTTTTTTCTCTCTGGGTATTTTTGTTTCTTTGTATTAAGCATTGAATATCAAGGTTTGGGTTTATGGGGTTTATATTGTTTTAGTCCTGGTTTTTGATTTTAGGTGCTGTTGAATTGTTAGGAGAAGCAATATATGGTTTTGGTAAATGGGTTCATTTGGGTTTTTGGAATTGTACAGTGAAAGCTAAGATTGGATTCTGATAAAGTAGCTTACTTTGTATTCCTAGAATTTGCATTTAGACTTGTGGGTTGGTATTGATTTTGATCAATGATTGCTTCTTTCTGTAATAGCATAAACACAGTAAAGTGTAGGGTTTTGGGTTTATCTGCTTGTGTTACTTAAGACTGTGCATTGAAAGTTGTGGATCAAAAGGATTTTGATGTTGCTCAATAGAGCTAAGCTTATTATTGGAGAAGAAGGTTAAATTGATTTTTTGATCAATGGAATCATCTGGGTTTTTCCTTATATGTAATCTCCATTCTATGATAGCTTTAACTTGTGGAGCTCTAATGATGTTTTACTCCAATGAGGTCAGTGTGTTTGGCCATGGCCTCGAGACCGCGAGTAAGCTTCAAGGATCAACACCCCATGATCAGTTATTGATTCGAACCTCGGATTCCTTCTCGGGTTTGCTTTTGTTTGCAATAGGATTCCTTTTGTTCATGGTGGCTTTTGTTAAGGACAGGGAGTTCCAGAGTTTCTTTGCCAAGGGGTGTGTGCTTCTTCACATTTCCTTGGCTGTTTGGAGGGTGTACTTTGTGAGGATGCTTGAGGATCTTGCTTTTGATTGGCCAAGGCAGGTTGTTGGGGATATTGTATTGGCACTTTCTTGGGTTTTATTTCTTGTATACTCATGGAGAGAGAAGTATGATTAATTAGTTTTGCAAGCACTTTGTTAAGGTGCAATCATAGGGAATTTGATTGGTTATGCCTGAATGGGACATGATAATTGAATGAGTTTGAGCTGGAATTGATTTTGAACTCTGATTTTTCATCCAAGTGGTTTCTATTGGTTTAATGTGCTTTGAAGTTGAAGGGGTATGTTGGAGTAGGAAAAAATTGGAGACAGAGCACAGATTGAATTCCAGGTAAGGTGTTTGATTATGCTTCAATTCTAAGATGAAATGGGATCTGAGGCTGCAATGTTTGCTCAAGTTTCTTTGAGGATCTTAGAGATGCTGTTTATGTGTTTACTTTCGGCATGTAATTGTGCCCCTTTTGGCTTCATGTCATGAAGATCTTTGTAAATTGCTTGATGTATACAACAATGAGAATGTTTAATTCCTGTTATACTTTGTACTTTTTGTAGCTAAAATTCTGGCACATTAGTATCTTTATGATTCCCACACCCACTTTGACTTAAAACAAAATGCTATTTTCATAACCAAATCATAAAATTCTAAAGCAGATTAACAAATTCTACAGCCTTAACAACCTTATGCAGGACCAATTCCTATTCCACTGACATAAGAATTATTCTGATTTCCAACCATGATGACATTGCTGAGCTGTCTCATAAGTGAAATAGTGGTGAGATGGAAGATCTTCCAATAGAGGATCTCCAACAGTTTGATACATCATTTTGTAGTTGAGTGATGTTAGAGGCACTAAAAATTTTACTACATAACATTTAAGTTTTGAAATTTTATGATCAATTTTGTGGCTTTTTTATTACCTCATCAGTTTGTAATGTAAACCTCATGTACTAATATCTTTAGCATTTATCCTTTTACTTTATCATTCAAATATCCTAAAGTAATAAAGATAATAACTAAATGGATCTTCATTTCAAATTGTAATGAGTGTGATTGAGGGAGTGAAAGGTAACTACCAAACTATTATTACCTTGTTGGGGACAGTGCTGGGCCTTACTCTTCTTAATGCCAAAGAAATCTCACCAATGGGCAATGGCAAATGGTCAGAGTGTCAGTTTCTTTATTTGCTCACTCATACACATGGCCATATCCTCAAATATGTTATAGCCATTATGCCAGTTCTGATGTCATGTCATGGGCTTTATTTGCTCGAATTGTCATCTTGTATAACAATGCTTTTTAAAGATACAAAATTTTGTTTGATATAAAATCAAACTTATTCAAAGTTTGTTACAAATTTTGAATTTAGAATTGTTAATTTAATTTTGAAGTTCAAAAGGGTATGTTTGGTCCAAATTATGCCTTAATGATAAATGACTTTTTTTCGTATGACACCAAACCAAATATGAAGGATGAAATAGAATTGTAGATCCAACAAAATAAATACATAGATATTTTGCATTAAAAGTTACAAAGTACAAGTACAATAAGAACAACTAATGAACACACTTGAAGAATACTTAAACACACTTTGAACACACTTGAAGAATACTTAGAACACACTTTGAACTCACTTGGAACACACTTCAGATCACAATGGATCTCTTACACATGAGTTGTAGAAGTTGAGTTGTAGAGACCTCTTTGAAGAATAAATTTCTTTTTAATAGTCAAAAGGGTGGTTATTTCCATCAAATAACCACCCATCAATAACTACTTTGGATGGTTTATTTTTAGGAAAATAACTACCCCCAATAGTTTGGAAATCATGACATATGTCATCCACATCATGAAAGTTATTGGTAGTTAAATCTTACCATTAACTTCCTCCATGAAAGTTGTAAATAATGACATATGTAAATGGAAGTTACAAATAATTTTATTTCTATATAATTACACATATAATATGGTTACCAATTTAATATATCATGGTGGTCAATATTATATATATAACACTATATAATAAAAATTATTTTTATATGTAAACAAATTTATAAACGTTAGTGAGTGTAGCTTTAAATGTTCTTAATTGACTAAGGCAAAGTAAAACCTTTGGAATTAGTTGTCAATGGCTGATAAATAAAGGGTGGATGAGGTGGAAATTTAGATCCTCTTTTTTTCCTTTTTCTTTTTTTGATAATTCAATAATCAGAGAAAAATAGAATTGAATTCTTGATGTCTCCATTGAAAACACTAGGAAGTGCTAGTTGAATTACAAACTCTTAGTATAAAGATATTGTTTTTTTTTTTTTTTTTTTTTTCTTAAGAAAATCTTGGTCTTAGGGTATCTTTACCATAAAATTTTTATACTATCTATCCATTGTGATAGGAGAGAATTAGATTTTATCACGTCATTAATAATTAAAATAGATACAAAAATTGTGATAGTCAACGTTTGTTTAAATGTTGATAACATATTAATTCATTTCAAAATAAATAGATAAAATTTTAAAAATTTCATGGTAAAATTATCTTAAGAACTATAAAGAATCTTATTCGGAACAGGAAATGATGAGTTTTATAAAACAAGAAATATGCAGCCCGCTTCATCAAATTCAACCATTTGCAAGATCTCCTCTAACAAAAGCAAAGCAAAATATTGAAGACACCAAAGATTATATTACCCAATTCCATGGGGGAAATATGTTTAGCCAATGAATATATATTTCAATATTTTTTAAAACTATGCTTCATTATTATTTTTAGTACAACTAAAATTTTGAAATAATAATAATAATTTTTTCGTTTGTTGTAAGTTTTTGATATTGGATATCTGTCTAAATAGGCCAAGAAAATGTATATGACCCAACCCGAACTCGGCCCATTACAGGCCCAAAAACTTTTCAACCTGAAAACTAGTAAAACCCTGCCCTGCTTAAGCCTTAAGCCCTAGCTGCAGAGAATAGTTGCTGCATTTTCTTCTAGCGCTTTTCAACGGTCAGCTTCTTCTCTTTCCCTCTTTTGCTTTCTTCTTCTATGCAGATTTCTAATTCCTTTTGTTATATATATGTATATATAAACAGAAACCTATAAACGATGCCTATTTTTGTGTTTGTGTTTGTGTTTTATGCATAACACAGAGGTGTGTGGGGTTTGTGTTAGCTAGGTGGTGGTTGTGTCTATCTTTGTTTTGTTTGAGTTGGGTTTTCATATTCTTGCTTGCTTGCTTTGTGGAATTGTTTTTTGATGCTTATAAGTTTTATGTGTGGTGAAATGATTGATCTTGCCCACCAATTGTTTGATGAAAAACCCATATGGGTTCACCTTCACGCCTCAGTGATTTAAAAAAGAGAAAAAAAAGGACTTTGCTTGCATAGAAGTGCCCCAACAGTTTTTCGCCACCCGGGGGTGTTTAAATCATTACAATATTCAAGGTTTAAGTTTTCTTTGGTTAAGTATGCAAGTAGCTGAGGCCATTGTGATGAACTTGGGTAATATCTTTTTGCAAATTAGTTTAGTTTCTTCTACTACTCAAATAGGACTGCTTAACAAAATTTAAGGCTTGTTTAAGAATGATGCTCATTTAAAACTCTAGTAGTTTGGGTTTAGGATAATGAAATTTAAGGCATATTTGAGTGGAGTTTGGCTTGCTTGACTTTCAATGAAATAAGATGATTTGCCTATCCCTTAGAACATAATGATCATTACAACCAGCAATTTGTTAAACAGATCTCAGGTTAATGCTTGTATACTTTGATCTTTTATTTATTTATTTATTTTTTCTTTTCCTTTTCATCTACAGATTCATTATGATATGGATTTTTAAGCTTTTGCATTACATAACTTGTATTCTGAATTGTAAATTTAATAAATTGTAATTACATTTCTTTGTCAAGAGTTACTTTACGTTCTGTGTTTCATCTATGGTAGAAATTTTCTTTTCTTAATATTTTAAGATTTTCTATTCAAATTGCCAATTGTCATGTGGTGCAACTAAAGAAATGGAACAAGAGTGTACCTATTTAGTTATTTTGTTATCCAAGTATAGCTTAGCTGTTTTCTGATTGTGGGTTGGATTCAAGTGAAATAGCATCTATAAAATGCAGCTAGTAAATAAGATTTTTACTCTTGCATTGACAAAATTGATTATTTGATGCTTTGCATTGTGATAGACTTGATTTTTTGAGACATCAATTGATGAAGAAAATTTGGAAAGAAAAGAAATTTAAATTATGTTACATCTAGGGTTCAAATTTTTTGAAGTTCTAACAGTTATACAAGAAAAAGGTCCTTTTTATAATCTTGACGAGAAGAAAATTAATATGATTCTATTGCCTTCTCTTTTCTTCTGATAGTCAACTTGCTATTTGGATATGGGAATAAAACTAGATGTACAAGCTACTGGCTGCTATATATCTATGTCATATCTATTAGCTGCACCTTTTTCCTCCAACTTTTGCTCTGTTCTGAATTTAATCTTTACTCTTCATTTTTTGTTCTCTGGCTTCTTCTCTTCAGTATTCTGTATTCTCTAAAGGTCTTGTGAGAATGAGTGAGTTGCCCACAGAGAATGCTTCCTCTGCCTTAACTTTGCGAGCTTCATCGCAAAAACAAGGGTCAGCTGTTACAGCTGGTCCAGATACCAAGCCAAAGAAGAAAATCTGCTGCGCTTGCCCCGACACTAAGAAGCTGCGAGATGAATGCATCGTGGAGCACGGTGAAGAAGCTTGTGCAAAATGGATAGAGGCTCATCGCACGTGCCTACGTGCGGAGGGCTTTAATGTTTGAGATTGTTATGAATAGTTGAGTTGATTATATGAAAGACAAACAATTTTAAAGCTCAAACGATTGATTTTTAGGATTACACATACCAGATGGTATTTGAAAATTAAGAATAAAACAAGGGGGGCAGCTTCTCTTGACTGTTAAATGCATTGATTTTTTCATTACTTGTATTTTCTTGATATAAAGTGAAAGTGGCCAAGAAACACAGATAAGTGAGAATTTACTAGTTGATATTTGTTTGTCTTATGTTAATCATTTATTTTTTTTCACATATATGTCTTTTCTTTTCAATTGCTAAGCAGAGGAAAGCTCTAACCCATAATGATGGAAATTTCAAATTTCCTCAACCTTTAATTCATTGCCAGTTACCATAAAGCATTATATATTATTTGTCGTTGGCCAAGTAAGTATTGCAGGATATGTTTGGGTGTCGTCACAGCTTACTTTTTTCATCTGGTGGACCGACATCACTTTTATTTCGCACCAATCACAACACGTCATATCAATAATATTGGATTCCTCGACTTATTGAATTCGATCTAAATCATGGCATCCATACCCATCGACATGACATATTTATTTTTCCTTTGAACATAATGTATTTTATTTTTACAGCATGCCAGATTTTTTATCAAATAGTAGAATTTGAGAGAACATAATTAATTGCAATAACTTTTCGCCACAAATACAAGCGGATTAGAAATTGATCATATTTTGGATGTTTTAGAGAAATAATTTCAATCCAGTTATGTGGATGGCTCTCTATTTGTGGGCTCAGCTTCATGATGGATTTCTTGCACCCAATCAACCTATGGCAGGCAGTACCAGCTTTTTCAATGACCTCTAGTTCTTTGGTATTTGCTAAAGTAAACCTTTTTTGTCTGGTGCTAAGGATTTTCTGCTATTGAGGTTACTTATAACAATTATACATGATGCAAGCAGCAATGTACACTAGCCCACCTTACCAATCGTGACAATATAATTGACCATGAATAGTTTAGGTCCCTATCCGAAACAATAGTTTTCTTTGGAAGTCCTATCTTTGATTATAAAGCTTGAACTTTTTATTGACTTATTCATTCTTATATCTTTGGAAATTTCTGATTGTTTTGCCATATAATATACTGTGTGTTTTGGTTAATTATCAACGAGTATCATATTATTCTGTATGTGGGATTATGCTTATGAGATTCCTTGTGGAGAAATGTGCTCTCTCATATCTTTGACAGAAGGTACAGTAAGATGTCACCACAGAAAGGGTAAGCAAATTCTGGCCATGAATAAGTTTAACGCGGTGTATATAAAAGCGAGCATGTCCATTAGTTTTCATTGTTCCTCTATTTTTTCTTTTTCTTTGTGCCTTTATCTTTATTCCTCGAAATGAACGATTTTAATGTCTTGCCTTGTCATTTCTACAATCCAAGAGAAACCTATGGATAACATGACATGATCATGAATATGAGCTTTTGTTTTTTGGGTAACGTGAGTATATGATTATTTCACGGGTGTGTGTAATCTTCTCTGCTCCTCTTGATAATTATAAAGAAAAATTCCTTAATATAATTTCAAGATACTAAGTAGGAGATTTAAATCCAAGACCTTATAGATTAGATGAGTTATTCTTTTTTTGCCTCATCTTTATTCCTCAAAAAGAGTGATTCATGTCTTGCCTTGTCATTTCTATGATCCAAAAGGAACCTATAGAGAACATGGCAGTGATCATGAACATGTTTGCATTTATTATTATTATTATTTGCTAATGTGAATGTTTAGAGTTCTTCAAGTACCTGATTTATTTTTTAGGTATGTATAATCTTTGTCCCACACACACCGTGTGATCACGTATATATGCGCCATTATGTCACCTTGAGAATTAATCCCTTTAACATGGCCATGATATGAGACAATATTTATCCTTGCAATATAAAGCAAATAATTAGAAAGAATATTGGAGCATAGCACGTATATAATAGAGAAATATATTCAACCATACCAGGCCACAGAGATGGTCATTACATCACAATAAAGGAAACACAAACATAACTGAGATACACATATCTCACTTGAACTAATAACACAAACGAAATACTGTGATAGAAGACACAAGTTATTGATCATTACAATTACATTATATTGAGCCTCACAATATTCCATATATATGTTATTACTATTGCTTGTGCTTACTGACCACAAGTGCAGTTTGTGCAGCTGCAGCTAGCACCGCACTTGCACTTGCCTTCGTGCTCAGCTGCGGGAGCATCCATGACAACAGTGTTGGTGTAGCTGCAAGAAAAGATAATCAGTATTAGTATCAGATATTAGGCTTGCATCCAGAGTCTGAGAATGCTAATTAACATCTTATAACTTCGAAAGGAGTGGTATTCATATTAATTAAGATTGTTCACAAAACAATATTGGATGAGGCTTAATCATTCCTTTTTGCATGTGTTTTTTCTTGGTCATTCAACTTATCATATACCAAGTTGCATTATATAGATGTTTGATTTTTTTATTTGATTTTTTGTCTTTTCTCTAGTATGAGTACAAGATATGTTTGTATTGTATTTTTATTGATAGATGCAGGTTTTGTTAAAATCAATTTTTTTTTGTATGAAAAAAAGGGTAATTTAATAGTGATAAGGTGTGAATTGTATTATATCATAGATAGTACTTCTTAAAACTCCATCTATATCTGTGTTTAGTATTATATTTTATTCGTAGTTGATCTTAAGCCCAATAAAAGGAGTGGGGTTGTCGGAAATTGATGGCTAACAAAAAATTTAATCACTTTATTATTACATAGTACTTTCAAATATGATTATTGTTTCCTAGCAATCACTTAAATACTTAAAACTAAGACTGTCTTGCAACAAACTTCTTCAAATAGACCTCTAAGGACCACCATGTATATGAATTTGATCAGTATAGGAACAAAGGAAAGAAAAGAACTTTTTTCCCGTGAATATATCATATTTGAAGTCCTTACCTCTTGTCAGTCTCCACGATGACAAGGCCATAGCTGCTTCCCTTCTTCCTGTAATTCCAATTCATGTTATTATAATGATTCGTGTGCATAAATTACTTATCAATAAGTTCCAAACTCATGCACATACAGTAAGTTCTAAAATTACTTATCAATTTATGTGATTATAGACACACATGCGCAAAATTAATTTATTGAAAACAATCTCGTACTTTTGATAGAAAACACTGCGAGTGAAGATTAAACATGGTTTATATATAATCATATTTTATGACTATCATAATAATTTAATGATTAAATTTACCATTCTCTAATCGCTTAAAATTTTGAAATAATCAGTGATAAAAAAAAAAAAAAAAAAATGATGATGATCATAACAACTGTTATAATTTTTCTTTTTTGATAACTTAATAGTTAGAGGAAAGAGGATTTAAATCTCGGATGTCTTATTTAGAAAACATCGAAAAATGCCAATCAATTGAGTTTTTTTTTTTTTTTTTTTTAATATCCTCTCCCCGAAATATTCATTTGATCTTGAATAGCTAGCCATCTTTTGTGGATTGGAGCACCCATAACCCAAGGACGAGGGAGCATGTTGAGATTATTTAAATCAACAAACGAAACAATCCCATCAAACCAATTTCCACCATATTTTCAACTACTTTAATGCTCTACTTGGTTACAAGCTTCACGCTACTAAGCTCGATACCAACCAATTGAATTACAAAACTATTGTAAACAACAATTATAACTAGTATATAACTATGATATAAAAATAGTAACAAAAGATTGTAAGTAGTGGTTAATAATAACAAACTTGTTCAACTTACAAACAAAATATATATATAGCCATATAAATATATATATATATATATATATATATATATATATATATATATATAATTAAAATATATATATAGCCACCGCAAACAAATAATAACCATGCAGAAACACAAGCACGAATTATTAAAGAGCTAGTACACTTACACACACTGGCTCTTGTCAGCGCAGTCACAGTTGCCACACTTGTCCGACATAGTGACTGAGGTAAGTTTGCACAAAAAATGAAATCTAGAGGAAATTGTTTAGCTTGAATAAATTGCTTTGCTATATCTATAAGCTCTGCAATATGGTCATATTTATAGGGTGAAGTTCAATGGTGCAATGGTGCTAAGGTTTCATGTGGGTCCACTAGGCATGAGAGTAGCACACGCCTCTCTGAAGAAACCATCCAAAGGAATCTTAATAATGTTTGGCTTGGCGTCCTATCCTCCTCTCATGTCAACTTCATTGATTTCTCTATTCAAGAAACTTTACAAATACAAACTACTATGTATGTATCTTTCTCAAGTGAGAAAGATTTTAGCCTCACCCTTAAGTGATGTGAATGTGGGGTGGACGCGCTAATACGTGTGGTATGTGCTCCATTCAAAGTCTATGATGGTAGCCATGGCAGTGACATTGATTAGTCCATGGATGGAGCATTTTGGTGTATGTATGTCAATGATATTATAAATTTCTCTATATAAATCTTATAAATTGATGTATTATTTCTTAAACATAAAAGATAAAAAATTTATTATGTTGTTTATATGACACCAATCAATTAAATTCATTAACATATCAATTTTTAATTATTTTAATAGTAAAATACTAAAAATTGATAATAGTTTTAAAATTTTCTTTTAGAGCCTGTAGACTACATGCTTGTTATTTTCACAAGCATACGTTTTCTATTCTTCATTGTATTCAATTGCTTATCTTTCTTTTCCTTTCACATTTCCTTTTCATTTTTACTTAAGAGTAACACAAATTGGATTCCGTTATGATATGATATCGAATTGACTATGAATTAAGGATGAGTTATATGAGCTAAGCCATTATTTCTTTTTCTCTTTTCCATGTGAGACAAAAAAGAGAGTTGAAATCCCTTCATATATATATATAGTTTATCCATCTTTAGTTGTTTCGGTCTACATGAAAAAAATTATATGGTAAAAAGGTAAATGTGCATTCTCGGGCAACAATATGCATGTTAGTTCAACTAATTAATAATGTTTCAACGCAAATATCATGATACTTTTTCAGGCTTAAAATGCATGTAATTTGCATCAAATTGATTCTCTGAACTTTTCATAAATTTAATGGAGAAAATCTATTTCATAGTAAATATTTTATTTTCAGTAACTAGCATTGTACGAAGTGACATGTCATTTAAAATTTAAATAATATGATATTGGATATACTTTTAGATTTGTATTATTTAAAAAAAAAAAAAAAAAAAAAACATGAAATGAATCTTTTTTTTTTTTTCACTAACGAGTGAACATCAATAAAACTGGCAACTCTCATGCATGCAAGTGTAATTAACAGAAAACAAAGAGCAATTTGAAAGAAAACAAAGAACAAGTATTTGTGGAAAAGAACTCAAAAGCTTGTTATTTCACTTAATGAATTTGTACATAATATTATGATACTTTTTCAGCCTTAACATGCATGTAATTTGCATCAAATTGATTCTCTGAATTTTTCATAAATTTAACGAAGAAAATCTATTTTATAGTAAAGATTTTATTTTCAGTAACTAGCATTGTACGAAGTGACATGTCATTTAAAATTTAAATAATATGGTATTGGATATACTTTTAGATTTGTATTATTTAAAAAAAAAAAATGAATCTTTTTCTTTTTTTTTTTTTCACTAACGAGTGAACATCAATAAAATTGGCAACTCTCATGCATGCAAGTGTAATTAACAGAAAATAGAGAGCAATTTGAAAGAAAACAAAGAACAAGTATTTGTGGAAAAGAACTCAAAAGCTTGTTATTTCACTTAATGAATTTGTACATAATGATGTTGCTATTTATACACAAATCCACCAACTGATTATGCTTTGATCTTATCAGTTTATTCTAACAAACTAACGGCGGGAATGAAAACCAATTTAACAGCTTTTCTAACAAATTAACAACTGCTTCTCAGCCTAACTAACTACCATTAACAGCCAATCAGCTTGAGACACGTGTTTAAGTAACCCACGTGATCTTCATGTGACAAGCTTCTCTTTTGGCTAAGCTGCAGTCGTTTTCCTTCTCTTCTTCCTTGCAAAGCTGCTTGTCGTGTTCATGTTCAGTTTTAACACTCCCCCTCAAGATGGACTGCACAAATTATGCATTCCCATCTTGATGACCAGACTTGAGAAAAGAGGAAACCCAAGTGCCTTGGTCATGATGTCTGCAACCTGAATGCTTGCTTGGAACATGCAGATTGCGAATGACTCCTTCCTGTATTTTATCTCTTACCAAATGGCAGTCTATCTCTATGTGTTTCGTTCTTTCATGAAACACTGGGTTAGCTGCTATATGTATTGCAGCTTGACTGTCTGAAAATAACAAAGCTGCATTTGGATGAGGTATTTGAAGGTCTTGAAGTAAAGATTTCATCCAAATCACTTCACACACTACTGAATGCCATGGCTCTGTATTCTGCCTCTTGACACAGTGGTTTGCTTCTTTGATCTCCAAGATACCCAGGAATGCCCCAAAAATATGCAATATCCTGTGGTAGATCTACGAGTATCTGGACATCCTGCCCAATCAGAGTCTGAGAAGGCCTTGATATGCAGCTTTGAAGTAGATGGATAAAATATGCCTTGGCTGGGAGCTCCTTTTACATACTACAGAATGTGTTGAGCAGCTTTGTAGTGTGGCTCTTGAGGTGTTCCATGAACTGGCTCAGCTTATGTACAGCAAAGACTATGTCTGGTCTTGTCAAGTCAAATACATCAATCTTCCAATGAGCCTTCTATACACTGTTGGATCAGGCATTAGGGATCCTTCAAGTTTGGATAGCTTTAGATTCTGATCCATGGGACATTTAGTTGGTTTACAGCCTAGTAGCCCTGCATCTTGTAGAATCTCAAGTGCATACTTTCTTTGAGACACAGAGATGCCTTGAGATGATCTTGCTATTTCCAAGCCCAAGAAATATCTAACAGGGCCAAGATCTTTCAATTTAAACTGAGCATCTAGGAATTGCTTGAGTTTGGTCACTGTTGTTGCATCACTACTAGCAATCAATATGTCATCAACATAGACAAGCAATGCAATGAAACTTGATCCTTCTTGTCTTGTGAACAGAGAGTAATCAGCTTTGGACTGCACAAACCCATGCTTGAGGAGAGTTGTGGAAAATTTGGAGAACCATTGCCTAGAGGCCTGTTTTAATCCATATAAGGACTTAGTGAGTCTGCAAACAGAATTGGAAGTCTCCCCCTTGCTGTGAAAGCCTTGAGGCAAGGTCATGTACACTTCTTCATCTAGTTCACCATGCAAAAATGCATTATTGACATCAAGTTGGTATAAAGACCAACCTTTCACAGCAGCTATGGCCAATAGACTTCTGACAGTAACAAATTTTGCTACAGGGGAGAATGTCTCAAAATAGTCAAAGCCTTCTTGCTGATTGTATCCTTTTGGATTCTTCATCAGTACAGGAACTGATTCAATACAATTTGAGACCTAAGGCGATAACTTAGTACCAGCCTTGTATTTAATTTACTCCAATATCCTAAATTATTAGATTATGAATATATATACGAAGAATATATAATAATTGGATTTTATATGGATGAAATTATTAGATTATGAATATATATATGAAGAATATATAATAATTGGATTTTATATGGATGAGGAATTAATTGATTAAAAATCATTTATACTTTGATAGCTAAAAATTTTCTTACAAAATGCAAATAAAGTATGACATAAATACAGTATATTTCATGATTAGAGAGAGCATGCAGTTTGTGTTTTTTCAAACATAATTTTTAGACTTAAAGTCGTGAAGATGTGACCTTTTTCAAAATTAGTAACATAATTACGTGTCCCGTATAATTCGAAATGCATTTTGAAATATTTTGTAAGAAATTATCTTATAACACATTTATAATACATATCATGTGTTATAATAATTGGGGAATCAATTTCAATTATATAACATGTCATTAAAAAGAGGGTTGATGACAAATAATACTTAAGGTTGTAATTAAGAGATGATGACAATTAATTTTTTGAAATAAGGGAAAAAGGAAAAAAATAATAATAATATAGGACATGGCTTAATCAAACGATAATAAATCTAATAAAATAATTAGAATGAATTTCTATTAACATATAACATTTCTTTTCTTTTCTTTTTCCTCCAAAATTAATTATTCATTCATATTTTTATTGGGGCCTTAGGCCAAGGCCCTTGCATCAGTGTTATTAAACACAATTATAGAACTAATTAAGGTGGAGCTAATTAAGAGTAAATCAGAGGGAAGGGGAAAAATAAAAAGAAAAGAAAACCCTCACAACTAGTGTGTAAAGTTTAGCCCTAACAAGCCAGAAAAATTACAATGGGAATAAAAATAAAACAAAGAAGATATGGATGGGAAACCCTGAATAGTGTCACTATTTCTTTTGAGGTGATTAATTTGTGAGGCATAGCACTTGCTTCTCCAAGTAGCCTACTTTGCTTTCACACGTTTTTGTCAAAGAAAGTTAGCCTTACATTCATGTTTTCACTCTTTTTATCCACAAGTAGCAATAGATATCATGGTTCTCCCTCTTTCCCCTCCACATTCGTTCCAAATATGTCTAAATCAAAGCTTTGTATGATTGCCAAAAAATCTGAGTTACATTATTATTTATTTCATCAACTAGGTAAGTTTGGTGCTTTAATTGGTTTCATTTCACTTGTTATATACTTATATTATTCCTTTCCCATTCCTTTTGAATAATATAAATATATAATTGGGCTCAAACTTCAAAGATGACATTGAAAAGATAAACCATGAAACAGAAGAAATATATATATATTTTTTTAAAGAAAGACAATAGTTGCTTCATACCTAGCTAGAAACTTCGCTGATGGAGTCAAGATTAGCCTAGCAATACCATTGCAGTGGTCTGAGGGTCCCCTCCCTCTTATCTTGAAAGCTGTTTCTAAATCATAGCTTGGATTCCTGATTGTGATTGATCATAATCAATGAGAAATGACATTAAAAATGAAAGTACAAAGAACCACACTAGCTCATGCTCATGTCATGTGAGGTTTGAGTATGAGAACCTTGAAGCCTTCATAATCTTATGTGGCCTTCCCAATTTAGAGAAACATCTAATGCAAATGTTGTGATCAAGCAGTCACGAAAATATAGATACTGCAACAGCAACTAATATGTTAGGATGAAATTAACATTTCCATCTTGTTTAGTTGAAATGGACAAATTTACTTCACTCATATATCAACAAGAACAAGATATAGCTTGACATATTTACATTCATAAAAAACCAAACAAGTCATTGGCCAAGAATTTCTAGTTGCTTTGAGAGTCATCAAATGTGAAGTGGAACCGATAGAGCTTTAGATTGAGAACATCTAAATATCTAATTAATGATCTGTTGGTGAAATTACCATAAAAATAATATTTTGGTTATGATATAGTCTAGAATTTTGGTCCGCCATAGACAATATTTTGGTTAAATTATAATTTAGAATTTTAGAATTTATGTTCCCTATAGTTTCTTCTCAAAAAAAGAAAGAAAAAAGCTTTTTACGATTGGCAAAACCCAAAAAATTTATGCAATTAATAAACATCCTCTTTGACTTGTCTCCTCCATAATACAACAATCCGACAGTTCATCGTATATTGCTTGAACCAACCGGTTGAGTTCTTTTTCTCTTTTGATATGCAAATAGATATGGGTTTATATAGTCTAATAACCTATACAAAATTTATTACATTAATAGTTTAATTTAATTTAACTCACATGCAAGTTACTTATTTTGCGATTATTATTAAATTTTCATTTAATTAAAATCAGTGTTTATCTAATTTTAATGTTAAAATGCACTTACATGATAAAAAATAAAGACTCACACCCACTTATGTGTAACTCACACCACAATATACTTATCCTCCTTTCCAAACCTTATTAGAACTAATGAGTTAACTTTTAATTATAAAACTCAATAGAGTAAGTTAGCCATGTCTAACTAAGTAAGGAATATTTCTACGACAATTTTTCTTTTTCTTCTTCAAATTACGCAAGAAAACTTGTGCAATTCTCATTTAGCTGCTGATTGCTTTGAGAATTCGAATATTTTGTGAAGATTGTGAAGTGTTGAGGATGTGGAAAAGGACTATCCTGGGGTTGGGCCTGGGCCAAGACTTTATTGAAACTAGCTGTGCTCTCTTTTGGGTCGGGGTCTTAGGTCTAGGATTGGTGTTCCAAATGATCATTTTCAACACATCCAAGATTGGAGGTAGTACTGTTACAATCTTAGCAAAAGAAGTGTACAAATTAAGCTTGATTATATCTACTTTTTCCATTGGTTTCTCTAGTAAAGACTCCATATTCTAAGTACCTATATGAATACTATTCTCTTTGACTAACTTATAAAAGTGCGGAAACTCATACTCATTTTTATTAAACTTGAGTGTCGATGTACTACGTTGTACACAACATTTACCATGATCTTTGTTATAAAATAATTATAATTTTAATATAATGATAAATTTCATATCGCATACATTCTTACTTAAATTTGATGAAGTTTCTTTCTTGGTTATTGGAAATCCACCACCAAAGCTAACTTTACACACTCTTAAAAGTTTAAGTGAACTTTGGTTCAATTAAACTCACACCAAAAGACTCTCGGCAAAATATTACTATTTAAGAGAAATTTTGTCTTTCTACCCCCTTACAATAGAAATTGAGGAATTATGGAACAGTGCAAAATTGGTTAGAAAGTGGTAATAGTATTGCCCATTTCCTAAATAAAATGTTATTTTTTTTAGTCGGCAATGTAAATGCCGATTTTTATTATCTTTATATAGAAAATTTATATATTTTTTTAAAATGGCATTCACCTTGCTGATTTCTAAAAAAGTTCATGTTTTATTTTTTTAAAATTGGCCATGCCTTTCCCTTTTTTAATGAATTTCTTATTAAAAAAAATTCTTCTCACTTTCAATAATTTTTTTTTAAAGGCAAGGAAACAAACAAATGGATGCATGTACTTCTCACTTTCTTTCATTTTTTTTTGCTAAGTCCCACTTTCTTTCATTTGCAAATATTTTTTAAGAAAAGAAATTCATTAAAAAAAGGGGAAAAACATGGCCAATAATAAAAAAAAATGAACTTTTTAAGAAATCAGCAATGTGAATGCCATTTTAAAAAAAAAATTTATTTGAAAAAATAAATAAGTTTTTTTAAAGAAAAAAAATTGGCAATGTGATGCTAATTTCTTTTTAAAAAATATTTATTTAAGACAGAAATATCATTTTCACTTTCTAATAATTTTTTTCTTTTTTTTTTCCTTTTTTTTGCAGAAAAAAAAAAAAAAAAAAAAAAATCCCAAATGTCTTAAATAGTAATATTTTGGCAATAGACTCATTTTTTAAAATTTTGAAAATTATAACAAAAGTGGACGGAGTTATCAATAACGTTCACTTTTGAAATTTCGACGAGTATAAACGATAAATATATAAACTTGAAGAATCATCAATATATTTTTACCTTTACCTTTGATCTAATTAAAAGTTCTAAAGATAATTGACTTGACTCAAAGCAACAAGCATGTCAGCAAAGTGGTAAATTTGATGACATGTTCAGACGTGTACTTTGTTTCCAAATGTTACTATGACAAGATAGAAATTGCTTCGAATAATACGTGACTCCAAGGGACTTAAAAGTTAAAACTTTGAAAAACTTGGAAACATATTCTGAGACGTATGGAATCATTTATTACTCCTGTCTGATTAGTTTTTTTTGGGGGGTCTAAATTAGCATAGATTGTACCTGAATTTAAAGTCAAAAGTTTATTATTGGTTTAAATGCCGTTTTGGTTCTTAACCTTTGGTCTTTGTGTCAAATTAATCCATAACCTTTCAACTGTGTCAAATTGGTCATCAACCTTGTGTCAAAATGGTCCTTACCGTTAATTGTTAAATAGAAAATATTAACGTGACTAACGGTTTATTTTTAATTTTAAAAATATTTAACGTGACATATCAACTCACATTTTAATAAAAAAAATGCCAACTCAAATTAAAAAAAAAAAAATTATGAATATCTCACGTGAGTTTTTTTCCTTTCTTCCCGTGTAATTTCTAAGGGACCGATACTCAAAAAATATTTTCAAATCCCTAATCCCATTTCACAGCCATTCAAATTTTCCGTGTTTTCATTTTCATTTTCATTTAATTTAATTTATTTTATTTTATTTAGTTTCCTTAATTTTATTTACAAGACAAATGTGGTGGGAACATTAAACATGTTGGGGCTAGCCAAGAGAGCCGGTGCGAGGTTTTTGCTAACGAGCACTGGTGAGGTGTACGGAGATCCACTGCAACACCCTCAGGTAGAAACGTATTGGGGAAACATCAATCCCATTGGTAGGTTCCGTCTTCTTCTTGTTTTGTCGAAACGGCCTACGCTCGTGATTTAAGGTTTGCTAATTTGCGCTTGTTCTTGGTGGTCTGGTTCTGTTGGAGTTGGTGTAAGAAAACAGGTGAATGGCTGGTACTTTAGGTTGTGAATGGCTGTGCAAAGGGGGTTAGGGATTTGAAAAAAAAAATTTGAGTATCGGGTCCCTTAGAAATCATGATGGAAGAAAGGAAAAAAAGAAACAACGTGATATTCATTTTTTATTTTTTTATTTTTTTCCGCCATTTTTAAAGTAAAAAAGTATAGAATCATTTATTACTCCTGTCCTGTCTGATATTTAATCACCATAGATTGCACCTGAATTTAAAGTCAAAAGTTATTCTTTTTTATTGTTCACGCGAAGCATGGTGAAGGAATTTAGTTTCATTTCCTGATTAAGCAAGCCATATCCAACAATCAAAAGAATAATACAAAGCCTTGTAAGTCACACGTGGACATCTCTCTAATGTCACTATATTATACTTACTTATGAAACTAAACTAAAGTGGACCCAATTTAGGTAACCATGATAGAGATTTTTCCTTTGATCTCAGCCGTTGATTGTTCCTATAAATCCATGATATACTCGAGAATTTCTTCCAATAGTTGATAGCCCATTAAGCTCTTTTCCCTTATTCCTTGCTCACCAAGTTTGGCTTCTATACAGACAGTCTTCATTTCTTACTTATTCCCAATCTTTTGGATTAGCATGTCAGCAAAAATCAGCTCCACTTATGGGATAATCTTAAACATCACATCACATTACTTTTCTCTTCTTTTTGTTTAAACATATTACTTACAATAGGATCATGTAAATTATATAATTTAACTTTTTATTAATGTTACACCAGCATATTTGATAAGTTTTCTCTTTTTTCTTTATTTCGCTTATTTTCACATGTTGAAAATCTTACTTTTCTATATACAACTTCTATCAATTATTTTTTTTTAGTAAATTTTTTATCCAAACAGTACTCTTAATGACTTTTTATTGATTTTGAAAATCCCATCATTAGATTTCACATTTTCTTTGTTTTATTTTTTCTAGATGATAAAGATCAAGAACTTCATGACATTAGTGATTGTGAACTTGAAAATTAATTAAGGGATTTTAATAATCTTCTTGATTTAGATGGAAGCAACGATATGGATGCGAATTTTGTTTATGATGATGATATCCTATCTGAGGAAAATATTCATCAAATCAATGCAAATCTTGGTTATTTACATTGAACATTATGTAATGTGTTACTTTTGTCACAAAATTACCATTGTGGAAAATGGTTTGGAAACATTATAATTTGTGTAGTGTTATAATTTGGAACATTATGTATGTTTATGGTATTAAAACTTGGAACTTGTAAATTTAAAATTTGAAATTTGTCATTTGATATTTAATAGTTATGACTTATTGTCTTCTATAAGTTTCTATGTCAAAATATATTTATTTTTCAATGATTTTTTAACATATGTTATGAATTATATTATTTATATTTTTTATTTTTTTATTTACGGAAAGTAGAATTTTACGATTTATTAATCACTATTTGATTTACAAAACTCTCTCAACAATTCAGGGTAAAATTCCAATTTTGACAGCCTTGCTCTCCAAGGCTACAATGCTACATTGTTTCTCACTTCTTTTGGCAGCTTGCACTCTTGTGTTGCTCACTCTCTCTTGGTTGTCTCTCTACAACTTATTGCCTTGTTGCTGCACATCTTCATTATATAGAAGAAATTGCCGTCTATCTATTCCATAGGCACAAAGCTTTCCAACCACCTATTTCATTAATGAGCTTGTGGCACTAAGTCAACATTTCTTTATATTTGTGTAGCATATTTTGTATTAAGATTTCACGCAATACCTTGTATGGGCTGCCATTTATTTTAAAGTCTGAAATTAAAAGTTCAAAACTTAACTTATTTAACTTTTAACTTAGAATAAAAGAAATTAAAAAAGGAAAAAAGAAAAATAATAAAATACTAAAAAGTAAAAAAAAAAACTTTGCCTGCAAATTAATGGTATTACAGCCCACTTTCAGTCACCAGTTTCTTAAAGTAGCCATGACAACAGAGTTGATGTAGGTGTTGATGTTGATTTTCCTGCAAGACAAGATAATATCAGATATCAGGTTATGGCTTGCATCCAGAGTCTGAGAATGCTAATAAACATTGTATAACTTCGAAATGATTGGTATTCATATTGAGTAGTTCACAAAAACATACAACTTAATCATTTTATTAATTTGCTTATTTTTTTTCTTGGTCATTCAACTTGATCATATAATAAATTGGATTATATAGAAGTTTCATTATTAATTATTTTTGTCTTTAGTCTCTCATACCAACCTTACTCTTAACAAATTTCATTACTCTAAAAACCCAAAACAAACGAACCTAGGGTGGGTGGTGGGCTTGGTTGCGTCGGACGTTGGGCACCGCAAGTCGCTGCATTCGGGCTGCCGCCGAATATTGCTCCGCCGCAGCTCGCGCCTCCGCAGCAGCTCGCGCCGCCGCAGCTCGCGCCTCCACCGCTCGCGCCTCGCAGCTCGCGCCACCGCTCGCGCTCCGCAGCAGCTCGCGCCGCCGCAGCTCGCGCCGCCGCCGCTTTCGCCGCCTCTACCGCCTCCGCAGCTCGCGCATCCGCCACATCCGCCGCTCGCGCCGCCGATCGCGCCTCTACCGCTCGCGCCTCCGCCACTCGCGCCGCCACAGGCGCCGCAGGTCGCTGCATTCGGCGTTTGTCACCGTGATTGTCCGAAATGGTGGTTGAGGTTTGCACAAAAAATGAACTTAGAAACTGAAATCTAGAGGGACTTGTTTAGGGATTTCCTTAGCTTGCACTGTTAAATGGGTTTATATAGGGAAAAACCATCCAAAGTATGAAAAGATTATGTTAATAGCGCCATAGTGGGTGGCTTGACGCGTAAACGTGTGGAAAGTCCTCTATTTAAAATCTATGAAGTACTTAATCAATCAGCAAAACGCGTGGTAAGTCCTTTATTCAAAGTCTATGAAGGTAGGCATAGTCGTTGATTAGTGGACGTGAGAGTTCTTGCAGCTTCTCGAGCTTTCTAGAAGGTTCTAGAAGGGACTGGAGTTATCCACAACTATGGCGTGGAGAAGATATTTAGAGTTGTGCTTGTCTGTTTTTCATCCCCCCTCAAACTTATGTCCTGGTGAAGGAGGCATAAGTTTGTCTTGAAGATAACGGAAGGGAGGAGTAGAGAGGGCTTTAGTTAAAATATCTGCAAGTTGGTCATCGGTGGAGATATGACGAAGTTGAAGGTCTCTGTTAGTGACCTTTTCTCGAATGAAATGGTAGTCAACTTCGACATGTTTGGTGCGGGCGTGAAACACGGGATTAGTAGCTAAAGCCAATGCACTAAGGTTATCACACCAGATTGTAAGAGAGCATGAAGAAAAATTCCCAAATCCTTAAGAATCATTCTAACCTAGGAAAGGTCAGCTGCACAATTTGCTAGAGCCTTATATTTTGCTTCAGTGGAAGATCTAGCAACTGTGGGTTGTTTCTTGGACTGCCAAGTTATTGGATTATGTCCAAGAAATAAAATGAGGCCTGTAGTGGATCGTCGATCCATTGGGTCCCCAACCTTATCTGAATTAGTGAAGGCAGCAAGAGATAATGGACATGGACCCCTGAACATAGCGTAGTATACGTTTAGCTATAACAAGATGATGATCAGTGGGTTGGTGCATGAATTGGCAAATGTGGTTTACTACATAGGAGAGGTCAGGCCTCGTGAATGTGAGGTATTGAAGACCTCCAACCATATTGCGAAATGGAGTAGGACCAGGCAAAGGAATGCCATCGTTTTTACGAAGTCGAGGCAATGATACAAATGGAGTGGAGCACAGTTTGTAGGTTGACATGTTGAACTTGGTAAGAAGATCAGTAGCATATCTGCTTTAGTGAACAAAGAATCTAGAGGAGCGATAGTCAATTTGTAGACCAAGGAAAAATTTTAATTTTCCAAGATCTTTGATGTCAAATTCTTGAGCAAGTTTGGTTATCAATGATTGAACAACAGTGGGTTGATTGCCTGTAACAATAATGTCATCGACATATAGGAAGAGTACATGACAGTAGAACAGTATCGATAGAGAAATAAGGATGGATTAGCTAGTGATGGAGTGAACCCCATAGTGAGAAGGTGTGATGTAAACCTCTAAAACCAAGCACGGGGTGCTTGTTTGAGACCATACAGTGCTTTCTGCAATTGGCATACATGATTGGGATATTTAGGATTAATGAAGCCTGGTGGTTGTTGCATATAAACTGTTTCTTTAAGTAACCCATGTAAAAAGGCATTGGAGACATCAAGTTGCTTGATGGACCAATTCTGTTGAGTTGCAATGGAGATGATGAGTCTAACTGTAGCTGGTTTAACAACTGGACTAAACGTTTCGTCATAATCCATCCCTTGGTGTTGATGATAACCCTTAGCAACGAGGTGTGCTTTATAACGAGCTATGGATCCATCAGAGTTACGTTTCAGCTTGTAAACCCAATGGCAACCTACCAGATTTTGATTGGAAGGAGGAACCAATGTCCATGTATCTTGACGTTTAAGAGCCTGAAACTCACTGGTCATAGCATCCTACTACTAAGGTATTTGAGAAGCAATTTTGTAGGTGGGGGTTTTATGGTTAGATAGTCATTGACTGAGGTATGGTGAAATTGTTTAGGTTTTAAAATGCCAGATTTGGCCCTGGTTTGCATAGGATGTCTAGAACTATTTGAGTCAGTGACATAAGGTAAAGTAGGTGGATTTGATGGTAAGGTAGGTGGTATATCTGATGGAGGAAGCTCAGAATTAATAGAAGAATGAGAAGTAGAAGATAGAGAGGGATGATCTAAAATAGGAATATTGGACAGTGTAGGGTGTGGACCAAGTATGGATGGAGAGGTTGAGACAACTGGACCAAAACCAAAGATTAGAGTAAGAGGACATGTATGAAAGGAGAGATTTGTGTTTAGCCAAGTTGGTGGAATAGGTATCTAGACAGAGGATGGTTTATGAAAGGGAAAAACTGACTCTGTGAAAAGAACATGTCTAAATGTGTAGTATTTTCGAGTACGTATATTATAGCACAAATAACCTTTAGTATTTGTTGCATACCTGAGGAAGACACACTCAACAGGACGTGGTTGCAATTTGTGAGAATTATATGGACGCATTAGAGGGTAACAAAGACAACCAAAAGTACAGAGAAAGTCATAATTGGGTCGACGATGAAAGAGAAATTCCTAGGGAGATCTTTTCTTAGAATCAGATGGTGGTACACGATTAATCAAATAGACAGCAGTACTGAAAGCATAAGGCCAGAATGACAATGGTAAGGATGACTGAGAGATTAAGGTTAATGCAATATCAACTATATGTCTATGCTTTCTCTCAGCCAACCCGTTCTGCTGTGAAGTGTGTGAACAAGTGTACTGATGTGTAATACCATGAGATATGCAGAAAGAGTGAAATTCATTGGATGCATACTCACCTCCACAATCTGTATGAAGAATTTTTATTTTGTGATTCAACAGATTCTGCATAGTATGAGTAAATGATACAAAGCAAAACAGAACTTGAGATTTATTTCTGATTGGATAAAACCAAGTGAACTGAGTGAACTCGTCTACAAAAATTACATAGAACTGAGTACCCCCATTTGATGTTATAGGTGCAGGACCCCATACATCACTGTGTATTATTTTCAGAGATATACATGCTTTAGACACTGATTTGTGAAAAGGAAGATGAACCATCTTTCCTTGAATACAATGAGTACAAGCAGACTTTGTTTTATTTGAACTAGAGTTATTTACATCAGAAAATATACGCTGTTGAACTTGATGATTTGGGTGACCCAAGCGATTGTGCCAAACTTTGGAGGAGACAGACTTGGTGGACTGAACTGATGAGAAGTTGTTGGTTTGATGTAGACTAGGAAGCACCGGTACGGCAAAAACTCCGCCGTACCCGTACCGGGTACCTCGTGGGTACGAATACTGTCGGGGTACCGCTGCATGCGTACCCTCGGCGTACCCGTTTTCGGCCAAAAAAAAATTTTCCGGTACGGTTTTGGTACGGGTCGGGTTGGTTCCGGTACGGGGCGAAGCCAAAACGGCGTTGTTTAGGCTGAAAACTGAAGCTTCTCAGCCACTCGACTCGATTCTCATCTTCTCTGCAAACCGATTCTCTCTCCTCTGCTCTCTGTCTCTCACTTCCTCCACCGCCGGTGAGCTCGGTTCTCTCTCCTCTGCTCTCTGTCTCTCACTTCCTCCACCGCTGGTAAGCTCGGTTCTCTCTTTCTCACTTCCTCACTCGACTCGATTCTCATCACTTCCTCACAAACTGAAGCTTCCGGGTTCTTTCTTCTTCTTTTTTCTTGTTTTGTTATGGGAAATAATATATATATATATATATATGTCATGTATGTATGTGTAAAGACTGAAAGAGTCTAGAATGGCCTATAAAATAGGTGGGAAGAGAGGCTTAGAGGAAGGATTATTTTGACTTTTTCACTTGGGATATTGTAATTATTATCCATATTTATTTTTAAGTTCATATATATTTAAAAATATATGTATAATAATATATAAAAATATATAATAAAAAAATACCCCGCCGTACCCGTACCCTAGTTTTTTAAAATTGGAGTACCGCCGTACCGTACCCGTACCCGAAAACGTACCCGTGCGTCATAGGACGTAGAGGAGGAAGAGTGACACCATCAATAGGGTAGAGACCGTTCTTACTGGGGCCTCTGTAGAGGAGTTTCCCCGTTGGCATGTCCTTAATTTTGAATTGGTTAGCATCAAAATGAAAGCAGCAGTTATTATCATGGCAGATTTTATTGACAGACAAAAGATTTGATCCCATTGAAGGAACACAAAGTATTTTACGTAAATGAAAGAGATGAGAGGAAGCTTTGAGTTGAGAATTACCTATATGAGTAATAGGAATTGTTTGACCATTACCAACAGTACCAAGATCAGTGCCAGTATATTCTTGATGATCAGGCATGGTTGACAGATCAGGAGTAAAGTGATCTGTTGCTCCTGTGTCAAAGATCCAGTAGGACTGATCTGAGTGCTGTGAGTTTGATGTAGCAGCCATCGCAGCAATCTTAGAAGGAGGTTGTTTGCCCTGGTATGCGTAGTCCATACAGTGGTAACAATCCAAGGCTGCATGACCATTCTTGCCACAGATTTGGCATGAAGGTCTTTGATTGTAGGACTGAGTAGGTGAAGAATTATAGTGATTATTAAAACCACCTGGAGAACCTGCATTTCCACTTGAATTATTGCTAGCATTGTTATAACCTCCTCAACCAGAATTGTTGTTAAAATTTTTGCCTCTACCGCAATTAAAATTATTTCTTCTGTGGCCTCTGTTTCCCTGAGGTGAGAACAGAGTATGGTTTCGGTTTGTATTGGCAAGCATTGCCATGTGAGCATGATCTTTAGAAATATCAACAGTGCTCTTGAGCGATTGCTCTTCTGCTGTGAGCAATACATGTATATCCTTAAAACTTGTAGCATCATTTCGAGTGCACGGTGTGAGGATTTCCTTATTGTCGATTTGAGCACCTACTGCACCAAGACGATATCTTGTGTCTTTGATCTTTTGCAAGAAAGAATTCACAGAGTCTGTGGATTCCTTCTTGATATTGTGTAACTCCATTTTCAGATTGAGGATATTTGATCGAGAAGACGAAGTGTATCACTTTTCCAAAATGGACCATACGCCATGAGCAATGGTCTGTCCAACAACTAGAGATAAAGCTATTGGTAAAAGAGTAGAATTGATCAAAGTTAACAGACCTTGATCTCGTGAAAGCCATTGTTGATACAATGAATTCTCTTGAAGAGTACCATCACTATCCTGTAAGTACTCAGGAGGACATTGTTGAGTTCCATCAACGAAGCAAAGCACATAATAGGCTTTCAGTATGGATGTAATCTGGTATTTCCACAGCACATAATTGTTGTGATCTAGTTTGATAGAAACTAGATTCGAGATGTTGGATAAGAGTATCATTGGTGTTTGAGTGGAAGTGAGAGTAGGTGAGCCAGAATTGGCTGAGGAAGAGGAAGATGAGGAAGAGGAAGATGAGGAAGCCATGGAAGGATCTTAGTTTTGCTCTGATACCATGAAAACTTAGAGAAAACTATGGAGTATTACTGTATGTAAGCAATAGATAGAGAGAGAAGTGAATGAACGTGTATGAACTTGTATTATCTTGCATGCTTTGTACAGAGATTAGACTAGATATTTATAAGCTAGTCATTAGCTCTTAATAGAGAGCTCTTAACAAACTTTAATGAGTTATAACAATCTCCAATAATTACGGTAACTAATTTTGAGAGCACGTGAGAGTTCTTGCAACTTCTTGAGCCTTCTAGAAGGTTCTAAAAGGGACTGGAGTTATCCACAACTATGATGTGGAGAGCAATGACGTGGAGAAGATATTTAGAGTTGTGCTTGTATGCTTTTCAATAAATCTGGTAACTCTCATGCATACAATTTATATACTTGGGGTAAGAGGAATTTTGGATTCTTCATCAGTGTTATTAACCACAATTATGGAACCAATTAAGGAGGAGCTAATTAAGAGTAAATATTAGAGGGAAGGGGAAAAATAAAAAGAAAAGAAAACCCTCACGACTAGTGTGTAAAGTTTTGCCCTAACAAGCCAAAAAAACTACAATTGCAATAAAAATAGAACAAGAAGATATGGATGGGAAAGCCTGAATAGTCTCACTATTTCTTTTGAGGTGATAATTTGTGAGGGATAGCACTTGCTTCTCCAACTAGCCTACTTTGCTTTCACACGTTTAATTTGTCAAAGAAAGTTAGCCTTACATTCATGTTTTCAGTCTTTTTATCCACAAGTAGCCATAGATATCATGGTTATCCTCATCTTTACCCCTCCACTTTCGTTCCAAATATGTCCAAATCAAAGCCTTTGTATGATTGCCAAAAAATCTGAGTTACATTATTTCATCAACCCGGTAATTAGTCTGGTACTCTAATTGGTTTCACTGCACTTGTTACATATTTATATTATTCCTTTTCCATTCTTTGTGAATAATATAATTATATAATTGGGTTCAAAATTCAAAGATATAATGGAGTTTGAAAAGATAAACCATGCAATAGAAGAAATATATATATTTTTTAAAGAAAGAAAATAGTTGATATACATACCTAGAGACTTTGCTGATGGAGTACGTCAAGATTAGCCTACCATTGCAGTGGTCTGAGGGTCCCCTCCCTCTTATCTTGAAAGCTGTTTCTAAATCATAGCTCGGATTCCCGATTGTGATTGATCTTAATCAATGAGAAATGAAATTTTTTAAACATGAAAAATGAAAGTACAAAGAACCACACTAGCTGATCATGCGCCGCCATGCATGTGAGGTTCAAGTACATGCCATGACTTCAATAATGGTGAGAACCCTAGAAGCCTTCACAATCTTCTGTGACCTTCTTAATTTAATGAAACATAAATTAGGAAACATCTAATGCAAATGTTGTGATCAAGCAGTCAAGAAAATATATAGATATACTGCAATGGGGATGCAACTAGCCTTTCCATCTTGTTTAGTTAAATGCACAAATTTACTTCACTTATCAATAAGAACATAGCTTGACAAATTTACATTAAAAAAAAATCCAAACAAGTCATTGGTGATGATTTTCTAGATGCTTCAAGGGTCATCAAATGTGAATGTGAACCGATAATGCTTTAGCTAGATCGAAAACATCTAATATATGATCAGTTGGTGAAATAAAAATAAAAATAATACTTTGATCATAATATAATTTAGAATTTTGGTTGAACAAAATCAGATTAAGATGTAGAAATTTCCTTCTCTTGAAGGAGATTCAAGTTCTTAACGATTGGCAAGACCCAAAAAACTGATGCAATAGATATTCTCTTTGTTATGCCTACTCCATGTAGCTCGAAACAACTCTAACTGGTTGAACCCAAAGCTCCACTAAAGTATAATATAAATAGGAAATATTATTGGGCTCACACAGTACCACTCCCAATGTAAGGAAAAATGGAGAGGAAAAAGATGAGAACTCTTTTTCCTTTTCACTTTCTTATTTATTTCTAATCTGTTTCTCTCTTCGGATGTATGGGTTTATATATATAAGTCTAGCCTACACAAAATGTTTTTTTTTTTTTTTTTTTCAATAATTTATTTAATTTAACTTACATGAAAGTTACTTATATTTAACTCCTTCGATTAATAATCTTCATTTAATAAAAATTAGGGATTATCTAATTTTAATGTTAAAATACGCTTACATGATCAAATATCAAGACCCACACCCACTTATATAGTACTTACCATTCACCACAAAATACATATCTTCCTTTCCAAACCTTATTAGAACTGAGTTCACTTTTACCTGACAAAACTCAATGTAATTAGTTAACCATGTCGACTAACCTGGCAATAGTGCTACCACGATTTTGCTTTTTCTTCCTCAAATTACGCATGAAAACTTGTGCAAGTCTCATTGAGCTGCTGATTGCTTTGAGGATTCGGATATATATTTTGTGAAGATTGTGAAGTTAGAAACTGAAATCTAGAGGGAATTGTTTAGCTTGCAATATGGTGGGTATTTATAGAGGGGTGAAGTTCAATGGTGCAATGTTGCGGTATGGTTCCATGTGGTCCACTAGGTATGTAAGTAGCACACGCCACTCAAGAAATCATCCAAAGGATGAAGAGAATGTCAATAATGGGCGGCTTGGCCTGCTATTATGAATGTGTGGACAATGATCTTCTTCATTTTATTTGAAACGGAGTCTCTATTTAAAGGTGTAGATTAAATATTACAGATTTAACGGTGTATAAACTGTAACATCATTTAAAATCTCAATCATGAAATGGACAAATGGATAGATTTCCAAAATGAGAAGATCCTATTCCTGAATGTGTGAGGTGGACGCTCTAATACTCATGGTAAGTCCTCTGCTCAAAGTCTATGAAGGTAGGCATAGCTATTCTCCGTAAAATTTGGAAACGAGCTTCAAAGGGAGGCAATCACTCAAACCACTCAACTGTTTGATCTGCCCCAGAGTGGCCTCTTCATCTTTTTCTCTCATATCTCAAATCTCTCTTTTATTGTGGATAGAGAAAATCAATTCGTCTTTGTTTTGGATTGATTTGAGATTATGAAAAGAAAAAAATTGTTCTCTTAGGTTTTTGCTTTGCCCTTCCTTTAATTTACTGGTTGATATTCTGAAAATTGGGGTTTTTACCGCCGCTTTTTTAAGTGGCTCTTTAATTATAAGTGGTTGACATTTATTGTCCACATACACACATTAGTTTGTAAGTTTTATGTAATAAAATTGATAATATCTCTAGCATTGCTCTTAACAGATTGTATAAATTTTATATTATAAACCACATATCATTGGAAAATTTAAATAACATATCACTTAGAAATTTAAATAATAAATAATTATGCAACTTCTCATGATGTAAAACACTCTAGGATTTTAACGCTCATATCTTCTAATTTTATATAGATAATTATTATTATATAGATAATGGTCCAACTATATTTATAATGAAGTGAAATAATAAATACAATTTGAAAAAACTTTACAAGAGGAAAACCAAGTAAAAACAAGTAACAGACCGAGAACTAGATATAGCAGGGTATCCTTGTTATTATTGTCACTTTTTTTTTTCTTCTAAATTATTTAACCTTTTGATAAAAGCACTTCACTCACCAAATTGTTTAAGTTAACGGATGAAGAACCAAGTGGAGCGGTGGCGTCTTCGGCCAATTTTTTCCATTCCATAGCCTTTTTCTTCATTTTCTTACTCTTGTCTCCTTCCATTAATTCTCTCACAAACTTCTCCACTTCATCTCTTTTGGCATCATTATTAATATTTATGCCTATGCCCCATTCATTACAAGTAAATTTGGAGTTTGTTTGTTGATCCGCCACGAATGGGCAACAAAGCATTGGTACACCTGCACACACACTTTCAATTGTTGAATTCCACCCACTATGTGTTAAGAACCCCCCAACTGAAGGGTGGTTCAACACTTCCTCTTGAGGGCACCAATTAGCTATTAGACCTCTTTCTTTAGTTGCTACCTCGAACTCATGTGGAAAATTAGTTGTTTCTCCAACAACTAAATCGGATCTAATTATCCACAAAAATGGGTGCTTACTATTTACTAGTCCACAACCAAACTCAACCAACTGTTGTTGTGTCAGGACAGTTATGCTACCAAAATTCACATATATCACTGAGTTGGGTGGCTTAGAGTTAAGCCAATTGAGACACTCAGTTTCTTCTTTCCATAAATTATACCCAATTGAATTCAATGGGTCATTCGGTGTGTTGTGATTGATTAGTAGTGGTTGAAGAGGACCGATGGCATATACATTAGGCAACATGGTCGAAAGACCATCCAATACTTCTTTCTCTAATGCGTCAAATGTGTGAATAACAATTCCTGAAGCCTTAGGAGCCGTCTTTGCTGCTTCGATTGCAAATTTAAAGGATAGATTATTTGGATCTATGATTTGAACATAACTTGGGAGATCCCTTAGACGAATGTCTCTCATACCTGGAATCCAGTCTATTACTTGATCTAGATACCCGTTTGTTAAATAGCTCTCGTCTGCCAAAAAAAAATAATAAAAAAATTAGATTAACAATTTGTCGGTTAAGATTTTACCCATGAAATAAAGAGAGTTCATTTAAGATTTTATTTTCTAAACCTAATAGTTTATAGACTTGATACTTTTAAATTTATAACATTTAATCTAAACCATAAAATAAATTAATTTCAAATGAAAATAATCATGTTTCAACAAAAGATTTAGTAGAAAAAGAACATCTCCATTTCAAACGAAACCATTTTATGATTCAAATTAAAGGTAAACACTGTTTCGTCGTGATAGTTCATGTACTGTTATTCAGAAAATGAAATTATAAATGTGAAATTGACAAAATAGAAGACTTGAAATGAAGATGATCATGTTCTGATTTAAGTAGGGCTTCACTTTTTATTTTTAATTAAAAAATGTACCTTTAAGTGGTATGATGCCTTTGTCTTTGAGAGGAGCAAGCTGCGTAAAACCCATTAAACTGCAAGCAGAGATAGTGAAGAACATTACAATAGGGATTCCGAGTTCTTCAGCAGCAGTAACGGTGAATGGCATGAAACCATCTGAGATAATGCAAGTCACTGGAGGATTCTTTGAAGTTGCACCATTGAGTTTTACAAGGAGGTCGGAAAATGGAGCCAAGAAGTTTTTCATAATGGAATTACAAAGAGAAGGGAGGTCTTGGGTAGCATTGAGATCCGATGGAGGGAGACTATCTGGAATGGTTTCAAATTGGAAGTCAGACAAGCCATCTAAAGAGTTGGGACCTCTGGAATTCAGAAAACGTTGATGGTTGAACTCAGTATTGACAAAAGTTATGTGAAAACCTTTGTGGTGGAGAAGCTTTGAAAGTTTTAGCATCCCCTTTATGTGGCTTTGAGCTGGGGATGGAATACAAACTACATGAGGCTTATCAGCTTTTACTGTATTCTTGGAATAATCCATTTTCTTCGTTATGTTATTTGTGAGTGTTCGCAGCATATATATGCACTTTCATTGAAGCTTATAAAATGACCGACTTGATCAATCTTATCTGTTCCGTTTGGCTACAAGTCAATGAGGTATTGGAAACAATTGATGAATCTGAGCAATTCTTGTCTACTGTCATTATCTTATTGATAAAAATAACTACTGTTATTATCAAAAGTCATTTCCCTTGCCTTAAACGCACGCACTCCAATGGATGCATGTGAACCAAACTTGGTTGAATTCAATTAATTTGCTTTCTCCCAAATATTTAAAGGAGTTTCTGGAGCTAGTTGAAGCTTTGTCCACATGCCTTGCATCAGGGCATTCTCATCAGCCCTTTTTTTTTTTTTTTTTTTTTTTTTTTGTCATTTGGATTTTAAAAATTCACTTTTTTTGTTTAACTAAAGACATCTCTCCTATTTTATTACTATTCATTTTTTAATATATTTTTATTTATTTATTTTTTCACAACTTTCCAAAATACCTACTTTTCTCATTTTTTTTCTCTCTCTCTCCCTTTTCTGTTCCCTTTTTTTTTTTTTTTTTCCCACCACCCACGTATACTCCTTATTTTTTTTTTATTTTTCTCTTCTTTTTTTTCCCCATCACCCACGTACCCCTTCCCTTTTCTCTCATTTCCTCCCAATACATCCCCCTCTCATTTCCTTTTTTTTATTCCTTTCTTCCTTTTCAGTTGAGGCCGTTTTTGTAAAATAATACATATGTTAATGTTATTTTGCTAAATGTTTCTCAGTTGAAATAAAATTGAAAAATAGACTTTGTGTTTTCTAAACACAAGTTTGGACCAATCTTGTGTTTGTAAAATACAATATTGATAACTAAGGCCCTGACCGGATAACCATTTTCACTTTTTACTATTTACCCATTTTGTCTCTCTCTCTCTTTCATTTTCAACTTTTCTCTCTCTCT